>JAVUPR010000167.1:3600000-4266666 GCA_036785695.1 Gentiana straminea | reverse complement strand
TCTAAAATTCCAAAAAAAAAAAAAAAAAAAAAAAAAAAAAAAGGTTTGGTGTCAATTAACTCAAAATACAGACTTTCCTCTAATTACCTTAGTCCAAGATGAAGGATTCAAGACTAACTTGGGCAAACTCCCATGATACTGCACCGGCACAATCGTGATTGGCCCTGCAAATTAACTCCCGGTACACAATACGCAATCACGATCAACATTAATACAACAACAATATTTCGACTATACCCGAAATTACATACCCTTTATATATAAACCAGAATTTACCTATTTCAAAAAGAAGCGCAGAAATCGAAGAGCAACCAGGGCCACCAGTGAACCAAAGCAAAAGAGGGTCCTTTACAGGATTGCTCTCTGACTTTATAAAATAGTAGAATAGCTGCACATCCTCTGATTCACCAACACCTATGTACCTGTCTCAAAATATAGTTTCTATTTTTAATAGAAATTTTCACACATGCTAAAGAAAAAAAAAAGATATATGACAAAAATTTAAACTGACCCGGTTTCGAGTTCAAAAGGAAGCGGCCCATCGAAACCAGGAAGAAACTTGACTGATGAACCAGCCAATGTAAATGCACCATTTGAACAATCTTGGAAATTTAGTAAAAGCAAAACTAGAATGCAGAAAACGGTATGAGTGCAAAGGTTGAAGGGATTTTTCATTTTTTGCATATGCATGATGATCTATGATCACTCTAGGCTTGAAAGTCAACGTGAAACTCTCATAATAAGGGCTGGCAACTGTATAAACTATCATTATTTTTGTGGAGTATTAAAATATGTTTCACATTAGTATTTTGAATTTTTTCGAAATTGGAAAGGAGGGTTTAAATATATATTTTTTTAGTGTGTTTCACTTTGCAGTCTGCATATAGTAGTAATTTTAGGAGGCAAGAGAAAATCTATGTGATGGTTTTTTTGTATGCAAGTTTTCTCTGTGATTTTCCTTGTTTAATTAATAAAAAATAAAATTATACCGATTACGTACTTAATAATTTTTTTTTGTTAGACTCTGGAATATCTTGAATAACAAGGATTTTGACTTTGATAGTTCAACAAGGACAATTTACAAGTTCTAACAACTGAATGCATGCTTCTTTGGGGTATGCAAAATAGAATCAGTTCCACGATTATTCTCTAAAATCATTCTCAATTTTAGGATGACAAATAACATAAGCCCTTAACCTAATATCTTGGAAAGCTACTCCTATTCCGCACTTTGATTCACAATCTTTTGATCCAATGCATTTGAAGCTGAATATTTCAAGCCGGTCGGGTTCTAAAGTGGTCCATAAGATATCCACCTTTTAAACATTGCTCTACATTCGGGTGGTTTGAACCCCGGTGCAATATGCCCACCTCCCTGAAATCAACATAGTACAATGATAAATAAGAATAGTTTCTATTGCACCATACACATTTTTTTTCCTTCTTCCTTTCTTATAAAAGACACTCTGTACCCAAAAAAAAAAAAAAATTCGAGGTTTCGAGTACAACTTTCAGACTAATTCAAAGTACCAAGATGAACATTACATCTTTGTTTTGAATATAGGAATCATGAATTATAAGCAAAATGGAAGATGATGAAGAGAACTTACTTTTGCAGTTGCAAATGTCATCCTATTTGCATAAATCCTTGTGTATCTGCTCATTAAAAAAAGCGTGTTTCATCTAGTTCAACACTTTGTCAGTTTTAGAGCTTATAGTACTAAAGAATAAAAACTTATCCCTACCCTGCAACATGGCCATCAACGATCCATGGTCGCCAGACGCCAATCATCAATGATATTGTACTTTAATGATCTTATCCATGCTTCCGTGGAAATAAATGGGATCATTAGGTCATGATCACTGCTAAAAATCACAAAAAAATTTCTTGATTTTAATGAAAAGTTGGCAAATAAAGTTACTGACTCAGTACAATTAAAGTTCAGAAGCATTAAAGAATAGACCTGTATATAAGTGATCTGTAACCCTTGATACTGAGGTTTGTATGGTAAGGTACAACATTCGTAATAGATTTGTTAAACGGCAAATCACGTTGGCATCGTATCCATTCACCAGTACTTCCCTGACAACATATGAAAGATGCTAATGTTTATTAACACAAAAATATGGAATATACAATAGATGAAGGAGTGGCAAGTGTGTATATATACCTTGCGAATATGGATGGCCTGTTGCACGTGTTTGTCATTAGCCCAAAGATTAGAAAGATTGTACCATTCAGGCTGCGAATGGGCAGTGTTGGTTCTGTAAAAGGCTTTACAAATTAGCAGGCAGATGGAAAAAAACATAAAAAGGCCAAACAACATTAACTGCTACAAACCTTGAGGTCAATCGTTGGCTCCAAGCCTATATCACATTCCCTGCATTTAAACACAGACGATATATATTCTCCTACTACGATACTATGTATGTGTAAGTGATGGATAAAGCGGTTAAACCTCACCATCAGATATAAGTTGTGTGATAATGGGAACAATCTATGATGCCTGAGTAGGAATCTCCACCAACATAGACTTGATTTGAAATGAATTGTGGATGATCAACTAGCCATTGCAATATAAAAAGAACAATCACATTCAATCTAAGGCCCGAATCATTTTTCATCTGTATGCTTTCAGAGCAAGTTTTCCACAGTTGTATATATCTCATTTTTCCATAGTATATATACCTTCCTAAGAAATTCATAGGCATGATCAGAGGATTGCAGAACATCAGATTGTGCAGCTTTCGTATTCCTCGCATAGGAAAACCCGGTACCTGCTGATACATACAAAAGTTGCATCATCCCAAATATTATAAGTCAATTTTCCAAAAAGTTTGCTGATTCACAAAGTTAATTTCCACCTAATTACCTGTGTCCAAGAATAAGGATTCAAGACTAACTTAGGCAAACTCTCTAGATCATATTCCACCTGCACAAATTTGATTGGCCCTGCATAATTTACACATTTCCTCTTATATACAATCCAAAATTTATCAGAGAGTAGCAAATTAAAGGGATAATAATAAAAGTATCACCTAATTCATAAAGACGCCCGAAAAGGGAAGAGCAACCAGGGCCACCAGTGAACCAAAGCATAGAGGGTCCTTTGTAGGATTGATCTCTGATTTGATGAAGTAGTAAAATAGCTGCACCACATCCTCTGATTCACCAAACCCTATGTACCTGTTCATACTTTCATATTCTTACTACTATCCATTCAAATTGCACAGCCCTTTAAAAAATGCGCTCGTAGGACTACAATTGCAATGCAACAAGTCCACCAATACTTATCTTTCTACAATGTTTTTTTTTATTTATAGAAAAGCCTTTCTTTAATATTGTATTGTTTTGAAGAATACGGTACAATATATAAAATGAGGGCAATCTGAATCTTATAATTATTATTTTTTTGACTAATTAAAGCTGATCATGTAAAATCTATATCCATAATTGAAAAATATAACTTGCTACAACAATATCCCGGTAAGTTGGTTCGGGTGAAGTCCTAACTTGTTTTGCAAGCTAGTGAACGGTTGATGCCCTGAGAGGGTGACTTAGTTAGTATGGTCAGAAACAGAAACGTGTGGGACTCGAAGGTTTCCCACTTTGTACTTGATCACAAATATAATGAAAGTCAGCTGCAGCATATGCTTCATTTGTGTGAGTGAAGCCCGGATTGGAACGGAGTTGTGTTACAGAAACATTTAAAACAATAAATAAATGACATAGAAGGAATTGGAACCCCAAGATCATGAAGTCCTCGTACTAGTAGTGTTACTCCACATTCAGTAGGCTAGATATTTAGTCATCAAACTTGGTTTTAGAACTTCACTTTTCCGAATTAATGAAAATCATAAGCTTTGCTACTTGAACTCGTTCATCTTCTCTCTTGTGCTATTGTTTCTGTTTTGATTCAGAAAGCTTTAAACAAACCAGATATTATGGTATATCCTATATGCTATATGCTACTACTTAAACAAGCAAAGCAAAATTAGACTTGTTTTGCAACAAAAAAGCAAGGATGCTTATATGAATTCCACACCAACACCTAACTACAAATCAATCTAACGCAAAACATCAACAAAGATATGAATCGATCAAATATTCTGTACTTAAATACAAAATCAAAAACACTAAAGGCACTGTTTATGAAGAACAAAGTGATTCTTTAGTTTCATAGTTTGCATATTTACCTCTAATAAACAGCAACAACACAACAAAGTTGCAACAACAACAACAGTAAGTTGCAACAGAAGAGCACAACAATGAGAATGAATGCAGCAGCAGAGTGAAGCCAAGTGCGATTTGTTGTTTTTCAGAAGAGAGAATTCATTCAGGACTTTTATTAAACAGTTGAAATAGTAGGCAGTTTAACGTTGGAAACTTGTTGCAATCAATTCTCTGCTTCTATTTTAGCACCAAATAATCAGTATTCATCAATTATGCTCTAATGAACAGCTAAAATGAAGAGAGGAAAAATAAAGATTTTAAAAAAAATTTAAAAAAGATTTGTATGAACCTGTCAGACAACCACGAGACCATCTCACCCAGCAAGCTGAGCAAGAACGATCCTCTGCTGCAGTTGAATCCGAGAACACAAAAAATTTAAAAAAGATTTGTATGAACCTGTCAGACAACCACGAGACCATCTCACCCAGCAAGCTGAGCAAGAACGATCCTCTGCTGCAGTTGAATCCGAGAACACAACCGCTGCTAATCACGCTCTGGTCAGGTGGCTATAAATCATCAACCAGGTTTGATTTTCTGTCTCCTTAACTCAGGCTGAGTTCGCGTACGGCTATAGAACAGATCCTGTTCAAGTAAGGTCGTGCCATGAGTTGCTTAGCTTTCTCTTTAAATCAGGCGCTGTTTGCTTCTTTGAGAGCAGTGTGGTATTCTTTCGGCTCTTCCAATTGCATTGCAACCGGGTCATGGGCCTGATGGACCGAGCAGTGGATATGAACCCCATCCAACTTCGCCTCTCGACCTTTTTATTCCTTCCGATTTTTTAGTTTATGTTATCCACGTCTTATAAATTAGAGGTGTAAAACCTGCATTGATGGTTTTAGGGGACCTTATCCCCACCATTGCACTCGACGCTCAACTGCAATAAAATGCATAAAACGACGTGTTATGTTTGTAAATTTACTATACACAAAACGACACCGTTTCATATATTTTGTTGCATTTAACCGTCAAATGTATTGGAAATGATTTTTTTCCTTGTTTTAGGTACCCTTATATGAAAACAATGGAGCCCTTTGAGGATCCGATAAAGAAATGGGGATGGGACCCATGAGTTAAATATGGTGGACAACTCAAGGAAGAGAGATAAAAGGCATGGACCTCTCTTCCTACTAGAGGTGGTATCGGGTCGGGACCCAACCCGTAAATATCCTACTCGAAACTCGTCCTGATAAGATTCGAGATTCAATTTTCTTCCCGAGCCCGTATCCGGTAAGCGTCGGGTCCCGACAATCGGAGATACCCGAATGTTCAGGATCCCGTCGGGTCGGGAACGAATATCCCGAAAATATGATGTTAAAAAATATTCATGTTAATATAAAAATAAATGACAAAAATTACTTGATCAAAACAATAATTCAAAAGGTGGGGTCGGAGAAATGAGTTAACGGCGACAAAATCGACGGCCGGTGGAGGCGCGCGGGTGGCTTTTGTGAGAAAGAACACTCTGGTATATTAGATAGCAGAAAAAAGATGCAGAGAAAGTGAGAAACGACAGAAACAAAGAGTGTAGTATGTTTAGGTTTTTAGTATTTATGGTTGTGGGTATTTATATCATGATGAAAATGTTATATATATATATATATATATATATGTATGTATGTATTCGGGTCGGGATCGGGAACCCGATGGGATTGAGTTTTATACCCGATCCTGTTCCCGCATTTTTCGGGCCGGGAAAAATCCTGAAATTTCAGGATCGAGATTTTTCGGGATGGGATTTAGGACGGGTCGGGATTATCGGGAAATTTGCCACCCCTACTTCCCATAGACATAACTTGCCTTTAATGGAATTAAATTAACTTTTATGTATATTCACATTTAAAAAATACATTCAAATAAAGATTACGAGATGCTATACATCTATACTATTATCTAACACAATTTTTCCCAGATTAACTTTGTTACAATAACTTTAATGATATAATTATACGGATCCAACTTCAATTACTTATAGGGAATATCTTTTCATACAAATAAAAATCTTAATACACATAATTTTATTTTCCACTGTTACCCTAATTTATGTTTTTTCACACTCGTTGATTCTGACCGAATTTCAGACAGAATGTTAAAAGTATTATTGACACAATTTTTGTCAGAAAGTCTTTCTGACCGGTATTGAGTATGGAAAATATTCAAAGTTCTGACTCGAATTAGATCAGAATAATCATGGTTTTCTGACTCAAAGTGTGTCAGAATAATTTGCAAACTCGTTGATTCTGACCGACTTTCAGACAGAATGTTAAAGGTTTTCATGACTCAATTTTAGTCAGGAAATCTTTCTGACCGGTATTGGGTATGGAAAACATTTAAAATTCTGACTCGAATTGAATCAGAATAATCATCGTTTTCTGACTCGAATTGGGTCAGAATAATTTGATGTGTGAAAAGATGTTCCCTACTTATATGTGAAAGTGCAAAAGGTCTCCGTATGTGGAGAACCTATATAAACATGCATTTCCAGTTTTCCACTCTCTATAAGAACGTTGCAGTACACGAATACTATGTATATATATGTCGACAAATATTACAATAATAATTGCTGCTGCTGATGTATCCAATGCACAAGTGTGAAGCCAACACCCCACTGAGGCATTTGGTCGAGCACATTGCATAGAATTCAGTTGAAGCGGTTATGAAGTTGTTAAAGGAAGTTCGTTAGTTAATTAGATGTTTAAGATGTCCTTAGATGTATATATAGCAGTAATATACCTCCATTGAAGTTCAGTTGGTTCAATTGTAATCAAAATAGCAACGACCAATCAATAAAATGTTATATTTGCGTTTTCACTATTTTCCCTTTTCTTCTTCACGAGTTCTCTTGCCTTTTTGCTTTCTGAATTCTTGTTTGAAGAATTCTTCATGGAATCAGAGCTTTGCTCGCTGTGAATTCTGTCTTTCACTTTCTTTCGTTTGATTTGATCAGAACCGTGGTGTTCTTGCTTTCTCTGCATAATTGCAGTTCATATTCTGGTTTTTTCTTGAAGTTTTGTTCAAGCTTATAAGCTGTTCAATCAATGGCTGCTGAGAATCCTGCATATCTTCCAGGCCATCCCTATTATGTTCATCCCAACGAAAGCCCATCTCTGGTTCTTGTTCAACCATTTTTGAACAACAAGAACTATCACCCGTGGAGCCATACTGTCAAAATGGCGTTGATCACCAAAAATAAGATTGGATTCATTGATGGCACGATCTTTAAGCCTGCTGTGATCCAGAGTTCCAGGTATGGCAACCGTGCAATACCTTTAATAAAACCTGGTTATTGAATTATAAAATCCATTCTATCTCACAAAATATCATGTATCAAGAAACGGCTAAAGAGATGTGGCTAGATCTTGCTGCAAGATTCTCTAGATTGGATGTTTTTAGGCTCACTGATCTTCTTGAAGAGGTGAATACCCTTAAACATGGAAATCTTGATGTTACTAGCTATTTCACCAAGAAGAAAACGTTATGGGATGCGATAGGAATCATGAAGCCAGACCCTTATTGCAAATGTGAACCTAGATGTCACCGTGATGTGATTCAAGTGTTTAAAGGGTATGGAGAAATTGAAAAAGTAGTCAGCTTCTAGAAAGGATTGAGTGTTGAATACTCACATGTTCTGACTCAAGCACAATTAATGGTTCCATTGCCTGATTTGCAGACTGTGTTTGCAATGACTCTTAAGCTAGAAACACGGAGGGATTATGCTTTAAACCAGTCAAAAGGGGTTGAATCAACAGTACTACTCAATAGATCCTATAGAGGCCTTAATAATTCTGCAGTTCCTGTTGTTAGTGCCAATGCCAATTATCAGAATAGACAAGCACAAGGTGCTGCTATCAATTTTCAAAATAATGTTGGGTTCAAGAAAGGTCCAAATGCCCAGTCAAAGAAAATGCAGTGTACATTTTGTGGGTACATAGGACATATTGTGGACACCTGCTATAAGAAGCATGTATTTCCTCCAGGCTACAAGCCCAGAAGTAGGGTCAACATGGTGGATTCAGGAATGCAAAATCAAGATCAAGGGTTTGCTTTACTTTCTGCACCAGTTCAACAGGTGGTTTCATAGGACAATGAGTATTATAATCTCAATAAAGTGCAGTATCAGCAATTGCTGAAGTTGCTTGACACTCAGAAGCCAGAAAACCATGATCACATGGCCAATCAAGCAACGGTGCTCTCTGCCAACTTTGCTCCTACTGCTGATGCATCAGATAATATCAAGCCTTGTCAATGGGTAGTGGATTCAGGGGAAACATACCACATTGTGTGTGATAAAAGTCTGTTGCACACCTGTATACATGTCCAGGGTGTTATGGTAGGATTACCAAATGGAACTACTGTGACAGTAATCCATATTGGTACTGTGACCTTTAACATTGGCATGGTTTTAAAGAAATTTTATACATTCCAGATTTCCATTTCAATTTAATCTCATTAACCAAGCTTACTTCTGATTCAGAAAGCTTGATAGTTTTTAACCTTCATTTGTGTGTGATACAGGACAAGCAGACTGGGAAAGTGATTGGCTCAGCTAAGAAATGTGCTTGATAATTCTGTTTATGTTATTCCTAGTTAGTCTGTGTGTTGCTTCAGTTACTGTTTGTAAAGCTGAGATTTCTGATTCTAGTATTTGGCGTTATAGATTAGGCCATTTGTCTAAGACAAGGATGGCTTTGATTCCCAATTATGATGTAATGAGAAATGTTAAAGATGAATTTTGCCATATTTGTCATATTGCAAAACAGAAAAAAAAAAAATCATTTTCCTCTAAGTGTTACTATTTCTGAAAATGCTTTTGATCTTATACATGTTGATATCTGGGTCCAGATAGACACCATACTGTGCATGATCAGTCTTATTTCTTGACCATTGTGGATGATCATACTAGGTTTACTTGGGTCTTTTTAATGAAATCCAAGTCAGAAGCTAGTATGCTCATTAGGTCTTTCCATCAATATGTTCTTGTATAGTTTAACAAACATATCAAGACACTTAGGTCTGATAATGGTCAGGAATTTGTCATGAATGATTTTTATTTAGAAAAGGGCATCATTCATCAGACATCATGTGTTGATACACCCTAATAGAATGGGGTGATAGAAAGAAAACATCAGCACATACTCAATATGGCTAGGGCTTTCAGATTCCAAGCTAACTTGCCTATCGGTCTTTGGGGCTACCGTGTCTTGCATGCTGTTAACATTATCAATGTCACCCCTAGTCCAGTAATAAACAATACTTGCCCCTATCATCTGCTATATGACAAATTGCCTGATTATACATCCATTAGAGTTTTTGGTTGTTTGGTCTATGCTTGTACTCTAGCTGCTAACATGACCAAATTTGAACCTAGGGCCAGAGAATGTGTTTACCTAGGACATCCTAAAGCAACAAAAGGTTTTTTGTTGATAGATGTATTAACTAGAGACATCTTCATGTCCAAAAATGTTCAACTCTATGAGAACATTTTCCTTATACACAGTGACACATCCTTACCTGATATTAATACTAATTCATGTCCATTACCTGTTCCTTATTCTTCCACTAATGATCCCATTTGCTGGACATAGTTTTGTGCTATAACAGACTGTCAGATTCTCATGGAAAGTTTGTATGTTCTGTGGATGCTATCATTGAGCCTAAAACTTACAACCAAGCCAATAGGCATGAATGTTGGAGGGAGGCTATGCAAAAAGAGCTAGATGCACTTCAAGCAACTAAAACATGGGAGATAGTCACTTTACCTCCTAGCAAGACACCCATAGGATGTAAATGGGTGTACAAAGTAAAATACCATGCTGAGAGATCAGTTGAAAGGTGTAAGGCTAGGTTGGTAGCCAAAGGCTATACACAGACACATGGAATAGACTATCATGACACATTTTCCCCTATTGCTAAAAACACTACCATTAGATACTCATTAGTTGTTGCTGCGGCTAAAAACTGGCATTTTACATCAAACGGATGTAAATAATGCCTTTCTTCATGGAGATTTAGAAGAAGAAGTGTACATGGAACTACCTCTCGGGTACAAAACTGATAAACCTAACCAAGTATGTAGACTGACAAGATCCTTATATGGTAACTTCAAACTTACAGAAGCATTAACAACATTAGCGTACACACGGTCATTAAATGACCATAGCATTTTTACCAAAGGCCAAGGCAAAGATTTTGTGGCTTTATTAGTCTATGTTGATGACATTATTGCAGCAAGTGCTTCATTGGCACCTATTCAAGAAGTCAAGGGCTACCTACACTCCAAATTTCAGATCAAAGACCTAGGACAACTCAAATACTTACTTGGCATTGAGGTCGCTAGGTCACTAACATGGATTTCACTCAACCAGAGGAAATACACACTCAACTTACTGGAGGAGTTTGGCTTCTTAAATTGCAAACCTGTTACTACTCCAATGTTGTCAAAACAGAAACTTAACATTGGTGATTCAGAATTGTTACCAGACAACAACTTATATAGATCTTTGGTAGGCAAACCACTGTACCTTTCTTTTACAAGACCTGACATCACATATGTAACTCAACAATTAAGTCAATTTTTAAGCTTTCCTACTGAGAATCACGTACAGGTTGCTCATAGGGTACTGAGGTATCTAAAACACAACCTTGGACAAGGCATTTTCTTTCTTAGACAAAATGACATGGCTTTAAAGGCCTACTCAGATTCAGATTGGGCAGGCTGTAGTGACACTTGGAAATCTATCACATGTTACATTGTCTTCCTAGGATCTGCTCCCATTGCTTGGAGGGCCAAGAAACAAACTACAGTTGCAATAAGTGCAGCAAAAGCTGAATATAGGTCTATGGCCAACACAACTTGTGAATTGCAATGGTTGACATATATTCTCAAAGACTTGCAGATTTCTGTTCCTTTGCCTATCCTACTCTTTTGTGACAATGCAAGTGCAATTCTATAGGGCAAAATCCAGTATTCCATGAGAGGACAAAACATATAGAATTGGACTGCCACATAGTCAGGAATAATGTTCACGCAGGTTTTCTGAAGCTCATGTCAGTAAGAACACAACACCAACTGGCAGATGTCTTAACCAAGCCTCTAGATGCTCCTGTTTTTCACTATCTCTTGGAACACATTGGTGTCAGCTCCTTATTCATTCCTACTCACATCACACACTCAAATGCTATTGCTGCTGATGTATCCAATGCACAAGTGTGAAGCCCAAGCTGCTTTCTCAGCTTGCGCGGGACTATTACAATAATAAATGTTGCTGCTGATGTATCCAATGCACAAGTGTGAAGCCAACACCCTATTGAGGCATTTGGTCGAGCACATTGCTTAGAATTCAGTTGAAGCGGTTATGAAGTTGTTAGCGGAAGTTAGTTAGCTAATTAGGTGTTTAAGTTGTCCTTAGATGTATATATAGCAGTAATATACCTCTATTGAAGTTCAGTTGGTTCAACTGTAATCAAAATAGCAACGATCAATCAATAAAATGTTCTATTTGCGTTTTCACTGTTTTCTCTTTTCTTCTTCGTGAGTTCTCTTGCCTTTTTGCTTTCTGAATTCTTGTTTGAAGATTCTTCAGCAAATTAAGCCTCACGAAATATGGGGTTAGTTGTCTAGCTATAAGTTGAATTCTTGAGTTTTTTCCCATTATTTGATTGTCGGCTCGGGTTAAGTGAGTTATACCATTACCTCGTACACTTGTGTGCTAAAGAAATACAAGATTATCAAATGAAAATTCATTAAATTTGATTGATTTTTATAGTTGAAAGTATTTAAATTAATACGAATGAGAATAACAAAATACAAATATGTTATATATCATATAATATTTGTTAGGAATTGTATATCAATAAAGAAATCAAGAAACAGAAAAAAGAGAAGAAGAGAAGAACTTGCATTATCTAGCAAAATGTAATGTGGGAAGCTTGAAGTTTAGGTTACAAGAAGAGAGGCTTATATAGCCAAATGTACAAAGACCAAAATGCCCTTAAGGCAAAAACTAAATATATAATGTAGTAATATATATGCTAACAATATTAAGTGAAATTCAGTCAGATCAATGTCTGTATTATACAATACAATTACAAATAGTTTTGAAGGGAAAACGTATTTGTGCAATGATATAGTTAGGATCCAATGCATTTGAAATATTTCAAACCGGTTTGCCTAAAGTGACCGATAAGATATCCACCTTTCAAACATTGCTCTACATTCGAGAGGCTTATACGACGGCGCAGTATGCCCAGCTCCCTGTGAACAACAAAGTACATAAAATTATTGTGTGGATAGATTTTATTGCACCACACCATTATATATATAGGTGACATATATAGTTTTGACATATAAGAATTAAGAATCACATGTATGATAAACAGGAGGTATAAGATGATGACAAGAGCTCACTTTTACGGTTGCAAATGTCATCCTATTTGCAAAAGTCCTTGTGTATCTGCTCATTAATAATAAAGCGTGTTTTGATTAGTTAGCACTTCGGTTTTAGATGCAAAATGTATTAATGAATGGAAACTTTAATTCGTGTATCCCTACCCTGCGACCTGCCCATCAACGATCCATGGTCGCCAATCATCAACGATACTGTAATTTAGAGACTTTATCCATGCTTCCGTGGAAATAAATGGGACCTTTGGGTCATGATCACCGCTAAAAATCACGGTTATTTTTATTTTATTATTGATATTAAAGAAAAGTTTGCATATAAAGTTACTGACTCACTATAATGTTCAAAAGGATTAAGGAACATACCTGTATATAAGTGATCTGAAACCTTTGATACTGAGGTTTGCATGGTAAGGCACAACATTAGTAACAGATTCTTTAAACGGCAAATCACGTTTGCATCGCATCCATTCACCAGTAGTCCCCTGACAACATATGATAGATGCTTATGTTTATTAACACAAAAATATGTAATCTACAATAGATGAAGCCCGAAGGAGCGTCACCTTGCGAATATGGATGGCCTCTTGCACGCTTTTGTCATTAGCCCAACGATTAGAAAGCTTGTAACCTTCAAACTGGGAATGGCCAATGTTGATTCATTGTCTTATTACAGAGATAAAGGATGTGTACATATAGGAGAAAGTCTTACGCGGCATTTGATTGGAGAACCTTCTTCTTTGCGTATTTCAAGATTTAGCAAGTCCGACTGATATCTGCTTTCACCCAACAATTTTCTTGGCCTTGAATCATACGGACAGTTGGGCTCCAAAATATGTTCTGGATCAATGTCACGAAGTAGCTACAACAACAACAACAAAAAAACAAAAAAAATGAGAACTTTGTATTAATCAGTAGCAAAGTTAGGAGCCGGAAAAAAAAAAAAAAAAACAAAAAACAAACTTGTGCTTTGCCTCATTGAAAGTCTTCATATTTTGCAAGCAAAGACGATTCGTATGATCAATATCTTGAAATTTTCCTCTACAAGCTTCATTCAAAGACTGTTTCACAAGTTTACATGCATCAAAAAAATGTTTTGTAAAGAAAGACAAGATGAAATTCAATCAGAAAGTGAAACAACCTCGAAGAGTTCATCTGAGATGAGCCCCATACTATGAGCATACGGGATTTTGTAGTCGGCATTGTTTGGAGAAGATTTTGGATTACCTAAGACATATCCCTGAATTCATATATGTAAAAGGCTTTACAAATTAATAGCCGCAGATGGAAAACTAAAAAAAAAAGATTATAGAACATTAACCACTACGAACCTTGAGGACAATTTTTGGCTCGAAGCCTATATCATTCCCTGCATTCAAACACAGACGATAATCTCCTATTACGATAGTCTGTACGTGTATGTAATCGATAAAGCGGTCTTCTTTTTAAGTTCTTGATTATAAGGGCAGATTCTATCATTCTACTAAGAACCTCACCATCAGATATAAGTTGCGTGATAATAGGAACTATGATTCCTGAGTAGGAATCTCCACCGACATAGACTTGATTTGAAACGAATTGTGGATGATCAACTAGCCACTGCAATATTACGGTTTAAGTGTGGACCAATTTCAACAATACTCACAGGAAAAATGGCTACAAAAGCCCCTGTTTTTAAAAAAAAGATGTAATGTACCTTTCTAATAAATTCATGCGCATGATCAGAAGATTGCAGAACATCAGATTGTGCAGCTTTCGTATTCCTCGCATAGGAAAACCCAGTTCCCACCGGGAGATCTATAAAAATGATGCTTGCAACCTGCTGATACAAAAGTAGTAGCATCATTATCATCCCAAATGTAAATCTTATAGTGTCAAATTTCCAAAAAAAGTTAATCTCCACATATATAATTACCTGAGTCCAAGAATAAGGATTCAAGACTAACTTAGGGAAACCCTCTTGATGGTATTGTATCCCCTCAAATTTGATTGGCCCTGCAAATTGCAAAATCAGATTAGTCTATGCCGGGAACGAATTTTGAAGACCCGGTGTTGTAAGTTGTAACGGATTTGCAAGAACAAGAACAAAAGTAAAGATCATTAAACACATAGTAAATAAGAACACGTAGATTTAACGTGGTTTCCGACAATGTACTATTCCACGGGCAGAAACGAGGAATTCTATTATCACAGAGTGTTTACAGATTTTTCTCGCAATTGAACTAGGTTACAAAGGATGAGTATTTATAGTACTCAGTCTTAAACCCCAACTGACTACACATCACCTTCAGAAACTCAATTCAGACGAGAATCTCCCGGATTCAGATGAGATCCTCTGTTGTCTTCATATTCAGACTTGATTGAGCAGAGATTCTGATGTGATCAACAGATTTAGACTTGATCACCAGACCAGACGCGATTACCAGATTTAGACGTAATCACCTCAGCTGATTGCACTTTGGCTGAGTTCTTCAGATTTAGATTTTCGATCAAGGCACTTTTACACCCGGTACACAAAACACAATTAGGATCAACCTTAGCAACGAAAACATTAATGCCAGTGTAGCAAAATATCTATTTAACGGGGCCATGAGCCTCCTCGAACAAAGTAAGTTTACTTTGCACACAGGGTTCTCACAACACAACGGTCACATCAGAGGATCCTGATTCCTCTTTAATGTTCATGAATTTCCTGTAATATACAATCCAAAATTTAAATGTGCCTTGTAGCAAATTAAAGGGATAATAATGATAAAAAGTATCACCTATTTCATAAAGAAGACCAAAAAGGGAAGAACAACCAGGGCCACCACTAAACCAAAGCAAAAGAGGGTCCTTTGTAGGATTGCCCTCTGACTTGATGAAATAGTAGAATAGCTGTACGTCCTCTGATTCACCGACGCCTATGTACCTGTCCAAACAATCATATTACTACATCCGTCTAAGAATATTATTCTTTGGACTATCGTTAATACATGAAACTCACCCGGTTTCAAGGTCGAAAGGCAACGGCCCATCAAAACCAGGAAGAAACTTGACAGATGATGCAGCATTTGAACAATCTTGGAAACTGAGTATAATAAGCAAAAACAGATTGCAGAAAATGGTATGAATGCAAAGGTTGAAGAGATTCTTCAGTTTTTGCAGATGCATCATATCTCAAGTGATGTTAAGTACTCTTGCCCTTCTGAAAGTCAATGTTTGGTTTCCATGTTGACATTTTTATACTCTCATAACTAAGGACTGGCAATTGTTGTATAAAGTAAACAATTGTATATTGTCCATGTTCAAATTCATCGCACATACGGAGTATTTAAATATGTTTCACATCTAGAATTTTGAAAAATTGCTAAAATTAAAAGGATGGTCAATGTTCATAGTGTTTGGCTTTGCAGTTTGCATAGTACGTAAAAATCTTTTCAAACTATAATAATCTTAACACATCATATCATATTTATAGTTTTTCCCTTCAGTTTTTGCTAATCGATTCTGACCCAAATTCCAATATTCGGCAGGATATTTAACACTTTACTGCTGCTGTGAATTTGTGACGGGAAGTTCTACAGTAGAGACTCCCCTGTAGGGAGTCGCGCGTGGGTGATTACGGGTGATTCCCGACCACATGTAATAAAGCGTAGGCCCGGAATCACCCGTGGGTGACTCCCTACAGGGGAGTCTTCATAATAGAATTTCCCATTTGTGACCACCTCTTCTGATTCACCAACTCCTACGTACCTGGCTTTCAATACATTCATATGCTTACTATACTATATATGTATAAATCTCAAATTCTGTGTAGCTGAGCATTTTTCAGCAAAAAAAAAAAAAAAAAACAAACAAACAAACAGTAAAATTGCAGCTTTTTCTTCAAGGAAAAAAAAAGAAATACAGCTTCACTCGGATTTTCGTGAAACTGACCCAGTTTCGAGCTCAGAAGGCAGAGGCCCATCAAAACCTGGAAGGAACTTGACAGATGAACCACCAGCAGAAAATACAGCATTTGAACAATCTTGGAAATCCATTAAAAGAAAAAACAGAGTGCAGAAAAGGGTGTGAGGAGGAGTACAAAGCTTTTTGAACAGATATTTCCCATTTAGCAGTTGCATCATCTCTGCTGATCACTGAAGTAGATCTTGCTGATTCCCGTTCATGGTGAAACTCCCCTAATGACCGGCAGATATATATATTTAAGAGCAACTCCAATGGTCATGTATTTTCTCCAATGGTCATGTATTTAATCACTATTTTTATCTTTATAGGACCCATAAGAATAGTCTTTGTAGTGCAAACCGACAAACTGAACTGAACCAAATTGAAGAAATGAAAGACCGAACCGAACCAAACCGAATTTAATATGACTGGTTCTGGTTTCATGTTTATCAAACCAAAATATTTGATAATCCTCAAAACCGAAACAAACCGAACCATAAACACCTCTAGTTTTAACATCCCTCCTCAAACGAAATGAACTCTTCATCACCTTGAGTTTGTCTCTAAGTACCGTAATTTTAAATTTAAGGTGCTAAATATGCATCAAGTTATATTTGTTGCTTCAATAAAAAAAAGTTTGTGCAAAGCTTAAAGCTATTAGAGAAAATCGGGTTAAGGCATGGAATCTGGGCTTCAAGTAAGTTGTTGAATCTAACTCTAAAAATGCTTTTGAAGCCATCCAAGATCACAACCGTTGGCTCTCTCCGGTGATGTAGAAGATCTACAATAAAGAGGTAAAACCACGAGCTAATCCAAGCTCAAAGAAAATATCATTCTCAAAGAGAATGTGATTCAATATCAAGATTACATCCTCCTAACATTAGAGAGACTTAAACTATTTATAGAGGCTAAAAGCCCATTAAGATAAAACCTACCCTTCAAAGCCCACATAACTAACCTATTCATATAAAATATAAATAAAAGACTATTAATTAATTGGATGTGCTACATCATCTCCATCCCTCTTCTAAAAGAGCTCGTCCACGAGCGAACTCTGAAGGATCGACACAAGCAGCTCGAGAGAACTCGTAGTAATCCATATCGTAGCTCCATCAACGTCTATTGGTGGGTCAAGTCCATTTACCATCTTGTGAAACAATTTCAAAGTAACAACATGAAGAGAACATGAAGCAATTGGAACCACAATGAGCTTAACCCTGATGATATTCCTTATTGTTTCAGAGCTGTTCTCATCGTTCCAACCCCCAAACTCAAAAAGCTCATCCTCGAGTGAAGTTGTAGAGGTGGTGAAGTCGAGTAGTGCTTCGAGTAAAGCTAGTAGTGGCCGCAAAGGTACAATTTCTGATCCAATTTGCCACAAAGACGACGAACCATGGGTGTGTCTCACACTATTCCTAGCCCGGGCCAAAATAATTGAAATTACAAGCCACAAGTACACCGTTGTGTACTTTTCATTACCTTTCAAAATCAACCCCAAGTGATACTTTGCCATTGAAACAACTATATTTCCCCTTTGCAGTTCAGCAAACACAATATTTGATAACCTGAACACATGAAACATAGCCAAAATGCACAAAAAGACATTATGCATTTGCTGTGCTAAATCTTGATCCTTTCTCATTAAGGCAACAGAAATAAAGTTCCTGTGAAGCAATTCTACTCCTTTGCTAGCGACTGTAGAACCAGCAGAATAGAACAAGACAACGATATATGGTTGCTTCGCATTAGCTTAAAAGTCATGCAAGCTCCTCAAAAAAACAATGCCGGCATTTGTTGCAAGCCATGTCATCATTCTGCGTATGTACCATTGCATAATCTCACGCACAAGACCTTTCTGTTGTAATTCTGGAGGCCTGTCCAGCACAACTGATATGGTCGTTAAAAATAAAGTTAGAACAAGATTACTCCTTTCTAGAATGCCTTCCGGTGGACAGCTTCCTCAACTTTAGCTATCACGAGCTTAACTTGTTCAAGGATGTTAACAGTTTCATCATCTGTAATTTCAAAGGTTATATCTAGTGTAATCTCCGATTCTGTTCCGTTTTGCCCATTGCCACCTGGGTCAAAAATCATATACAGAGCAACACTAAGTAGTATCCCAGCATGATCACCATGGCCAGTTCCAAAAGATAGAAAATCAATCGAAATTTCAGTCGTCAAACTAGTACCTCGTGTTCTCATGGGGTATAAAGCACCACCGGGATCAATCAAGAAAGACAAATGCTTCGTAACAGAATAAATGATAGCCATACACTTACCAAGGGATTTATATGCCAAATTTCCATTGTCATTTAGAGATGAACTCATGCCCCCACCAAATCTGTTAACCAATTTTGGCAATTTATCATCACGTTGCTCTTCATGTTTGTGAGAAACCTGGTCTTGCAGCGTCATACAAATCCCATCCACTCTTGCTACTTGAATTGGTGGCCCTTGAAGTGTTTGGTCTATGAACTTCGCGTGAAAAGCTCCCGGGATAGATCCTTTTGGTGTCTTCGATATCAAGACCAAAGCTAGGGACCTATGAAATGCTTCATTCTTCTCTTCAACAATACTCTGTACTCCATAAATGTTGCTAAGCTTCAATTCTGAAATGATCATTCTTGTTTCGATCACAATAGGGATCTCTTCTCCCGTCGAATGTGTCGAAGCTAACAAATGAGCTGCTATTGCACATTCAGACTTGGCTTTCTTTATAGGCAGATTGCTAGCAATGAGCTGAGCATTTTCTTCTTCACCAACAATGATTGCGTCATGTCCGGCAGCATCAATTGGCACATCTCTACTTTTGGGAAGCTTGTAAGCATCAGCAGTATTTAGCCACAAGTAGCGGGAATCTCTACTTAATTGCTTTTGCCCCTGTTCAGTCTCCATACCCAATTTGTTTGACCATTTGCCCCCGGGATCAAAGTTCATGTGAAAGGTGTCATCATTCACAAATTCATATTTAGAGAAAAAGCTTGGATATAAACCTTTTAAGGCACAAAATTTTCCCACACATGCTTTGCTTAGCCTTAATTTATCCATCACGATGGAGCATTCAAAAACACCTAGGCTGATATGCTCTTTTGCTGAAATTACTTCCCAAAATACACTTGTTGCTACAATACTTCTTGAATGCTGCAACTCGATCTCTTCTAAAGCTTTTGCAACATCATTAATTGAAGCGGTTTTTGCAACAACGGTTGTGTCGTTGACTTCCTCGGTATTTTGTTGCTCAGTAAATTTCACAGTTGCTGAAGCTTTCTGGACACCTATATGACTCAAGTTCGGCTGTTTTGGTAGTTGTTCAGTTGTCGGGTTTTCGATCTCGAATTCTTCAACAAAGGTAACGATAGGTGGGAGATCTTTGCATTTGGTAGTAGTATAAGCATCAGAATGGACAACAATACTTGAAATAGAGTGATGCAATTCATGATTATACTCACAACCCACCTCATTGTCGTGTTCATATCTGCTTAATTCAAAGGGAAATTTCGTCAAACACTTGGCGGGCTTCACTTCATTCCTTTCCATGTTGCAGCCTTCAACGTACTTCTCTTCCTTTTTACTTTCAACTTGCTTCACGGTGTTTGCAGATGCTGAAGCTGCTTCCATATCAGTAATTCCCGTGGCATGGTAAAATCCATTTGTAGTATCCTGCTTATACTCCATGCTCCAGGCACTTTTGTAATCGTCAGACGGGCATTTCCTCGAACAGTTTGCGCGCACCATGATTCGGCTTCTCCGACGAGAGTGTAAGATGCCAATTTACATTGTAATCTATCGGATAGTTGCATTTCTTCAAAATAATTCTCAATCGCATCAATCCAATCCCAAAAATCATCAATGATTGAAGCGCCATCAAAGATGGGTAGGATCGACCTGTAATAACTCCTTTTCCTTTCTCCTATTGAGCTTACCTGATTGTAATAGCTTCCCTTTACTTCGTTCTTCCTATTGCAATACGGAAGTCCTTGCCCAACACCACCTCCATCGGTAAGAGGAAAGTCTCTTTCCACTTGGTGATAGTTGTGCTTTAATCTCTGTGCTAGCCTAATTGCACCTTGATTCGATTCACCTTTGAAAGAACCAAGCTTTTGATTAAGCTTACACGGAATATCCCAACGGATCTTCGAATCCCGAAACCGTCGTGAATCCGGCAATCTTCCCGACTCATTTTGGCCGTCATACCGCGAGGGGAAAAACCCTAGCTCTGATACCGAATGATGTAGAAGATCTACAATAAAGAGGTAAAACCACGAGCTAATCCAAAAGATCTACAATAAAGAGGTAAAACCACGAGCTAATCCAAGTTCAAAGAAAATATCATTCTCAAAGAGAATATGATTCAATATCAAGATTACATCCTCCTAACATTACAGAGACTTAAACTATTTATAGAGGCTAAAAGCCCATTAAGATAAAACCTACCCTTCAAAGCCCACATAACTAACCTATTCATATAAAATATAAATAAAAGACTATTAATTAATTGGATGTGCTACATCATCCGGAAGGAAGTATCATCAGTGATTGCCGAAGATTGATGGAAATATTATAGGAGATGGAAATATTTCAAGCCAGTCCAGGGCCTAAAGTGCTTGATAAGATATCCACTTTTCAAACATCGCTCTACATTGCGTTGGCTTGAACTCTGGTCCAGTATGCCCAGATCCCTGAAATCAACATAGTAGAACACGAGAAATTCTTGTATGACTAGTTTATATTGCACCAAATACATTTTTTTCCTTGTATGCGTGACATGTGCAAAAAAAAAAATGTACCTACCACATCTTTGTTTTGACACATAAATCGTTCATTATAAGAAAAATGGAAAGATGAGGAAGAGAGCTCACTTTTACGGTTGCAAATGTCATCCTATTTACATAAGTCCTTGTGTATCTGCTCATTAAAAAAAACATGTTTTGTTTCGTCATGTCCATCACTTTATCACTTTTAGAAGGTTTAAGTAGTAATGAATAAAAAAGTTCCTTACCCTGCGACCTGGCCATCAACAATCCATGGTCGCCAATCATCAATGATACTGCAATTTAGAGATCTTATCCATGCTTTCGTGGAAATAAATGGGATCAACAAGTCATGATCGCCGCTAAAAATCACAAATTTTTTTTATTATTGATTTCAAAGAAAAGTTGGCAAATAAAGTTACTGACTCACTATAAATTTCAGAAGCATTAAGGACCAGACCTGTATATAAGTGATCTGTAACCTTTGTTACCGAGGTTTGCATGATAAGGTACAACATTGGTAATAGATTTGTTAAACGGCAAATCACGTTTGCATCGTATCCATTCACCAGTAGTTCCCTGACAACATTTGAAGATGCTTATGTTTATTAACACAAAAATATGGAATATGGAATGGAATATACAATAGATGAAGGAGTGTCAAGTGTGTATATATATACCTTGCGAATATGGATGGCCTCTTGCACGTTTTTGTCATTAGCCCAACGATTAGAAAGCTTGTACCCTTCAAACTGCGAATGGCCATTGTTGATTGAATGTCTTTTTACAGAGATAAAGGAAGTGTACTTAGACTAGGGATTGGACAAAGGACAAAGCCTTACGCGGCATTTGCTTGGAGAGCCTTCTTCTTTGTGTATTTCAAGATTTAGTAAGTCCGACTGATGTCTGGTTTCACCCAACATTTTTCTTGGCCTTGAATCATGCGGACAATCGGGTTCCAAAATATGTTCTGGATTAATATGAAGAAGTAGCTGCAACAACAAAAACACTAATTAAGAACTAATTAGTAGCAACGTTAGGAGCCCGGGAAAAAAATAAAAACAAACTCGTGCTTGCCTCATTGAAAGTCTTCATATTTTGCAAGCAAAGACTATTTGTAGGATCAATATCATAAAATTTTCCGCTACACGCTTCCTTCAAAGACTGCACCACAAGTACACGCATAAAAAGCGGGTTTGTGCAGATCAAGAAAATGTTTTGTAAAGAAAGACAAGAATAAATTCAATCAGAAAGTGACACAACCTCGAAGAGTTCATCTGAGATGAGCCCCATACTATGAGCATATGGGATTTTGTAGTCTGCATCGTTTGGAGAAGATTTTGGATTACCTAAGACATATCCCTGAATCCACATATGTAAAAGGCTGTACAAATTTGCAGATGGAAAAAAAAGAAGAAGAAGAAGATTATAGAACATTAACCGCTATGAACCTTAAGGTCAATCATTGGCGACAAGCCAATATCATTCCCTGCATTCAAACACAGAGGATAATCTGTATGTGTAAGTAATCGATAAAGCGATTTCCTTTTTAAGCTCTTATAAATTAAAGGCCAATTCTACTAAAAACCTCACCATCAGATATAAGTTGCATGATAATGGGAACTATGATTCCTGAGGAGGAATCTCCACCAACATAGACTTGATTTGAAACGAATTGCGGATGATCAACTAGCCACTGCAATAATAATACGGTTTAAGTGTGGATAAATTTCAACAATACTCACGGGAAAAATGGCTACAAAATCCCCTGTTTTTTTTCAATTTTTATAGATGTAATGTACCTTTCTAAGAAATTCATAGGCATGATCAGAGGATTGCAGGACATCAGATTGTGCAGCTTTCGTATTCCTCGCATAGGAAAACCCAGTTCCCACAGGGAGATCTATAAAAATAACGCTAGCAATCTGATACAAAAAGTAGTAGTATCATTATCATCCCAAATATTCTTGTAGTGTCAAATTTCTACTTAATTACCTGAGTCCAAGAATAAGGATTCAAGACTAACTTAGGGAAACCCTCTTGATAGTAATAGTATTGTACCCCCTCAAATTTGATTGGCCCTGCAAATTGCAAAATCTGATAAGTCTATTCACATCAGAGGATCCTGATTCCTCTTTAATGTGCATGAATTTCCTGTAATATACAATCCAAAAATTATCAGAGAGTAGCAATTTAAAGGGATAATAATGATAAAAAAAAAGTATCACCTATTTCATAAAGAAGACCTAAAAGGGAAGAACAACCAGGGCCACCACTAAACCAAAGCAAAAGAGGGTCCTTTGTAGGATTGCCCTCTGACTTGATGAAATAGTAGAATAGCTGTACGTCCTCTGATTCACCGACGCCTATGTACCTGTCCAAACAATCATATTACTACATCCGTCTTAGAATATTATTCTTTGGACTATCATTAATACATGAAACTCACCCGGTTTCAAGGTCGAAAGGCAACGGCCCATCAAAACCAGGAAGAAACTTGACAGATGATGCAGCATTTGAACAATCTTGGAAACTGAGTATAATAAGCAAAAACAGATTGCAGAAAATGGTATGAATGCAAAGGTTGAAGAGATTCTTCAGTTTTTGCAGATGCATCATATCTCAAGTGATGTTAATTACTCTTGCCCTTCTGAAAGTCAATGTTTGGTTTCCATGTTGACATTTTTATAATCTCATAACTAAGGACTGGCAATTGTTGTATAAAGTAAACAATTGTATATTGTCCATGTTCAAATTCATCGCACATGCGGAGTATTTAAATATTTTTCACATCTAGAATTTTTAAAAATTGCGGAAATGAAAAGGATGGTCCATGTTCTACCGTGTTTGGCTTTGCAGTTTGCATAGTACGTAAAAATCTTTTCAAACTATAATAATCTTAACACATCATATCACACATCAAGCTGAATTTTAAACAAGCTGTTTTATTGAAAAACGAGCTGATTATTAAAAACGAGCTGTTTCAGTTAATGCGAGCTGTTTGATTAAACGAGCTGTTTCTAACTAAAACGAGCTGTTTCGTTAAAACCAAGCTGTTTTGTGGGTTTAAAACGACAGTGGTTCAATAAAACGAGTTCTAAATGAATCTTTTGTTGAATTGAGAATAGTTCAATTAAAGATTGTTCTATAAATTGTTGAAAAGAAATTTAATCTTTTGTGTTAATTTTCAGAAATGGCTACCAATACGGAATCAAAGAAATGTGTAGCTCGACGGTTGTTGGAATACAAGATGGTGGATTCAAGACCACTCATCGAACAGATCGAAGAATTAGGGATGATTCTTCTGGACATTCAAGCTGAAAATATACAGCTTAGTAAGGCTTTTATAATTGCATGTTTCGTTGAAAAGCTACCAAAGAATAATATTGTTGAAAGAAATATTATTCAAGGCATGGAAGATAGTGATCTTTGTGCCGTTGTGTCAGAAGTGAACATGATGGATTCAAATCCTAGAGAATGGTGGGTAGACACAGGAGCTACAAGGCACATATGCTCTGACAGGGAAGTGTATACTACGTTCGAGTCAGTTCAAGGTAATGAGACTTTGTTCATGGGAAACTCGGCTACTTCGCTATAGCCGGAAAAGGAGAAGTGATTCGAAGATGACTTCGGCAAGCATCTAACTCGAAGAATGTGCTATATGTCCCGGATATGCGCAAGAATCGGTGTCCGGAGGTCTTTGTTGAATAAGAATGGCTTCCGTCTTGTTTTAGAGTCCGACAAGTTTACTTTAATTAAGAGTGGTATGTATGTCGGTAAGGGGTATGCATGTAATGGCATGGTCAAGTCGAATGTAATGGTCGTTAGGCCAAACAATATCAATAATAATATTCTTGGTTCTCGCTTACTTGGTTGAGTCACCTTCCTTATGGCATGGTAGACTAGGACATGTTAATTACGATTCCCTGCGTAGATTAATAAGTCTAAAATATATCCCCAAATTCGAAATTGATAAAGAACATAAGTGTGAAACTTGTGTTGAAGCGAAATTAACAAGAGCGTCCTTTCAAAATGTTGAAAGAAATACGCAACCACTCGAACTAATACATAGCGACGTGTGTGATCTTAAAATTGTGCAATCGAGAGGCGGAAATAATTATTTTATTACCTTTATCGATGACTGCACTAAATATTGCTATGTATACTTGTTAAAAGGAAAATATGAAGCGATAGATAAATTTATTCTATTCGTAAAAGAAGTTGAGAATCAACATGGAAAAAATATCAAAATACTCCGAAGCGATAGAGGTGGTGAATATTTGGCACCACTAAGTGATTTTTGTGCCGAACATGGGATTATTCATGAAATAACCGCGCCATGGTCACCACAATCGAACGGAGTTGCTGAAAGGAAAAATCGAACATTGAAAGAAATGATGAATTCAATGTTGTTGAGTTCAGGAGTATCACAAAACTTGTGGGGGGAAGCTATCCTTTCTAGCAATTATCTTTTAAATAAGATACTCCGAAAGAAACAAGAGAAAACTCCTTATGAACTGTGGAAAGGTAAACCACCTTCTTACAAATACTTGAAAGTGTGGGGGTGCCTTGCAAAGGTGCTCGTACCTACACCCAAAGTAGTAAAGATAGGATCAAAAACTGTTGATTGTATATTCATTGGATATGCACACTGTTGGAATAGTGTCCTAAACCCAATCGGGTTGGACCGGATCCGACCGGGTCAGATCATTTCTACTATTTCTTTATGTTTATACATATGTTAAATGGCTTTTCTGTTATCATATATCTGTTCTTTTAAAGAACCAATTATGAATTGTTATATGATAACGTCCTTAGTGTTAAACTGTGATAGAGAAACCATGATAGGCGATTATGGTTGATGAGATCTCTAATCACTTTAATAAGTTTGATACTTAAATGTCTCTAGACTGATGTAATATCAAACAGGGCATTGATAGTATGAACAGGCTAGCACGTATTAGATGTCTTCTGTCTTTAGGGCAGGGATAGATCTCGTCTATCAAAGTGTAGAGACACTTGGACTGTACGTGGACGTGTATTAGAGAATGCGTACGTTAGACTGACCCACTTACACGGATAAGTGTCACACTATGTGGCGGTTGTGTAATTATCCTTAATACCGGAGTCTTCATGGCATCACGGTGTGGATTGTCATGCTTTGACACTATTGAGGTCTCCCCTAACCACGGGGCGATCATGCGGTAGTGATTGGGTGTGATACTGAAGCATGCGGAGTATACATGATTGGTCGTCCGGGAATCGCGTATCCTATGATTGGGATCGAATATCCGAAATGGCCTTCTTATAAGGAATGTCTTACTCTCGTGAATCTTTGCAAAGTGGGAGTAAATGACTTGCTTCGAGAGAGCTTGATATTCATATTATAAGATACGGTCGTTGATGTTTTGACACTCGACTAACGACCGTATGGATATTATAACAGCGATAGGATTGTAAGTTACACGGTAATCGTTTCACATGAAAGGTAGTAGTCATTGCATTTGACTCTTCCGATGATTGGGGGTCACGGTGTGTTGCTTGCTGACGCTATCCCGTGATCGTTAGGTATGAAGGGCATTTTCGTAATTTGCACTTTGTGTCTACGGCCAACATATTCGGAAGCCTATCGGGTCACACACATATGAACATCTAGTCGGATTAAAATGTGGTTATAGATGATAACCAAATAAGGAAAGTTTATCTCGAGACTATAAAGGTTATAGTGGTAAATTAATATGGTGGTATTTATTTATTATGAATAAATTAAATACAAGATATTAATAGTATTATATTAATTAAAGAATATTCCGGAAGCCAATTTGTTGGTCAAAGGGCGCCACATTTAATGTGTATAAGATACACTTGGATTGTGTAATTTAATTAATAGTATTACCAAATATTAATATATATATATATATCTAAAAGGTTGGCGCCGTAATTTGTGTGTTTGGTTGACACACGTGATTGCCAATCAAGTTGATCATGTTTCAATGTTTTGATATAATATATAGATTTATATGTGTTATATATATGTGATATATACACATGTGTAAATTGATTTATGGTAATAAAATAAAGATAGTCAATATTAGATATTGACAATATCTTGGAAATATTCAATATAAGATATTGACAATATCCTAGATTTATTTGATATGTGATATTATAATAAATGAGATAAATCAATCAAATATATTTTCCTTATTTTATTGGAAAAATGTTTTCTTCTCCTCTACTCTACTAGGGGGCGCCCCATACACTATAAATATAGTGTGGGTGTCAAGCTCTTTTGTACATCATAATTCCAAGAGCTAATAGTTCTTGTGTAAAATAGAGAGCATCCTATAGAGAGTTGGAGAGAGGGGAAAAGGGCCGGTCTAGCAACCGGAGTTTTCCAATAGCAATCCATGATGGGATTCCGACGGGTTGTTCGTGTGGACTAGCGGTAGAGGCCGAACACTTGGGCGGCTCTATGCAGAACTACTCTCCTTGGACGGTCAAAGCGTCGATCTTTTAGATCAACCAAGGTAACCACCGTCTACTAACTCGTTTGTTTATTGCTTAAACGAAGTCGATCCTGGTTAAAAGGAAATAAAATTTTAAATTCCGCTGCGTTCCCGCGTAGATTTCCTAACACACACAACAGTAGTGCTTATCGAATTCTTGTGTATAAGTCAGATAATCCTGAAATACATAAAAATACGATAATGGAATCGAGAAATGCATCATTCTTTGAGAATGCATTTCCGGCTAAAACAAATGAACCTAGTTCATTAAAGCGTGTTCATGTTCAGGATCACCCTTCTGAACAAGTAAATGAAGAAGAGCCAACTGAGGTTGAGCCAAGAAGAAGCAAAAGGTCGAGGACTGAAAAATCTTTTGGTGAAGATTTTATCATTTATATGATAGAGACAGATCCTCAAAGCTTTAAAGAAGCGACAACTTCTTCTGAAGGTCCAATGTGGAAAGAAGCAATAAATAATGAAATAGGCTCTATATTGCAAAATCATACTTGGGAGTTAATTGATCTACCTCCAGGATGTAAGCCACTAGGATCAAAATGGATCTTTAAGAGGAAAATGAAACCTGATGGATCTATTGATAAATATAAGGCCAGACTAGTAATAAAAGGTTATAGTCAAAAAGAAGGTCTTGATTATTTTGACACATATTCTCCAGTGACGAGAATAACTTCCATTAGGATGGTACTTGCTATAGCCGCTTTGCGTAATTTAGAAGTACATCAAATGGATGTGAAAACCGCTTTCTTAAATGGAGATTTAGAAGAAGAAATCTACATGGAACAACCTGAGGGTTTTTCTAGTCCAGGACAAGATAAGAAAGCGTGTAAATTGGTTAAGTCATTATATGGCTTAAAACAAGCACCAAAACAATGACATCAAAAGTTTGATCATGTTATGCTTGACAAAGGGTTCAAAACCAATGAATGTGATAAATGTATTTACATGAAAGAAACAAAAGATGGCTATGTCATCTTATGCCTTTATGTGGATGACATGCTGATAGTGGGTAGTAATGATAAGATGATCAAATCTACCAAAGATATGTTTGTAACTGTCCTGTTACTTAAAAATAGTATTCTAAATTGTGTCCTTATCCCTAATTTTCCATTAAACCTTCCTATTTGCATCAAGTCAGAATCTCGACTCATAAAATTACTCGCTTCGAACTTTTTTGAAATCTAAACCTGCAACCCGACTCGGTCCATCATTACTTCGCATTTGTCTTCCGAAAATCCTCTCGATACGATCAACCTTTTGCAAACTACCTGCCTAAGATCAAATTATACACGAAGTAGACTCTTTTCTCTCGACAAATAACCTAGAAAAATAAACTTTCATTACATGAACCACCAAATATCAAATTAGCTCATATAGCCCGCAATTGACCTATAAAATCACGTAATTAAGCTAGTAGTCAAGGGTAAATTGACGGTAATAACATCATAAAGTTGATTCACCTCATAAATTGACGGTAATAACATCTGAAACGGTAATAACCCCGCTCTTCGTTCCCCCCTTGAAAAGTTGATCTTTTGTGGTTTTTACAGGAAAAAAAGAATTCTCCATTGTTTTTAGCCCTCACTCCCCCGCATCATGACCCTCAGCACTCCAAAAACTATTACCTTAATTAATAAGGATTTTGGGATTTATCATACAACAAGGACAATTTACTAGTTCCCCTGACGACCGAATAAATACTTGTTTTTGTTTTTGTTTTTTTTTTTTTTTTTTTTGGAAATTTCAATGGCATTTTATTTATTCATTATTGTCCATCACAATACTTGGCCTGCAAAACAGATCAGTACCACAATGATTCTCTGAAATCATTCTCTGTATTGCAATAACAAATTGTTATAAACACAAACAGAAAGCTTGTAGTTTTGAAAGGAAAGAAATAAACACAGAAGCAATGCAAACATAAAGAATGACGGAATTGATAAAACACAGAAACAAGAAGAACACGGTGATTTAACGTGGTTTCCGACGTTGTGCCGACTACTCCACAGACAGAAAATGAGATATTTTATTATGCACAGAATTACAATGTTTTCACAAGTGTGTGAATAACACTTTGAAAGACACACATTTCATTGATTACAACTTCGGTATTTATAGACATAAATCCCAAACCCTAACCGCCAAAGATCTTGTCGGAATTCTCATAAATACCCCAGATGTGGACCCCAGCTCCAGCTGTTATCCACCAGACGAAACTCAGCTCAAAACTGACTTCCCAGACTTGTAATCAACTGCCGAGATGTAGAACTCAGCTATACTCAGTAAAACTCAGTAGTCCGTAACCGATGCGACTTCGAAGAAACTCGGTGCACTTCATCAAACTGACTTTCACAGAACTGAATATACTTAACTGAAACTGACCATCATTCTCAGTCTTCGGTTTCTCAGATTAGTTCCACCAGATCATTTATTAGTTTAGAGATCAAGTCACCAAAGCTGACAAATCTCCACCTTGACTTGAACTCTCATTCAACGTCACCAGATTGCATAATCAGATGTACTTGTACCAGATGCATTCGTCAATGCCGGGATGTACAGTACCAGACTTCTCCTCGAAATCCACTCAAGTTGATCTGCCCTCAACTGAGTATCCGGATTTCAGTTTACAAACTTTGAATATTCAGCAAGTCCAGACACAACTGAAATCTGCTCTACTGAACTGGTTTAGTGAACATATCAGCAGGATTCTCCTTGGTGCTGATTTTCTTCACTACAACCCTCACATCACCGATAGTACCCTGACTCGAGAATACATATGAAAGATGCTTATGTTAATAACAAGCACATATATCAAGAAAATAATGTAAAAAGATAGAATCTTGAGTTGATCAAGTAGGAGAGTCAAGTGTATACCTTGCGAAATCATGTACTCATCAGTCTGCAAATGGCCAATGTTGGTTCAATAATCTTTAAAATATCTCTTTGTAGAGCAAAAGGAGTTGATCATAGGATAAGGTCTTACGGGGCATTTGAAGGGAGAATCTTTGTGTAATTCAAGCTTTATTAAGTCTGAATGGTCTTTTTCATATATGATTCGACCTGGTGTCACCCAAAAGTTTGGTTGGTTTTGGAGCATCTACAGGACAATTGAAGTCCAAAATATATGCGGGCTTAATATTACCAAGTAGCTACAACAAGAAATTAAGCAGTTGCATTAATTAGTAACGGTGCTTTACGAGACGACATTAGTAGGGTTTTATATATAGCAAATGTGAAAACAAGTCTAAGTGTACAACATAACAATTGCACTAATCGGCATAACACGGATCACGAGAAATGCATATCAAACGGTAGGAAGACAACTAAAACACAAAAGACGTAAAAATGATTGCATTTGCATACAATTAATACCAACTCCTCCAGAAACGGGCAAGAATTTTATGATGGAAATAAAATAGTTACACAGAATTTATGATGGAAATAAATCAAAAGGCTAATTCCTCATGGTCAAATTTTATGAAGAAACATCACCTACTTGTAAGAAACCAACCATAAATACCGATTACAGGTTGACCATTGCTAAATAGATGAGTTACACATTTATTTCTTGAATTCAGAGTTTGGATTCAAAGGCTTAAAATGTTTGATTTGGAGCTGAATATTTTAAGCCAAATGGCCTAAAGTGGTTGATAAGATATCCACTTTTCAAACATTTGTATACATTCACGAGGCTTATACTCCGGTGCAGTATGCTCAGCTCCCTGTAAAAAAACGGCAGAGTACAATTTTAATAGTAATAAGATGAACATAACAGCTTTGTTTTGGCACATAAAAATTGTGCATCATAAACAAAACATAATGGAAAAGGATAAAGAGAGCTTACTTTTACCGTTGCAAATGTCATCCTATTTGCATTAGTCATTGTGTATCTATTTATTAAGTCCAAACATTTGTCAGTTTCAGATGCTTAAAATAGCAAGAATGAGAACTTAAGTATGTGTATCCTTACCCTCCGACCTGGCCATCAACGATCCATGGACGCCAATCATCAATGATACTGTAATATTTTAGAGACTTTATCCATGCTTCAGTTGAGATAAATGTGACGAGCATGTCATGATCACCACTAAAATCACCAACAAAAAAAAAAAAAAAAAAAAAAACATTTCAAAGAATAGTTGGTGAATACAGTTATTGATCGACTCACTAAGATTAGGAAGCACAAGGAATAGACTGAGGTTTGCATGGTAGGGTACGATGTTGGTAATAGATCGAGTTATTAAATGGCAAATCATGATTGCATCGCTTCCACCCGCCAATAGTACCCTGACTCGAGAATACATATGAAACGATGCTTATGCTAATAACAAGGATATATAGCAAAAATAATAATAAAAGAAGATAGAATCTTGAATTGATCAATGAGAACCAAGTGGATGGCCTCTTGCACGTTTTCATTGTTAGCCCATTGATACGAAATCAAGTACTGATCAGTCTGCAAATGGCCAGTGTCGGTTCAATATCTAGCAAGAAATTATCGATCTCTTTCCAAGTCAAAGGAATGAATCATACATGATTCTTCTGGTGTCGCCCACCAGTTTGCTTGGCTTTGGAGCATCTATCGGACAATTGGGTTCTAGAATATGCGCGCGCTTAATATTGCCAAGTTCCTGCAACAGAAAATAAAGACCATATATTGATTAGTAGCATGATTATTGACTCAAGGCAAAGATATTAATTAGCAAAGAATCTGCTGCTTGCCTCATGGAGTCTCTGCATATTTTGTAAGCAGAGATTATTTACAATATCATGATATATTCCGCTACATGTTTCCTTCAATGACTGTACCATAAGTACTACACGGATCAATCAAAATTGATTTTGAGCAGAGACCACAAAGTAGAAAAATAATAATAATAATAATAATAACGACAGAAAGTGAAATCACCTCGAAGAGTTCGTCTGAGATCAGCCCCATTCCATGAGCAAACTGGGGAATATAGTCATCATCGGCTGGAGTAGTATCCGGATTTCCTAATACATATCCCTGAAGCCATGCAAAAGCTTTAACATATTAGCAACTTTAAACATAAACAAAATATTCTCGCATAAGTCAACCATTTTTTTTTTCTAGAAGAATGGTCACTACTCTTTCAGACAAAAAGAGAGCATAAAAACTACAAACATTGAGATCTATCTTTGGCTCCAAGCCGATCGAGTCTACCAAGAAGCTCACTGTTATAAAACGGATGGAGATAACTTCAGATGCAAGAAACAGAAACAGAAGCAATCAAACATAAACAATCAAAGGAGAAAAACGAAACAAGAAGAACACGAGATTTAACGTGGAAAACCCTCTCGGTGGGAGAGGTAAAAAACCACGGGCGAGAAAAGAGATATTTTATTATGCCTTGATTTTTACGATTTCAACACACTCGGACAATGAGACAACAAGCTGTATTTATAGGCACAAATCCACTAAACCACAACCGTCGGGAATCTTTGTCGATGCACCATAAATACCCCTACACGTGTCCTCCTTTTAATGACACTGTATAGCAGTCACATAACAGAATTAACAGATGTGGGACCCTGCTGTATTCAAGTACTCAGCAGACTATCACCCTGCTGATAGTTACCCTGCTGAAGCTACCCTGCTGAAGCTCAGTAGGCTCCACCCTACTGATACACAGAATTGAATACACTTCTCAGCTGACCATCACCCAGCTGAGTCTTCAGATTGGTTCCACCAAAATGTAGAGTTTAAGTCACCTTACTGACAAATCTCCACCTTGACTTCAACTCTCACTAGAGTCAAACAGATTGCATAACCAGATGTACTTGTACCAGATGCATTCGTCAATGCCAGATGTACTTGTACCAGACTATCTCCACGGCATCCACTCCACTGATCGGCCCTCAGTAGAGTTTCCAGAAACAGATTATAAGCTTTGAATATTCAGTAAGTCCAGGCAAAGCTGAAACTTACTCTGTTGAACTGGTTTAGTGAACATATCGAGCGGGGATTCTCCTTTGTGCCAATCTTCTTCCACGGCACCCTCTTCTCATTCCTTAAGAAATGATACACGACATCAATATGCTTGGTTCTCTCGCTGATGAACACGATCCTTGGCCAAACATATTGCACTTAAACTGTCACAATATATCTCGGCCCGATCTGATGCAACCCCAAATCAGCGACTAGCCCCTTCAACCGGATACCTCCTTAGTACGCTTCGGTAAGAGCCATATATTACGCTTCGGTAGTTGATAAGGCTACGTAGCTTTGAAGAGTAGCTTTCCGGTGACCACTACCTTTCCCAATGTAAACATATAACCGGTCATTGATTTTCTACTTGTCAACATCACTGCGTAATCGGCATCACGGTAGCTTTGTGACCGGACCGATATCACCTCCATAAATGAGACCAACATCGTTTGTACCTCTCGGGTACCGAATATCCTTTTAACGACTTTCCGGTGTTCCTTTCCGAGTTGAGCCATAAACTGCGACACAACACTTGTGACCCCGAGCCGGATCGAGCCTAGTGCAAACCATGGCATACATCGGACGCCAGCGCCACTAGCATAGGGAACTTTTGACATATACTCCTTCTCTTGGTGACCGAAGCATAAACGGACAAATGAACATTTGATGCCATAGGAGTATCTATTGGTTTTGCGACGGACATCCCAAACTTGGCCAATATCTTACGCACATAACCTGCTAAGACAAGAACAACTTCTTCGACTCCTATCTCTCCAGATCTCCATCCCCAAGATTTTCTTGGCTGCACCCAAATCCTTCATTTCAAATTCAGCACTAAGAAGGTTCTTCAGATTTTGAACATCAGACTTCCTTGCTGCAGCTATCAGCATGTCATCCACATACAGAACAAGATAGATATATGATCCATCTTTCGACTGAAGTAAACACAACAGTCATATGGACTTCTGTTGTAACCTGCTGAAGCATGAAACTGTCAAACCTTTTATACCACTTGCCTTGGAGCTTGCTTCAAACCATACAATGATTTCTTCAACTTGCAAACATAGTTTTCTTTACCGGGAACTTGAAATCCCTCGAGCGTGTCATGTATATCTCCTTATCCACCTCACCATGTAGAAAAGCGAGTTTTCACATCTAATTGCTCAAGTTCCGGATCTGTTTGTGCCACCATTGCTAGTAACACCACGATTGAAGTGTGTCGACCACTTTGGTGAAAATATTTCATCAAAGTCAACCCCTTCCTTTTGACCGAATCCTCTTGCAACCAAACGTGCCTTATACCCGACCCTTACCTTTGTTATTCCTTCCTTTTTCTTGAAAATCCATTTACAAGTCACAACTCCCTTGTCGGTAGGTACATTTTTGACCAATTCCCAAGTCGATTCTTCAATAATGACTCCATTTCATCCCCCATGGCGGCATGCCAGCGGGATGCTTCGTACATGTCATCCTTTCTTCCTGTAAGTAGTAGGTTCGACAACCTCTACTTCTTCGACAACTTGGAGTGCATATCTAGCCAAATCATCATAACCATATCTCCTTGGAGGTATCCCGACATTAGATCTTCTAGGCACTGGCGGCGGTAGACTCTGGCGATCAATGTTTGTATGACGCCTGCTTGAGGTCTCGGTGGACGGCTTGGATCGGATTACGGTTCATTATCCGGATCGGTATAGTGTTGATTTGGATCCACGATTGTTGCATATCGGTAGACTCCACTGAAGCTCCACCTTTGTTTCTCAACACTATCGGATTCAACAACTTGGTTTCGGACTCGGTAGACCTCCCCACGATGAGTTTAACATAGAATTTTCATCAAACACAACGTCCCTGCGAGGATTACTCGGACTCTGCGATGACCAAATTCTATATCCTTTCACTCCGTCACCATACCCCACAAACACTCCCTTCTTGGCTCTTGGTTCTAACTTCCCTTCACTAACATGATAGTAAGTTGTACTCCCAAAAACCCTTAGAGCGAGTAGTCGGCGAGGCTTGCGACCACATCTCAAATGGTGTCTTGAGATTGATCCTGTGTGAGGACTCCTGTTGATTAAGTAGCAAGGCTTGTTTTTACGACCTACGCCCAAAATCTCCTTGATAAACCGGCTTGACTTGAGAAAGCATACATCTTGCCTCTCCCGGTAGAGTTTGATTCATCCTTTCGGCTACACCATTCTGCGAGGTGTATTCCTTACGGTATGATGTACGGCAATACCCTCGGTTTGCACAAAATGAATCAAAATCCGTCCGGCGAAATTCCGGACCATTATACGTACGAAGCTTCTTGATTTTCTTGCATAGCGATTTTCCACTAGGGCCTTCCACTTGCTTGAAGTTATTGAATGCATCACTTTTGTTCTTCATCATCACCACCCAAGTCATCCTTGAATAGTCATCTATGAATGACACAAAATATCTGTGACCACCCAATGACTCAACTTTTGATGGACCCAGGCGATCTGAATGGATATAATCAAGTGTTGCCTTTGTATTGTGCAACCTGTGAGAATTTACTTCTATGCAACTTCCCAAACACACAATGTTCACAAAAGTCCGGATTCTTGACCTTATATCCCCCAAGAAAACCTGTTTGAAGAAAGAATGCGCATACCCGCTTTCACCCGTGTGACCAAGTCTCGTATGTGCCACAGTGAGTCTGCTGAGGCCCAGTGAAGCTGAGCGAGGATGCAACGGCGACGGTGCCGGATACTGATAGATCCTTGTAATATATACAAGGTTCCCCTCTTGATGCCTTTGAGGACCACAAGCCCGAATCTTTGAAGACATTCGGTGTCCACCTTCACCCTTGAAATTGAACCCTTCTTTGTCCGGTAGACTAAGAGATACCAAATTCTTGGTCATCGTGTGGAACATGTCTTACATCTTTCGGTGTACAAAATTTACCATCCTCTGTCCTTAACTTCACCGAGCCAATTCCCACAACTTTGCAAACCTTCTTGTTGGCCATATAGATTTGACCACCATCTATCTGCTCGCCAGTAGAAAACCACTCCTGTTTGGACAAATATGGTAGGATGCTCCGAGAATCAAGTATCCACACATCATTATGGTGTGTAGAATCCCCTGCAACTAGAACCGGATCCTCGTCGGTTGCTCGGTAGCCAAGGCTGCTTGTGCCGAATTGCCTTCCTGTTGTTTCTTCTTCCTTGGACAATTGGACTTCCAATGTCCACTGCTCCTTACGATAATTACGGACATCGGTAGACTTAGGACCTTTGGACAACGACTTCTTTTTCTTCTTGTCCATATCCTTTTCCACTATTCTTTGCTAGCTACTAGCCCAATGCACATTGTCTGTTCCGGCGACCTTGTGTCTAAGCTCCCTGGCATGTAAGGCGGACCTCACATCCTCCAAAGCTACTTATCCTTTCCAACTATGAAAGAGCGCACAAAGTTTTCATATGATGCCGGTAATGACACCAACGGGATTAGGGCTGCATCTTCATCTTCAATTTTAACATCAATATTCCTTAAATCAAGCAATATTGTGTTCGGTTTGTCCGGATGTTCCCTCGGTGGACTTCCTTCATGCATCTTCAAACCGAACAACCTCTGTTTCAACAACAACTTGTTGGTCGGTGACTTGGTCATATACGGGCTTTCAAGCTTCTTCCACAACTTGGGCTGCGGTGTCTTCCTCGGCAACCTCGGTGATAACATCATCGGATAAGCACAACATGATGGTTGAATGTGCTTTCTCTTCCCGAGGCATAATCTGTTGCACTTGTATTTGGTTTGTCGGATAAAGGATTCCACAAACCTGTTGTTTTTCAACGGTGCACGCATCTTGATTTGCCACGGACCAAAAGCTGTTCCTTCCTGTAAATTTATCGATTTTTACGTTCTCGACATCTTTCCTTGCTAAAGATTACAACTTTATCACGGATCCTAGCACCTTCTTGAAGGCCTTGGTGAAGATGAAGTTGATCGTACAAATTGTTTTCTCGAACCTTGCTCGATACCACTTGTTATAAAACGGATGGAGATAACTTCGGATGCAAGAAACGAAAACGAAAGCAATCAAACATAAACAATCAAAGGAGAAAAACGAAACAAGAAGAACACGGATTTAACGTGGAAAACCCTCGGTGGGAGAGGTAAAAAACCACGGGCGAGAAAAGAGATATTTTATTATGCACGATTTTTACGATTTCAACACACTCGGACAATGAGACAACAAGCGTATTTATAGGCACAAATCCACAAAACCACTAACCGTCGGGAATCTTTGTACGATGCACAATAAATACCCCTACACGTGTCCTCCTTTTAATGACAACGTATAGGCGTCATCACATAACGAAATTAACGGATGTGGGACCTGCTTTGTATTCAAGTACTCGACGGACTATCACCCTGGCGATAGTTACCCTGTGAAGCTACCTGTTTGAAGCTCGGTAGGCTCCACCCTGCGATACACGCACGAAATTGAATACACTTCTCAGCTGACCATCACCCAGCTGAGTCTTCAGATTGGTTCCACCAAAATGTAGAGTTTAAGTCACCTTACTGACACTCACCATTAGATATAAGTTGGGTGACAATAGGAACCGTGATGCCTGAGTATGAATCTCCACCAATATAAACTATTGGTGTTCATAAATGAAATTGATGTAAGAACAGAGAGTTGTATAATTACAAAGGTGCTTGATGGATCATACAGTATTAGAGGAGCTCTACCCTTATACTTATTTGTGTTCATTTTGATCCCTCAATTCTTCTTGGTTGGTTCTGGAGAAGCATTTATCTATAGTGTGCAGCTCGATTTCTTCATAACTCAATCACCAAAAGGTATGAAAACCATGAGCACATCACTATTTCTCAGCACATTATTGCTTGGTTTCTTCTTGAGTATCCTTTTGGTTACCATTGATCTCTTACGTTTGCAATTATTGATTTTTGTCCCACAACTTGTATAAACAAATCAATTATACTTGTATAAACAAATCAATTATTGATCTCTTACGTTTTAGAAGGTTTTAAAATAAAATAAAAAACAAATCAATAATTGATAATTGCAAATACTTTTAAATCATTGAGACCCATAGAAATTAATAGTTCTCAATCTAATGGTCGAAAAAAACATAATTGTTGGACCAATTTTTTATTTTATTTTTTCATCGCTTTCTCTTAAGACTCATATTATCAAGTTTCAACATATTTTTGAAAATTCATTGTAGTGAATCGCTCTTTGATTCTCTCTATGATTCAATTTATGCTTTATACTTGGGATTCACAGAGGCAATTCACTATATGATTTATTTTTATGATTAACGGTATGTTTTATCTCTGTAATTCATAGTCATAACTCACAATATAATTCACTACATAATTCATATATGATTAATTCGTTCTATGCCCAAATTGCTCATATTTCTTCAAATCGAATGATTCACCGTATAATTTAATTGTATAATTCACCGTATGATTTATTCACAGCTCCAAATTCTTCAAACTTCACCAATCAAATATCACATATACGTCCGAACTAAAGATTAGAATTGTCATTTCGAAGATATGGAAGATGAAAGACCTTGTTCATGGAGGAGATGGTGCAAAGGTGGAAGATGCTAATCAAGCTGAATCACGTTTTTTTTATCAGTTTTTTAATTTTTATTTTTCATTATTTTAATAAAGCAACAGTTTTTTTTTTTTTTTAAAACAAAAAATCAAGCATCAATTTAATGGCTGATTTTCAGTTAAAGGGTAATGAAGTCCTAAAGGTTAGAAAATGTCTTTAAGTCTTAAATCGTTCTTGGATGTACTTTTATCCTTAAATCTTTTCAAATGTGTCCAAAATGACAATTAACTATTTTTTTTAAATCATTAAATCTATTTAAACATGCAAATAGTGGCAGACGCAGGATCTCCGTTAAGGGGAGGCAATAAAAAATTTAAAGAAACAAATAAAAAATGGGGGAATGAGGGAGAATGACAGAAATATTTCATCAATTGAGTAGAAGGACATTCTTTTGAAACTTTTGCATAAAGGACAAAATTATTTATCCACTGTCAAAATTCACTGTTTAAATTCAATGCCGAAATTCACTGTCGAATTTCACTAATTTTCAAAATTCATTATTGAAATTCACTGATTTTCGGGATTCACTGTTGAAATTCACTATCGAAATTCACCGATTTCGGGATTACATTTTTTTGATTCAATAATTCAAATTTTTGGGATTGTTTGTCCTTCTCGCTATAAAAATTATGCGGTTGTCCTTCTCCTTATAAAAAATATGTAGGTTTGTCACTCCGTTAGTTAAAAATATTCCAGATTGTGTCCTTATCCCTAATTTTCCAATAAAAAATTAAGGGGGGCAATAGACATGCATACTACATATATTAGTAGTTTTTTTTCGGATTAAGAGGGCGATTGCTCCTTAAATTCTGCATGTAGGTCCGCCACTGCATGCAAAGTCATCTAAATAATGGAAAAATGGTAAGTGCTACATATGTGAAGATTCTAGTCGCTTCATTATCAACTGTCCCAAAAAAAAAAAAAAAAACATACATACATACAAATAGGCCCTCAAAATTGAAGCCAAACATCGGATGGTGAAGATGAAGACCAAATAGCTAATGCCATCATAGCCAAATTTTAGATCAGTTTCCCAGTTATTTATTTGAATCCACTCTCTATTTTGGAATAATTAACACAAACCCGGCTGCGACTAACAACTTGAAAGGCAAACTCCGATTTTGCAGTTTGAATATATCAAGCCGGATGGCCCCTAAAGTGGTTGATAAGACATCCATTTTTCAAACATTGATCTACATTCCCTAGGCTTGTACTCTGGTGCAGTATGCCCAGCTCCCTGTAAACAACAACGGAGTAAGATTTTCAAAGTAACAAGATAAACATAACAGCTTTCTTTTGGCTCACACGAAATATGCCATGTTGAAGAGAGCTTACTTTTACTGTTGCATATGTCATCTTGTTTGCATAAGTCCTTGTGTATCTGCTTATTAAGTTCATTCAATACTTGTCAGTTTTAGATGGCTTGAATTAACAAATAATGAAAACTTAAGTTTTTGTATCCCTACCCTGCGACCTGGCCATCAACGTTCCATGGTCGCCAATCATCAACGATACTATAGTTTAAAGACTTTATCCATGCTTCGGTAGAGATAAACGGCACGATCAAGTCATGATCGCCACTAAAATCACAAAAAAAAAACATTTCAAAGCATGGTTGGTGAACAAAGTTACTAATTCGTCAAGGTTTGAAAGCACGGGGTATAGACCTGTATATAAGTGATCTGTAACCTTTAATACTGAGGTTTGCATGGTAAGATACAACATTGATAACAGATTTGGTAAATGATGAATCATGATTGCACCGCTTCCATTGACCGACAGTACCCTGACTCGAGAATACATATGAAAAGATGCCTATGTTAATAACAAGCACATACAGCAAGAAAATAATCTAAAAAGATAGAATCTTGAGTTGATCGAGTAGGAGAGTCAAGTGTACGTATACCTTGCGAACATGGATGGCCTCTTGCACGCTTTCATCATTAGCCCATTGATACGAAATCATGTACTCATCAGTCTGCAAATAGCCGGTGTCGGTTCAATAAGCTTTGAAATAGCTGACACATCGATATCTATTTGCAGAAATAAAGGAAATGATCATAGGACAAGGCCATACACGGCATTTGAACGGAGAATCTTTTTGTAATTCAAGCTTCATTAAGTCTGAATGGTCTTTTTCATACATGATTCTTCTGGTGTCACCCAACAGTTTGTTTGGTTTTGGAGCATCTATAGGACAATAGAAGTCCAAAATATAGGAGGGCTTAATATTACCAAGTAGCTACAATAACATATAAAGAAGTTGCATTAATTAGTAACAAGATTATACCGAATCAAGGCAAAGAAACGAGCTAGCTAGTTTGCAAAAGGAAACTGTTTCATATTACCTTATCGAGAGTCTGCATGTTTTGCAAGCAGATCCTATTATTAGGATCAATACCATGAAATACTCCTTTACAGGTTTCCTTCAATGACTGCGAGCTCCAAAAGTACACGGATAAAAGAAATGGTTTTATTCAGAGAGCGTAAAGTTAAAAAAAGGATTCTCAGAATGTGAAACCACCTCGAAAAGTTCATCTGGGATCAGCCCCATTCCATGAGCAAACTGGGCAACATAGTCACCATCTGCTGGACAAGTAACCGGATTTCCTATTAAATATCCCTGAAGCCATACAAAAGCTAGCTTTTAACAGATTAGCAGTTGGAAAAGTGAAATTTCTATAAGAATTCTCACTCTTTCAGACAACATGTGATGTAATTACCTTGAGATTAATCTTTGGCTCCAAACCTATGTCATTCCCTGCATTCATAATTTCATACCCGTGTTTAAATTCAGAGCTAAGCATACTTTATATAGTCCATTTAATTTCCCATAATTAGGAAAATTTGTAAATGAAGTTATTTTCTTTACTATTATGATCATGTCCAATTTTAGTAAAAACCTCACCATCAGATATAAGCTGCATGAGAATAGGTACTGTAATGCCTGAATAAGAATCTCCGGTAACATAGAATTGATTTGAAATGAATTGTGGATGATCAACTAGCCACTGCGAAATAAAACAACAGTTTTTTTTTTGTAGTTTTTCAAAGCAAGTTTTCAAATGGATCGAATGTCTATCGTTTTCCAATTGGTTTACCTTCCTAAGAAATTCATAAGCATGATCAGAGGATAGCAGATCATCTGAGTGTGCAGCTTTCGTATTCCTCGCATAGGAAAACCCGGTACCCACCGGTAGATCTATAAAAATGATGTTTGCAACCTGATACAAAAGCAACATCACCCCCCAAAAAAAAATTTGTTTGTTGATCCATAAAATGGTGTCTAACTCAAGTTCAGACTATCCAATTAATTACCTTAGTCCAAGAATAAGGATTCAAGACTAACTTGGGCAAACTCCCATGGTAATCCACCAGCACAAACTTGATTGGCCCTGCAAACTTTATCGATTCAATATATATGAATTCTGAAGACCAAGTACAGTACTTATTCATGTAGATGCATTACATACAAACCAAAATTTAGCAGGGTAAAAAAGGGATATAATATGTGACCTATTTCATAAAGAATCCCAGAAAGGGCAGAGCAACCAGGGCCACCAGTTAACCAAAGCAAAAGAGGGTCCTTTCCTGGATTTCTTTCAGACTTTATAAAATAGTAGAATAGCTGCACATCCTCTGATTCACCAACACCTATGTACCTGTCCATAAAACAATCATACATATAAATAATTTTCAGCAGCTTTTAATCCCTCATGAAAAAAAAAAATAAGAAATACTTGCAGGTTTCGAGCTCACCCAGTTTCGAGCTCAAAAGGCAGAGGCCCATCAAAACCTGGAAGAAACTTGACTGAAGATGCAGATGCAGTATTTGAAATATGTTGCAAGTTTAGTATAAACAACAAAAACAGGTTGCAAAAAATGGTATGAATGCAAAGTTTGAAGAGATTGTTATGCATCATCTCTGATCACTATAGGATTAATTAATTGAACCGGTTCGTTAAGAAAATTATTAGTAGTAGATAAATTTGTTTAAGTACATACATACATATATATATATATATATATATATATATATATATATATATATATATATATATATATTGTATGTTAAAATGTGAAATTGATGGTCTAGTTTTTATATATAGTAATGCTATGGATATAATTGAAGGCGCTTTCTACTTAAAAGTCAAGATTAGGTTCCCTTCGTTGTCTATGTTCTTCAACTTTATACTACTCTCTGGAATATTAAAAGATATCCACATGTGGGAAGAAACAGGATCACCTGGCGGCTAGAAATATACGAGTAATTAAAATGACAAGGGAAACTTGAGATTGTATGCCTCAAAAGTAATCTATTTGATTACTATGCCTCATATAGAATGTTTCCAAAAATATGCCTACGGCCCAGTTGCTTCACGTATGCGTCGGAGTGTTTTGTTTGTTTTGTGTTTTTTTTTTTTTTTTTTGGGTTCATACAATCTCAAGTTTCCCAATGACAATAGCTAATTTATTCTGTCAAATCTCCCTAAATTTTATAATGATAGCAACTCTGAACAAAATGATGTGGCCTTTATTTACTTCCTCCGTTTTTTTTTAACCGTCACTTTTCATAGTTTGCTTTGTTTCTATTTATATGTCGTTTTACATTTTCAATGCAGCGTTTATTATTTTTTTCCTTTCATTTCAATAATCCAAATTTTGGTACTCCCTCTTTTTTTTAACTGTCACTTTTTAAATTTTGCTTTGATTTATTTATCCGTCATTTACATTACCAATACAGCATTTATTATTATTTTCCTCCTTTACACTTCATTTCAATAACCCAAATTTTGGTACAATTTTTCATGCACAAGGAATAAAATGTAATTTTGTTATTTTACACTTTATTTCAGACACATTAATCACTTTCTTAATCAGTGTATTCTTCTCTCTCCCATAGTTAAAAAAAATGGAGGAAGTACATTTTTCCATACACAAGGAATGAAGGGTAATTGTGTTATTTTATATTCTTTTTCAGACACGTTAATCACTTTCTTAATCTGTGTGATTCTTATCTCTCTGGCAGTTAAAAAAAACGTAGGGAGTATTATTTAAGGAATGATGTGTTAGGAAATCACTAGTTTAACGCAGCGGAATTTAAAATTTGATTTCCTTTTTCTAGATCGTTTTTCGTTTAATGCAATAAACACGTTAAGTAGTTTGACGGTTATACCTTGATGATCTATAAGATCGTCGCTTTGACCGTCAACGGAGAGTAGTTCAGTGCGCAAGCCGTCCACGCGTCCGGCCTCTATCGCTAATCCACACGAACCCCTTGCCGGAATCCTCATTGGATTGCTATTGGAAAACTCCGATTGCTAGACCGGCCCTTTTCCTCTCTCACAAACTCACTATAGGTTGCTCTCTATTTTACACAAGAACTATGAGCTCGTTGTAATTGTGATGTACAAAAGAGCTTGACACCCACCTTTTATTTATAGTCAAAAGTGGCGCCCCATATGTGTGGAAGAGAAGAAAACATTTTCCCAATAAAATAAGGAAAATCTTCTAAATTGATTTATCTCTTTTATTATAATTAATTTTGCCAATATCTTATATTGAATATAATTATCTTATTACCATAAATCTATTTTTCCAAAATCAATTAATATCATATATTAATATTATGGTAATCTTATTAATTAAAGTGCATAATCGAAGTGTATCTTATACACACCAATGTGGCGCCCCCAAAAGTCAAGGAATTGACTTACGCAATAATCTTTAATTAATATAATTAATATCTTGTATATTATTTATTCATAATAAATAAATACCACCATATTAATTTACCACTATAACCTTTATAATCTAGAGATAAACTTTCCTTATTTGGTTATCAACTATAACCGCATTTTAATCCGACTCGATGTTCATATGTGTGTGACTCGATAGGCTTCCGACTATGTTGGCCGTAGACACAAAGTGCAATTTACTAAAATGCCCTTCATACCTAACGATCACGAGATAGCGTCTAGCAACACACCGTGACCCCCAATTATCGAAAGAGTCAAAAGCAATGACTACTACCTTTCATGTGAAGCAGTTACCGTGTAACTTACAATCCTATCGCTGAAATAATATCCATACGATCGTATCTCGAGTGTCAATACATTAACGATCGTATCTTATAATCTGGATATCACGCTCTCTCGGAATAACACATTTACTCCCACTTTGCAAAATTCTCGAGAGCTAGACATTCTTTATAAGAAGGCCATTTCGGATATTCGATCCCAATCATAGGATACGCGATTCCCGGACGACCAATCATGTATACTCGGCATGCTTCAATATCATACCCAATCACTACCGCAACGGAAGCGATTTAAGGATCTAGATCTATAAATTACACATAATAAAATAACTAGATCTACATCTACAAGGGGGTTGTAGATCATACCTCTTGGATCTCAAAATCCAAGTAGATGAACCGCAATAGGAAGAATAAAGGATGGTATGAAGAGCACCACGATCTTTTGTACGTGTGATCCAAGGAACTTCCGGTGGAAGGAAATCCTCGACTCGAATCCTCCCGATATGCTATCCGAAAACCTCCAAGATTCTCCATCTCTTCCCCTTGGCCGAAATTTTTCTTCTTCTCTCTAAGAGATAGAAGTCGAAATTTTTGTGTGTTTTTTAGGTTTGGGAGAACTCTCTTTATATAGGAGAGTAATCATTGTCCTCCAAGGATTTAATAATTAATGCAAAATCAATAATAATAATCCTATTAAATAAAAGATAATCCTAGAAATATTCTAGAACAAATCTAGAATAATCTTTATCTTTATTTTTTTACCATAAATATTTATCCAATAAATATTTTGTGCACATGTCTTATTAATCCACAAGAAAACAATTTTTTGTTCCATAAAACATGAGGGGGGCCGAAAATTATTGTTTGTGACCTAGTCACAATAATTTCGACTAACACACTAAATTTGGGCCAAGATTATGAAAAATTTCTTTTTCACATATTTAATTATTTAGCCCAACTAATTTAATAGTCTACTAAACAATTAATTCACATATCGTTTTAATTAAATTCCAATAAGAATTAAATTAATATTATTAGGATTCGACGTCCGAGAATAGCTATGCTATATTGGAGGCACGCCGGGGACCATGGACTAATAATCAGCGGCTCCGATAAATCAAATAAATAATTATCTTACGAACAGAATAATTATATTCGATAAATCAATCACAGGAATATTCCACCATAATCCCGTGACTGCACTCCTCCGATTATGAGATTATATTTATCTCCTCACGAGAATGATAATAAGCGTCCATTGATATAATCATTACATATGGATTAATCCTTCATAGACTGTTCATCCTAAATCGGGAAGTTATCGTTAACCCTTTTTTGAATCTCTTATCCTTATTTATCATTAACCCCCTAGTGATCAATTAATTCATACAACTCACTGGTAGCTAATCAGTGTAATATGAACTCGTACGATCGATCAGTTTCTAGGATTAACAAATAAGAGAACTGTCTATCTACTTCCATAAATGGAAGGAATGGATTCCGTATCTGTGATAACACAGACTACTCACTCAATCCAGTACAATGCCAAGATGGGGTAATTCAGATCACAGACTCAGTGTAATCCTTAACCGTCAAGTCAAACCTCATACTGATTCAAGCAGTTGATTGTGATCACCTCAGGATTAAGATATATCCATAAATATGATCATTGATTGATTCGATAAGACTTCTCGATTACGGAATTATATCGTGAACTCTAATCAAATCGGTCCAAATTTATATGATATATCTATCATATATAAATGCCCCACTAGGTTCTCTTAACCGAAAGTCCGGATAAGACAATCACACCTATTGTGTTCTGGGCGCATTAATAGCATGTTAAAGGAGAGACCCGATACTCTCGATTAACTTCACTACGGACTAATTTTATTTGAAGTACATCTTCACTAACTCAATCCTCCCGTGTATATCCCATACACTGAGTTAAGTGATTACATAAACGATATACTTTAGGGTTATTTTAGTGTAAATACTATTGTCACATCGGTGAATATGAGAATAATAATATCATTTCATTTATTAAATAAAACAATTACAAAATTGTCTTTCGGCATCACACCTAACAATATCATCGGCGGAGCACGGGTCCAACCCATCAAAACTGCTTTTCTACATGTGTCACCTGGTATGACGTTACAATGGGTCTTTGTTAAGGGTGATTTTGTACGGTTTGTAACATTATATTTGATAATGATTTCCTCCGTATTTGTATAATTTGCATAGAAAACGAGTGTTCAAATGATTTATTAAGCAAGTGAGTTTTTAATTAGTTTATTCGCAAAATGAGGTTGTGTATGTGTTTTAATTATGGTTTTTCGAGTATTTGGATTGTGTTACGGTTTGCGGTGTTTTTGATGTCATGTAGGTACATGTTGGAGGCTAAATTGATGATCAAATGTTGATATAATTCGAGCTAAATCAAGATAAAGATTGAAGAAGGAAGAGATAATGATCAAGAAACCGGAACCAGGCACTTCATAGGGATTTTGTCCACACTTGTAGGCACTTTCAGGGAAAGTTGTCTTGATGAAAGTTGTAGAGGATTGAAATAGCTTTCCAACGCATGCTGAATCACCTCATTCGGAGCCCTAGAAGTGAAGTTATGAGCAAAATACTGGAGCTGAGTAGTGGACGGGCGTCTATAAAAGTGAACTGGCGTCCAGAATCGTATTTTACATTCAGAGAGTTCAGACGCGTTCTGAACGAGCGTTCACCTAGCGTCCAAGGAATCTGGACGAGCGTCCATTGAAGCTGACGGGCGTCCGTTTTGCCGACTTAGCCAAACCGCCTCAAAACTCTATATAAGCGCGTTTTTCTCAAACCCTAAATACACAATTCGAACCCTAATATCTTAGGGGCGGCTCAGCTGCGTTTTTACCCTATTTTCTTCCGCTTTATGCACTTTAATTTCTAGATTAGATAGTTAGATTTATGTTCTTTATTTCATCAATTTCAAGCTTTCAAAGGATGCTAAGAGGCTAATCCCTCTCTCGAACAAGCGTTGTGAAGCCGTCCAATTCAACAATTCGGTTTTGTTCGTGATTAATTTGTGAGTTTCTACTTCGAAGTTGTTTCTTTTATCATTGTTTATTATTATGTATTGCAATTACATCGAAAGATCGTTGCTTTTATGATTGTTTTAACTTGATGAGAGTCATGTTAATGTTAAATCACCATGATAAAAGATTGGATTTTTGATCTAAATAAAACGAAAGTTATTAGATTGATTGTCCGTTATTAGAAATTGAAAGATTTCACGCCTAGGTTAGAAAGACGTAATCTTTAACATCGAAAGATAAAAGATTAGGAAACGAACTCGTCTACGAGAGTAGGAGTTTATGCCTTCGATTAGGTGAATCACGACTTGAGTAGAGATCACGAATTAATCCGAATTAGAATTGAATGTTGATAGGATAGGTGGATCAATTGCTTGTTCGTTCGTTACAATTTGATTTAATCCTTAAAACTTGAATTGTTTAGCTTTAGTTTACTTTTCTGCACTTTAGTTTAGTTTTTATCGCTTTCAATCTTGCCTAGCATTGGAGCAATCCTCTGTCTAGTTACTTTTTCTCGCATATTTGTTTAGGTTAGATTCGTGACATAGTTAGTTTAAAGCAAAAACTAGGATTCACATTCGTCGAGTTCCCCGTAGGATCGACCCGGCATTAACTTCGTACTACGATCCTTATACTTGAGGTTAACCGGTTTATAAATATTATTACTTGTTTATTCGCATTAGATAAATCCGGGACAAGTTTTTGGCGCCGTTGCCGGGGAACCGGACGGTTGCCTAGTTTTTGTTTTTGTTTTTGTTTTTTTTTTTTTTTTTTTTATAGTTAATTTGTAGAATTTATTTTATTTGTTTGCGTTCATAATTAGTTAGTTAGTAGTTAGATTAGTTGTTAGAAATCCGATCCCGTAGTAAATCTTTCCCTTTTGAAATTAAGTTAGGTAATTAGTTTGATACTCGTTTTCGTTTTCATACTCGTGTTGCGTTCTTTCGTCTCGGATTGATCCGGACGGACGTCCGCATCACCGAACGCTCGTCCAAATCAAGTCTGCTCTATTCTGTTATCTATTTGCTCTCCTGAACGAGCGTCCAGTTAGTCTGAACGCCCGTCCAGTTCTTCCTCCAGGAAGACGCCCGTCCAGTTAATTGGACGCCCGTCTGTCCTGTCTGCCATCAATTTTTTTTTTATTTTTATTTCAATTAGGTTTTCTGTTTTTCCGTAGGTAAGTGTCGTAGGTAGGTTTCTTAGGTTGAATCATCTGACTCCACATCTTTCACGATCAAATTTTTGGATAAAAGGGTCCGTTTTAGCACTTGATAGTATTTTGGCCATAACTTTCGGCTCGAGTGTCGGATTGGCGCGCAGGACCCCAATTCGGAAAGCTCGTTCCGACGCCGACGACGTGGCAGACGCCGGAGGCCGTCCGACACCGTTTTCGAGGTCAAAATCCACTGTTTTCCCTTCCATTTTGGGCTCAGAAGATTTCAACACGTTTTTAGTGTTTCCTGTTTTTTCTGTTTTTAAATTTTTCGTAGTTAAGTTTCGTAGTTTTTGATTCCTCTAGGTTTAGTTATCCTTTCCCTCTCGTCCGATCTATCCTTTCGTCACTTTCTATCCTTTCTTGCTCAACACCTTGAGTTGGTGTTCGGTTTATGCAAACTCGTAGTCATAAGGGATCACTAATCTATTCCCCGACCCCGAGCGGACCATAGTCCGACCCAATAGGCGGAGACTTCGTTTCGACGAAGGAAACGCTCTAGATCAAGAATTTGAGCAATATCTTTCGGAGAAATCGAAAGAATAGTAATAATGGCGGCGGAAGATAGACGGACGTTGGCCGACTATGCCATGCCCGGCACAATCACCATCAAACCCGGCTATCGTCATGCCTACCATTACTTGCTCCAAACTTCGAGCTTAAACCCGGACTTATTCGGATGATGCGATGCATCAATTTTCCATGGTTTCAATCCGAAAACCCCCACACTCACTTACACACATTCTTGCAAATATGCGGTACTACCCGTATCCAAGGTGTAAGTGAGGACGCCATCAAGCTTAAACTATTTCCATTTTCCTTACGGGGGGAGGCACTCGAGTGGTATCACTCTCTCCCCTCTCGAATCCATCACTACGTGGGCGGAGCTCGAGAAGGAATTTCTAAGTCAATACTTTCCTCCTTCAAAAACAGCCCACTGTCTGAACGAAATCTTCACATTCCGTCAGCTGGAAAACGAGTCATTCTTTGAGGCGTGGAAAAGGTTTAAGTCTCTCCTGCGAAAGTGTCCCCATCATGGCTTGCCCAAGCAAAGGCAAGTCCATACTTTCTTCGCCGGATTGACCGAGCTCACCAAGGGCATGGTCAATAGTTCCTCCGGTGGGGCATTTCTCAAGAAAACACTCGATGAAGGATGGGCATTGTTCGAAGACATTGCCAAATACAACTATGCCCCATCCTATCAAGCTATTCGGCACCTCCTCCTCCTCCCAAGGTCGAGGAAGTGACTATGCAAAATCTCGATTGCCTTGTTGCAAAAGCAAATGGCTAATTCTCGCGAGACAACATCCCAAATTGTTCCTAATCCGAGTAATCGACTCTTTCGTTTCCACGAACTCTCGGGTTCGTATTGTGAAGCATGCTTTGTCGGTGGCCGGCCATATGACCGGCCAATGTCAATTTTCTTCCCCTCTCGCTCAAAGAAGTCAATGCTGTTCATGACTATGGACGACGCATAATCCAATCACATGCCAAGTATGTGACAAAGATGGGGCATACTCGCTCGCTTCGTCCCATGATTGGGCGAATGCGGAAGTCAATGCTTTCTCGGCCGGACAAATCGAGAGAGTCAATAACCAATTCTCGGCGAGAACAGCTTTCCAAAACCAAGGGTTTAATCGCCTTCGGGATTTAATCCTAATTCGAACTTCAATAGAAACCCCGGTTATAATCGAACCCAAACTCTAATTTTTCCAACCAAACACAAAGGTTTAATCGAATTGGCCCTCCATTTCCAATTCCAATTATCGAATCGGCCCAAATCACCACAAAATCAAAATTTTTCCAATTCTCAAAGCCCCTCGGATTCCAATGACCTCAAGGCCGAGTGGAACTCATTCAAAGAGGAGCAAAACAAGAACATTCAGCTCCCGATGAGTACCAATAAGAACCTTGAAAGACAGATAGGGCAATGGTGGAGCGCTAGCATCAAGACCCCCCGGGCATCCGCCCCGCTTTACCGAAAAAATCCTAAGGGCGGTCATGTTGCTCGTGCCGATTTAAGCGACGAGTAATGTACCGACCTCGTACCAACAATGCATTATGGACAAGAGGAGGCCGGTACAATGAGTTTAAGAAGCGGTACACAAGTGAGTGGTCCCCCGGCTTTCGGGGAAACCACTAGCCCCTCCCCGCCATTGATAAGGCAGAGGGGAAGTTGAGCACCCATCATCCCCTTGGCCGCAAGCAAGTAATCGTGTGGCCGATCCCCCGATAGGTGAAAAGGTTGGAAATCCTCGTGGTGTTTCCCCGAGAAGTGAAAAAGTTGGAAATCCTCAAGTGGCCGATCCCTTGAGGACCGAAAAAGGAAAAGAAAGTCGTGGCTGATCCCCTGACTACGAAAGCTTCTGAAAAGACGGTTCGGTGGAAGGATTTGGAAGACAAAGCTCTCGCGCATCCTCAAAGAGAGTCTTTTCCGAGAGTGATCTGAAGAAGCTTCCGTTTCCACCGAGGAAGAGCAACATTCCTTTGGTTGAAGACAAAAGTACGAGAAGGTGCTAAACCTTCGAAAAATACTCGTGTAAATCTTCCATTATCCGAGGTCTTGGTCGAGATGCCTAAGTATACAAAGTTCATCAAGGATGTTGTATCTTCCAAGAAGAAGTTAGCAGAAATGGATCAGGCAATTGGTGCGGATTGTTCTATGATCAATTATCCAGACTTACCAATCAAAAGAGGTGACCCCGGGAAATTCGTGCTCACATTGCAGATGGGAGGCCTAGTCTTTCCAAATTCTTTATGTGACCTGGGTGCATCCATAAGCTTGATGCCATTATCTATTTGCAAGCAGCTGGGTTTACAAAGTCTTCTAGAACCCACTACCATGAACTTGCAGTTCGCTGATAGATCTTCAAAGAAAGCCTCAGGGATCCTAAAGGACGTATTGGTTCAAGTTGGTAGGTTTACCTTTCCCGTTGACTGGTATGTCTTAGATATGGAGAAAAATGAAAACGTCCCTCTCGATTCTTGGAAGACCTTTCCTATCTACGCTAGAGCCCTCATCGATTGTGATGGTGGGAAAGTAACTATCCGAGTTGGTGACCAAGAGGTGAGCTATAGTGTTTCTAAATCTATTCAAGTACCCTCCGGTTCTCCAACCGGCGTTCCATTGAGGAGACGTCGATGACTTCAATGACTTCATGGATAAGCAAGTCTTGGCCGTAGAAGCGAGAATATGAGCGATTGATTGATAATCCGAATAATCATGGTGTGGTCAATCTAGACCGCTAGTTACCGATTTTGAGGATGAGCTAAGAGAAGAAGCCTTGGCGTAGGACCACTAAGTAAGCTCGGCGATGTTGAGTTGAAGAGTGGTGATCTTAAATCAAGTCTAGAGGAACCCCCGTAGACTTGGTTCGAAGCCGTTGCCTAAACATCTTAAGTATGTATTTCTAAGAGAAGGTGACAAGCTTCCTTTGATCATCTCTCGCCAAGCTATCTCGTATAGAAGAGCTTAAACCGTTAAACGTCTTGCGCAGCAAAAATGAAAAAGCCTTTGGATGGCGGTGGGAGATATCCGAGGGATATCTCCCGACATCTGTATGCACAAGATCAAGACGAGGAGGGTGCAAAACGAGTTAGACGACCTCGAGAAGGCTCAACCCTCACATGCAAGAGGTAGTCAAGAAGGAGATCATTAAACTTCTAGATATGGGTATCATTTACGCCATTGCCGACAAAGTGAATGGGTTTCCCCGACTCGGGTAGTCCCCAAAAAAGGGGGAATTACTATTGAGAAGAATGAGAAGGGAGAAGAGATAGCATTGAGGCTCGTTATCGGATACGAGTATGTATCGATTATCGAAAGCTCAATGAGGTCACACCGAAAGATCATTTTCCCCTTCCATTCATTGACCGGATGCTTGAGCGTCCGGCGGGGCACGCATTCTACTCGCTTCCCGGATGGATATTCGGGATACTTCCGATACCCATCGATCCCGTTGACCAAGAGAAGACCACTTTCACCGCCCCTATGGTACATTCGCCTACGGGCGGATGCCATTTGGTCTCTGTAATGCCCCATCCACCTTTCAAAGGTGTATGATGGCAATCTTTGACGGGCTAGTTGAAAAGTGCATGGAGATTTTTATGGATGACTTCTCGGTCTTTGGTCACTCCTTCGATGATTGCCTCGATAATCTTGATCAGGTGTTGTCTAGATGTGTGGAAAAGGACTTAGTGCTCAATTGGGAAAAATGCCATTTCATGGTAGATGAAGGCATAGTCCTTGGCCACAAAGTGTCAGCCAAAGGTATAGAAGTAGATAGGGCCAAGGTTGAAGCTATTGAGAAGATGAGTTATCCTAAGAATGTTCGGGAAGTCCGAGGTTTTCTCGGACATGTCGGCTTCTATAGGAGGTTCATCCAGGACTTTTCAAAGATGGCCAAGCCCCTGTCTACTTTACTCAAAGAAGACGTTACTTTTGATTTTGATGAGAATTGCAAGCGCGCGTTTGAGGAGCTTAAGAGTAGACTGATCTCTGCTCCAATTCTTATATCGCCAGACTGGAACCTACCCTTTGAGCTTATGTGTGATGCATCCAACTATGCTGTTGGTGCAGTCTTAGGGCAAAAGCTTAATGGAAAGTTCCACCTATCTATTATGCCGATCACACACTGAATCCTTCTCAAGTTAACTACACAACCACTGAAAAGGAATTATTAGCCGTAGTCTTTGCTATGGATAAGTTTCGTAGTTACTTGCTAGGTGCTCAAGTGATTGTGTGGACTGATCACGCTGCCTTGCGTTATCTCATGACCAAAAAGGAAGCTAAACCGCGCTTACTGCGTTGGATACTGACCCTCCAAGAGTTTGACGTTCAAATCAAAGATAAGAAGGGCAGTGAAAACGTAGTAGCGGATCATGTTTCTAGGGTGTTAAGTGAGGAAAAGGATGAACCAGATGATATAGATCTTTACTTTCCTCTAGAAAACATTATGTTGATAGACGGTTGTTCTCCCGATGTTCCATGGTACTCCTCCATTGTAAACTACCTTCATGCCCGTTATCTCGATCCTGAAATGTCTTATCAAGAGAAGAAGAAGTTCTTCTCTGATATGAAATATTTCGTTTGGGATGAACCTTATCTTTTCAAGATCTTGTAAAGATGGTTTGCTTAGGAGATGTGTTCCAGAATCCGAGCAACGCGATATAATCGAGCAATGCCATAGTGGACCCACAGGTGGTCACTTTGGTCCTTGGAAAACAGTTGCGAAGATCTTTCAATCCGGTTTTTATTGGCCAACGATCTTTAAAGATACAGAAGCCTTCTGTAAAGCTTGTGATCGTTGCCAAAGAACCGGAGCTTTGACAAGGCGGTTTGACATGCCGTTGAAACCCATCCTGGAATGCGAAGTCTTTGATGTTTGGGGCATCGATTTTATGGGACCATTCCCATCATCTTGTGGCAACAAATACATCTTAGTCTGTGTTGACTATGTTTCGAAATGGGTGGAGGCAATAGCCACTCCTCACAATGATCATAAAACGGTCATGAAATTCCTTAAGAGGAATATCTTTGTGAGGTTTGGATGTCCACGTGCCTTGATAAGTGATGAAGGGACACACTTTTGTAACCGACCCTTGGAGAAAGTCCTCGAGAAGTATGGTGTTCACCATAAAATCGGCACACCATATCATCCGATGACTAGTGGTCAGGTTGAGCGAAGCAACCAGAGTCTTAAGAAAATCCTGGAGAAGACTGTGAATAGTCATAGAAAAGACTGGAGTCTGAAGTTGGACGATGTACTTTGGGCATATAGGATCGCCTATAAGACCCCTATGGGTACATCGCCATATCAAATGGTCTACGGGAAACCATGTCATCTCGCCCGTCGAGCTAGAGCACGGGCGTCTTGGGCTACGAAGTTTCTTAACTTCGATTCCCAATCTGTGGCAAACACCGCCTGCAGCGAGTTGCATGAGCCGGATGAATTCGGACTCCAAGCTTACGAAAGCGCCGGGATTAGTAAGGAGAAGATGAAACTCCTCCACGATGCCAAGATAAAGAAGAGAGAATTCAAGGTCGGTGAGCAAGTGTTACTCTACAATTCCGGGTTGCATTTGTTTCCTGGCAAGTTGAGGACACGTTGGTCCGGTCCTTTCGAGATTCTCCAAATCATTCCCGGAGGTGTGCTAGAATTACGAGGTTATGGTGATCAACCGTTCCGAGTTAATGGTCGAGGTGCAAGCACTATATAGGTGAACATAAAGAAAAGCCTTTGATTGTTAAATTCCTCGAAATCCTCGGGTGTGGGACTTCCGAAGTCAACCACTTTGATGAGTTTTCACCCGATTTGTTTTCTGAGGATGACGGTTGTGTTAAATCGAAGATGTTCTAGCGGTAGTGCTTGATATGGAAGAGTTTGAACGGGAGCGACAACTTAAACGTCATCAGAGGAACCGGAGAAGGAAGAATGCAACCATGGGGAAACTTAAAAAGGTATGGAGAGCTTTCAAAGATTTAACCCCATGTGTTCGCTCGTCGTTTACGCGGCCACACTACGATTCGAGCTTACACGAGGTAGTGGGTCGCGTAAAGGTTAAATGGCCCGATCCAGCCGAGCTTCAAATGTGTCGAGCTAACGACAATAACCAAAAGCGCCACTGCAGGGGCACCCTAGATATCTCGTTTTTCTTTTGTTTATTTTCTTTTGTTTTTCTTTTGTGTGTCTTCGTTTAGTTTTAGTCTAGTTAGGGTTTTGTGTGAATCTGCTCTGTATTTGTAGTTGACGGTTGGATGCTCTGCACTTTTCCTTGGACGATGATTTTTCCATCTAATACGATTCTCTCTTGTGTTTCATATGATATAATTCCCCCTATCCCCGAGATACTTTTCGTGTTTGTCAAGTGTGCAGGATAGTCTTGATAGCGTTTGTGAGTTTCAGACGATGTCAGTTTTCCGGTGGATGGTCCACAATCTACTGATGTCTTCGAGCATTTCTGGATTGGACGTACGCCACTTCCAGTGTTGCCCTCTTTAGAACTACAATCAGCTAAGTTCTCTTTTCTTTTATTTTTGCACACCATGAGGACATGTTGTCATTTAAGTGTGGGGGAGGGGAATGGTCGCTATGTATCGACCATTTGGTTAATACATGATATTACATGATATTATTTTCTATGCTAAAATGATGCTAAATTTTCAAATTTTTGTTTTGTCCCGAGTAGGCAATACACGTTTTTGTTCGGGTTGTTATAGTCATTGATGCTGTATACCATATTTTTAGTAAGTTAGTTGTTTCACCCGATATTATTTTCCACGAGCCATAGTGAATGATGAGCTAATTTGTAAAGTTATACCCCGTTTTGGATTAGTGGTTTTTGATTTCCTTATAAGTCATGTGCTTAGTGCTACGTATATATCTTGAGATTTATGATAGTCTGTATTTAGCTCCGAGTACGATGTACTGTGAATATCTAGAAGTTTGAATGTGATAAGTAACACGGGGCTAATGTCAATTAAAAGGATAAGTTAATAGTTGATTAAAAAAGGGTGTGTCGAAAGCTAGTCGATGATTTGAGTGAGGTAGGGTATACCACGTATGTCCTATACCACTATGATGACTAAAAGCTCACGACGAGTTAGGAAAAGCTGCCTTATGATTGGAGTAAGGTAGGGTATTATCTCGAAATGTCCTATTCTCGCTATGAGGGCAATAGCTTCTTCTAATGTGTGTTTAAAGTGAAAGAGTTAAATCAACTTAATAATTGGTATGGAATGAATATAAGACTTAGTTGTCGTTAATCTTATCCCCGCATAAACCGATGGATATGTTGTAGGGATTATCCTCTGAGTATTTCAGAAAGGCCCTAGATTCATTCGATCATTCTTTTCGGGATATGTCACGTTTGTAGGGTGCATCTTATGAGTGTCATTTATTACTAGTCTACGATGGGGTATTAGCTAGTTTTGCTTTGAGTTTCTCAAGTTTGGATTTAGTGGAAATTTTCTATGGCTATGCACACACACGGTGGTGAACTTCTAATTTATTGACTATGTGGTATATTTGTTGAGGTGTCTATATTCTTTCCGAGCCTTTATCTTGTTTTGTTTTGCTCGGGACGAGCAAAGTTTAAGTGTGGGGGAGTTGTTAAGGGTGATTTTGTACGGTTTGTAACATTATATTTGATAATGATTTCCTCCGTATTTGTATAATTTGCATAGAAAACGAGTGTTCAAATGATTTATTAAGCAAGTGAGTTTTTAATTAGTTTATTCGCAAAATGAGGTTGTGTATGTGTTTTAATTATGGTTTTACGAGTATTTGGATTGTGTTACGGTTTGCGGTGTTTTTGATGTCATGTAGGTACATGTTGGAGGCTAAATTGATGATCAAATGTTGATATAATTCGAGCTAAATCAAGATAAAGATTGAAGAAGGAAGAGATAATGATCAAGAAACCGGAACCAGGCACTTCATAGGGATTTTGTCCACACTTGTAGGCACTTTCAGGGAAAGTTGTCTTGATGAAAGTTGTAGAGGATTGAAATAGCTTTCCAACGCATGCTGAATCACCTCATTCGGAGCCCTAGAAGTGAAGTTATGAGCAAAATACTGGAGCTGAGTAGTGGACGGGCGTCTATAAAAGTGAGCGCGTCCGAATCGTATTTTACATTCGAGAGAGTTCGGACGCGTTCGAACGAGCGTTCACCTAGCGTCCAAGGAATCTGGACGAGCGTCCATTGAAGCCGACGGGCGTCCGTTTTGCCGACTTAGCCAAACCGCCTCAAAACTCTATATAAGCGGCGTTTTTCTCAAACCCTAAATACACAATTCGAACCCTAATATCTTAGGGGCGGCTCGAGCTGCGTTTTTACCCTATTTTCTTCCGGTTTATGCACTTTAATTTCTAGATTAGATAGTTAGATTTATGTTCTTTATTTCATCAATTTCAAGCTTTCAAAGGATGCTAAGAGGCTAATCCCTCTCTCGAACAAGCGTTGTGAAGCCGTCCAATTCAACAATTCGGTTTTGTTCGTGATTAATTTGTGAGTTTCTACTTCGAAGTTGTTTCTTTTATCATTGTTTATTATTATGTATTGCAATTACATCGAAAGATCGTTGCTTTTATGATTGTTTTAACTTGATGAGAGTCATGTTAATGTTAAATCACCATGATAAAAGATTGGATTTTTGATCTAAATAAAACGAAAGTTATTAGATTGATTGTCCGTTTAGAAATTGAAAGATTTCACGCCTAGGTTAGAAAGACGTAATCTTTAACATCGAAAGATAAAAGATTAGGAAACGAACTCGTCTACGAGAGTAGGAGTTTATGCCTTCGATTAGGTGAATCACGACTTGAGTAGAGATCACGAATTAATCCGAATTAGAATTGAATGTTGATAGGATAGGTGGATCAATTGCTTGTTCGTTCGTTATAATTTGATTTAATCCTTAAAACTTGAATTGTTTAGCTTTAGTTTACTTTTCTCGCACTTTAGTTTAGTTTTTATCGCTTTCAATCTTGCCTAGCATTGGAGCAATCCTCTGTCTAGTTACTTTTTCTCATATTTGTTTAGGTTAGATTCGTGACATAGTTAGTTTAAAGCAAAAACTAGGATTCACATTCGTCGCTTCCCCGTAGGATCGACCCGGCATTAACTTCGTACTACGATCCTTATACTTGAGGTTAACCGGTTTATAAATATTATTACTTGTTTATTCGCATTAGATAAATCCGGGACAATCTTCACAGCGTCAACCTACATACGACCAATGCCAGAAATAGATAAAAGCATTCCTTACCCTACTATAGACACAATACCCTTGGCAAACATTAGAGCACTCGCAGGAACCAAAACCATGATTGGTATGTAATTTACAATTAAATTTAATGCATTATCTCCTTCGTACATATTATATCAGGTTGCAAATGAATAAGCTGACACATTAGTTTCCGTCTGTCAAATATAATCGATGTGGTTGTTGACATCAAACCACCGAAAGAACGTGAGGTAAAATCAAAGATCGTGCAGCTTCAAGAATACATTGTTACAGACCGAGAGTAAGTTTACTCCACAGTTCATCTCTTTAAAAACAACAAAAGACAACAGCCACAATAAGGCTATAATCTGTCATGCTACATCTCCCGCCTAGGTTGAAACCATTCATGCTAACAATGTGGGGAGAATTTCTTAACAACCAAGGAACAGAAATCTATGCCAGGAGAGAAAACATGCCCATTATCGTCTGCAGAGGACTTACAGCCACCCCGTTCTCAGGTTTCTTATCCATTTCACATTATTGCTCAAACATTACAGCAGCGTATTTATGAGTACATATAATTATTGTCTGTATCTTATAAAGTCGGCTCCCTATCAACTGTTCCGTTCTCTTATGTCACACTGAATCCAGAAATTCCACAGGTCAAAGAACTACGTAAATGGTAAACTGAACTACATCATTACTCAAATATTCAGTAAAACAATGCACATAGGCAGTCTGCAGCTATTTTCACACCGTGCAGGGTTGTGGCAAACAAGGAAGCCATCAAAGGCATTAACCGACAAACTACCTACAGCTATCTGGAGTCAACAAAGGACAGCAACAAGACCATACAGATAACAGACATATCTTTCATTCAGCCAGACACAAAGGTACATGATAATTACTTTTCCTTAACAAACGAAGGGTACATATCCATCTTTACATTGCTCCAACCTAACACCTAACTCATTGAATGCCAGAACGTCCACATTAAGGCCTCAATGTCCATTCCAAACTTACTGCAGAAAGTTCATTACTCCACATGCCCAAAATGCTCTCAAACAACAGAAGCACATGGGAATGAAGGGTTCCGCTACAACACATGTAACACTGAACAAATCGCAGCCCCACGGTACCCCTATAACTGCTTATACTTATCCCATTTTTACTAACAAAAATCCAAACTACAACCTGACTTAAACATCATCACAACCACAGCTGCAAGGTTATGGTTGAACTCGAAGATGCCACAGGAAATATAACATCAACACTGTTTGACAAGACTGCAGAAAAATTCTTGCAACAGACAGCTAATGAGCTGCACGAAATAAATGCACAGGTAAGCAAGTATGTCCCCAACTATTGCAACTTTCCATCAAAACCATCCATGCTAATAATTTATACTACAAATACACTGAAGGGAATGAAAAGCCTACTAGATAACACTCACAAAGCGCTCAGCTCGGAAAAACTAATCCTAGAAATTAGAGCCACAAACAAAAAAATCCACAAACAAGAAAAACAAGGTACACAGTCCAAGAATGGATACAAGCAGAGAATGATCCAAGAATAGCACCTGAGAAAAATGACAGCACGAAACAATTCGGGAGCACTCCAGGTAAGCAATGGTACAATCATACCATTATTCATCATTTAAATATGATCAATTACAATGACATGCTGCATCCCTCGGTTTATTATAGATAAAGAAGAGGCAAGCAGAGTGAGGATAGTACTACAACAAACACCCGAACCTGACTGCCGTAAGAAAGACAAAAGGCCATGTGATGCCACAGAATCCACCCCAATAAAGAAAGTAAAGCTGGAATTCCCTAAAAAACATTCGCCAACGAAGCAGCCACATTCGGGATAGACCTGCCAGCCCAATCATAAACTTTGGCTACAACACAGCATCCTTAGGAATGTTTTACCAAAACTCTTTTTTGAAGTACAAAAAACCATCATGTCATTCAATGGTACTATGTAGACTAACCCTGCCTCCTTTTGGTACACCCTTACGGCAGGCTAATATATATATATATATATATATATATATATATATATATATATATATATATATATATATATATATAGCCATGCAGAAAGGATGAATATATAGGCCCATAGAATTTTGGGGTCTACAGTAACCTCAGCAAGACTGAACAAGGTGTACTGGGGTTTTTGGCTCAAAGGTCACCTCAGCAAGGCAGAACTAGAGGTGCATAAGTTTGTAATAACGTATATAAATACTTTGTCAATGTACATTAAAGCTATTACATAACGGCTACCAACCAACATACATCTCACTTCGCCACTACATAACACAAATAAAACAACCACTTAACATAGATGCGTCAAACAATAACCAGCCTAACCGACATCCGTTTACAATTCAAATAAAACAGGGCCCACCATGCGAAGCACGGTACGCCTAACTAGTAAGTTCTTATTTTGTCACTTTCGTCGTAATAAATTATGCAAATCTTATACACATAATTTAATCTATTATTCTTCAACAAAAAAAAATCTATTATTCATCACAAAAATAATCTAGAACTATTTTTCTGATGAAAAACTATTTTCCACTTATATAAAATACTTAGACTTAAGAAAAACACTTTTTCCTTAATTCCAAGAAATACTCATTTTTCTCATCTATCTTGGAGTGCTATTGATACGGTTTACGAGTAGACAAAACGAGGAACATGAGTTTATATCCAAAATCTTGCTACAATAATTCGAATGTCCGATCAAATACTTCAGTCGAATCACCAATATCATTTATCTTGGCGTCATATCACCATAGAGTCGTCAACAATAAATAATAGATAAAGTTATTACATCGAAGATTTGGTTCGTAGTTGAAGCCCTCTAAACGCACGTTTGGAAACCAGGCCAACCGCGCGTTCCAAGATCCTAAACGCGCGTTTGAACCTTCCTAAACGCGCGTTCCGGATGAAGAACGAGTCAAGCCCCCGCCGTAAATTATGTGTAACGCACGTTTCGCCCAAGCGAAACGCGCGTTTGAAGATGCCAAACGCCCGTTCCAACCCTCTAAACGCGCGTTTGGACCATTTTTGCAGCAGATTTTCCCTTCACCTATAAATACCCCCCTTAGACATTTTCTTAGGGATCAAGCTTTTCTTAGCAAAACTCTACCCATCTTTTGCTCGAATTTTGTAATAGCTTAGAATACTCTCTCTTAGTGTAAATCAACAATATCTTAGCATAATCTTTCCATTTCTTAGCTTAGATTTTCATTCCAAACACTAAGAGACCACCTTTTAATTACTTCTCTATTTTGTACTTTTTGGATCTAATCTCGAATTTCTCGCAATTTTATGGTATATCTCTCTTCTCTTTTACTTGTTATGGCTCTTATTTACTGTTTTATGCATGTTTTGATTAATATAATGTGTAGCTAAACATCTTCATAGCCAAATCATGTGAAATTTAGTGAAATCACCCTTTGGGTGATGAAATTGGGAGTGGGTAGTGCTTTTTATTGTTGTTCCTTGCGTATTTCACGTCTTAGAACTCGTTATAACGGATTTGGGCTAGATTGATCACCTAGGTCAAAAATCACACACATCACTCTTGAGAGTTGTTCGTAGAGAGGGGTGTGGGAAAAGGGTTCTAGGATCGCATTGTAGTGCGAGGCTACTCGTTTTCAACGTTTACACGGCTCTTGTGCATGATTGTCTTGTGGAGGAATCTCTCTTAGGATAGGTTAGTTGACTTGACATAAGGTGTTGGGGAAGAGTTGTTCGGACCTTAGCACCAGGATTAGGAGCACGTACCCGTGAAATTGAATGCAAGAGTTCGTCGTTATTGCACACTCCCGGTTTTGTCTTTTAAGCATTACGTTCACTTTGGTACTTGCAAGCACGATTCCTTTGGGTTCGACCTCGGACTCCTGTAGCTTTACTCGCAATCGACCCGGTCCACTGCCGGTTAGAGAGCTTGTTTAATCACCGTTGTCTTGAGTATTTTATGAATTTGTTTGGTGAAAATAACGCTCATCAAGAAGCTGCAAAGTACAGCAAATTTCAAAGTTTCCAAGAAAGCATGTAAATTAAGAAGCAGGGGGATCTGAGGGCTGAACGGACTTCTCTGAGGACTGAGCAAACTTCTTTTTTGCATACGTGCGAATTATATCTTCCCCACTCTTGTACTCGTCGTATACGCTTCGTGAAGATTTCGCCCGCTTTCTTATCATACAACATGTGATAAGAAAGCGGGCGAAATCTTCACGAAGCGATATGACGAGTACAAGAGTGGGGAAGATATAATTCGCAAGTATGAAAAAAAGAAGTCTGCTCAGCCCTCAGAGAAGTCCGTTCAGCCCTCAGCTCCCCCTGCTTCTTAATTTACATGCTTTCTTGGAAACTTTGAAATTTGCTGTACTTTGCAGCTTCTGATGTAATAACTTTATCTATTATTTATTGTTGACGATACTTTGATGGACCATAAGTGCTGACCAGAATAGGTAGATGAGCAGGACTCCATCATGCGATGCGTAAAAGTGTCTCTAGACAGAGCGATGCGCTGCGCAGAAGAATTTCTAGACAGAACGTTACGTTAGATGTAACGAAGACCGAGTCAATATCAGTCCAACTGTTTGTAGACATGGGTAGACCCCACAACCAGTAACATACAGAAATAACCGGTGATAACCTCCCATCATGCAAGTGTGGTGGATTTTTGTAATCGAAACAAAAAGACAAGTGATAAAAAAAAAGCAATATGCACTTGCACGGGTATCCGGTTAGTCGCTCAAGTGCAAAGCTTGTAGTAAAGCGGTTATGCCGGGTCGATCCCACGAGGAACGTGAGGTTGAATGCGTTTTTGAGTTTAGGCTAAAAGTGTCACAAAACTAATAATTTTAGGTTTATCAAATAATGGGGAGCAAAGGCGGACGAACAAGGATCCACAATTCAAGATAACCGCAAAGGCTTAATTCCCTACGCATGCAAATCAACTAAGGCCAAGATTAACCTATACTAAACGCAAATTACTAATATCTTAGATAATTTGTTTATCAACTTTTATCAAAGATTGATTCTTCAAGCACGATAGGCATAAATTCTTTCGAACCTATTATCTAGGTTAACAATTTGATAACTTTCGTTTCTAGACAAATTGATTAATCGATTACTATTGCGGTGATCTAGAATTCATTCAACTATCGTCAAACAAACATCACGGGCTTTATCTATCGATATGAAGCACGAAATAAACGCAATATAAATCTAACCTTTGTCGAAATAAAACGCGAGAAAAATAAGAAAAACCGAACGCCTCTTGAATTGCTTCACCCGTTCGTCCAACCCAAGAGTTTAGCTACTCATATTAACCTTGAAATCAAAAGATTGTTTTGATTGCATTCGAAAACCAAAGAAAAAGACAAGCTAGCTGCTTTGTTTATTTATGAAAGTCGGCCTAGTAGGTCGTCGATGATTTTAGGGTTTAATACAAGCTGCTATATATAGATGAACTAAGGCGGCTAGGTCAAAACTAAGTCGGTTGTGCTTCGGTCGGCGGTCGGACGCCCGTCGGGTCTTCTGGACGCTCGTCCGCTCTACAATGAACTTCGAATCGGGGCCGAGCTTTCCTTAAACGCCCGTACGGCCCGGCGTCCACCTGCGTCCAAACTTGCTTGAATGTAAAATATCCTCCTGGACGCTCGTTCAATGTCTCAAACGCCCGTCCACTTTGGACGGAACTTTGACAGACCTTGATCCAATATGAATGAACTTCGATTTCTTGATCTTCATCTCTTTTTCTCCATCTTTATCTTGATTTAGCTCGAATTATATCAACATTGATCATCAATTTAGCCTCCAACATGTATCTACATCACATCAAAAACACCGCAAAGCGTAACATAATTCCAATAACCATAAAATCATAATTAAAACATACAAATCCACCAACTTTGCGATTAACTCATTAAAAGTGTCATTCGCTCAATATTCCATTTAAACACGTGATTTCCATGCGATTAATACGAATGTCGGGGAAAACATTATAAAATATAACGTTATAAAGCACGTAAATTCACCCTTAACAACTCCCCCACACTTAGCTTTTGCTCGTCCCGAGCAAAACAAAGCAAAACTAGGCTCGGAAAAAGAACGGACATCTCAACATATATAACATATATCCAATAAATCGAAGTTCACCGGTGCGTGTGTGCAAAACCATAGAAAACTTCCACTAAATCCAAACTTGAAAAACTCAAAGCAAAACTAGCTAATACCCCCTTGTAGACTAGTAATCAATGACACTCATAAGATGCACCCTACAAACGTGATATATCCCGGAAAGAATGACCGAATATATCTAGGGCCTTTACGAAATACTCGGAGGACAATCCTTACGGCATATATCGACGGTTTCTGCTTGGGGATAAGATAGACGATAACTTAGTCTTATATCAATTTCATACCAATTCTTTAGTTGATTTAATTATTTCACTTCAAAACGCACATCGAATGAGCTCTTGCCTGTCGTAGCGAGAATAGGATATTCGAGATATACCTACCTTACTCCAATCATAAGGCGGCTATAAAGCGGCGTCGTGAGCTTTCGGTCATCATAGTGGTATAGGACATACGTGGTATACCCTATCACACTCAAATCATCGACCGACTTTCGACACACACAATTAATTCATATTTTTTTACTCAACTTTTTCATTTGAATAACAACTTTTTCAACAACTTCAGTTACGCTTTACTTATCACATTCAAACCTTAGATATTCACAGTACAACATACTCCGGATCTAAATACAAACTATCATAAATCTCACGATATATACGTAGCACTAAGCACATGACTTATAAGAAAATCAGAAATCACTAATCAAAAGGGGTATAACTTTATATATTAGCTCATCATTCACTATGGCTTGTGAAAAATAGTGTCGGGTGAAACAACTCACTTACTAACCATATGATATATAGGCGTTTGTGATGACTATAAAAAAAACGAACATTGAAGTGAATTGCCTACTCGGGACAAAACAAAAACGAAAATGTCGGAGAATTTTCAAAAATTTTAGCTCGTTTGCAAAGAAACATTACGAATTAAGCAACTTGTGTAGATACATATCGAAACATTCCCCTCCCCACACTTAAAAACTCAACATGTCCTCGTATTTGTGCGGATCGGAAGGAAAAAGGAAAAGACTTAGGCGATTGAAACCGAAACGCGAATCGTCGGTCGGGCCGGAGCCTACGTAATGACACTTTAGAATGCGTAACCGGACAATGTAGCTCGTCGAAACCGCTAAAAAATATACACACGTCTTGACAAACATGGAACCATCTCGGGGAAAACGGGGAGTTATACCAAAATGAAAAGAGATATCAAAAATGAATATAACGCAAAAGTGAAAACATTCAATACATCCGAGAAAGTGTAAACACGGTAGAAGTGAAAATGCGGTGCCTTATGGCTTACATGATCCATCGGGAAAAGTAACGGTAGTAATAGCAAAACTACAACGAATCATATAAGAAAAAGTATCAATAACATTTCTTCTTTTTCTTTGCACGGCAAAATAAAAATCAAGGCGGCTCGGTGTCCCGAAATCATCGGGCCGGAGGATCGGAGGAGGGTCCGGAAAGGTGGTGCCGTATCCCTGGCGCCGAGTCGGTGCTCCTCATCCGAAGATGTCTCGGGGTCGTGTAGAACATACGCAATGACCTGCTCGATCTCATCGGCAAAAAGAAAATCAACGGAGCTCGGATTGAACGTCCTTTCGTCCCGCGGCCGCCGGCCCTCACGGATACAACGAAGAATCGATAAAATATTGTTACTGTGTGTCCCGGATATCACTCGGCCATTCCCGGAAGCGGTGGCCATGCTCAACCGCATCCTAGCTGCGCGGGAGATAAAGTAGGAAGGGAGGATGCACGAGGCGGTGCCGAAGAACCAGGCTCCTGAGGTATCTCCGTCTCAGTCTGTCCCGAAGGCTTGCCTTTTTCTCGCTGGATCGGCCTTGGATTCTTCGGCTTGTGATCGCCTCCATACTCAGGCACACCGGCATCGATACAGAGACTGTGGATCGGGTGAGGGATAATCAAGCATCGGGTATAGATCTTCGATTAATAGCCACCTCATCATATAACGCCTGTCCCACATCTACGTTCAGGCCAAATGTCAATGCGTATAACATGCACAGGTCACCAATGTGAAAGTGCGTCAAGTTGTTCTTAGGCGGCAACCGATTACGAATAAACCGACAACTTTGGACCTTCCAATCCTCCGTCCGGGTCGTGGTAACCAACTCCTTCCGGTCGCCTCCCGGCCTTAATATCCATGCCACATCCGGACACACTCTAAGGCGCAACTCCTCGAAAGGATCTTGCCCCAAACTCTACATGTACAATCTCTTCCTTGTAATCCCTACCCTCGAAAGCCGCTAAGTTGTATTTCGATTGATCACTTCCGGTGTAAAAGGGACTTCTACCCCTCGAACCACAACTACCTTCTTCCCCAAATCGGTTTCCGAACGGTTAGCATAAAATTCCCGAACTAGGGAGCTATTCACCGGGGTAGTCGGGATTGTCATCAAGGTTTCCCATTTCCGATCTTTGAGCAACTTAACGAACCCCGGATCGACTTTGGCCTCCAAAATGGCCCGCTCAATCAACATCGTCCTCGAGAAATAATGCTGTTTATACACATCGTGAGCTCTACAGGGTTCACGAACCGACGAGGTAGTGGCATAGGAGGTACGGTTTTGGATTTCTTTCTAGGAGGGGCGCCACAGGTACAACCGGTTCCTCTTCTGGGTAGCATCGACAGTTGCCTCAGCCCTAGACGAACCTCCACCTCTCTGAACTCTAGGCATCCGTACCAAAGGCACATCGTCATCAGTCTCAGAGTCAGAGGTAGGTTCATCGCGTAAGGTTGCCCTAGTTTGGGTGGCTCTAGGTGGTTGCTCCCGAATACTTACACCTTGGTTAGGATTAACCGCGGTAGGATCAAACTCTTTCCTCTTCTTCCCCGCCTCCCGGGCCACTTCCTTACCATGCCGTTTCACGACGGCTTTCTTATGAACCATATTCAAGCCTAGTCTACACCAAACAATCCCAATACGCACAAAAGACACCCGTTTAACATCCAAATCGGGATTTCAAATCAACCAAACCACAATCACAACCGTCCATGATCAATAACCAACCCATTCATCATCAACAACATCAACCAGCAAGAGACAAGAATCAAAAACGAAAGAAGGAAAACAAATAAGATGATATTCAAGTAAACGAGCCGACCCAAAGATCGAACTCAGAAAAACGTGAACAAAATCGAGAAAAAGTTGTTACTAACTTACCGGGTAAGATGAGTAGATGCTGATTGAGATGAAGATTAGTCCAAACAAGTCCAAATGGCCTCCCAAAATCGGATTTTTCCTCTTAAAAGTCGGACCACAATGGGTGCTTGATTCTCCAAAAATATAGCGTGTTGGGAGTTTTGGTTATGAAAATCGAAGAGAAGGTATCAAAAGCGGTCTATAGCACTTAGAATCGCTCAAAATGGTGTAGAATGGAGGATTTTAGGGCAAAAGGAGGAAGAGAAACCGTTTTTCGCGTTTGAATATTCGAAAAGTGAAGGTTCATTCGCGAAAAGGGTATATATAGACGGGGTGCGGACGCTCGTCCAACTCGGCGGACGGGCGTCCAGGGGAAATCGGATGGGCGGACGGGCGTCCGGTTTAGTAGACGTTCGTCCGAGATTTTAAATCACATACGGGATTGGAGGGAGATTATCGGACGAGCGTCCAAGCTAGTGAACGTGCGTCTAAAGTTTAGTTATGCCGGACGGGCGTCCATGCGGTGGACGGGCGTCCAACAAGGCTTAATTGCAAAAATCATACAATTCCATACAACTCAAATTCAAAAGTGCATTTTCTTATTAACTTAATTGAGATTTAAAAATACAACTGTAAATCAACGAAGTACCATCAAAACAAAAATAGATAAGTAACGGTGGGTTGCCTCCCACCCAGCGCTTTCATTTTACGTCGGGGCTCGACGGAGGTAAAACTAACTAAGAGGTCAACGTGCAACGCGTAGATCTCGTCCCGGTCCACTATGCGAATGAGACGTCGAAGCATGTCGATAGCCGGAGGAAAATCGAACTCATCCTGCAAACACCAATCCTCACCAGCTACCTCAGCACCTCTGAAATGCTCAGCCCGCAGCACCAGTGCCAAATCCGTCGGCATAGGATCATTAAGTATCTTGTACGGACGTCTTATGGTCTCCTGCAACTCCTCGGTCGTGAAATCGCGCCTCCCGAACAAGGTGGAACAATGATAACGTATGTGATGGTCTTAACACAGTACTAATATCAAAATCTACATGAAGAATTATAGTGCCTCCTGGTCCATCATCTACGTGATCGGTGGATCCGACTAATGAGTGGAAACTCCTCGGGGCGAACTCCGTAAAGATCCATAACTAGAAAGCAACTACGACGAGATAGAAACATAAAAGCTTAGTAAAACTAACTAAAATAACATACGAAAGCAAAAAGAACTAAGAAAAACTAAAACAAGATTGGATATCTAGGATGCCTCCTAGGGGCGCTTTTGGTTTATGTCGTTAGCTCGACACTCAATTCGAGTCTAACCCGGGTCGGGCCACTTTGGCTTTTTGCCGGTCATCTCGGCAACGAAATTCTTAACAAAATTAGGTCTACAAAAACAACGGTGCGGACTCGGGATTCGACCTAACCATTTTGCCCGGGCACAACTTGATCTTACGTCGGCGGGATCTCTTCCGTACTTTATGCTTCTTCAAATCCACTTCCTTCCAATATTGTTCCATGTCCCGACTTCCGGCAAAAACTTCGGTGGTGATTCGGTACTATCATCGGAGAATAGGTGCGGGAGAACTCATCGCAATCATCGACTCTGAAGTGATACAAGCGAACAAATCAAGGAATTTAACTACCTCGGGTGATTCCTTCGGTTGGCCAATGTAGTGTTTGCATCGTTGACCATTGACCTTGAAAGGCTGATCACCAATCCCCCTCGGTTCTAAACGCCGCTAGGAAAGACGGACGGGACCTCAAATGGACCGGACCAACGCGTCCTTAGCTTTCCCGGGAAAAGATGCGGCTGGTATTGTATAACGGTACCGGCTCGCTGCATGAAACTCCACTTTTCTTGATCTTTTTGTCATGAAGGAATTTCATCCTTTCCTTGCTTATCCGTGAACTCTCATAAGCTTGGAGCCGAACTCGTCTAATTCATGTATCTGCTTTGGAGCCTACGTTCTCCACAAGCTTGGGAGTCGAAGTTTAGGAACTTAGTTGCCCAATAAGCTCTATGCTCTAACTCCACCGGCAAATGACAAGGCTTCCCATAAACCATTTGGTATGGTGATGTACCCATAGGGTTTTTGTATGCGGTCTGTAAGCCCACGGTACATCATCCGGCTTCGGACTCCAATCCTTTCGATGAGAGTTGACCGTTTTCTCGAGGATTTTCTTTATACTGCGATTACTACGCTCAACTTGCCCACTTGGTCATAGGGTGATATGGTGTGCCACTCTTATGCTTAACACCATACTTAGCTAACGAGGCTATCCGGGGGTTTATTAATGAAGTGCGAACCTTCATCGGCGATCGAGCTCTAGGGCGGCCAAACCTCGTGAAAATGTTCCTCTTCGAAATTTCATTACCGTTTTATGATCATTTAGTGGAGTAGCGACGGCTTCTACCCATTTAGATACGTAGTCGACACAGACTAGAATGTATTTATTTCCGCATGAAGATGGAAATGGTCCCATAAAGTCTATGCCCCATACGTCAAACACTTCACATTCCAATATGGGTTGAAGTGGCATATCATACCGCCTGGTCACGGTACCGGTTCTACGGCACCTATCGCGGCTTTTGCGAAAGGCTTCCGTATCTTTAAAAATTACGGGCCGGTAAAAACCACATTGAAAGATTTTGGCAACGGTCTTCCACGGATTGAAATGGCCACCGGTGGGACCACTTTGTGACATTGCTTAATAATATCCCGTTGCTCGGATTCGGGGACACACCGGCGAAGCAACCCATCTTTGCGGATCTTGAACGGATATGGTTCCTCCCGGACATAGTACTTTAGATCGAGAGAAGAACTTCTTCTTCTCTGGTAAGAGAATTCGGGGTTCGGATAGCCGAGTGAAGATAATTAACAATCGAAGCATACCGGGGAGGGTCGGGAGTGTGGACATCCATGTTCATAACGCTCTCGAAGGGGTAATAAAGATCAATGTCACGGAGTCTTCCTCGGCCCTGCGGCAAAACTCTCGAAATATGGTCCGCTACGGTGTTTTCACTACCCCGTATGTCCTTGATGTGAACATCGAATTCTTGTAGTGTAAGAATCCATCTCGGCGAGTCTCGGTTTAGCATCCTTCTTGTTCATCAAATAACGCGAGCCGCGTGATCGATCCATACAATCACCTTGGCACCAAGCAAATAGGCTGCGGAACTTATCCATGGAAAACACAAGCGCTAACGGTTCCTTTTCCGTAGTGGTGTAATTTGCTTGGGCTGGATTCAAGGTATGACTTGCGTACGAAATAGGTTGGAACTTACCATTAATCCTTTGCCCCAATACAGCACCCACAGCGTAGTTGGAGGCATCACACATTAGTTCAAATGGCATGTTCCAATCCGGAGAGATCGGGATAGGGGCGAGAGGTCAAACGCTTTTTTAAGCTCTTTGAAGGCAACTCGACGGTCATTATCGAAATTGAAGGTGACGTCATCTTTCGGTAAAGTTGATAAAGGTTTCGATATTTTTGAAAAATCTTTTATAAATCTCCTGTAGAAACCCACGCTGACCAAGGAAACTTCTTACTTCCTTCGTGTTTACGGGGTAATTCATCTTTTCAATAGTTTCTACCTTAGCTTTATCAACCTCTATGCCTTTAGCGGAGATCTTGTGACCTAAAACAATCCCTTCGGTTACCGTAAGATGGCACTTCTCCCAATTGAGAATCAAGTTCTTCTCCACACACCTTTGCAGTGCTTTGTCTAGATTTTCAAGACAGTCCGTGAACGATGTGCCAAACACCGAGAAGTCGTCCATGAATACCTCCATGCATTTCTCTATAAGTCCATCAAAGATAGCCAACATACATCTTTGAAATGTAGGCTGGTGCATTACAAAGTCCAAAGGGCATTCGCCTATAAGCGAAAGTACCATAGGGGCGGTGAAGGTTGTTTTCTCTTGATCTCTTTGGGTCAATAGGGATTTGGAAATAACTTTGAATAACCGTCCGAGAAAACGATAGAAAGCATGCCCCGCCAAACGTTCCAACATTTGGTCTATGAAGGGGAGAGGGAAATGGTCTTTTAAAGTCACCTCGTTCGGCTTCCATAGTCATACGGACTACGTACCCGGTGACTAATCGACGGCTACCTCTTCACCTTTGTCATTCTTTTCAATGGTAATACCTCCCTTTTTAGGTACTACACGAGTGGGGGACACCCAATCGCTATCGGCTATCGCATAAATGATCCCCATATCCAACAGCTTAATGATCTCTTTCTTCACCACTTCCTGCGCATGTGTGGGTTTAAACGTCTCTGCGGTTGTCTTATACTCTTTGCACCTTCTTCGGTTCTAATCTTATGCATACGGACGTACGGAGATATTCCTCTTATATCACCTACACCGCCAACCGAAGGCTTTCGCATTTTTCTTTAGAACGTCAATTAACTCGGCTTCTTCGTCTGGCGACGAGTGTAGAGGAGATAATCGAGAGGTAAGTGCTTACCTTCTCTTAAGAAGATATACTTTAGATCTTTGAGGTAGAGGTTTTAAAACAAGGTCCTCGGGAGGTTCCTCCAAACGGTTTTGGCTTCTCCTCGTTTTAGATCTTCCTCATTGATAGGGTCAAAAACTCTTGCCTCGAAGCAAATCGACTTCTTCGAGGGGGAAAGAGTTCTTTCGCGAGCCTTGTGTCCTCTTCAACAAGCTCTTCTCCATAAGCGACCTCTACAGCTCGTCCGGAGTGTAGTACGTGAAATCGTCGACGTCTCGATCACAAAACCGAGGGATTTTCGAAGGTGCTGCGAGAGCTTTAACTACAACTTTGTAGCGTACTTCCTCGTCTCCAACACGTAAGGTGACAAATCCGCATCACAATCTATAGTGGCTCTAGCGAGTAGATAGGAAAGGTCGTCCCGGGAGGAGGGGGTATCTTCTTCTTTAGTGTCCAAGACGTACCAATCCACGGGAAATGTAAATTTGTCTACTTGGACCGAAGGTCTCTAAGCACTCCTTCGGCTCTCTTGTAAGATCTATCGCAAGTTGGATACTTATGGGGGTAGGCTCCAATAGTTGGTCAAGGTGTAGTCTCTTGCGGACGAAAGAGACATCAAGGCGATGGATGCTCTAAATCACACGAGAGAATTTGGAAAGCTTAAATCCTTGATTTTCAAAGTTAAGACAAATTTTCCCGGATCGCTGCGCTTTTTAGGAATTTCTCCGTCGGTAATAGCGGAGCATTCTTCTCCCAATTTTTTCTCCATTTCACCTAACTTCTTCTTTGAAGAAACAACATCCTTCACAAACTTGGCGTATTTAGGCATCTCAACCAACACTTCAGATAAAGGCAAATTTACTTGGGTGTTTCTTAATAGGTTGAGTACCTTCTCGTACTTTTTGTCTTCAGATAATGAAATGTTTTGCTTTCTTGGCGGAAATGGGAGCTTATTCGGTTCCTCTTCGGAAAAGACTCTCTGGGCGAGGAAGCTCTTATAGCTTTGTCCTCGAAGATCCTTCCACCTCACTATCTTTTCCGTCTTTTTACTCGTCGGGGGATCACCCGCTTTGAGTGACTTTCTCCGGTTCATCATCTTGGTTTTCAATCACACGAGATCTCTTTCTGCTTCAATCTCATTTTCATCTTTCTCTTTATCCGGAGTCGGGGAGCTGCGATTCTTCCCCTCTGCCCGAATCGGGGGTAGGAGGGTTTACTCGTTTCCCTGGTTACGTGCGTAACCGGGGTGTTGTTGCAATTGTGTACCGGACCTCGGATTCATAGCATTTGACTCCTCTTGTCCATAGGGGGTAATGGGTGCGAGCTCGGCACGGTGGTTTGTTCTTGCTTCGGCTTGGGCTGCTGATCACTTTTAGGGTTTTTTTTTCGTAAAACTAGGTAGGCGACCTTGAGGTCGGCGACCAATTGTTCGGCTAGGCTTGTCTAACTTGTCTTTCTAAGTTCTTCATCGTCCTCTGTTGCTCTTCATACTCGCCCTTGTAGGGCGGTACCATAAGTTGAGGAGTCTGATTAGGGCGGCTTTCTTTGTGAGTTTTGATTAGTGGGCCGGGTTGGATTTGTTCTTGGTTGAGAATTTGAACTTTGACTCGAGTTGGGGTTACGGTAGTAGGCATTGCGAGAGGTATTACGTCCCGAATGTTGAGTGCGGTTTTGGTCATAACCTTGATTCGAGCATAATTTCTATTACGGTTGTAGTTCGACCTTGAGAGTTATTACGGCTTGAAAATCTGCGGTTACGCGGGCCGGAAGAGTTGTTTCTCTCATTCCCACCATTCAAGGGGCATGTTGCGAAATGTGGCCTCTAAGCCCACGGGTATAGCGATTCACGGAATCGTCTTGCCTTGTTTGTTGGACGGCGTTGACTTGAGGGGTGTATCGACAATGGTCAACGATGTGACCGGTCGATAACGATTATCACAAGAGAATACTTGTGCATTCGTTGGAGAGAGGGCTGATTTTGCTCTTTAGTCATGGTCAAAGCGAAAGTTGAGCTGCGGGGCTGCAATCATTTGACCATGATTACGGTTGTTGACTTCTTCGATTTTAGGTACGGCGGGGACCGTTGGTGATTGATACGTAGGTGCATAATTGTACCTAGCTATATCTTCAAATAAATCCCACCCTTGCTTTGTGGGGTTTTCTTCAAGAAGACTCCTCCGGATGAGGAGTTGACCATCCCTTTAGTGGACTCATTGAGACCACGAAGAAAGTATGGACCTTCCTCTGCAAATCCATTCCATGATGGGGGCACTTGTTCAACAAAATTTTGAAACGCTTCCATGCTTCAAAGAAAGATTCATCACTCGGTTGATGAAAATTTGAGATCTCGTTAAGACATTGAGTTTGTCTTAGACGGAGGAAAATATTGGGCCAAAAATTGACTTTCGAAATTTGGGTCCAAGTTTGGATAGATTCGAAGGAAGAGATTTAAACCATTCCATTGCTTCTCCACGGAGTGAGAATGGAAATAGTTTCGACTTAATGATGTCGTGACTGACATCCTTAATGCGAGTAGTATCGCATATACCCAGAAATACATAAAGATGCGTATAGGGGTTCTCAGATTGATACCCATAGAAAGTTGATGCATGTTGCACCATCTGGATGAGGGCTGGTCTTATCTCAAACGGGGCTGTATCGGTAGGGATAACTACAGCCGAACGAATATTAACATCACCGGGAGTGGCATAGTCTGCCAGGGTACGGTTGGCTTGAGCCATTGAGACAGTAATTTCTTCCTCAAAGAAGAGGTTGGATAAGAAATTATCTTCAGAAGAGTTTTCACTCAAACTCTCTTCGATTTCCTCTTCGGGAATCGGAACGGGCTCGGGAACTTTCCGTTTACGGTTTACTCGAACTACGTCTCGTTCAAGCTCAGGTTCAAAAATTAACTGTCCTTGTTTACTTCGTGTTTGCATATAACGAAGTCAGACTAAGGAGAGAAAAAGAAAGAGAGGAAAGGAGTCGGGGAAGACGGACGGGCGTCCAAGGTTATGGACGGGCGTCGGCGGTTAGGTATTGGGCTGGACGGGCGTTTAGTGACACAAACGCTCGTCCGGTTGGCAGAGTACTCGAACGGGCGTCCAAATAGTATGGACGCTCGTTTGAGTGAATAAAAATAAAATTGGATAGAAAAATTCCGGCGAACGGGCGTCCAAGATCCGGACGCTCGTTTGGTACTTGGAAGAACAAGAACGAGACGAAATTTGCGAAAAAGAGGCTACTAAGGGAGAACCTTAAACCCTAACTAAAACAATTCGAATGATCTACCTAAATCTTATGCTAAAAACACATAAAACCGTGCCAAGTTCCCCGGCAGCGGCGCCAAAAACTTGTGGTGGATTTTTGTAATCGAAACAAAAAGACAAGTAATAAAAAAATCCGGTTAGTCGCTCCAAGTGCAAAGCTTGTAGTAAAGCGGTTATGCCGGGTCGATCCCACGAGGAACGTGAGGTTGAATGCGTTTTTGAGTTTAGGCTGAAAGTGTCACAAAACTAATAATTTTAGGTTTATCAAATAATGGGGAGCAAAGGCAGACGAACAAGGATCCACAATTCAAGATAACCGCAAAGGCTTCTAATTCCCTACGCATGCAAATCAACTAAGGCCAAGATTAACCTATACTAAACGCAAATTACTAATATCTTAGATAATTTGTTTATCAACTTTTATCAAAGATTGATTCTTCAAGCACGATAGGCATAAATTCTTTCGAACCTATTATCTAGGTTAACAATTTGATAACTTTCGTTTCTAGACAAATTGATTAATCTGATTACTATTGCGGTGATCTAGAATTCATTCAACTATCGTCAAACAAACATCACAGGCTTTATCTATCGATATGAAGCACGAAATAAACGCAATATAAATCTAACCTTTGTCGAAATAAAACGCAGAAAAATAAGAAAAACCAGAACGCCTCTTGAATTGCTTCACCCGTTCGTCCAACCCAAGAGTTTAGCTACTCATATTAACCTTGAAATCAAAAGATTGTTTTGATTGCATTCGAAAACCAAGGAAAAAGACAAACTGCTGCTGTTTATTTATGAAAGTCGACTGTAGGTCGTCTGATGATTTTAGGGTTTAATACAAGCCGCTATATATAGATGAACTAAGGCGGCTAGGTCAAAACTAAGTCGGTTGTGCTTCGGTCGGCGGTCGGACGCCCGTCGGTCTTCTGGACGCTCGTCCGCTCTATAATGAACTTCGAATCGGGCTGAGCTTTCCTTAAACGCCCGTCTGGCCCAGCGTCCACCCTGCGTCCAAACTTGCTTTGAATGTAAAATATCCTCCCGGACGCTCGTTCAATGTCTCAAACGCCCGTCCACCGGACGGAACTCCGGACGCCATCCAATATGACCGAACTTCGATTTCTTGATCTTCATCTCTTTTTCTCCATCTTTATCTTGATTTAGCTCGAATTATATCAACATTGATCATCAATTTAGCCTCCAACATGTATCTACATCACATCAAAAACACCGCAAAGCGTAACATAATTCCAATAACCATAAAATCATAATTAAAACATACAAATCCACCAACTTTGCGATTAACTCATTAAAAGTGTCATTCGCTCAATATTCCATTTAAACACGTGATTTCCATGCGATTAATACGAATGTCGGGGAAAACATTATAAAATATAACGTTATAAAGCACGTAAATTCACCCTTAACACACTGTATATAATCTTTTTATTATTATTATTATTATTAATTTTACACCATACCGTGCATCGCACGAGTTTTGAGCTAGTATATATATATATATATTGTTAGGAAATGTGACTTGACCTCTTATTTAGAGCTGAGTACTAAAACGAGTAATGTCAGCTGAGCAAAAGTGAGCTTTGAGCAGAAGTCAGCTTTGGGCAGAAGTCAGTTTTGCCAGAAGACCAGCTTTACCAGAAGTCAGCATTGGGAAAGTCAGTTTTGGGTAAATCTCAGTTTGGACAAATGTCAGCATGGTTACATTCTGGTGGATAACAGCTGGAGCTGAGGTCCACATCTGGGGTATTTTAGTCATTATGCTAGTATGTCTTTGTGGCGGCTAGGTCTAGTTTTTGTGGCTATAAATATACATCTGTTGTAATCTAGAACATTTGCAGCAGCTGTAGAAACAGCAAAAGAAGCAGAGCAATTGCCTTAGGCAATTGCAGAGTCTGTAAAATCTTCAGTGATATTCTCCTCTTTCTACCCGTGGAGTAGTCGGCATTTGCCGGAAACCACGTTAAATCATGTGTTATTGTTCTTGTGTGATTTATGCTTTCTTGTTTGCATCTTGATTATTGCAACCCGTTTAGATCCCTGAGGGTCCTAAATTCTAACAAATTGGTATCAGAGAGAGTTTAGGTTATCATCAGGGAGTCTGAGATTCTGTTTTGGAATCATCTATTTGAACAAAATTTTATCTTCGCCAAGACCTTCACCGGTGCTCGGATTTTGTGATAAAAGTTTTGTTCTTTGGCAAAGATCAAGATGTATGGGTTAAATGTAGAGATTGATAAATTCACAGAAAGGAACAATTTCAATCTATGGCAAATCAAGATGCGTGCTATGTTGAAGAAACTGGCGCTATGGGCTCCGTTGTCAAAGACGGTGGATGCCGAAAACGCTGAGATGGCCGATCTGAAGGAGAATGCACATTCAATGATCTTGTTGTGCTTGTCTGATGATGTTATCACTGAAATTGCTGAAGAGGATTCAGCAGCAGGGCTGTGGCTGAAGCTTGAGAGTCTGTATATGACAAAGTCGTTGACCAACAAGTTGCTTATGAAGCAACGTCTGTTCAGTTTAAAGATGCATGATGGAATGCCTCTCAGAGATCACCTTGAAAAGCCGAACACAATATTGCTTGATTTAAGGAGTATTGGTGTTAAGATCGAATATGAGGATGTAGCTCTAATTTTGTTGGTATCACTGCCAGCATCATATGAGAATTTTGTGCAGTCTTTTGTTGTTAGGAGAGACACAGTGTCATTGGAGGATGTTAGAGCATCTCTCCATAATCGAGAGCTGAGGCGTAATTCAACTTGCACAGGGACAGACAATCGGGCTATTGGTTTAATTGCTAGTAGCAGTTGCAAAGGGAATGGAAGTCCTGGAAAGAAGACATTCAAGAAGGGTGATTCCAAAGACCTTAATGCAGATCTGGTCTGAATCTGAATCTGGAGTGTTGACAAGTAGGTGGAGCTTCAGGTCCATACTCAGCTGAGTTTACAGAACTCAGTTGAGAACAGTCGACACTAATCTGGCACTTAATTATGCATCTGAACCTGAAGAATCAAGAGCTGAATCTGAGTGGAACCAAAAATCTGGGATTGGCTGAGTGAGGCTCAGTTGATCTAGTACAAGCTGAGTGAAAGTCATTTTTGTAGAGTGGAGTGTTCAAGTCTGGGAAGTAAGCTGAATAAAAAGTCAGCTGAGTCCATCTATTAGTGGAGTGGCGTCTGCTGAGTCTGTTGAACATGTCTGCGCTGGTTCTACATCTGTGTCTAGAAGCCTCAACTGAGTGAAGTCAGTTGAGTATGACAAGTCTGATATGTTTGGCTGAGTGAAGTCAGCTAAGCATCTGGTGAATATGTCAGAGGTGGAGTTCTCATCTAGAGTTAAGTCTTGACCGGAGAAGTCTAACTTGGAGTCAGTTGTGTTCACATCTGGTCAGCTCAGAATCTGAAACTGAATCTGCAATCTGTTTGGTTGAAGTTGAATCTGAAGAACTCAGCTGAGTGTGCTCAACTGAGGTGATTACATCTGAATATGGTAGTCACATTTTGTCTGGTGATCAAGTTGATCACATCTGTTCTCAACTCAATCAAATCTGAAGAAGAGGAGGAATCTGGTACAGTACATCTGGCATTGAAGAATGCATCTGGTACAGTACATCTGGTTATACATCTGTTTGAACGAGAGTTCAAGTCAAGGTGGAGATTTGTTAGGAAATGTGACTTGACCTCTTATTTAGAGCTGAGTACTGAACTGAGTTTAGTACAAAGCTGAGAAAATTCAGCTGAGTAAAGTCAGCCGAGTAATGTCAGCTGAGCAAAAGTGAGCTTTGAGCATAAGTGAGCTTTGGGCAGAAGTGAGTTTTGGGCAGAAGTTAGTTTTGCCAGAAGATCAGCTTTACCAGAAGTCAGCTTTACCAGAAGTCAGCATTGGGAAAGTTAGTTTTGGGCAAATCTCAGTTTGGACAAATGTCAGCATGGTTACATTCTGGTGGATAACAGCTGGAGCTGGGGTCCACATCTGGGGTATTTTAGTCATTCTGCTAGTATGCCTTTGTGGCGGCTAGGTCTAGTTTTTGTGGCTATAAATACACATATGTTGTAACCTAGAACATTTGCAGCAGCTGTAGAAACAGCAGAAGAAGCAGAGCAATTGCCTTAGGCAATTGCAGAGTCTGTAAAATCTCCAGTGATAATATATTCTCCTCTTTCGGCCTGTGGAGTAGTCGGCATTTGCCGGAAACCACGTTAAATCCTGTGTTATTGTTCTTGTGTGATTTATGCTTTCTTGTTTGCATCTTGATTATTGCAACCCGTTTAGATCCCTGGGGATATATATATATATATATATATATATATGAGAGAGAGAGAGAGAGAGAGCAAAAAAAAAAAAAAGAGATCGACAACAACTTTAATTAGTAGGGAAAGGAAATAAAACACACAGTCACATAGAAGAAGTTGGTAGGGGAACTTTTGGCCGCGTTTATAAAGCTATAAACTACGAGAATGGTGAAACCGTTGCAATCAATTAAGGCTATTCAAGAAAGATATCAATCATCAGAGAAGTGCTACAACACAGAGGTGAAGCCCCTCGTGAAGCTTGGAGATCATCCAAACATTATTAATTAAACTCGAACACGTGTTCGAAGACGACGACAAGGAAGGCAATAATACTTTGTTCTTGGTATTCGAATACATGCATAGTAATCTTGTGTTATCAGGAAGAATAATGATCAAGAATTTTAATATGGTGAAACCGAAATAAAAAATTGGTTCGTTCAACTTTTACGGGGTCTGGTTTATACACATAAAAGCGGATACATGCATCGCGATTTAAAGCCGTCGAATCTTTTGATTACAGAAAATAGAGATAATCTGAAAATAGCTGATTTTGGTAGTGCATGTGAGATTGACGTAAAACTGCATGCATCAACTATGTCACCACTAGATGGTATCGATCGGGCACCCGAGGTCTTATTTGGTTCAACAGATTATGGTCCTGAGGTTGATATGTGGGCAGTGGGTACGATCCTTGCTGAATTATACATGGGTCGTCCTATTTTTTCAGGGAGAATGAGTGCGGATCAAATTTTTAGATATGCCGTGTTCTTGGTAATCCGACCATTTCTGATATTAATGCTGGTTTTCCTATTGATGTTATGAGCTATGATTTCCCACACGTGGGACTGGAATCATCCGCTTATGATAATATTGCGTCGTTGATACCTTATGCTAATGAAGATGCAATTAGTCTGATACAAATGTTGTGCTCGTGGAATCCGTTTAAGAGGCCAACTGCTGCACAAGCGCTTCGATCAGCATCCTTTCTTTGAGGATCTTAATCCAATTCCAAGAAGTATAACTATGGGATGTGTTAGTTCTGATCTAGTTCCAGAAGTTGAAGGCATCATATATACATAATAACCACCAAGAAATTGAAACTACTTCAATATCTTTCAAACCACCTGTTGGCTGTTGCTACGTACAAATAATGCTAATGATTCAGTACAACGTTTCGATTGTCAAGCTTCAGATGCCTTGTTGAAGAACCGTAGTAGGAATCCTACGGCTACTAGGTCGTCTTGTTTGATGCCACCACCCGGTTTTCCAAAGATTAATCCTCTGCTACGAAGACCGCCCGATCGCCCCCCGGCCGATTTCAACTCAACGCATTCTAAAGAAGTGTTGCCTGATTTCATTGCATGCAATCATGTACTCAAATAATATAAAATATGGTGTTCTGCATAATTGATTTGTCCATTTTGGTCTTTTTAATGATAGCTGAACAATGCTGACATGGTTTGATTGGCTACTTGATGTGTTTATGTATGTTGCTTGGCCATGTTGTTTGGGAGATATGCTGTGTGCTGTTTTGTATGGCATTTATGTTTTCTGCTAATTCTTTAGCCATGATCTGCATGTGTTAGTGTACGTAATTACCGTTTTAGGCCAAGCAAGGAACATCTGTGTTAGTGTAATAACCATTTCAGGCCAAGTAAGGACCAAGAGTGTAAGTAGTTACTGGATCCATTATGACTTTATACCGCATTCCTATCACAGTTGGCCTAAAACGGTAATTACATGCAAATGTTTTGAGAAACAAATTAAGCCGTAGAGTTATTCATCATCAACAAAATGAATATGAACACACAAACAGAAACAAATCATAATTACACTTACAAAAAGAAATTAAAGGACTTACCTGAAAAGGAGGAAAAACCAAGATGCGTGGTAAAGGCGAAAGCTCTCAGGGCGGCTAAGTTTGTTGAGAAACAACCTCAAAATTTATCATCATAGACACTGATTCTTAAAAATCACAAATCAGACATATATGAAGAAGATGTTGTCAAGTTCAGATGCTGAATCATCACTAGCAAAAATCAACTACGAATTAAGATAAAGTAAAATAAAAACATATAAAAACACCACAATGAAGCAAAATTTGTGATTGTACAGGTTAAAACGTCCATCTAAATGCATGCCCGATTGTAAAGCAAAAGAATAATGAAAAACCTAAATCACAATCTGCCAAATTTGCTCAAAATCATATGCAAAATCATAAGCTTCCAAAAGAATTGGAGGCAGAGAACTGCTTCTTCGTGTATGTCGATTGAGGAAGGGAGGAAATAAACTTTGATGAGATTAAAAAAAAACGAGTCGTTCACAAGCATTTCGTTTTCCCGTTTATGCTCGACTCGTTAGTTTGTCTTGAATTAAATAAAAGTACATATAAAAGTAAAAAATAATAATCGTAACACTCTCCTTCCGAATACTGAATCATTCTCCGGAAATGAAATATTCGGCATGTGATTTTTTTCTTACAAATCTTTAAACTCACGTCAATCCGACGTCATGTAAGAGTAATAAAGAGAGCGTTGAAGAAAAGAATCAACGTCATGTAAGAGTAATAAAGAGAGCGTTGAAGAAAAGAATCATGTTGAGACTCGGTGAAACTAACCCTCATGGTCTTCTATAAAAACACAAAACAAACCCTCATGGTCTTCTATAAAAACACAAAACAACTGAACACAATTGTTGTCAAACTTGTTGTATAGATATCTGAACCATACTACCAAATCCATAAAGACAGGGGCGGATCCACGTGACGCCACTCAAATTTCAAAAAAAAATTTGCGAAATGACGTCGTTTTGGTAAAAAAAATCAATTTTTGACCTAACTACCTGCCAAATCCGGTTTCGACCCGGAAATTTTGACATAACCCGGAAATTTTGACAGGTTACTATATTTTTGTGACGAGTGACCCCACTGAACTTTGACTCTGGATCCGTCACTAATAAATACCAACATATCTTAACCTTGAAGAACAACCGTATAGTAGAGTTACAGAAACGCATACTACTTCGAAAATAGACTCAGATTAACACGGAACAGACAAAAACCGGTCCTAGAACAGTTAACTAGCTCGCGGCGGTAGGAGGGTGGTTCACGGCCGCAAGAAAGCCAACCCCCTCAGGATCTTGGTCATCTAATTTTAGCCTCTTTGGTAGATAAAACGTAATAAAATTGGCGTTCTCCTAAATATTGATTTTGTGTCAGTGACTGTTTAAAATTTCAATTTTCATTCAACTTCTTTTTGAAAAGACAATATACCTTTTTTCTTTATTGTGAAAAGACAATTAAACTTTTGAAATTCCATTTTCTTTGAGGTGTCGTGTCACAAGAAGTTAGATGGTGTATTTTATATTGGGATCAAACGTTTATTGTTGTATTAAAATTAATTGGTGTTGCTATTATGTTTTCTCCCCAACACCCTTCAAATGTGGGCAATATCCCTCAACATTTGCACAATATAATTGGGGTTCAACACGCCCCTCAAATGTGGACAATCTCTCACAGGGATCAAGGGCTTACTGTTGTACTAAAACCAATAATTGTTGTGCTACTATATTTCCTTCCTAACACCCCCTTCAAGTGCGGGAAATCTCTCTCAACACTTGCACAATATAATTGGGGTTCAACATCTCCCAACACTTGCATAATATAATTGGGATAACCAATTGGTGGTGCTACTATATTTCTTTCCCAACACCCCTTTCAAGTGCGGACAATTTCTCCAACACTTGCATAATATAATTGGGGTTCAACATCTCCCAACACTTGCACAATATAATTATGGTTCAACACGCCCCTTCAAATGTGGGCAATCTCTCTCAATACTTGCACAATATAAATTATGAAAATAATTTTCACATCAGGTTCGATCTCATTACCTCTGGACCAAACATTTACCGTTGTACTAAAACCAATTAGTGTTAGTAAATGTGCTACTGTGCAGTCTCTCCCAACACTTGTACGATATAATTGGGGTCTAGTATTTTTTTAATTTTTTTTTGGGTAGGGGTTCAACATTTTAAAACCCCAAGAAGCAAATATAGGTCAAAATACCAAATGATAATTTGATTGATAATATATTCCTATTAAAATAAGAGCAAGCTTATTCATACTAGTTTCAAAAATAGGTATACCATAATTTTTTTTTTACAGAAAAGCTACATAAAACCCATCATCTACCACGGTTTGAAATAGAATTAAATCTCTTCTTGATAGGATTACATTATTTTTATGGAAAATGATATATCCACTTATTAATTTCATAAATCATTTCCACATAAGTAAATTGTACTACCTCCAAGGTTGTGAGTATTTCTCACAATTCATAACTTTTTTTTCTTTTCCTCAGTCAAAGATTCCCATATTGGTAAAGCCAACAAATTACTCCTTGTTTTCATGCTTTACTTTAATCCAAAAGCCTCTCTCTCGTGTGTGTCCCAAGCCTTTTTCCATTGCCATTTCCCTTTTGTTTTCTTGGTCAACCGTTTGCTTAAAATCATTTCCACCATACGGATTATACCAATCCACCATCCTATATGTGTACCACAGTAGTTATGATCTTGTGAAATCGGTTTTGGGGTAAGAATTGACTTCTCGTAGGTGCGTTGTGATAATCGACTTTGTGACTAAGGAAAATCAGTTCTTAGCTCAGAAAGTGATTTTCACAATGTTAATTCTACTGTGGTGCACAGGTAAAACGATATACCGATAGAATCAGTGTGTTTTAAAACCTCTCATGATACCTCTCATGATATAGCATTTAACACAACAAGTTTATAACACTTGTGTTTGAGTGACTTGAACGGTGGTATTATGACGTGGCATTCAACATGACAAGGTTGTGACAATTGTGTCGGAGTGGTTGTATGAGAGGTTGTACCTCTATGAATAAGATGAGAGAGTTGTCGACGATACCAATCAAATCTGCAGTGACATTTAACATCTAAAAAGTCGAATTAAACCTCAACATTCGATCTCCGTAAAATCAAACTTAGCTCTAGTGTGATACCACGATAGTGAAGAATTAATGTCCATTTTCGATCTCTGTAAAATCAAACCTAGCTCTAGTGTGATACCACGATAGTGAACACGATAGATTTACTGTGTTGCCCATGACAGCACTTATGAGATGACTAGCATGACATTGCAGGTTTGCGGAGTTCATTCATTGAGAATAAGTTACCATTATTTGTAAAATGCCTAATCATACCTTACACAAAAAACTGCATAATGAAGTTCTTTGAGGACCTTCACTGCAGCAAACAAGGCCAATGGAAATGCACAAATGAAACTACAATCACATAGCTAACTACAAATCTGGTAAAATTGTTTGAAAAAATCGGTTTATCAACAATTACAGACACAGTACCAGCACACAAAAACATTGAATTGAATGTCATTTATACAAAAAGACAAAACTTTGATTAAACATTATGATGCAACAAAGACTCTTCATACAAGAATTTCCCTCCAAACTGTTGTCCTGCACAATCTAATGATACTCATCAATGTATTGTTCTTGTAAGTTTACATTTTGATATGAAAATGGTAGCTGTGTAGTTTAAACTACATAGTTTCAAGAGCTCTGCTGATCTTTGCTTTAGATTCGGATCACAACCGCTTTGAATAACAAGCAACAGCTTTGCTGCTATACCAGCATCAACTGCAAGTGCAGCACATTCTTCTGGAGCAAGCTTACAAATCGCCGATAAGATTGTCAATGCAGATTGTGTACACCTCTCAGAGACCTTCATCAATAATTTAACGATAACTGGGATTGTACTAGGACAATTCTTTAAGGCCAGTCCACCCTCTGCAAGGGAAGATAATGTAGCAAGAATATCAAGTGCCACTTCTAAGGACACTGCATTCAAATGGGGCAAAATCTCTACCAATTGGGGAATAGATCCAATGCTAATAATTGAATTCCTCATTGATTCATGTGAGCAAATCAGTTTTAGTAACCTGAGTCCTGCATATACCCCATTTGGGTACCTTTTATCTTTCACTAATCTCATTAATCCAACCAAAAGCCTCAAACTTGAAAAGATTTCTGCATCTAGATCCTCTCCATCCATAAGCAATTCAGTCAATTTTGTACAGTTGATTTTAGTTTCAATTGAGCCCTCATTCAACATATCAACTATTAAAGAAATCTTGGCAGGTTGTCTTAAGTTTACCTTGGCATCGGAATCGAAATTCAGATTCACTAGAACTCCAATGGCCTCTGAACCAGCAGCATGTGTTGTAAAATTACCTAATATTGAAGAAATCAGAGCAACACCACCATTATCCACCACCGTTTTTTTAGCCGAATCGTTTGTTGCTACCACTTGTCTCAACTCTTTCAAAGCTTGGATTCTAGCTTGGCCTTTTGCTTTCTTAAGTGTTTCCAAAAGCTCCAAAGCTCTTCCTTGCACATCCTCTGATTTCTTTTTCATAGCCATGTATTTCTGGCTAAACCAACTGTAAATCAGCTGGTAAAGGGTGTTATTTGGGGTGATTGAATCATCCCATAGTTCTTGCATTGTGGTTGGGCATGTTACATGGCCCAAAGAGAACCATTTAAGAATGTTGGATCTCTCATAAGTCTGTCCTGTACAAAGAGTAACAGGATCTTGCATTGGCTCAAGTGAAATTGGGCATATGAATACAGATGGAACTTCAACTAGACACAACTCTTTCATCATCTTTTTCAAATCAAATTTCTCCCCTGTATCACCACCGCCGTGAAGCACCCCACCACCCAAGATTCCATCTTTCACAGCTGTTTTTAGATCTAAGATCTGCCCACCACTTCCAACTTCAAATCCCTCGCTCAACCTACTAGATGGCTGGTACACACGCATTTTCACAAACAGCTTTTGCTCAACAAGAACTAATAACTTCAATGACGAACACGAAACATGTAATGAGGCGTGTGGCTGAAAAAGGAGAAAATAAGAACCTTTCTTTACCTCTATTTTTTCTCTCTCTCTCTCCCACCTCCTATTGAGCACAGCAATCGAAAATGGAGACCAAAAGAGACGTCTTTTCTTCAATAACCTTTTTAATTCAACGCTTTTACACTGGTCAAAAGAACCCAGCACTTCAGTTTCACATCATTACCATGATCAAGACTTAATCATGATTTACAATGATGAAGAAAAAAAATTTGCAATCTCCTTCTCTAAAGCTTGTCTTTTTAGCTTCAATTCCTCGTGAAGCTCCAAAAAGATTGAAATGATTGAACAAAGCAACAATCAAGTACAATACATCAAACCACTCCCACTAAAGTATCAACAAGAAAATATGCAGAATATTGAGACAAAAAAGAAAGAGAATGTGATAATAATTATGCTTGGGAAACTAAATTCAAAGAAGCTACATCAATTTGCAATGAAGGGTAGATAGATTGTGGAGGAAAAAGCTAATATATCTCTCTCTCACTGTGTGACCCCTTCACCACAGCTCATACTGTTTATGGTAATGGGGTAGTGGAAACCCTATAAACTGTTTTTTTTTTCTTTTCATTTTTCTTTTCTACAATGGATCATGACTTCACTTTTTGTTTTTTAATTGCATGTTGATAGCTACGTGGTGGAACCTAGATAATTTTTTTTTTTTTTTTTTTTTGAATTGGAACCTGGATAATTGTGAAGGGTATATTGCTTGGGAAATTTGAGAAATTATGCCCGAAAAATAAAAAATTTGATAAAATATACATCGATGTATGCGTGTCTTGTATGTCATTTATGCGTCGTGCAGTGATTGTGCGTCGCGCGTGCGTCGGATGCAGACATTGTTTTCAAATATTTACTTTTAAAGCATATTTTTCCAATTTTTTACTTTTCAGACATATGTTTTCAAGTTTCCCTATTGCTTTTATTTTGATTGAATAAATAAATCTTGATTTTGGTATTATTTTGATTTAATAAATAAATCTTTCCACTATAATAAATAAATAAATCTTGATTTTGGTATTAGTTTTTTTTTTATTGGTATTAGTTTTCTAGAGGATTTTTTTTTTTTTGTTGTTGTTGACATAAAATGATTTAGGCAGCTTTATTTATTTCTCCCAATTTTTATCATATACAACACTACCTCAACATCACACGATTCACACCTATATCCAATTTTCTTTTAAAAAGGATATTCTCTTAGATGAATGTCAGTAATTAATTTTCCAAATATCAAAGTTGAGGATCAATCTTAAAAAATTGATTTTTGAATAAAAAATTGATTTTTAACATATTGATTCAATGTGATTTATGATACGTGTAATTCATCAGATTGCGTTGCAGATAAATGTTTTCTTTGATTTGTTACAAAGATAGAAGTTTTGAATGAAATCAATTCGAAGTTATTCATGTCAAAACGGTTTTTTCTTAAAGGTTTTCACAATGATCGACAACGATGTAATATTTTAAACCAATTTGTAATATGAGATCAAAACAAATAATTATTGCGATGCACTAACAATTAGTGATGTAAAAGTAAAAAATATGATTATTGATCGGCATTGATACCTGCTGCTAGTTTCTTAAGCAATTCTCATCAGGCAACCAGGATCATAGGCTTGCGCATAAGTGATTTTTACGTAGTGACTACACACGGTATGAAGTAAAGATACCGGTCATCAAATCAACCGGCAACAATGCGAAGGCAATATATATATTGTGCCATAATATCATAGATGTTTTTTATTATTTTGTTTAATCAATAAGTTACAAAACATTAATTAATGTATTATAAGGACATCACACGTGCATAGGAGTCTGCATCACCTCAAATTCATCAACAAATTGTTTGCAGAGTTAATAGGGTGAAACATGATATGACTTCTTCAAAATGAACTTTTCTTTTTTTAAATAAATCCAATTTGTCTTTCTATTTTTTACTTGTGATTTATTTATTTATTTGAAAGTGTCTAATAAAAAGCAATGAAATTATTTATGAGTTATGACTAATTACAGTTAGTGTGAAAAAACTTTTTATCTTTTTTGTGAGGAGCCTTGAAACTCACGGACTTGATGAGACTGTTGAAAATGTGAGTCATGGGTGGACAATGACAGGGCACATATATATGTCGATATTATATATGTATGTTTTCTTTAATGGTTTATATATATATATATATATAAAGATGAGCACTTTTATCTATCTGTATATATAAAAGGGGCATTTTTAATCCAATTATTTGTAATTTGAACCCAAACCCGTAAAATAACCCAGTCAATACCCGCCTCCACAAATATAAAAAAAACACCAAAAAAAAAGGTAATAAAAAGAAACCAGCTGTAAAAATACCAAGGAAAAAAAATCGCTGAAATAAAAAACATCAAAAAAAATAATAAAAAGAAACCAGCTGTAAAATTACCCAAAAGAAAAAAGAAAATTCACTGCTTCAAAAAAAAAACACCAAAAAAAATAGAAAGAAAAAGAAACCAGTTACGGTACAAAAAGAAATACGGAATCCATATACGGTTTGTTTACAAAAACATTTGTTGGTGAAAATATTATCTACACAAATCACATTATATAATATCCACTGAAAACACTCAAAAAAAAATTTGTTGTTGTAAACCAAAAAATACAGAATCCAGATACGGTTTGTTTGCAAAAATATTTGTTGGTGTAAATATTAACTACAATAATTACATAATAATATAATTAAAAAAAATGAAACCAGCTGTAAAAAAAATCGCAGCTTTAAAAAAAACAGCTGTAAACACAGATACGGTCTGTTTACAAAAATATTTGTTGGTGTAAATATTATCTAGAATAATTACATAATAATATAATAAACAGATTTTGAAGACAGTTGTGGAAAAAAAAAACCCGCTGAAAACACACAAAAAAATGGTGTAAATATTATCTATAATAATTACATAATAATATAATAAAACAAATTTTAAACAATAAAAAAGTACGAAATATAATCTTTTTTTTAAATACGAAATCAGTGTTTTCATTTTGGATATTAACTTTGAAACTATTGAACTCTCTACTTATATGCTCTATATACATTCACATTAGAGCACTTGCATTAGAATCTGTAAAAATTGATAAATCTGTATATACAGCTCCAGATCCAACTAAAATGGGCTGCATCAGAATCTGTATATATGTTCTCTATTCAACGATTCGGATAAAATTGACATCATACTCTATATCTACCGCAATCGAATTTTTTTACGATTCAAGTTTTTGCTATTTCTTTTTTTTTTTCTTCTAACATTACATATATATATATATATATATATATTTCGAGTCACAAAAAATGATTTCTACAAATATTTTATTAATAAGATCTTCTATACATATTTTGAATATCCATACAATGTAATATTTATCACTATAATAATAGACAATAAATTATTTATATGTGTATTTATTTTTGTAAATATGTCATAATTATTTTGGTTTACAGTTACTTTATTATTGTAGTACGATAGAGATTCTGGTACAGGTGACTATGTGTAGAGATTCTGTAAATGATGTTGGAGTCTGTAAAGTAGAGACTCTATTCAGATACACTGATGCAAATGCTCTTATATCATTCATTTGCAGAATTCCAAATCAATTAATGCACTACAATCTACCTATACTGTGAAATATTTTTACCCCCGAATTTTTTTGCCCATGTTTTCTTTTCCAATTATTATTAACCATGAGTTCACATGATTGTTGTTTGACATTATATCTTTTTTGAATTGATGTCGTCAAGCTTTGTGAGAATGGTACCATAAAAGTAGTTTTTTCACTTATCATCAGATCACGGGTGGTGAGAAGAAGGTATTGAAGAAAATTTTATTTTATTTACATACATATATTTTTTTTCCCGAGTAGGACTGTAATAATGGTATTATTGTAATATCTTTGTTGCATGCACGCTACTTACGGAGGAGAATTGTTATTTACGGTAACACGGTATATTAAAGGTAAATAATATATTGTTTAATGGACACTACTATCACTTTTTTTTTCTTTCTGGAAAACCCGATTTTTTTTTGTTTTAACCGCATCTTGATTTTTAAAAAAAATATATTTTCTAAAAAAAACCGCATAATAATAAAATAAAAAAAACTGTTGTAGAAACAAACAACCACTCTTCTTTTTTTTTTTAAATACTCTTGACATTTTTTTTTTTTGTTTCAACCGCATCTTGATAATCTATTGTTTTTTTATTATACCAACAAATAAAAAGATAAAAAAAACCGGATACGGTACAACAAAAAAAATATGGAATCAGATACGGTTTGTTTACAAAAATATTTGTTGGTGTAAATATTATCTACAATAATTACATAATAATATAATTAAAGCAATTTTCTTTTTCTCTCCCTGTAATCATGGGAGTAAATCGTGGGGATGTTCCCTTAAAAAAAAATGTGCGGATGTTTCTCCAATTCAAAAAAAAAAAACAAAATTACATCGGAATCAAGAAATCACGCATAAACTTTTTGGACGAATCTTCCACGATTCTGAAAAAGAAAAGGAATTCTTTTTTTTAAATTCGAGGAATCTTCCATAATTGCAGTGAGAGAAAGCATTTGATTATTACTTGGCTAATAACCAACATTGTTTTTTATGCTTTATTTCTTCATTTTGTGAGTCAACTTTGTAATATGAAATTTTGTACAATATAGGATTTTCGACAACAATAAGGTGATAATGTGTGATACAAAGTGAGGTTGAGAAGACATTGCATTTGAAGAAAATAATTTTATCAGATTGGCTCAAAGCTGAAAAAGTGAATTCATTTGTTGTATTGAGGTTTTATTTTTGGCTTTACGTCGTTGAATTAGATTAATACATTGTCTTTTTGGAGCATAATTTTGTTGGAATATAGATGGTAACGTTTCATGTTTATTAATGTTGTTTTACTCCATGCTTCTAATGCAATTTCCACGGTTTTTGCACATATGGTTTGGTTTTTTAATTCCCGTGCATTATGAACGAGTATTTGGCTAGTATATAAAGAGTTAAAAGAAATCATTACTTTTAATTTCTATTTTTTATATTCACTTGATTTTTTTAGCCTACAAAGATTATTAAATTACAATGGTCCTCCTATTATAAGAGAATGAAAACTTCCAAACACAAGAGAATAATTAATGATCTATTACAACATAACGTTTATATCATTACAATATATATGTCATCTAGGAAATTTAGCCAAATAACAAATTCTGTCAAGTGTACACCATAATAGCAAGCCTAGTACAATATTTTATAAGAACTACATAGACACTTATACTTTGACAACCCCCTCAAATTGAATGGGGTATTAACAACATTTAATTTGCTCCTGAAATAAGAAAGCACAACAGAACTGAGAGGCTTTGTGAGGGAGTCTGCTACTTGGTCACAAGAAGGAACATATTGCACAGCCATAGTACCATGCATCACTTTTTCTCTAACAAAATGTGCATCCGGTTCCACATGCTTGATTCTAGAATGCATAACAGGGTTGTGAGCCAAGGAACCTGCTCCCAAATTGTCACACTATAACACATGCTTAGCTGTTGGTTGAGCTGCAGTTCAGATAAGACATTGAGCAGCCATTGTGTTTATGTTGCTGTATTTGCAAGAGCCCTATACTCAACCTCTATACTAGATATTGACACCACCTGATGTTTCTTGGAGGACCATGACACTAAAGAACCTGCAAGATAAATACAATATGTAGCTATGGATCTTCTATCCTCTATATCACATGCCCAGTCGGCATTACTGAAGGCATGAATATGCATAGGCTGGGATACTTTGAACAAAAAACCATAATATAATGTACCTTTCACATATCTCAGAAGGTGTTTAACATGTTGCCAAAGTGTTACAGTAGGTGCATGCATGTGTTCGCTCAAAGAATTCACTGCACATGCCAGGTCAGGCCTGGTAAAAGTTAAATATTGCAAGGCTCCCACCGTTCTTTTGTAGACAATAGGATTTTTCATAAGTTCTGTGGATGAAGGTACTTTTGAAGTAACTACCATAGGAGTTGGACATGGTTTCAAGTGTTCCAACCCCAACTTAACCAGCAATTGTTGAGCATAAACATGTTGAGGCAGATACAAGCCATTTTGATCTCTATCCCCCTGCACACTCCTAGAGAATGATGTAGATGGCTAGGTATTTAAGGGAAAACCTGGAGTTAAGGCTATTGATAAACTGTTGAATTCTAGTGACATCATTCTGAGTAATTAGGATGTCATCTACATACACAAGGACATAAAAGGATCTTGCCAAAGTGAAAAATAAAATAGGGAAGGATCTGCCCTAGATCGAACAAAATGCCAAACAAAACAAACTCATATAAACTCATTTAAATGACATACATGACCAGGTCTAAGCTCATCTACAAAGTCTTCAGGCTGCTTCATAAAAACAAAATCATATAAAGTTCCATTAAGAAACGCATTATTAATATCCACTTGCCTTATAGGGCAGTCTAGAGCAACTGCAAAGGCCAAGATAATGCTAGTAGTTGAAGCCATTGCCATGGGGCTAAAAGACTCTGAATAGTCCACTCCAGGTGTTTGCTTGAAGCCCTTTGCAACCAACCGAGCCTTGTGCTTATTGATAGAACCATCTAGATAGCTTGAGTTTGAACACCCATCTATTATCAACAACATTATGGGCTTGAGACCTAGGAACTAAGTTCCATGTATAGTTCCTCATGAGGGCATTGTACTCATCTTTCATAGCCGGCCTCCATTCTGGGTGACTGAGGGATTCAGACACCTTGATAGGTTCTTGTGAGTGGGTTTGAGGATGAGAAGTGGCAAGATAGGAGAAGGTTTTTGGCATAAAAATACCACTTTTGGATTTGGTTTGCATGGATGTTGAGGAACAACATGAGGATTGGGACTATGGTGAGAGGAAGCAGAAGTTGAAGAACCACTTGGATATGATGGGAGACTGGAATGGATAGAAGAAGGGACAAAAAGTGGAGAAGATAAAGGTATATTGGACTCAGCACTGATAAGACTTGAAGAAAGATGTTTTGAAGGAGAGGAAGCATAAGTCTGAATAGAGGAATTCTGGTTACTAGAAAAAGAATGAGACTGTGAAGAAGAGTCAGCAGGTATAAGATCATATTGAACAGGTTGATTACTGGAAGGAATCAGAAAATAAAGCATGGGATCACTGACATGTGGTAAGGCTGAGACATGAGTATAAATGGAGGAGGTGTCAACCTTGGAATAAGGGAAATTGCTCTCATTAAAAGTTACATCTTAAGAGATGTAGAGTCTACCATTAGGGTCAAGACAAATATACCCCTTATGACAAGGACTTATCCAAAGATGAGTGCGTTTCTGAGTATGAAACTAAATTTCCTGTTTTGATAAGGTCTAAGATATGAATAACATGCACATCGAAGAACCTTTAACATAGTATAATCTGGGTGTTTAGAAAATAGACATTCAAAAAGTGCTTTGTGACCAAGAACAGGGGTTGGAAGATAATTTGAGTCTAACAACATGTAGAAAAGCTTCCCACCAGAATTGTAAGGGCATTGATGCTTGAGCTAACAAGGTTAAGCATATTTCTACAATGGCTCTGTGTTTCCTCTCTGCTTTGCTATTTTGAGCATGGGCATGAAGGCAAGGATGCCCAAACTATATTCCAGAATATTTTAACAAATGTTCAAAGTTTTTAAACTCCCATCCCAGTCTGTGTTGCAAACACTTGATTTTTGTGTTAAATTGAGTTTCAACTTGAGTTTAAAGTGTTCAAAAACAGTGATTGCATCAGATTTAGCTTTTAAGGGGAAAATCCAGGTAAACCTGATAAAATATTCTATAAATATGTATATAGTAAATATACCAAGCTGAAGAATGAACATGGGATGGTCCTAATAGGCCTGAATAAACAACATCAAAGGGCATTAGTTTTAGAAGTGGAATCCGGATAAGGCAGGGAGTGTTGTTTCCCAAGGCAACATGCTTCACAAAAATCCAAATTTTCATTAAATTCAAAAGATTCATTACAGACTTTAAGAACCTGTCTAAGCTCCCTACTAGAGGCAGGCCTTAGTTTCACATGCCAAACATTGGCCTTGTTTTGAACAGTCCGTAAGCTAACAAGAGCTTCAAAACTAAACCTAACAGGACTAGTACAAGACTTATTGAGACTAGAACAAGATTGAACTTCAGACAACTAGACCGATGGAGGATGGTTTTGAGAAGCTTTGGAGTGAGGTGAGCTCAATTGATCTGGGAAGTGCATTTGGTAGATGCCATTCTTAAGAGTTTCTTGCAGCAAAAATTTCTTTGTAGTTACATCATTCACAAAACAAGAATTGGTGAAACTCAAGAAAGACATGATTATCAGCAGTTAACTTAGAAACACTAAGCGGGTTTTTAGTTATTTTAGGAACATAAAGAATACCATTAGGGGAAAGTTTAGAGCTACTATTAGTAGGAAATTTAGACTGACCAACATGAGCGTAGAGACTCACCATTGCCTACAGTAAGAGCATCAGACCCCTCATACCTTGAACTTAGATGCAGGCTATTAAGGTCGGTAGCAATATGGCTGGTGGCACCATTATCAGCATACCAACTAGGGTCCATCATAGTATCAACAGAGGTTACATCAACATCATTTGGCCTGGGGTTAGAGTTCTGATAGGAACCATTTCCAGAATTGTTAGAGCAACTGGACCAATATAAGAAGAGTCATACCCGTGGTAACAATTAGCAGCTATGTGTCATTGTTAGGAATTCTACGCGGGAACGCGGCGGAATTTAAAATTTATTTTCTTTTAACCAGGATCGACTACGTTTATGCAACAAACATAAAAGTAGTATACGATAAAGTTACATTGGATGATCTAAAAGATCGAAGCTTTATCGTCTACGAAGGAGTAGTGTTGCACGGAGCCGCCCATGCGTTCGGCCTCTACCGCCAGTCCACACGAACAACCCGCCGGAATCCACCATTGGATTGCTACTAGAAAAACTCGGTTGCTAGACCGACCTTTTCTCTTTATCAAAACTCTCATTTTTTTCTAGTAAATTAGAACTCTTCTAATTGTGATCTATAAAAGAGCTGGCCAATCCCTCTCTTATATAGAGAGTCATGCGCCCCATATGTCTCCCAATCTGATTAGGGAAAGCTTTCTAGTAGATTGGGGGGAAAGAAAACTTTTTACTAGTAAAATAAGAAAAATAGATATTATAGATTTATCTTATTTAATTTAATATCTCATATTAAATTAATCCAAGATATTGTCAATATCTTATATTGACTATCTTTATCTTATTACCATACATCAATTTATACAAATCTATTAATATCTAATATTAATATATGATAATACCATTAATTAAATTACACAATCCAAGTGTATCTTATACACTATTATATGCGCCCCATATAGCCGTAAATTGACATCCAGAATATTCTTAATTAATATAATATTATGATTAATTAATTCGTAAAATACATGCATATCATATATACATATATATTTCGACATACATGTATAATATATGTATATTTAATTAATCAACACAATTAATATCTTGTATTATATTTATTCATAATAAACAAATACCACCATATTAATTTATCACTATAACACTTTATAGTCGAGATAAACTTTCCTTATTTTGTTATCGCTATAACCGCATTTTAATCCGGCTAGATGTTCTTATGTGTGTGACCCGATAGACTTCCGAATATGTCGGCTGTAGGCACAAAGTGTATTTACTAAAATACCCTTCATCTCTAATGATCACAGAATATCGTCTAGCAACACACCATGACCACAATCATCGGAAGAGTAAAATGCAATGACTACTACCTTTCATGTGAAACAGTTACCGTGTAAATATAATCCTATCGCTGTTACAATATCCATACGGTCGTATGTCGAGTGTCAAACATCAACGACCATATCTTATAATCTAGATATCCTACTCTCTCGATGTAACATATTACTTCTGCTTTGCAAAGACTTTCGAGAATAAGACATTCCTTATAGTAAGGCCCTTTCGGATATTTACTCCTAATCATAGGATACGCGATTTCCGGACGAGCAACACGAATCCTACGCATGCTTCAGTATCACACCCAATCACTACCCGCATGATCGCCCCATGGCTAGAGGAAACCTCAATAGAGTCAAAGTATGACAATCCACACCGTGATGTCATTAAGAGTCCAGTCTTAGGATAATTACACAACCGCCACATAGTGCGACACTTAATAAAGTAAGTGGGTCAGTTTAACATACGCATTCCCTAATACACGTGCACGTACAGTCCAAGTGTCTCAACACTTTGATAGACAAGATCTATCCCTATCTTCAATAAGATAGAAGACATCTAATACGTGCTAGTATAATCGTACTATTAATGTCATGTTTAATAACACATACGACTAGAGACATTTAAGTATGAAACCTTTTAAAGTGAGTCGAGATCTCATCAACCATAATCACTATTATGATTTCTCTTTCACAGTTTGACACTAGGGACGTTATCATATATACAATATCATAATTGGTCCGTTAAACAAACAAATATATAATAACAGAAAGCCATTTATCATATGTATAAACATAAAGAAATAGTAGCAATGATTCGACTCGGTCGGATCCGGTCCAACCCGATTGGGTTTAGGATACTATTTCAACAGTCCTGCCCTGCCACATACTTGACACATTGGTCTAGGACCTGAACCACACCTTCCACCACCTCTATTTCTGCCTCCCATGTTGCTCCTGAAACCTCTACCTCGCCTATGTCTTGCCCCAATAAGAGTTCCCAGATCGATTGCCTCTATTTGAATATCTAGATTTCTGAGTAGCCAAATTTGCAGAAGGAGAGGAAACATCTAAAGTGGTGGTTGGATTAAACCGTTCCAGAAGCCGTTCATGAGTCACCATATGCGATTACACCTCCTGCCATGTCAATGATCCTATTCTAGACGTTATGTTGACAATGACGGACTCACATCCTTACCAATGCCACCAAGAGCTGCTAGGATGAGTTCTACATTTGAGATGGGGTATCCTGCAGCAGCTACCCACCTGAGTAGGATTTCATCAAGGCCAGGTAGTCCACCATTGATTTTGTGCCTTTATCAGTTCGAGTTAGTGCACCATTATACTCTAACATGCGTGCCTTAGATCTGTTGTCAAACAAGGTTTCTAGGGTATTTCACACTTCAAGAGCAGATTGACAGCCCATCACCTCGGTTAGGGCTTGTTCCGTCATGCAAGCCATCAACCACCCCATGAAGAGAGAATCAATGGTAGTCCAATCATCATAGGCGGGATTCGCAATTGTGCCATACACCGGTGAAGAAAGAAATAGAGGCGGGCATGTCTGTGTGCCCCACAGATGACCTTCTAGGCGATGACCACGAACAATCGGGAGGATAGTGGACTTACAGAGAAGATAGTTATTTCGATCGAGGTTTACAGTGCAACTTTGGTTTAGATGACCACCGAACAAAATGGAACTCAGAAAACGAGTCAGATCGAGAAGGTGATGAAGCCATAAACACCGGCAAGGGAGGCAAAGATCCACGAGACAGACCAGAATACAGAGGATCGATGTGAGTAGCATTAATATCAGGGAGACTAAAGGACTGCATGTGATTGGTGGTGGCCGTAACTGGTGGAGCTGTATACATGAGCGGCGGTGATGTGACGGGAAAAGAGTTTTGAGGGATCGGAGTGGTGATAGTGCCAATGGATAAGGAAGAACCTTGAAAGGGATTCATCAAAATAGAGGGTATAGGAGCTGGAGCAACCGGTGGCTAGTCACCGGACGATGAGGTGGCGTTAGCCATTCGCACTGATACCAAGAGAAAACTTCCAGAACACAAGATAATAATTAATGCTTCATTACAACACAACGTGTACACCATTACATTATATATGTCAACTAGGGAATCTAGCCAAATAACAAAGACTGTCAGGTGTACACCATACGAGCAAGCCTAGTACAATATTGTATAAGAATTACACATAGACCCTTATACTTTGACATTATACAAAGATATAACTATTACATCGTAAAAGAAGTATTGAAAAAACTACATAAATCATCACGACAACGTCGACGTAAATCGTTGCATAAGGGCATCGTATCACATTACAAAAACGTCATAAACCATCACATAGAAAAGCATCGTAAGCGGTTACGGTAATACTATACAAAAGAACAGGACATTGTTTTTTTTTTTTTTTTTGATAAATAGGACATTGCTTTTGAATTGAATAAATAAATTGGACAGAGCAACAACCCTGCAAAACCATTTAAAATTTTGGTCGTGTAGTAATTTGGCAGTATATATACTAGATTGATGAAATATGCTGAAGAAAATGTAAGACGTTTTAACAAAGTTTTATTTCTTTAATCTCTTATCTTATGTTATTTAATAATTCTCAAGTCAATAAAGAAATACGTATATACATTCACTTATAATAATACGTTAACTCCAAAATTGTTTTGGAACGAGAGATAAATAAAAAAGAAAAACAAAAGGTCAGATGATAAAATAAAAATAAAATAAATAAAATTTATAATATACTCCGGTACATATTAAAACGTACGCCACGCCAACACATAGCGGATTATCTGGTCCAAGTGTTTGACTGCACACATGAGGGAATCTAATCGCTGTTATGTGGGTCCCTTACTCCATCCATTCCTAATCTCAAGGGTTTGACTGAAGACCAGGAATTTTTTGTTAGAGTTAATAAAATAATAATTGAGTTTGGCTTTTAAGCACCGCAGTATCAACACGTGGCAGGGAATCAAGCACTTCTTTAAAGCTAATCTAATCAAGGGGGAGGTTTTTGGGAAATTATAAGTTAGAGACTCTTTTATAGGGAGTTTTATATGTGGCATTATATGAATCACACAATAAAGTTGCAGAATGAAACCGTGTGGTTTAAATGATATCATGCAGGTTTCTCCCTTATTAGTGAGTCTCTACCATCGAACTTCCCGAGGTTTTTGGCTTCCTAGTGTATTTTTAGTGGAGCGACTGACAAAGACGGAGATTTCAGAGGGTTAAGCCTTTTCGAAAAGAAAAAAAAATCTAAAAAATGTATATAGTTCAGTTCGATTAGTAAAATATTTTAATCCAGTCCATCCGACCAATTTGATATAATCATTTAGCCACCCAAGTTAAAATCATGATTCCGTCCTTGATGATAGGCAGAATAATTAGATTCACACATTTTATATCGTGATGGTTCTGATCGTCATATCACTTCACTCCAAATGAAATTAGAATGTAGAAATTTCCCTTAGTCAAGGCTAATGTTGTACACAAACATAATAATCCTGAATAATGATACATACATTGTGCACAGTTCATCATGATTGTAATATTCCACGCTGCTAATGTGGATGAAAAATCATCTCATAATAAGTATGATGAATAAAGGTCTTGTCGACTCGCGGTAGTTTTTTTAGGCCAAACGAGAACGACGTTCTAAGCAGTTTACCGAATCCTTTATGACTTATTAGCACTACTAGAACCGGGGTTTAGAGGCGTTACAATGATGAATTTACATCATTATCAATTTGGACTAATCATGACCAACGGTCGTCACTCGTTGTAACGCAACGGTTGTACCCGTATCATTACTCCTAAAAATCCTTCATCTTAACCCCAAAAAGAAACAAAGAAACATATCATATAAAGCTCGGAAAACAGAAATCACATGTCACTACTGTCACTACATTGGCCACATTTTGCCACTGCGGCGAAGCTATCGATCACACAATATTTTATTGAATTCCAAAAATGACAACTGCTGCAATCATTGGGGACGACACTCCGGGGTCATGGGTCAAGTGACCATCTAAAATAAAAGTAAAATAGAAGCCTATTTATCTATTGAAATCTAATAATTGATCCGTTAATTTTTATAAACATTGACCCTTGACTTTAATCATACTCGGTTATTTAAAATATTAGGTGTTTGTCTCAACCCCTGACCCGTATGTGATAATTCACGCAGCCGTGTGTGACTGCAATTATTAAAATCACAACTATAGTAAAAATAGTATTGAATCCTAACAACAAAATTAAAAAAAATAAAAGTATCATGGTATACGAGTTAGCACACAAGCTAGCCTTGCTTCTAACCGTCATAAAGTCCAATAATAAATGAAATAAGCAAGCCTCTAATGTATCAATCCTATGGCTCTTTCTTGTACTAACAAAAATTATCATTTTGCAAATCTTGGATCTCTTGGTCTACTATATTTATACACAAATCTCATGAGGATTGGGAACACAAAACACTGCTTTGTTGAGAGAAGAATGGGTGTCTTTGGCGGAGTATTATTCAGTTGCTTTATGTGATGAAGTTGGATTCGGTCATGATAATAGGACGGGTAGGAAAGGCAAGGTGTGGAGTTGTATTATTAGAAAATTTGATAAAATTGAAAAGAAGGGAGTGAACCTTTCATCTTCTCTTAGGTGGAAAGTGGGTGATAGGAGTCTCGTAAAATTTTGAAAGGATGTCTGGGTGGGGGAGGAGGCCTTAAAATGCAATTTTTAGAGGCTCTTCAATGTTGATTGCGATGAGGAGTGTCTCGTAAAAGACCATACAAAATTGATTGAGGGAGTTTGGGAGTGGGAGTAGGATTGAAGGAGGGAGATTAAGGGTCCGAACCCTCCTTTTGTTATAGGTCAACGTGACATACCTCCTTTTGTTGCCGGATTGAAACGCATATTGCTTGACAATGATGGATGTTCTTTAACGGCTGACATCTCTACATTTCATTGGAATAATTTGGTGCCTTCCAAAGTGAATGTTTTTGTTTGAAAGGCTACTGGTTGCAGATTACGTACCCACCCTTCTTAATCTTTCGAAAAAAGGCATCAACCTCACTTGCCTCTTATGCCCATCTTGCAACTTGGTTCCGGAGGATGAAGCTCATTGTATCATAATGAAAACGTCACCTACTGGTTGCAGATTACCCACCCTTCTTAATCATTCGAAAAAAGGCATCAATTGTTAGGTGTAGTGCCCGAAAGACAATTTCTGTAATTGTTTTTGACATGATTTATAATTTATCTTAATATTTGCATTTATGCTTATATTAACACACTGCTGAAAACCCTAAGTATATCGGTATGTAATCACATAACTCAGTGTATGGCATACGCACGAGGATTGAGTTAGTGATGATATGCTTAAAACTAGTTAGTCCGTGGTGAATTTAATCAGAGTATGGGTCTCATGATTAATATACCAATAATGCGCCCAGAACACTTAACGGTGTGACCGTCTTATCCGGACCGGTATAGGGTACCTAGTGGGGCATTTATATATGATGTCAATCATATAGGACTGGACCGATTTGATTTGAATTCTCGATATAATTCCGTGATCGAGAAATCTTATCGAATCACAAGATGATCATATATGGATTAATCTCAATCCTGATGTGATCACAATCTACTGCTTGGTTCAAAGTAGGGTTTGATGTGTTAGTTAAGGATCACTTGGATACATGTGATCGAACACTTCTCGTTGGCTCTATTCGAAATGAGTGAGTAGTCGTGACTTCACGGATATGGAATCATTCATTTCTCGCGGAAAGTAGATAGACGCTTCCCTTATTTGTTAATCTTAGAACGATCGATGGGCCCAATTCATATTATATTAGTTATGAACTAATTGATCACTAGGGGGTTAATGGTAAATAAGGATAAGATGTTTTGAGAAGGGTTTACGGAAATATCCCGAATCAAAACGAACAGTCTATGGAGGATTTATCCGTATGTAATGATTATATAAATGGACTCTTTTACTCAATGATTAGAGTGTAAGTATATATCTATAATCGATAGAGTTCAGTTTCGGGTTTATGGTGGCGTAATCCCGGAATTAATGATTGAATAAGAATTTTTCTGTTCGAAGAATAATTTTATTTAATTTATTGTAGCTACTGGTTATAGGTCCATGGTCCCCGATGTGACTCCTAACATGCATATGTTTCTTGACATTGGGCCACAATAATAATTAAGTAGTTGGACTATTTAATTGATGTGCGATTTATTATTGGACTAAATAATAAAATACATGGAAAAGACATTTTTCGTGGACTCGGCCCATTATGTGAAATTTCGTGTGAACCCTAATTTTCTAGTATTGGGGGCGTGTTTTGTGTCTTGGTAATTATTAAGGAATTAGTTTTCTTGATAATTATAAGACATGTGATTAATTGTTTATTTGTTAAATAATTAATTAAAGAAAATATATTAGATTGATCCTTAAATATTCTAGGAGTATCTTTTATGGAAAAGGATTATTATAATTGATTTTGTATTAATTATTAAATCCTTGGAGGACAAGAATTTCTCTCATATATAAAGAGAGTTCTCCTAAGCCCTTTCTCCATACACATAACACGCATACATACACACAAAATAAGCTAAGGAATTCGGCCAAAGCTTAGGGTTAGAGTTGGGAAAATCTTCGGGATTTTCCGGGTAGCATATCAAGGAGGTCAAGCATCAAGAATCGGCTTCCACCGGTTGTTGCTTGGAGATACACATCGGAAGACAATGGCTTCTCGATTCTCAATCTTGGAGTTCATTCTTTTTGATTGGTAAGTAGATCTAACCTTCTTGTAGGTAGATCTTAAATTATGTGCTTTAATGTTATATTGATCGTGATCCTTGTTATTCCGCTGCATAATCGGGCGGATCTAGATCCGTCCGGCGATATTACATCCAACATCAACCTCACTAGCCTCTTATGCCCATCTTGCAACTTGGTTCCGGAGGATGAAGCTCATTGTTTCTTCTATGTTCGTTTGCTTCTAAGATTTGGGACAAACTTTCGTCTAGGTGATGTTTTCATTATGATAATTTTTTGGATTGGAAATCTTTCCAACTTTTCACACCTTCATATGTGAGACAAAGCAAGCTCTCTAAGCTTGGGGATGCAACAAAGAATATTACTTGTTGGAGCCTTTGGAAGCGTCGGAATAATTTGATCTTCAACTACAAGTTTACCGTAGAGGACGACACTTTCAGAGGTATTCAAACGCTTAGCTTCTCATGGATTAATGTTAGATGTGATTGGCTTACTTTAAATAGGAACAAATAGAATGATTTTCATTTATATAGCACAAACTAGACTGATAGGTGCTTTGTTGGGTCTTTTGATTGGTTGTTTGATTCTCCATTTGATGTTTTGTAACCTTTTGTTTTTCTATCATCTTGATAGATAAGCCACTTAATGAAATATTGTTGTTCAAAAAATATATATAAGTATCTGATTTAACTTTCAAATGAAGGATCAATGTGAAAAATGAATAGTCATCAATAAATAGAATGTAGTATTGATATCTTTCCTCTGATTCAACATGTGAAAGTGTTTAGGGTATATTTTACTATATTTTCGGGTTTAATCCCTAAACAATTTATCTTGTTTTTAAAGGAAATAAATGAGAAAAGCATGTTTTTAACCAATAAATTCATATAATGTTCATTGAGGGTTTATAATTTAATTAGGAGGAAATATTGGGATTAAATGTTATTTTGTTACACATTTTATTATTATTATTACTCGATGACTTGGTGTAACAATAATTTTGCAGAAAATAAAGAAATGCATGGGGATATTATTTATTGAGAAGATTTATGTCATTCAATCAAGGATTTCAAAATAAAGAAGAAAATCGGATCAGCATTTGAAGAATAAATCAGATCAGAGCGAAAGAGTGGAGTGGGGAACACGGTATACGAAGCACAGTGTGAACGCAGAGAAGTGGCATGCTCGGTCGACCGAGCCGTGCTATTCGGTCGATCGAGCCTGGACGTTCGGTCTACCGAGGCTGCAGAAATTAATCCGACGCGTTTTCTAGATCCTTCCCTATGTCGGCCACAAACTCCTATATAAGCGAGATCCATTCGAGCGAGAAACGTACATCCGTAAACATCGTAAAATTAGTATAGCAATTAGCAATAAATTAGATTCATAGATAGTCTTTCTTTTATTTTTTCTTTCAATTTCAATTCAAAGGCAAATAAGGATGTTTTTGAAGAAGATCTATGAGTGGCTAAAGTCCCGAGGCTAGAACCACCAATGTGAAGCCACCATCGCCGGAATAAACAAGGATTTTTGCATTTATTCGTTCTAGTAAGTTTCTTGTTCTTCCTTCATGTTTTGAATTGTCTATGTGCAATGTGTATGACTATACTTGTGTTGCATGCTGATTGAATTTAGACATACGATAGTTGATAAATTCATAGATTGCCGTGAAGGAGAGTGATAATATTTCTTCTAACAAACGAAAGTTGAGGGAGAATATTGTTAGATTAGGATTTTATATCCATATCTTTGTTCCGTAAATTCGTTAGTTGCATCGAGAGGTGGACTAGTTAACGGTGTTAAATCGAGAGAGGAAACACCTTTTTAGTAGATAATAATCCAAGGCTTGCAAACGAATGTGCGTCTTTCTTGTTAATTTCGGTGGGGTGGTGGATCAACGGTGCTTCTAGTTGTTTAATTATAATTGTTACGGAAAGATTTGTTACGTGCTAGTTTTTATTTTTTTCAAACTCTTTGTTTTATTGTTTTTTAATCCAAGATCGTAGTCATCAACCTTACAAAAGAAATCGAAAGCAAAAACACTATTTTCGTACAAGTCCCTGCGGATACGACCCGGTTTCATCACTATAGCTGCGAACCTTCGCACTTGGGGTTGACATCGGTTTTATTTATTATATTTTATCACTGCTTTGCATAAAACCGCAAACAGAAAGTCCCCATGAATTTGTGTGAAGAAGTTCTAGAACTTTAGTGGTTTGAGTGCTTTAACAACTAAATAGAAGGGCATGCCCTTTGCCATATTGACAAGCTTCACGTAATTGTAGTTTTTCATTGTTATAAGCAGTAATTTCATTAGAAGGGTGACTTGATTTTCCGTGTCATACATTTACATAAAATGAAATCCAAAACAAGTACATACCTCGCCATTATCCGGGAGAAGCAACTCCGCAACATTATTCCCAATGGCTCGCTGAACCGAACTAAGACAATGGACATGCATATGACATTACTACGAGTGAACACATGACTGACTTGATAAAGAGATGAACCGGCTTGAAGCAAGAGCAGACATATGACTCTGTTGGTGGAGCCCGTCATTAAGTGTGTCTTCCAGAAGAACTCTCTTTGGTAGCTTGATCATTGGCATATCATTTGGTTGCATGAAATTACAACAAGGTCTTAGTGTGAGTCACCGAGGACAAGTGTCATAATAACATCAAATGATTGGTAATTAGTCACTCATAATAAGCTAGATTTGGTTGAAAGAGTGTAGGTGTCATCGGAACTTGCATCAGGAATTGGATATGTGTACGGTCATGTGATCTTAAAAGAGGGACATAATGATCGGGGTCATGTGTGCTCAGGAAAAAGAGGGCATGATGATCTGGGTGTGTGAGTGGTCATACACGCTCAAGAAAAAGGGGGAATGATGATTTAGGTGTTTGGGTGATTATATATGTTCATGAGACACGGAACATGAAAATCTTGGGTGCGTGTGTGATCATACGTGTTCATGAAAAATGGACATAATGATCGGTTGTGTGTGTGTTGTGGGTCCAGAACGAGAGACTAAGTAGTACGGGGTTGCATGTAGGCATGTACTAGTATGTGCAGTGGCCGTGCCTTGAAAAAGCACGACTGCTGCTTGGTGTGTGTCTGGGTGCATATTGTGCTATTACGGATCATATTTGCGGCAATCGAGATACCGCATATATGTGAAATTTTACGGGTATGTACCATGAGGTTCATGGATGTACAAAAGGTGTCTCTTGCAAAGAATGTTGAGGGTACAAAAGCCGATCAATCCAAATGCGTGATGGTGTGGGTGTGGGTGTAAAATGGTAAAGATCTTGAACTCCGTAACGTGAATATGATAACTTGAAAATGCAAGTAAAATGTGATTGTAAACTGTGCCGTATGCTTACCTGATATTTGTTGCATTCCATGAATATTCATGTAAAGTGTATACGTGAATTCATGAATCATCTTATCCAAGGATGAGACATGAATCACCTTTGACACTATCTTTCTTACTAAACAAGTTGACGATCATACCTTACAATTTAAGAAGTTGAACGAGTTTTGTGAGACATAGAATGATCCTAGGTGGTGCAATCATTGAAGAGGTATTGACAGGGGCGTCCCTGTCCAAATTTCGGCTCGAGACCAAATATTATTTTAAGCCCTTCTTAAAAAATAACAGTAACAAAAACATTTGAAATTTTCCAAATCAAATAAGAGCATTGTAAACATTTGAAAACAAAAGAGATTGTTATTGAAAGTATTATTACATAGAATCACTTAAACACCCATCCCTTAGCATTTTTAGAAACAAAGTACGGCTCAAACTCTCTAGTCAATATCATCAACCATATTTTGGTCAATTGATACTATTGGGTCAAATATTCATGGAACTTTTAAATTCATGGATTTTGGAGGGCCGTGGGTCATGGCCCAGCTAGCCCCCCAAGGGACTCCCCTGGTGTTGAAGATGGTAGTTTATGCTAGCTTTTAGCTATTATGTAATTTATGTTACTTTCCTCTTCATATTGTTAGTTTCATTTTTTAGAACAAGTTGTAATCGTTCTGTCGAAGTTTAGTGGAGTAAAGTTGTTGTCTATGTTTTAGTGATGTTCTTTTTTGAGCTAAGTTAATTTAATTATTCCACAAAGCCGAGTTAAAACTCGTGTCATATTGAATTTTAGATAAGACGCATGCCGTTTGGTTCGTTTTTCTGAAAATATGTAGTAGTAATTAATCATCCACTTTATGAATTATTTACTACAACAATCTAATAATACTACTCCCTCCGTTCCTATTTAACTGTCGCAATTAAAATCACACATATTAAGGAGATTAGTTAATACTTTGACTAACCATCAAAATGATAACAACACCACTTGAATATAATTAATACGGTGTTGTTTTCTATCTCCACCCCTTAATAAATAAGGGTAGATGTAGAAAAGGTACAATAAATAATGCTTTAGAAATATAACTTCGATATATAAAAAGGAATTTTTATTTTTGACAATTGCGATAGTTAAATAGACACGGAGGGAGTACTAAAGTAGTGATACATATTTTTTTATTGTTGGATTTTTTTAGAAGGATACATGGTGTTTGTTTCACGAAATAAAAGTTAGCGCAAAACACCCCTATCATTGGGTCAACTTTCGGACTTACCCCGTATCTTTAAATTTAGCACTTTTACCCCTTATCTTGTGTAATATTTTGCAACAAACACCAATTTTCGAATTTGACGCTAAATGAAACGGAAAACACGTATTTGTCATTCACCCGCCATCAACATTTCACGGCTTAACAATAAAAATAAAAATAAACTTTATTTTTATTACTTCCCCAAAATCATCGTTCATTCTCAACCCAATTGGCAAAAGTTGAATACCAACCCCTTGTCTTTCCCGATTTCTAATTTCCCTTCCCCATCTACAAAAACCTATAATTCCCTTCCCATCAATAGAAGATTAATCAATCGTGAGTACTTTCTGTCAACTCCGCCGAGTGTCTACCGGCGTCGGCGAGAATTGTGCTCAAGATGGCACTTCGAAGAATGGATGTTGAGCAACCTATTTCTGGAACAATTGCTTCAAACACCCGTTGAAGGCCGAGGAAGAAAATGACGAACAACTATTCACCTGAGAGAGATGGGAAATAAAATGTCGGAGGCAATTGTTGGTCGACAAATTAGGGTTTAATAGGAGAGGGGAATTTAATTGCGCAAAAAAAAGATGATTAATTTAACGTTGAGGAAGAAAATGGTTTAGTGAGATTTATTTGATTAAACGAAATAAAAAAGTAAAAATGTGAAAGCACGTGAAATGTTGATGATGAGTGAATGACAAACGTGTACTTTCCGTTTCATTTAACGTCAAATTCGATAAAAGGGGTTTGTTGCAAAATAAATAAGATGGAGAGTAAAAATACTAAATTTAAAGATAAATGTCAAGTTCTAAAGTTGACCCATAGTTTTACGCTAATAGAATGATGTTTGTTGTAAAATATTACACAAGATAAAAAGTAAAAATACTAAACTTGGATAAAAATGCTAAACTTAAAGATACATGACAAGTCCGAAAGTTGACCCACAAAGAGGTATTTTACGCTAATTTCTCCAAAATAAAATAAAAATGCCTAAGAAAAAAAAAGAAAATCGGCTAAGGCCGCAGATTATGGGCTGCCCCAAATAGTAGTCCTGGAATAAAATGGAGGAGAAAATATATCCATAAACATATATCCAATTCTTTTCTGCTCTGTTTTGCATTCTCCTTTCTCTCTCTTTTTGCGTTGAAGGTATTCATCTCTAATTTTTTTTTTCGAAAAGAGATCTTATCGATTAATATGTTTTTCATCATGATAAAATATATAAAATTTGGGTTTATGATATTTTTTTGATGTGTAGCACGTTTTTGATTCTCTTGAATATTTTATTGAATTCTGAGGATTTGTCTTATAGTTATTTTATTTTTCTATATTTTATCGATTTTTAAATTGATGTGAATTCTGCTGGGGATGTATAGAGGCATCTGCATTGGGATGCAATTGAGATTCTATATGATGTTAAAATCGATGGAAAATGTGAATCTTTTGTGATTTCAAACATTCTTTAAAACCTTTGATTTTATCTGCCCTGTTTTTTTTTTTTTTCAAACATTCTTGATTTATTATTTTTGATTTCTTATTCTGATTGATTGATAAATGTATGATGTGTGTGAGATTAGGGCACATAAATATGTCTCTCGAATGAGGAAGTTATTGTGTGGTGAGGGAATTTAAGGATGATATGACGGATGAAACGATCAGAACCACAAGTGTGTGGTGTGGGGGCTGCCATACGTTGTTTCCGCACCGTGTAGAGACACAACACAATAACTTCCCTCCCGAATGTGCACCGGATCAACAATCAAGTGGCTGACATTTTTATATCATTTTTTTTTAAAGAAAAGTGAACATCAACATGTGGCTGCAACATCTCACATCAAAAAAAAAAAAAAAAAAAAAATAAACGTGGCTGCAACATGTTTTTGGATAGAGTAGTGATACATACAATACTCATTTTATCACATCCTACACAATACAATCAAAATCATCAATTTTGTTGGGACCCATCACAATAAATAATTTATCACTTTATTCAACACTCATAAAGCATGTAGTGTATCACTACATAAATGTGTAGTGTACATACCATTTCCCTTTGGGATAAGAAAGAGCACCGAGTCGGTGCCTAAATACTGTTTTGCATGGTCAGTGTACACATTGAAAAACTACACTAAAACATGAGAGATTTCATTTCATCAACCGTGACACTAAACTTCGAGCTGCGTTCGACCGAAAATGGACATTCACATCTGTAAAGTCGAATTTTAAGTTTAAATCCGACTTTGTAAAAATGTACTGTATATAAGTACTTTTGAAGTGAAAGGCTATAAGAAAGAGGGTAAATAAGTTTGTTAATTTTTATTTTAAACTGAATATATATATCGATACGAGTCCTATACAAATTTATTATGTTAGAATAAAAATATGGACATAAACTATACTTGCTAACATAAAAAAAAACAAGAACTCTTAAAATGCCGATTTTAGGGGGAGTCTTAAGCCGTGGCCTTGTTGGCCTGCCCCTCATAATTCTGCATTCTAAAAAGTTGATCCTATTACATTTTGTTTTATATGGTATATAATATAAGGAATTCAATTCTGTTTTATAAGGAGTTTGTAGACAAGTTTAGATTTTTTTTTTTGTTTGTTTGTTCAGAATTAAGTTTTCTGTTTGTATTTTTAGAATTTTCTTAATGATAATATTTGTATTTGACTTACACTTATAACTTTTAAAAATGTCAACATATGCAGCAATGTGGAGGTTCATTAGTGTGATGTGTTGCCTCATACATAATATACCAAATAAGGAAACTTCAAGAAAAGCTTTGTTTTTGGTTTGAACATTCTTCAACTCCTACCATTATTGCTTCTACAGAAATGTTGAGAAACTACAGGTCTCAAACTATTGCTGGTCAGAAAGAGAAATTCGTCAGGTGCGATTTTCACTTATTGCTATACTTTTTTAGCAGGTCGGCTGCCCTATGAGGTTATTGCAACCTCGTATATATATATATATATATATATATATATATATATATATATATATATATATATATATATATATATATATATATAGTGACTAATTCATTGTGACATTACAGGTTAGACAATTCAGACAGCCCATCCTTTGTTTCAGACAATATGTCTAAATATGGTTTCGGAGCTACCGGCAATCGCGCTAACAACACTTCGTCAAAATCATTTAGAATCGGAATGAAAAAAGGATCCGAAGGGATCCTAACCTTCGGTCGATCCTTAAAATCCGGTGTTACACGTGCCGTGTTCCCAGAAGATCTTAAAGGAGATGGTATAAAAATATATGACCCTCAAGACAAGTCACTATTGTTTTGGAACAGGCTTTTGGTCATGTCATGTATCCTAGCTGTTTCAATTGACCCTTTGTTTCTTTTTCTACCTATTTTTGAAACCGAAGGGATGTGTCTTCATATTGATGAAAGTTTAGCTTATACAACGACTACGTTGCGTACGGTAGTCGATGCGTTCTATATTATTCGTATGTATTTACAGTTCCGGACCGCATACGTTGCACCGTCGTCTCGAGTATTTGGGAGAGGTGAACTTGTGATTGATCCTACACAGATTGCCAATAGATATATACATCGATATTTCAGTGTGGATCTTTTCTCTGTACTTCCTTTACCACAGGTTTGTGTATATTTCCTCTGATCTTGCTAAAAGCAGATATTGAAAGGCAACACACACGAGGGCGGAGCCAGGATTTTAATCTAGGATGGGAAAATAGACTATATCGAGTTCGTCGGGTGGGCTGAATTAAGAATATTTTATGAATCAAACTGGACTACATAAACTTTATAGTGTAATATTTTTTTTCCAGGTGGGCTTAGCCCCCTTTGTCCATATTTGGGCTCTGCCCTTGACCACACACGATCTATATCTGGGGCATCTGACCTCTGGAAAGTCGAACGTATGTTTTGCATTCGACTTTCCGGAGGTCTAAAGTCCATATTTGATCTCTGCAAAGTCAAATATAAAGCCTGAAGTGTAATGCCCCAGGATAAATCGTGTGTGGTGCCTTTAACATGCGTGTTATAGAAAGTTATTTTTATTAAATAAACGAGGCAACAATGAGGTTTATAAGGAGTTCAATGCAACGGAGAACATAAAAAACAGACATGAAAATCTTCTCCTTGGGATCAACTTTAACAGCGAAATAACCGATGATTTAATTTGAAGTCCGTTTTTTATGCTGTTTGTTGTGTTCAACTCCTAGAAACGAGAGCTATGCATCGATACGATCAAGTGGTATTTGTTATATTCTTGTTGCAGATAGTGGTGTGGAGGTTTCTACATGGAGCAAAAGGGTCAGATGTGTTGGCCACGAAACAAGCATTAGTGTGCATCGTGTTCGTTCAATACATTTTTCGTTTTTGGCGATTTATGCCGTTGACTTCAGACTTGAAAAAGACTGCTGGAGTGTTTGCGGAATCTGCTTGGGCTGGTGCTGCTTATTATCTACTGTGGTTCATGCTTGCTAGTCATGTAATAGTTCATTTATGCTGCTATTACTGCATGCCAATAAGTTTTGATCATAAGTATTTTTTAGCAAATAAAGTAATAATGCTTATATTGCAGATAGTTGGTGCCTTTTGGTATCTATTTGCTGTGGAACGCAAAGATGCATGCTGGGAAGATGCTTGTGAACAAGCCGGTGAACGTTGTAACAAAGCTTATCTGTATTGTGCACGCGAGGGGAGAATCGATATGGACAACTGGAAAAACGTTAGTCAGAGTATCCTCGAGCCCAAGTGCTCCGTAAAGGATGACAGTGACGATGATTCGGTGATTCGGGTGGTAGTTTTGATTACGGCATTTATGAGATCGCGGTTGGGAAAGGCATTTTGGACTCTGACAATTTTGTCTCCAAATACTTTTATTGTTTATGGTGGGGCTTGCAAAATCTAAGGTATCAAAGAGCTTTTCTATTTCATTTTTTAATTTTTTTGAAGCTCCTGGTATCCAGCACTAACTAGCTCGAGTAATCTTGTGTTCGGCACGGGTGGTGTCTATAGAGTCCGACTCTTATAGGCCAGACCCAGAGCTCTTTAACATGACGGCTCGAAACTTTTTAACCAATTGAGCCAAGTTATTGGGTTTTTTGTGATTTTCAACGGCAATATCGCATCTATTTGGCGATTTATTTGTTAATAATTGTTTCTTTTTTTTTTTTTTTTTAATTTTAATTTAATTTTATTTTATTTTACAGCACATTAGGTCAAGGGCTTGAAACTAGTACTTATCCTGGAGAAGTTTTGTTCTCTATAGCCATATGCATACTTGGGCTTATCTTATTTGCTCTTCTCATTGGTAACATGCAGGTTAGTACAATATTAAGCCTAAGGCCTTTATATTGAATCGAAATGAAATGCTTAACAGTGACATTGTTTCTCTTTTTGTGGTTGCAACAGACTTATCTTCAGTCTATGACGGTACGTCTCGAAGAAATGAGAATCAAACGTCGAGATTCTGAGCAATGGATGCATCATAGGGTGCTCCCTCCGGAATTGAGGAAAAGAGTTCGACGATATGATCAATACAAATGGATAGAAACACGAGGGGTCGACGAAGAGGACATAGTCCAGGATTTGCCAAAGTACCTTAGAAGGGATATTAAGAGACATCTTTGTTTAAACTTGGTCAGAAGGGTAAGTGATATCTATCTTTGGTTATATACCTTTTTAATGGCACCATAACAAACCTATTTTCGAGGAACCACAGTGAGGTTCGACTTTCCAGATTTGACATCTGTGAAGTTGAACCTCAAAGGTGCCACTAAAGACACCTTTTGGTTATATTATAAGAAGTTGACTACAAGTAACTTTGAACTTGTAGGTACCATTGTTTGCAAATATGGATGAGAGATTGCTTGATGCCATTTGTGAGAGACTTAAACCGAGATTATACACGGAAATGACATACATTGTTCGTGAAGGTGACCCCGTCGATGAAATGCTATTCATCATACGTGGTCGACTCGAAAGTGTAACCACAGATGGAGGGAGAAGCGGATTTTTCAACCGTGGTGTACTAAAAGAAGGTGATTTTTGTGGTGAGGAGCTTCTAACTTGGGCACTAGATCCTAAAACCGGTTCAAATTTACCGCCTTCTACAAGAACCGTAAAGGCATTAACCGAAGTTGAAGGATTTGCATTAATAGCCGATGAAGTGAAATTCATCACAAGCCAGTTTAGGAGAATACATAGCAGACAAGTGCAACACACATTCCGGTTCTACTCGCAACAATGGAGGACATGGGCTGCCATTTTCATACAAGCAGCATGGCGACGTTATTCAAGAAGGAAGCATTTGGAAGAACTTAGACGCGGTGAACTTGAAGAAGCGGCGTCTAATAACAGTGGCAATGCAGGAACAAGCTTAGGAGCAACCATGTTGGCTTCAAGATTCGCGGCTAATGCTTTACGTAGAGTTCATAGCAACCGTAGCTCGCGGATGCTTAACTTACAAAAACCTCCTGAACCTAGGTTTGATTAATTAGAGGTCTAGAATACTACAATGTGCAAAAGAATTCACTTTTTTCTGCCCTTTGTATGTTAAATGTAATGTGTATACATACTTGTTATAGTTTAATGGAGCATATAGAGTTGTGTCATACCTACAACTGTTTGTTTAACAAAAGTAAGGGGAGCTCAAAATATTCAACCCAAACCGGAGCTAGAGACGCTAGCGCGAGATTTAGGGTCTATTTTGATACCATAAGATGATGATCAAAATGAAAAATAATAAGTAACAAAAATTAATGTATATTCAGGCATTTTTGTATAACGTGACAATTATGTAAATACGGTTGTAGCACAACAATAATAACGCCCCATAAATCACTTCCGATAATTAGGCCCCTGGTCCGTGCTTGGCCTAAAACAGTAATTACACTAACACAGATCATGGCTAAAGAAGTAGCAGAAAACATAAATGCCACACAACAGCACAGCATATGGCCAAGCAACATACAAAAAAACACATCAAATAGCCAATCAAACCATCTCAGCATTGTTCAGCAGCAAAAAGACTAAAATGGACAAAACAATTAAGTAGAATATACCATATTTAATACATTGATTAAATCTTAACAAAACATAAAATGCACAAAAATATAATGAAAGCAATGTAACATTTGTTCTTGATTCATTCTCTACCTCACATTACATAAAAGGAAAAGAATCTACTTAGGTGTCAAGCATAGAAAGGTGCAATCTCATGCATTCTCATCCTTACACAAATTTAAGGATATGATGATCATATATAAATTAGGGCAACTTCTTCCTTGATAAAATATTACTTAATTGACAAAAATATGATACTCTCTCCGTCCCATTTTATTTGTCATGTTTGACTTTTCAAAGAGATTTTGACTTTCGTATTTGATGCTTTGAATCTCATTAATCGATCCAATATTTTTACATATGATAAAGTATTACTTAAATGACATAAATATAAAAATATTGGATCATTTATTGAGATTTAAAGAATTAAATACGCTAGTCAAAATCTTTTTAAAAAGTCAAACATGACAAATAAAATGGGATGGATGGAAGTATATACATGCATGGACGACTATAGTTTCCACTAAAACAGTGTGTCTAAAACATATATGTTACTTTTTGCTTCCAGAATTATGTCAAACTAGCTTCATCTTATCATCTACATATATATAAACAATTCATCATCTGCATTAATTTCAAAAGGGACCGTGCTATTTTATTTTCTGATGATTGCGTGCATGCGGTGGAATCTGGCAACACTACTTCAGAATGCATTGAAATCCCTGGGGCGGTGAGGCTGTCTTCGTAGCAGGGGATTCTTTGGAATAAGTGGTGGTGGCTTCAAATATGACAACCTAGTAGTAGCAGCAGGATTCTTTGGAATGGGTGGAAAACCGGGTAGTGGCATCAAATCTGACGACCTAGTAGCTTTAGGATTCGTACTACGGTACTTTAACAACGCATCTGAATCTTGACAATCAAAACGTACTACTGAATCATTAACAATATCTGCAGTAGCAACATGTGGATTGAAATACATTGAAGTAGTTTCAATTTCTTGGTGGTTGTGATATATGATGTCTTCAACTTCTGGACCTAGATCTGTTGGTAATTTAAGTGTTACCATGTTCATTTATTGTAATCGGGGTTTGGTACAAAGATGGGTGAACTCGGAATGCTATAATATGAGTTTGGAGGTACGGAGTGTACGCTCATATAAGTATTTACAAGTTTACGGATTTAAATGATCAAGTTTAGTTCGGGAAAATCACTTAAAGGACTGAAAATCCACTTAAAGGACCAAAAATCAGTGTTTGGGAAAAACAGGTGACAGGCGGCCGCTCGTCACCACAGCGCCCCGCCCGTGAGAATTTTTTGCACCGGAAATTGAACGAGAGAGTTTTTGTCGGTTTTGGCTTTCACAGTCAGCCACGGCGCGCCCGCCCGTGGCCCGAATTTCTGAAGTGGTGTGTCTTTTCATCCTTTTCAACTGTTTTATGTATGTAACTTGTTTCCAAAGGTTGCATACATAAAATAGGTCGACTTTCTACCAATATATATGATCATTTAAGTGCTTTTATCTGAAATATATAGGAGAAAAAGGCAGATTCATCTTTGAGAGTTTTAACACTTTGCAAACTATCTCCAAGAGCATTCTTCATATTTTGTGCCTAAATTTGAAGGGAAAACGTAGTCTTATCTCACAAAAGTATTTGTGACACCCTAGGCATTCTGTAAGGGGCAAATAACTTTTGTAGGAAAGTGTCTACACGATTCTACGTTCATATCAAGCAAACCAAATCTCTGCGTTTTTTGACATTGTTGTTATTATCCAAACCTCAATCTATCTAACAATCTACAAAAGTTATTATTTTAGCAATGTCAAGTGTCAAGGAGATGACTGCAAATTTTGGGAAGTTGGAAAAGTTCGATGGAGTCAATTTTCGAAGATGGCAGAGAAAGATGCATTTTCTGTTGACAACTTTGAAGGTGGTGTATGTACTAAGTACACCGATGCCGGAAGTGTTGGTGGACGGACCTCTGGAAGAGTTGAGGAAGAAGGACAAGTGGGAGAATGATGACTACATTTGTAGAGGCCACATTCTAAACGGTATGTCTGATGCTCTGTTCGATATTTACCAAAATGTTGAATCTGCCAAAGAACTTTGGGATTCTTTAGAATCAAAATACATGGATGAAGATGCATCTAGTAAAAAGTTCTTGGTTGGTAACTTCATGAAATATAACATGGTTGATTCACGTTCGGTAATGGAACAGTACAATGAACTTCTTCGCATTTTGGGTCAATTTGCACGAAGATAAAATGGAAATGGATGAGTCTATTTCTGTTTCTAGTATAATTGATAAATTGCCACCCTCTTGGAAATATTTTAAACATTTTCTGAAACATAAGAAAGAAGAATTATCTCTGGTAGAACTTGGTAGTCACTTGCGTATAGAGGAATCTCTAAGGGTGCAAGAGAACGGTAAAACCAAGGGTAAAGAGGTAATGGATTCGACTTCCATAAATATGGTGGAAACCGGGGAAAGTTCTCAAAAGAACCAGAAGAAAAGAAAAGGGCAATCGTCTAAAAACAACGGCAAAGATGCCAACAAGAAACCGAAAGGTGCTTGTTGGGTTTGCGGGAAAGTTGGGCATTTTAAGGCTGATTGTCGATTTGGCAAAAATCAGAAAGGGCCAAACAACCAGTTCGGGGCAAGGGTCTAAGGACCAAGGTGCTCCTAAACATCAAGGTCAGAATATTGTTTGTGGATTTAATTCGGATATGAATTATGTACCACTGTTTTCTGAGGCATTTTATGTGCAGGATGATGATGTTGCTTGGTGGATTGACTCGGGTGCGACAAGGCATGTCTGCAAGGATCAACGTTGGTTTAAAGATTATGAACCTGTTAACGATGGATCCATGCTTTTTATGGGAAACGAGTCAAAGGCCGCCATCCGTGGAAGAGGAACTGTTGTTTTACCTTTTAGTTCTGGCAAATTTGTAACTTTAAAACATGTACTATTTGTTCCGGGAATCCGGAAAAACTTAGTTTCAGGAAGTTTGTTATGTAAAGATGGTTTTAAACAAGTCTTTGAGTCTGACAAATACATTTTAAGTAAGTGTGGTGTATTTATAGGATTTGGTTATCTTTGTAATGGTATGTTTATGCTTAACATTCAAGCATGATGTTGTGAATAATGTTTGTATGAATCATGATGTTAATGTTTCTGTTTTATGGCATGCTCGGTTAGGACATGTTCATTACAAACGTATGTTATTAATGTCTAAACATAATTTAATTCCATCTTTTGATATGAATGTAAATAAATGTGATACATGTATGTTGAACAAAATTGTTAGACAGCCTTTTCATGGTGTGGAAAGGTCGTCTTCAGTTTTGGATCTTGTCCATAGTGATCTATGTGACTTTTGTGCTACACCGTCTTTTGGCAACAAAAGATATGTAGTGACTTTTATAGATGATTGCACTCGGTTACGTTATGTGTTTTTACTTCATTCTAAAGATGAGGCAATCGATAAATTCAAAATCTATAAAAGTGAAGTTGAGTTGCAATTAACCTCTAAAATTAAAAAGTTGCGTACCGATCGAGGTGGTGAATACTTTGATCCAACCTTTTTCGGGTCATGTGGGATTATACATGAGGTTACGGCGCCTTACACACCGCAAAAAACGGTATAACGGAAAGGAAAAACCGTACTCTTAAAGAGATGGTTAATTCCATGCTATCTTACTCAGGCTTGAGTGAGGGATTTTGGGGAGAAGCCATGCTAACGGCTTGTTATTTGCTGAATAGAGTTCCTAATAAAAGGAATCCTATTACCCCATATGAACTTTGGTTCAAAAAGAAGCCAAACTTGAGTTATCTACGAGTTTGGGGATGTAGGTCAAATTGTTGTAAGGCTCACCATGCCTAAGATTAAAACCTTGGGTGAGAGAGGCATTGATTGTATATTCATTGGATATGCTATGCATTCCAAGGCTTATAGGTTCTATGTTATAGAGCCTAATGATTCAGTTGCTATTCATTCTGTGATGGAATCAAGAGATGCTATCTTTGATGAAAATCGGTTTTCGTCTATACAAAGACCGAAGGATATAACTCCTATTAATGTTGGAGTGGAGAACAATAATGAAATCAGTTCTCAAGATGAGCCTTTGGAACTTTGTAGAAGCAAAAGGGCTAGGAAAGCAAAATCTTTTGGATCCGACTATCAAACTTATTTGGTAGAAGGAACAAGAGATGAAGTAGGATTCCAATATTCATATTGTTATAATATTGATGAGGATCCTAAGACGTTTAAGGAGGCTATGGAGTCTCGAGACGTGTCATTGTGGAAAGAAGCCGTAAATGATGAGATGGATTCCATAATAGGAAACAACACGTGGATCCTTGCGGATCTTCCACGTGGTTGCAAACCTTTGGGTTGCAAGTGGATCTTTAAAAGAAAGATGAAAGTTGACGGCACTGTCGACAGGTATAAAGCCAGATTAGTAATTCAAGGCTTTAGGTAGAAGGAAGGTATTGATTATTTTGATACCTATGCACCGGTTGCTAGAATCTCCACAATAAGATTGTTGATTGCATTGGCAGCAATTAACAATCTGGTAATCCATCAAATGGATGTTAAGACGGCATTCTTGAATGGAGATTTGGAAGAAGAAATTTATATGAAACAACCGGAAGGTTTTGTTTTGCCTGGAAATGAGCATAAGGTTTGTAAGCTTGTTAAATCATTGTATGGTCTTAAACAAGCACCTAAACAATGGCATCATAAATTTGATGAAGTTATCTTGTCTCATGGATTTATGATTAATCAATCGTACAAGTGTATATATAGCAAATTTGACAATACCGGTAATGTTGTGATAATTTGCTTATATGTTGATGACATGTTGATCTTTGGAACTAACCAAGATCAAGTTGACCTTTGCAAAGCATTTTTGTCATCAAGCTTTTCTATGAAAGACATGGGGGAGGCGGATGTGATTCTAGGAATCAAGATTAAAAGGAGTGACAAAGGGTTCTCTTTGACACAATCTCATTACATTGAGAAAGTATTGAAGAAGTTCAATTGTGAAAACTCCACTCCGGCTAATACTCCCATGGATCCTAATGAGAAACTCATGCCTAATACGGGAAATCCGATATCACAACTTGAGTATTCTCGGGTAATAGGATGTTTGATGTATGCTATGACTAGCACACGTCCGGATATTGCTTATGCGGTTGGAAAGCTAAGCAGGTTTACGAGTAATCCGAATAGTCATCATTGGCGTGCGGTAACTCGTGTACTAAGGTATCTTAAGTTAACCAAGGATTCTGGCTTAACTTACTTATGTTGGACATCCTTCAATAATAGAAGGATATTCAGATGCTAGTTGGATATCCAATGTAGAGGATCACCCTTCTACAAGTGGTTGGGTGTTCTTGCTTGGAGGAGGTGCCATCTCTTGGGCTTCCAAAAAGCAAACATGTATTACTAGCTCGACTATGGAGTCGGAATTTGTTGCCTTAGCAGCAGCTGGTAAAGAGGCGGAGTGGCTTAGGAATTTGATATATGAAATTCCATTATGGCCTAAACCAATTTCACCCATTTCTATCCATTGTGATAGTGCATCTACCTTGTAAAGCATATAGTCAAGTGTATAATGGTAAGTCGCGACACCCGGGCGTTAGACATAGCGCGGTTCGTGAGTTGATCACTCACGGGGTGATTTCGGTTGTGTTTGTGAGATCTCAACATAACTTAGGATCACTTAACAAAAGGATTGGCTAGAGACTTGGTACAAAAGTCTGTAATCGGGATGGGTTTACAACTTGTGGAAATATTACTCGGCGGACTCGGTCTGGAGAAGGAAATATTACTCGGCGACTCGGTCTGTGCTTCGACGGGGTGCTCGCTTTGAGCCTTAGGATTTCGTGCATAATATTTTGTACACCTTATTTAATTGTAAAATTAATTGTAAAAGACATATTAATTGTGAGTCATATAAACAATTAATATGTCAAACTCTAGTTTACTTTATGTCATAGACATAACTTTTACTTTTTACTTTTGCATGCTTGCCGCCCACATCTACATACTCAAGTGGCCGCCCAAGCTAGCTAGCTAGTCTCTCTATCTCAATTGTATCTATTTATACATCTTTTTACTCAATGAATAAACTAAGTTGAAGTTTACTCTTGTGTTTATCACATTCTCAAACTCTCTTCATGGTATCGGAGCCTTGCGAGTTCTAAAAATCCGCCGCAAAACTCGGTTCTTTTTCGAGAAAAATGTCAACATTATCGATGTTTCATCTTCTTCGGTAGACTCACAAATTTGCCTCGGCCCGGCGGGATAAGCGAACACTCTTCTTTTACAAATCATAAACTTGATGGTAACAATTACTTGCTATGGTCAAGGTCTATGAAAATGTATATCTCCGGCCGGGGCAAGATGGGATATCTGTACGGTTCCAAACTGCCCTCTTTGAAACCCCGACCCCAAGTTTGAAGCATGGGACACGAGAAAATAACCAAGTCATGACCATCCTCACGAGGTCTATGACAAAAGAGATCGATGAGAACTTCATGATGTATGACAACTTGCTAAGGAAATGCGGGACAATGCCGGAGACCTTTACTCAAAAAAGGACAATACATCGAAGTCTATGAACTCGAAGCTCGGATTCAAAATTGCGGACAAGGGGATATGTACGTAACTCAATACTTTAATCAACTATCTAAGGCATGGCAACACCTAGATATGTTGGAGACTCACCCTGGAATGATGTTAAAGATCTTTGCACTCTTTAAAGACATTATCGAGAAAAAGAGAGTATTCAAATTCCTTACTGGACTGAATCCTACTCTTGATGATGTCAGAGGTAGAATTCTTGCTACTAAACCTCTTCCAAATCTCAAATCCATGTTTGCTGAGGTCAAACATGAGGAAAACGAGGAGGAAAGTGATCTTTGCTTGAACCCCCTGCGACAACCCTGCGAAAGTGCCACCTGGCGGCCGTCGGGAACCTGCTTTGAGGCTGCGAGGCTTACGGGAAGCCTGCCGATAAAGCGGGAAGGCGTTCGTGACCCTTTGCAAACACACTAATCACACCAAGGACACTTGCTTTGGAAGCTACATGGCAAGCCTAACTCCTCCAAGACCTCCGGACACCGCCAAGGAAAGTCGGGCGGACACGTAAGTGAGGGAAGAAGATGACAACGGGTTGAATGCTCGGCTTGCTTTGCATTCAAAGCCTTCCTAACTCAACAAAAGGGAGGTAGTCACTCTACGACATAGCCTCTCATGCCGGTACGGGTAAATTCTACTCATCTATTAGTAATGAAACCTGGATTGTTGACTCGGGGCCTCATCCCATATGATTTGGTAATAAAAATCTCATTACTCAACTTAAGCCATGTCCCCAAATTCACAATATTAAGGCTAGCGATGGATCTATCTCTAGTGCAAAAGGTTTTGGTCGGGTGCGACTTACTAATAAGATATGCTGCGAGAATGTCCTATTTGTTCCAAAATTAGATTGCAATCTCATATCGTCGGTAAACTTACTAAAGATTTGAACTGGACATTTGTTTTTAATGAGAATCGGTGCACATTCCGGGATCATTCCTCAAAGGCGATGATTGGGACTTTGCTAAACCTTGCTCGGGTACGTTTGTGGTCAACCTGTGAAGACGGAAGGCGAAGGCGAATCTGCCTCGGCGGCTTTGCACTCAAAACCTAGACAATATCATGTTATGGCATTATAGACTAGGACATCCCGATTTTAGTTATTTAAAGTCTATAGATCTGAATTGTTTAAAGGTTGTAATTTGAATGATCTTCAATGTGATATTTGTCGGTTGCTAAACTCACCAAATCTGTGTATGCAAAATTACCTTACTTACCATCCACACCATTCACCTTAATTCACGGTGACGTATGGGGACCCTCGAGAGTAAAAAGCATAACGGGAAAAATGTGGTTTGTTACCTTCATAGATGACCACACCGAACCACTTGGTTATTTTTAATGAAGGATAAGTCGAAGTTGGACCCATCTTTCAAGAATTTTACAACATGGTCTCCACTCGGTTTGACACTAAGATCAAAATCTTGAAGGCCGACAATGCTCTTGAATATTATGAGTCTCATCTCGGTAATTTCTTGATGGATAAAGGGATTGTCCATATCGGTAGTTGTGTTGAAACCCCTCGGCAAAATGGGGTTCTTTGAGAGAAAGAACGAGGCATACGCTTGAAATGGCTAGGTCTATTATGTTTACCACAAATGTTCCAAAATATATGTGGGGTGAAGCCATATTGACTTCCACATACTTAATCAACGGACTTCCCGGCGGGGTACTAGGCTTCAAAACTCCTATCAAAACCCTACGGACACACACTCCCTTACCATCTTATTTCCCGATTACCTCCAAAAATCTTTGGTTGTCTTGTGTTTGTCTATATCCATGCCCAACACAGAAGCAAACTTGATCCCAAAGCTCACAAGTGCATATTCCTAGGATATGCAAAGGACAGGAAAGGTTACAAGTGCTACTCTCCTTCTGAAAAAAGATTTTACAATTCTATGGATGTAAAATTTTTTGAAAGGACTCCCTACTACAACAAGTCCACTGAGGCAGTCACTGATGGAAACCTGATAGAAATTGACCTAAACCCCTTTCTTCAGCAAACTCTTAACCCTCAACCTGCGATCCTCGGCGGGCGAACCCCGGTACCTGCGACTCACAACGACCTGCGATCCCCGGCAACCAAGCGACTCGAGCCTGCGACCACCGAGTCCCGGCGGCACTCGGCAATGCTGGATCCTCGGCGGTCTGCGACATTGATGACGGACCTATTGCTCTAAGGAAAGGGAAAAGATCATGCACTTGATCATTCTATTCATACTTATTTATCTTATGATCGGTTGTCTCTGTCTTTGCCATGTTTACACGGGACACGGACTCTCACTCTATCCCTAGAAATATTCGGGAGGCCCTTCAAAATGATAAGTGGAAGGCTGCTTTGTTAAAAGCGAGATGATCGCTCTCTGGATAATCATACTTGGGACCTCGCAACTCTTCCCAAAGGCAAGAAGACGATTAGGCTGAGATGGTTATTCACTATCAAATACACTTCTTGATGGTACAATTGACAAGTACAAAGCCGGATTGGTAGCAAGGGGATTCACTCAAACTTATGGTATTGACTATAAGGAAACTTTTGCACCGGTGGCAAAACTCAACACCTTGTCGGGGTTCTAATCTCTCTAGGCTGTCCAAGCGGGTGGCCTCTACACCAAGTGGATATCAAAAATGCTTTTCTCAATGGTGATCTCACTGAGGAAGTCTATATGAATGTACCTCCTGGTTTTGTCAATCCCCACACTCGGGGCAAGGTATGCAAACTCGGAAAATCTCTATATGGCTGAAAGCAATCCCCAAGAGCCTGGTTTGGAAAACTCACTCTACCGTGGTTAAAGGCTGCGGGATATCATCAATGCAACTACGATCACACCATGTTTGTTAAGACAACCAACCGAGAGGAGGTCCATTCTAATTGTTTATGTGGATGATATCATCCTTGCGGGAAGACTCTGCGAGATCCAAAACTTGAAGACTCTACTTGGCAAAGGTGTTCCAAGTTAAAGATGCGGGCTACCTCAAGTACTTTCTTGGTATGGAAGTAGCTAGAAACACCAATGGCATTTCGGTCTCCCAAAGGAAGTATGTCCTGGACCTGCGAAGGAAAGCGGCATCTTTGGGATGCAAACTTCTTTGTATCTCCGAGTAGACCCCGGTCATACCCTCGCATGGTGACATTGCTTTGTCCGGAAAGAACAATATCAAAGGCTTGTAGGCAAACTCATATACCTTTCTCACACAAGACTGATATTGCATATGGGGTCGGTCGGTCGATCAATTCATGCATTGCCCTGCGAGCAACATTGGGATGCGATGAATAGGATGCGAGGTATTTAAAATCCACTCTGGCCAAGGCACACTTCACCAAGTCTACTTGATAGATCAATCAAGGTCTACACCGATGCTTGATTGGGGTGGATGTCACATTGACGGGAGGTCTACCACGGGCTATTGCTCATATATATGGGGGAACCTAGTTACTTGGAGGAGCAAGAAACAACCTCTTGTGTCAAGAAGCGATCTTGAAGGCGAACTAAGGGCACTTGTACTTGGCATTTGTGAAGCTACATGGCTAAAAAGTGCGGCGAACTTCGGCAACCGTATCGGCAACCTATCACACTCTGTTGTGATAATAATTCACCTTATGCATGGCGAAAGATCCGGTCCATCATGATAAAACCAAGCATGTGGACATTGACGGACACTTTCCGAAGGAGCGATTGATGCCAAGATTATTCAACTCCGGTATGTTCCCTCGGCGGATCGGAATGCGATATTCTTACCAAGGCTATTCCACCTCTTATGTTCGGCGGACTAAGTAGCAAACTTGGCTGCATCAACATATACGGCCCGGTTGAGGGGGGTGTGGAAATATTACTCAGCAGACTCAGTCTGCTGAGGCTTATTACTCAGCAGACTCAGTCTGCTGAGGCTTCAGCAGGGTGCTCAGCAGATTGCTGAGCCTTAGGATTTCGTGCATAATATTTTGTACACCTTATTTAATTGTAAAATTAATTGTAAAAGACATATTAATTGTGAGTCATATAAACAATTAATATGTCAAACTCTAGTTTACTTTATGTCATAGACATAACTTTTACTTTTTACTTTTGCATGCTTGCCGCCCACATCTACATACTCAAGTGGCCGCCCAAGCTAGCTAGCTAGTCTCTCTATCTCAATTGTATCTATTTATACATCTTTTTACTCAATGAATAAACTAAGTTGAAGTTTACTCTTGTGTTTATCACATTCTCAAACTCTCTTCACAACTCATTTGAATCTTGGTGATAGGATACCCAATTCCCTTCTAATACAATGTTAGAGGCAGAATTCAATGTGGAAGGCCTATTATCTAGATTTGAGCACATGATATAATCCCGAGGTATGTGCTGTTACCTGTAAGTTAAGGATGAAGGGATTCTTCATAATGAGTCTTTGACAAAGTGCAATTGCAGGTGCACGATTATATAAAGGCTCACCTATATGAGTATGAAGTTTGGCCGCTTCAAGGAAGTTCGAGAGTTGGCTTTCTATATGCTCATGAAAGGATATGGACACAAGGCCTGAATAATTAGTGTCAAGAATAATCTTTTGGAGTTATATTAACTCATGTGTATGTTATCTTCATGTATTCAAAACGTGTAAAGGGGTCAATGCTTAGACACACCCCAATACTCGAATATTTGAAATGTGTAATATTACTAGGTGATAATTCAATCTTCGTGACATTATCATTGATGCATGAGTTGTTGTGTTTGACTGTTTTCAGCTAAACCAAGGATTGCACTTAAATGGGGGAGGATTGTTGGTAATTTAAGTGTTACCATGTTCTTTATTGTAATCGGGGTTTGGTACAAAGATGGGTGAACTCGGAATGCTATAATATGAGTTTGGAGGTACGGAGTGTGCGCTCATATAAGTATTTACGAGTTTACGGATTTAAATGATCAAGTTTAGTTCGGGAAAATCACTTAAAGGACTGAAAATCCACTTAAAGGACCAAAAATCAGTGTTTGGGAAAAACGGGTGACGGCGCCGCTCGTCACCACGGCGCCCGCTTTGTGAGAATTTTTTGCACTTTGGAAATTGAACGAGAGAGTTTTGGTCGGTTTTGGCTTTCACAGGGCGGCCACGGCGTCCGCCCGTGGCCCGAATTTCGAAGTGGTGTGTCTTTTCATCCTTTTCAACTCGTTTTTACGTATGTAACTTGTTTCCAAAGGTTGCATACATAAAATAGGTCGACTTTCCACCAATATATATGATCATTTAAGTGCTTTTATCTGAAATATATAGGAGAAAAAAGGCATATTCATCTTTGAGAGTTTTAACACTTTGCAAACTATCTCCAAGAGCATTCTTCATATTTTGTGCCTAAATTTGAAGGGAAAACGTAGTCTTATCTCACAAAAGTATTTGTGACACCCTAGGCATTCTGTAAGGGGCAAATAACTTTTGTAGGAAAGTGTCTACACGATTCTACGTTCATATCAAGCAAACCAAATCTCTGCGTTTTTGTATTTTCTGCGTTTTTTGACATTGTTGTTATTATCCAAACCTCAATCTATCTAACAAGATCAAAACTAACACATCCCATAGTTATGCTTCTTGGAATTGGATTAATATATATCGTCAAAGAAAGGATGATGAAGCGCTTGTGCAGCAGTCGGCCGGCCTCTTAAACGGATTCCACGAGCACAACATTTTTATCAGACTGATTGCATCTTCACTAGCAGACGGTATCAACGACAATATTATCACAAGCAGATGATTTCAATCCCACGTACGTGTGGAAAATCATAGGTTATAATATCAATTGGAAAACCAGCATAAATATAAAAAACGGTCGGATTACCGAGAACACGACATATCTTGTTAATTTGATCCGCACTCGATCTCCCAGGAAAAATAGGACGACCCATAAATAATTCTACAAGGATCGTACCCGCCGCCCACATATCAACCTCAGGACCATAATTTGTTGAACCAAATAAAACCTCGGGAGCCCGATACCATCTAGTGGTGACATAGTCAATGCATGCGGTTTTATCGTCAATCTCACATGCGCTACCAAAATCAAAAATTTTAAGATTATCTCCCTTTTCCGTAACCAAAAGATTCGACGGCTTTAAATCGCGATGCATGTATCCGCTTTGATGCATATAATCCAACCCCCGTAGAAGTTGAACAAACCGGTTTTTTATTTTGGTTTCACCATAGTTAACTTCTTGATCATTATTCTTCTGTGTTATAAACACAGATAGAAATATGCAGTTTAAGAAAGAAACAAACACAAATAGCAATGCAAACGTTAAAGAATGGCGGAATTGATAAACACATAAACAAGAAGAACACAGTGATTTAACGTGGTTTCCGGCGTTGTGCCGACTATTCCACGGACAGAAAAGGAGATATTTATTATGCACAGATTTACAAGGTTTTCACAAGTGTGTGAATAACACTTTGAATGACACATATTGCATTGATTACAACATTGGTATTTATAGACACAAGTCCCAAACCCTAACCGCCATAGATCTTTGTCGGAACTACCATAAATACCCCAGATGTGGACCCCAGCTCCAGCTGTTATCCACCAGACGAAACTCAGTTCAAAAACTCACTTCCCGGACTTGTAATCAGTTGCCCAAATGTAGAACTCAGCTATACTCAGCATAACGCAGACGAAACGATCGTCGACTTCGAAAAGAAACTCAGTTGCACTTCATCAAACTGACTTTCACAGAATTGAATATACTTAACTGAACTGACCATCAATCTCAATCTCAGTTTTCCAGTTCCACCAGATATTTCTCAGCTTAGAGATCAAGTCACCAAAACTAACAAATCTCCACCTTGACTTGAACTCTCATTCAACGTCACCGGATACTGCATAATCAGATGTACTTGTACCAGATGCATTCGTGAATGCCAGGATGTACAGTACCAGACTTCTCCTCAGAATCCACTCAAGTTGATCTGTCCTCAACTGAGTATCCAGAATTTAGTTTATAAGCTTTGAATATTCAGCAAGTCCAGACACAACTGAAACTTGCTCTGCTGAACTGGTTTAGTGAACATATCAGCCGGATTTTCTTTGGTGCTGACCTTCTTCACTACAACCCTCTTCTCATTTCTCAGAAAATGATACCTCACATCAATATGCTTGGTTCTCTCATGATGAACCTGATCCTTAGCTAGACAAATTGCACTTAAACTGTCACAATAAATCTCAGCTTGATCCTGATGTAGCCCCAAAACACTGACTAGTCCCTTCAACCAGACACCCTCCTTGGCTGCTTCAGTAAGAGCCATATACTCAGCTTCAGTAGTTGATAAAGCCACTGTTGCTTGAAGAGTTGCTTTCCAGCTGACAACTGAATTCCCCAATGTGAAAACATAACCAGTCATAGATTTTCTACTGTCCACATCACCTGCATAATCAGCATCACAGTATCCCGTGATCAGTTTCTGAGTATCACCTCTATAAATGAGACCAACATCAGCTGTACCTCTAAGGTACCTGATTGAGCTAAAATCCACCCCTTCAAAAACAATTTATAAAGACTCGAAACCGCGGGTAAACTAACTCTCTAACCGGCAGTGTACCGGGTCGATTGCTAGGATAGCTACAGGAGTACGAGGTCGAACCCAAAGGAATCGTGTTTGTAAGTACCAAAGTGAACGTAATGCTTAGTCTAGGTGATCAATTTCTTAAGGTTTTGTTTACTACAACGACACTAAGTGAGTCTAAGTAACGAGTCTAAAGATAAAAAGAAAGAAAGAAGATTAAACTACTAGGTTTTAACGATAAATTAAGGAGACATAGCCGAACCATGATCAAAATAGCTAGTTTCACCCCAAGGAATGACAAAACCGGGAATGTGCATTAAACGAACGAACTCTTGCATACATTTTCACGGGTACGTACTCCTAATCCCGGTGCTAGGGTCTGAACAACTCTTCCCCAACACCTTATGCCTAGTCAACTAACCTTCCCTAAAAAAGGTTCATTCACAAGACATGTTATGCATGAGAGCCGTTTAAACGTTAAAAACGAGTAACCTCGCACTACTTATGCGATCCTAGAACCCTTTTCCCACACCCTCTATCTGAACAACTCTCAAGATTGATGTGTGTGATTTTTGACCTAGGTGATCAATCTAGCCCAAATCCGTTATAATGAGTTCTAAGACATGAAACAAGCAAGATATAACATTAAAAAGCACTACCCACTCCCAATTTCATCACCCAAAGGGTGATTTCACCAAATTTCACATGATTCGACTATGTAGGTGTTTAGCTACTCATTATACTACTCAAGTCATGCATAAAACAGGTAAATGAAAGCCATAACAAGTAAAAGAGAAGAGAAATATACCATTAAATTGCGAAAATTCGAGTTGAGATCCAAAAAGTACAAAATAAAGAAGTAATTAAAAGGTGGTCTCTTAGTGTTTGGAATGAAAATCTAAGCTAAGAAATGGAAAGATTAAGCTAAGATGTTGTTGATTTACACTAAGAGAGAGTATTCTAAGCTATTACAAAATTCGAGCAAGAAAATGGGTAGAGTTTTGCTAAGAAAAACTTGATATCCAAGAAAATGTCTAAGGGGGGTATTTATAGGTGAAGGGAAAATCTGCTGCAAAAACGGTCCAAACGCGCGTTTAGAGGGCTGGAACGGGCGTTTGGAATCTTCAAACGCGCGTTTTGCTTAGTTGAAACGCGCGTTGCGCATGAATTCTGGGCAGGGGCTTGACTGTTCTTCATCTGGAACGCGCGTTTGGGAAGGTTCAAACGCGCGTTTGGGATCTTGGAACGCGCGTTTGGAGTGATTTCAAACGCGCGTTTGGAGAGCTTGAACTCTGTATCAACTCTGGACTTCTGGAACGCACGTTTGAGGGGTTCAAACACGCGTTTGAACCTCTGTTTCCCCAAATCTTCACTTTTCTTCCTTTTTGGGCCCTCGTCTTGCCTCGGTCACGCTTTTTCACCACAAATCATCACCTTCCGGGTCCTCGAGACACCAATACCCTTCAATATCATAGACAACCACAAACATCCAAACAATTCCGGAGGGTAAGAGTGCTCGGGAATGGGGTTAATATCAACAAAAAGGGGTATGAATTCATCAAAGTAACGGATTCGTTCCCCGTGCCATAAGCTCACGATATCACCCCGAAAATGGTCTAATTTACCCAAAATTATGCTGAAAGTGTGGTAAACGGGGGTAATTAATGCACCGGAGTCACGTAAAGTTGACTCCCATCAACCACCCCACACTTAGCCTTTGCTCGCCCTCGAGTAAACTAGGCGTTTTAAAACAAACCAAGGGATTCAACATTGTGACGTAGGTGCTACTATCCACACCCTCGAGGTAACCACGAAGTAAGACACACGAACATACACACACCGGTACAACATTATCAAAAGAATAGAGTGTGTGTGTGGTGCCAAGCTAAAAACCAAGTGCTCAAAATGATTGTCGGGGCTTGAATCCCGACCAAAAGTCTACCAACCGTTTCATACCCACTAGCCTCTCCACTAATCAAGGTCACTAAGTTTAGACACGATCGGGTAGGACTTGAAGGGTTATAACGTTAGGCTAGGGTAATTCCGGTTAATCGAAAAGGATATTTTGGGAACTGGAGAAAAAGAAGTACGAGTGAACCTAATCAACAAGTGTACCACCTTATCTCTACCATACAAACCACCCAAACTCCTTTTTGATTTAATTAAACACTTTGGGAACCATAGGATACTAACATACCCGAACTCATTGCCACACTCAACTATATTTCAAGTGTTATGAGGTGAGATCGAATACATTAGCACCTATCTCACTATCCCAACTCCAACATCATAAAAATCACTTTTGAGCTCATTACTTTGATTCCCACCCTTTATTTTATAAACTCCAAACTCTTATTCATTGAGAACTTTCTAATTTATTTTGAACTTTGATTGATTGAGTTCTCTTTTCTTTTTCTGTTTTTTTTTTTTTTTTTTGAAAGAATGAAGAATTTCACAGATTTTTCTTTTCTTTTTGGGCCAAACCCAAACATTACACCCAAATGAGCTCCTCTTCTCCTTATAGCTCCAAACCAAGAAAACACCAACCCATCACAAGACATCATTTCCCCCACCCCACACTTGCCTTAGCAAGTGTGGCCTAACAAAAGATTAAGTCCACTCGTAGGGTATAAATGAAGGAAATGTGACCATAATTAAGGCTTCAAGGTAGGTTTCTGACTGAGTAACAAAACGGCTATAAAACGAATGGTGGTTAGACCATTTATAGAGGCTGAGAGGGGCTACAAAGGTCTAACGTTTTGGGATAAGGCTTATTTGGCTTTAGTAGGGTCAAAGAGACGCCATGACCGTCATCCCGTATCCTACTTAGGTAAACCTTTCTATTTCGCCTCGAGACTAGTGGTATGTGAGGTGCTAGTAATCAAATTGTGCACAAAGTGTAGCTTATGTGAGATTAATAAACTCCATTCTCAAGATAATATCAAACCACAGTGTACACGTTCGGGGCCCTACTAAGGTGGCCACCACTCGAATATGAAAATATCACACACAACACGGTGTTGACAACCCTTGAAATTTTTTAAAAATTACCCAAAAATCGACTCGAGCCCGGTCATAGGCTAAGCATACCACAAATCAAGCACATTTAACAACGAAAACAAGAAAACGGCTAAGTCTCCCACCCCACACTTAAACGAAACACTGTCCTCAGTGTGTGAGAGATAAAAAGAGTAAAAGACTTAGCTGTTTGACCAAAACCCGGTAGAAAGGCGCACTAGTAGCCCACGTGACATCTTCTAGTAAGCTCCATCTCGAGTATCTAAAACCATAGAAACAAAAACCAAGGCAAACACATGCACGGGAAAAGACCACGTGCCAAAAGATGGTGATAGATACGAGATATATAAAAATAGAAGCCATGCCACAAATAACGAGTCGAAGCATATCAAGCATACTGGACGGGAATCGCACTGGATGTAAAGATAATCAAAAGAAACACAGAGCATCCACGCATAAAATAAGGCCACAGAGGCTCACATAAAAACATCCCCGTCTACGTACAAGAGCCGGAACCAAAAGGAAATTCTCACGCCAACCTCTCTTTTAAGACAAAACTCTCCCCTCTTGCACCCAAAGACCACCCCAAACACATTATTACTACCAAAAAGGTGGGCTGCCTCCCCCAAGCGCCTTTGTTTTACGTCGTTGGCTCGACAAGATGACTTATACGGTGCCAATTTTTCCAAAGTTATACTATTGGCACAGGCGAGAAAAGGTAGAAGTGCTTTGTTTAACGTCGTTAGCATCGACGTATTAGCACCACAACCATCAACCAAAATCCGAACTCAAAAAGATCAACAACTCAATAAGACTAAAAATAGCAAGCATTATGAAAACCAAATTCGCTAGAAACTTACATCTCATTGCCCACAATGCTAGTTTTTCCCAACTCGGGAATCCTCTTTTCTCAAAATCTCTCATCATCTTCTTCTTGTAATTGCCATTCCATGGTAGTTGTCCCCATTTACAAATTCTATGAGCTCCATCTACCGGTGAGTACACAAAATCGATCGCATAATACTTATCAACACAAGGTGGGAGAGTGTAATAATCCGGGACCGGCATGCTAATAATATCCAACTCTCCCGGTAGCTCTGCCAAAGATGGCTTATAAATCTCTTGAGGTTTCACCACACACTTCATAACGACATCTTCACAAACTTCAATTGAGAGTGATGGTGAAATGGGCGATCCCAACTTCTCTTCCGACTCTAATTCTGTCTCATCAAACAGTGTGCTCAAATCTATCATACACCCTTCGAGGTCATCATTTTGCATTTCTTCGGGAGGCAGTGTAATAGATAAAAGTTGCATCTCCTCCATTTCCAAGTCTTGCAACTCCTTTTCATCCCAAAATGAGCTATCTTCATCACCAAAAAATTCTTGCTCAGTCATAACAATGGTCGGTTCCACCACACACTCCACCAATGTATCATCAATTTTCATCTCAAGGGGTGAAGGTGCAATAGGTAGAACGTGAAACTTGCCATAATCAAATATCGCAATAGGAGGTGGCACTATGAGCAATCCCAACTCACTATCTGGCTCAGAAATCTCATCATGGCAAACTGAATCATCAACCTCACTCTCAACCTGAACTTTTTCAGTGATAACATCATCATCCCGGACCACCGCTATTGCACATGTCCCTTCCTCTTTCTCATGCCTCCTCTTTTCAATCAATTGCCCCATCCGGTCTTCAAGATTTCTTACGTCGGAGTCAAATCTTCTATCGAACTCTTGCATATCCTTCTTCATTTGAATCAAACTCTCGTTCAATAAAAAATTAATCCGCTCTATTTGAATGTCGGTGAAGTCTTCTTGTGGAATGGGGGAAACGATCATACCGACTTTGATTCATTGGAGGTGAGTAGTAGGCCTCTTGCCATGCCAAACTCTGATCAAGTGGCTGAATCTGGGTGAAGCTATCAACACGTTGAGTATGAACACCGTAATCCTGATAAGCACTAGGGTTCGGACAACTCTCATAATTTTGGGGCTCATAACTTGAATAACCATATTTTTGACTTTGGCATGCACTAGGGCACTGATAAGCCCATGAACCTTGGTTACTCTGCTGTTGATATTGAGGCTGAGGCACGAACTGTTGTTGATAACATTGTTCAGGTGCCTGAGGTTGGTATGGGTATTGTTGTTCAGGTGAGTAGTATCGATTGAAAAATCCATCCATTTAAGCTCAAGCTGCAAGATCTTAGAAAACAACAAGAAAACAATAAAATAAAACCTAGGCCCAAGCCTTCGGTTCACTTGCAAGATATCACAAATAGCACACAATTCCCCGGCAACGGCGCCATTTTGATTGAGCTAAAATCCACCCCTTCAAAAACAATTTATAAAGACTCGAAACCGCGGGTAAACTAACTCTCTAACCGGCAGTGTACCGGGTCGATTGCTAGGATAGCTACAGGAGTATGAGGTCGAACCCAAAGGAATCGTGTTTGTAAGTACCAAAGTGAACGTAATGCTTAGTCTAGGTGATCAATTTCTTAAGGTTTTGTTTACTACAACGACACTAAGTGAGTCTAAGTAACGAGTCTAAAGATAAAAAGAAAGAAAGAAGATTAAACTACTAGGTTTTAACGATAAATTAAGGAGACATAGCCGAACCATGATCAAAATAGCTAGTTTCACCCCAAGGAATGACAAAACCGGGAATGTGCATTAAACGAACGAACTCTTGCATACATTTTCACGGGTACGTACTCCTAATCCCGGTGCTAGGGTCTGAACAACTCTTCCCCAACACCTTATGCCTAGTCAACTAACCTTCCCTAAAAAAGGTTCATTCACAAGACATGTTATGCATGAGAGCCGTTTAAACGTTAAAAACGAGTAACCTCGCACTACTATGCGATCCTAGAACCCTTTTCCCACACCCCTCTATCTGAACAACTCTCAAGATTGATGTGTGTGATTTTTGACCTAGGTGATCAATCTAGCCCAAATCCATTATAATGAGTTCTAAGACATGAAACAAGCAAGATATAACATTAAAAAGCACTACCCACTCCCAATTTCATCACCCAAAGGGTGATTTCACCAAATTTCACATGATTCGACTATGTAGGTGTTTAGCTACTCATTATACTACTCAAGTCATGCATAAAACAGTAAATGAAAGCCATAACAAGTAAAAGAGAAGAGAAATATACCATTAAATTGCGAAAATTCGAGTTGAGATCCAAAAAGTACAAAATAAAGAAGTAATTAAAAGGTGGTCTCTTAGTGTTTGGAATGAAAATCTAAGCTAAGAAATGGAAAGATTAAGCTAAGATGTTGTTGATTTACACTAAGAGAGAGTATTCTAAGCTATTACAAAATTCGAGCAAGAAAATGGGTAGAGTTTTGCTAAGAAAAACTTGATATCCAAGAAAATGTCTAAGGGGGGTATTTATAGGTGAAGGGAAAATCTGCTGCAAAAACGGTCCAAACGCGCGTTTAGAGGGCCGGAACGGGCGTTTGGAATCTTCAAACGCGCGTTTCGCTTAGTTGAAACGCGCGTTACGCATGAATTCTGGGCAGGGGCTTGACTGTTCTTCATCTGGAACGCGCGTTTGGGAAGGTTCAAACGCGCGTTTGGGATCTTGGAACGCGCGTTTGGAGTGATTTCACACGCGCGTTTGGAGAGCTTGAACTCGTATCAACTCGGACTTCGGAACGCTCGTTTGAGGGGTTCAAACGCGCGTTTGAACCCCCGTTTCCCCAAATCTTCACTTTTCTTCCTTTTTGGGCCCTCGTCTTGCCTCGGTCACGCTTTTTCACCACAAATCATCACCTTCCGGGTCCTCGAGACACCAATACCCTTCAATATCATAGACAACCACAAACATCCAAACAATTCCGGTGGGTAAGAGTGCTCGGGAATGAGGTTAATATCAACAAAAAGGGGTATGAATTCATCAAAGTAACGGATTCGTTCCCCGTGCCATAAGCTCACGATATCACCCCGAAAATGGTCTAATTTACCCAAAATTGTGCTTTGAAAGTGTGGTAAACGGGGGTAATTAATGCACCGGAGTCACGTAAAGTTGACTCCCATCAGTACCTGAACATTCTTTTTACAGCTTTCCAGTGTTCCTTTCCAGGTTGAGCCATAAACCCGCGACAACACCGACCGCCCGAGCCGAGATCGTGCCTAGTGCACACCATGGCATACATCAGACTGCCAACTGCACTAGCATAGGGAACTTTTGACATATACTCCTTCTCCTCTTCTGACTGTGAAGCAAAAACTGACAAATGAACATTTGATGCCATAGGAGTATCTATTGGCTTAGCAAACACATGCCAAACTTTGACAAAATCTTCTGTATATAGCCCTGCTGAGATAAAAACAGTTTCTTCTGATTTCTATCTCTCCAGATCTCCATCCCTAAAATTTTCTTGGCTGCTCCCAAATCTTTCATTTCGAACTCGGCACTGAGAAAGTCTTTCAGATCCTGAACATCAGACTTCTTCTTTGAAGCTATCAGCATGTCATCCACATATAACACAAGATAGATGTAAGATCCATCTTCCAACTAACTGTTTTAGACACAGCAATCATAAGGACTTCTGTTGTAACCCAACTGGGTCATATAACTGTCAAACCTTTTATACCACTATCTAGGAGCTTTCTTCAGTCCATACAATGACTTCTTCAACTTACACACAAGATCTTCCTTACCGGGAACTTGGAAACCCTCTGGCTGAGTCATGTATATCTCTTTGTCTACCTCACCATGTAGAAAAGCTGTCTTCCCATCTAACTGCTCAAGTTCTAGATCTTGCTGTGCCACCATTGCTAGTAACACTCTGATTGAAGTATATCTAACTACTGGTGAGAATATCTCATCAAAGTCTACCCCTTCTTTCTGACTGAACCCTCTTGCAACCAAACGGGCCTTATACTTAACTCTTTCTGCCTCAGTTATCCCTTCCTTCTTCTTGAAAATCCATTTGCAAGTAACAACTCTCCTTTCAGCTGGATGTTTAACTAGATCCCAAGTCCGATTCTTCAGTAATGACTCCATTTCATCTCCCATGGCAGCAAGCCATTGAGATGCTTCAGAACATGTCACTGCTTCCCGGTAAGTAGAAGGTTCAAAACCATCCACTTCTTCTGCAACTTGAAGTGCGTATCCAACCATATCATCAAACTCATACCTTCTAGGAGGTATCCCAACATTGGATCTTCTAGCTCTGCGCGACGGTTTATACTATCTTGACCCACGTTCTCAGTTTGACGCTCAACTGACATTTGCTCAGCTGACTGGCTTGGATTCAGTTCTGGTTCAGTAACCATATCAGATGAAAACTGACTTGGATCAGTTGATTGTTGCATTCCAACCGACTCCACCTGAAGCTCCACCTTACCGTCAGTTTTCTCAGTTTCAGCCCTGGTTTCAGTTTCAGTTATCCTCTGCACTGATGAACTGAGTATAGAATTTTCATCGAAAACTGTATCTCTACTGAGAATGACTCTGTTTTCTGTTGATGACCAAATTCCGTACCCCTTTACTCCATCAACATACCCCACAAACACTCCTTTCTTGGCCCTTGGTTCCAGTTTCCCTTCACTGACATGATAGTAAACTGTGCTTCCAAAAACCCTTAGAACTGAATTGTAACGCCCCAATTTTCACGAAATAAAACGAGAAGGGTATAGTTGTCAAAAATAACATTTCATTTAATAATTTATTTATATATATTTTTAATAGTGATCAATTACGCAATAAAAACACAATTTATTATTGATATCACTTTATTATTATAGAATGATTTGTAAAAGTTGGTGTATATCTAAGCTCATTAATTTTTGTTTAGAAGAAATGATCTTTGTTTATTTATTATTATTAATTTGTTTTATCTTAAAAGATTTTGGTTTGTCATTTAACCTTTCATTAAAATTATTAAATAATTATTATAGTACTAATGGTTAAAATGGATAAGTTCTTTAAAATAAAATAAAAAAAAAACAATAAATATCATTTAAGTCTGCTTCTTAACATATTTTCGGTTACCAAAATAATTAATCAATAAGTCTTCTTTATACTACTCATTTAATTAGTTGCTATCCATCAGTTTAAAAATTAATATGAATATTTTTAACATAGAAATGATTTTGTTGTGACATTATACTAAAAGTGATATTATCATCATTGTTGTTGTTTATTACTTATTTATTTTGATACTACGTGATTATAAATGTTTTAGTGGTAAGAATTATTATTATTTTTTCTTTCTTTCTTTTCTTTAAATGATAAAATTCAAGTGGTGAATATAGTGCATGATAATTAGTTTTATTTGCATGCTTAAATGCCGTTACCTTAAGTATCTTTTAGGATTGATTTAATGGGTATTAAATTGATAATTTGACGTTACTGGTATTTATAAACGTTTACCCTCGACATAATTCCATTTCCGTTGCCGACTAAATTAAGGTAACTTTACACCTTTCAGCTCATATATAGTTCATCTATTTATTATATATATATAGGAAATTAAACACTATTTCTTGGTGATTGCTTACAAATATAAAGCCAAAATTTTCCTCTCTCCCCCATATATATATATATATATATATATATATATATATATATATATATATATATATATATATATATATATATAAGGCCTGCTTCATCATCTTCACATGATACAGAGGTGAATCCTAGAATCTGCCGGTCTTCATTTGCCGAGAATCACCACCATATATAGTCACATCCTTCTCATTACTATTGAAAGCCATCACAACTACTTTTGTTAACTGTTTTCAAAATGCTCTGGTAAGACAATAGTCATTTCATCTTCAACAAATAAGCGGCTGCATTCACATCTTCCTTCTTATTCAAGCCTATATACCACGAGTAAATTATTCAGCCCACAAAACTTCATCATCGTTATTGCCTGAAACTACCACGTACTCATCGTTCCGTTGTCTACGGGAGCTGCAACTGCCGTATATGCCATTCGTATCATCATGTACTAACATCAACCGTCATATTTGAGATTTCTTAAACCGTGGGGTACTTATACTGGGTTAGTTTGATGCATTAAGTTATTTGTGGGTTGGTTATTGGATACTTGCATATGTAAAAAGGAAATATGGATATATACATATAACCATACGGAAGTTGTCATGGTTGATTGGTTTGAGGAAACTGGACAACGAATGAAGAATCAAATTAAAAGTGTATTAGACAGTCATAATGACAAATAGGAACGGTGAGTTCAATTTTATTTTCTTTAAAAATCAATTTTTTTTTAAAAAGTATTTTTAAAGTTTTTTAATTTAATATATTATTGATATAGATAAATAATCCATATCTCATTAAAAATGATTTATTAACTTTCTCGACTTAGTGATAATAACGTGATAAAACAAATCTTGTAAAAATGACATTGCATGTCCCACCTCGGTGGTATGGTACCGTACTTCCCGCTTCGCGCGGCATGGTATATTGTACTTGTACCTTTCCCGCTTCGGCGGCATGGCTAGTTCCCGCTTCGGCGGCATGGTTCTCGTTCTCGCTAGATGGGCCCGCTGAGGATTTCACAGTCGGGTTAGCTGTGCATTGGGCCTGAGACCGCGGTTGTGGGGTCCGAGGCAAGTGGACTCTCCGGAAGCCCCAGGAGATTGGGTGTCGGAAGGACGGACTTCACTATAAAATACTTGTTGTGGATATAAGGTGGTGAAATGAGAGTCATAAGGTAGAGACAATCGTATCAGCTGTATCGATGTCTAGTAAGGGAACTTGATGAATTGACGGATCTCGAATGAGCTTGCTCGACTTGAACTTGATACATAAATTTTAAACAAGTATATTATTACATAAATACTCGAACAAGATTTCTAGAAAATGTATATATTGTTACAACATTTTTTTTAAATATATAACACTCTCGCACATGCTCATACCAGCGTTTTTGCTGACGACTAATTTTCTTTGTTTCTTTGTGTTTTTGTTTTGTTTTGTTTTTCTTCGATAAATAAAAATCAAGTAATGGTTCGAAAGAGATGTAATGAGGATGAAAACGATGACATGGACCTGGATTTAGAACATTCTATGCAAATTATGTTAATTACAATTGTAGTATTTTATTTGTTGTAATCTATAATTGAAACACTTAGTGTAGATTTGTAAATTGAATTGTAGTTTTATTGAATTATTTTGAGAATTAAAGTCTAGTTAATGAAGTCGCGGCGAGAGCTTCGCAACCCCTCATAGAATGACTCCAGTGGACCTAGGGGTCGGGAGTAGGGTGTTACATGAATAATCTACAGACTTACCTGACCACATCTCAAATGGTGTTTGAGACTGATCCCTGTGTGAGGACTCCTGTTGATTAAGTAGCAAGTTGTGGTAACAGCCTCTGCCCAAAATCTCCTTGATAAACCAGCATGACACAACATACATCTTGCTCTCTCCAGAAGAGTTTGATTCATTCTCTCAGCTACACCATTTTGCTTATACTCCAGATGTATGATGTCTGGCAATACCCTCAGTTTTGCATAATGTATCAAACTCAGTCCAGTAGAATTCCAGACATTTATCTGTATGAAGCCTCTTGATCTTCTTCCCTAACTGATTCTCAACTAGAGCCTTCCATTGCATGAAGCTCTTGAATGCCTCACTTTTGTCTTTCATCAGCACCACCAAGTCCTTGAATAGTCATCAATAAAGGACACAAAATATCTGTGACCACCCAATGACTCCACCTTTGATGGCCCCCAACAATCAGAATGAATGTAATCAAGTGATGACTTTGTATTGTGTATCCCTTTTGAGAACTTGCTCCTATGTAGCTTCCCAAACACACAATGCTCACAAAAATCCAGATTCTTGACCTTACATCCCCCAAGAAAATCTTTCTGAGAAAGAACCTGCATGCCCTTTTCACCCATGTGACCCGGTCTCATGTGCCACGGTTTTATAAGCAGGATCGATGAATCTCGGTGATGCCACGGCGGCGGAACCGAACAACCGACCCTTGTAATATATACCCCTTTCTTGATTCCTTTGAGAACTTCAACCGAGTTTTTATAGACACTCGGACACCACTTTCCCCCTTACAACTGAATCCCCTGCTGTCCAAAGAACTGAGAGATACCAAGTTTTTGGTCATTTGTGGAACATGTCTAACTTCACTCAGTTGACAGAATCTTCCATCATCCGTCCTCAACTAAACTAAGCCAATTCCAACTACCTTGCAGACCTTGCTGTTTGCCATAGATATATGACCACCATCTATCTCGCGATAACTTGAGAACCACTCTCTGTGATGGCAAATATGAAAGGATGCCCGAGTCCGAATCCACACATCGCTTGATGTGCCGACTCTCCCCGCCACTAGGACCATGTCCTCATTTGAATCATGCTCACTGCTACGCACGTGTGTGCGAACTTGTTCTCCTTCGTTTCTTCCTCTTTGGACAATTGGACTTTCAATGTCCCCTCGCTCCTTACAATAATTACGTACATCCGTGGATTTAGAGCTTTGGACCTTGTCTTCTTGGAACTTTTCTTCCTAGACCGACCATGCTATTTTCCACTCGCTACAACCGACTATTAGTCCTGCAGCTCGACCGTCCGCTCCAAATGCCTTTATGTCTCGGCTCTCCCGGCATTTAAAGTCGACCTTCGTTAGGAAATCACTAGTTTAACGCGGCGGAATTTAAAATTTTGATTTCCTTTTCTAGATCGTTCTTCGTTTAATGCAATAAACACGTTAAGTAGTTTGACGGTTATACCTTGGATGATCTACAAGATCGTCGCTTTGACCGCCAACGGAGAGTAGTTCAATGCGCAAGCCGTCCACGCGTCCGGCCTCTATCGCTAATCCACACGAACCCCTCGCCGGAATCCTCCTTGGATTGCTATCGGAAAAACTCCGGTCGCTAGACCGGACCTTTTCTTCCCTCACAAACTCTATGGGGAGCTCTCTATTTTACACAAGAATTATGAACTCTTGCAATTGTGTTGTACAAAAGAGCTTGACACCCACCTCCTATATATAGTGGTTGGGGCGCCCCATATGGTGTGGAGGAGAAGAAAACCTTTTTCCAATAAAATAAAGAAAATCTTCTAGATTGATTTATCTCTTTAATTATAATTTATTTTGCCAATATCTTATATTGATTATAATTATCTTATTACCATAAATCTATTTTTCAAAATCAATTAATATCTCATATTAATATTATGGTAATCTTATTAATTAAAGTGCACAATCCAAGTGTATCTTGTACACTCAAAAGTGGCGCCCCATATGCCAATTAATTGGCTTCCGGAATATTCTTTAATTAATCTAATTTATGTATATAATTAATATCTTGTATTTTATTTATTCATAATAAATAAATACCACCATATTAATTTACCACTATAACCTTTATAGTCTAGAGATAAACTTTCCTTATTTGGTTATCAACTATAACCGCATTTTAATCCGACTCGATGTTCATATGTGTGTGACCCGATAGGCTTCCGAATATGTTGGCCGTAGACACAAAGTGCAATTTACCAAAATGCCCTTTATACCTAACGATCACGGGATAGCGTCTAGCAACACACCGTGACCCCCAATTATCGGAAGAGTCAAAAGCAATGACTACTACCTTTCATGTGAAGCGATTACCGTGTAACTTACAATCCTATCGCTATAATAATATCCATACGATCGTATCTCGAGTGTCAATACATTGACGATCGTATCTTATAATCTGGATATCATGCTCTCTCGGAATAACACATTTACTCCCACTTTGCAAAGATTCTCGAGAGCTAGACATTCCTTATAAGAAGGCCATTTCGGATATTCAATCCCAATCATAGGATACGCGATTCCCGGACGACCAATCATGTATACTCCGCATGCTTCAATATCATACCCAATCACTACCGCATGATCGCCCCGTGGTTAGGAGAAATCTCAATAGTGTCAAAGCATGACAATCCACACCGTGATGCCATGAAGACTCCGGTCAAAAGGATAATTACACAACCGCCACATAGTGTGACACTTAATGTAAGTGGGTCGGTCTAACGTACGCATTCTCTAATACACGTCCACGTACGGTCCAAGTGTCTACACACTTCGATAGACGAGATCTATCCCTACCTTCTAAAAGATAGAAGACATCCAATACGTGCTAGTCGATTATACTATCAATGTCCCATTTGATAATATGTAAGACTAGAGACATTTAAGTACCAACCTTGTTATAGTGATTAGAGATCTCATCAACCATAATCACTATCATGGTTTCTCTATCACGATTGATACTAGGGACGTTACTATATATATACAACAAATAATATGAAGACAAACAATATATAATAACATAAGTGCTTTTATTAATCATAATAAAGTTATTACATGAACTAAATAGGCTTGTAAATGACCCGACCCGGTCGGATCCGGTCCGACCCGATTGGGTTTAGGACACCTTTCCAACAATCTCCCACTTGGCCTAAAGCCAATCACCCATATGCCTAAGCCCGTGCAAGTGAACATGTTTCTCATGCTTAGCTTGAGACAATGCCTTGGTTAACGGATCGGCTATGTTATCATCCGTGTGGACTTTCTCTATCTTTACATCTCCTCTATCTACTATCTCTCTAATCAAGTGATAGCGCCGTAGCACATGTTTGGACTTCGATGAGACCTTGGTTCCTTTGATGAGATATCGCTCCATTATTATCACGGTACGGAGTGTTGGACCTTCAATGGAGGGAACCACACCAAGTTCGGTAATGAACTTCTTCATCCAAACGCTTCCTTTGCCGCCTCCGAGGCTGCTATGTATTCGGCTTCCGTTGTAGAATCTGCGGTAGTCTCCTGCTTGGAACTCTTCCGGCTCGCTTTGCTCCGCCGTTAAGCGTGAAAACAAATCCGGTTGTGACTTAAAGTCATCCTTGTCGGTTGGAAGCGGCATCTGTGTAACCTCGTAATACTAAATCATCATTCCCGAAAACCGGGAACATATCCCTAGTACGTCTCAAGTACTTAAGGATATTCTTGACGACAATCCGGTGACCATCACCTGGATTGGACCGGTACCTACTAGTCATACTAAGAGGGTACGAGACGTACGGTCTTGTGCATAACATGGCATACATGATAGACCCGATTGCCGAAGCATAAGGGACTCTACTCATTTGTGCCCTTTCCTCTCTCTGTCTTAGGACTCATTCCCTTTGACGAGTAGACCCCATGTGACATGGGCGGCAATCCTTTCTTGGGTTTGCTCCATGCTTGAATCTCTTCGACATCTTGTCTATATAGGTGGATTGTGACGGACCAAGCAACCTTTTGGATCTATCTCTATAGATCTTTATTCCCGAGAATATAAGTGCCTCACCCAAGTCCTTCATTGAGAAGTTCTTGGATAACCAAGCTTTGACGATTGTAACATAGGCACATCATTTCCTATGAGCGATATGTCATCCACATAAAGCACTAAGAACACAATGGCACTCCCACTAACCTTCTTGTAAACACGGGGCTCATCTTCGTTCTTGATGAAATCAAAGCTTTTTGATTATCTCATCAAAGCGAAGATTCCAACTCCGAGAAGCTTGCTTTAGTCCATAAATGGATCTTTGCGGTTTACACACCATCCTGGCGTCATTGGTTGTGAAACCCTCGAGTTGTGTCATATACACTTCCTCGGACGGGTTCCCGTTAAGGAAAGGCTTGTTTTCACATCCATCGCAGATTTCGTAATCATGGTATCTTTGCAATAGCAAGCAAAATTCTAATGGATTTTAACATGGCAACGGGCGAGAAGGTTTCATCATAGTCAACTCCTTGTCTTTGCTTATAACCTTTTGCCACCAACCTAGCCTTGTAGGTGGTCACGTTACCGTCCATGTCGGTCTTTCTCTTAAAGACCCATTTACACCCTATGGGAACTATTCCCTCAGGTGGATCAACTAAGTTCCAAACTTGGTTGTCTTTCATGGATTCCATTTCAGAATTCATGGCTTCTAGCCATTTCTCTTTGTCATGCCTTAATAGCACTTCCTCATAAGTTCTAGGGTCCTCATCTTCCATGAGATACACGCCTGTGTACCTTTCGGGTTCACGGCGTTCCCTGGTGGATCTTCGAGGTGCTAGTGTGTCCACGGTAGAGGCTGGTGTCACATCTATGTGTGGCAAGTCCTCTACTTCCATCAACTGACTATTATCCGTAAGTGGTTCTCGAATTTCTTCAAGATCAATTTTACTCCCACTGACCCTATCCAGAATAAACTCTTTCTCCAGAAAGTGGCCGATCCCCGGCAACAAAAACCTTTTGTTCCTCAGGATGGTAAAATTGGTATCCTCTAGTTTCTCTAGGATAACCCACAAATAGACATTTGTCAGATCTAGCTTCTAATTTATCGGGCATCATCCTCTTCACATAAGTCGGACAACCCCAAGGTTTAAGATAGGCTAGACTCGGTTTCCTCTTATGCCATACCTCGTATGGTGTGGATTCAACCGTCTTTGATGGAACTCGGTTCAGTGTATAGGATGCGGTTTCTAGAGCGTACCCCCAAAACGATTTTGGAAGAACTGCGTAGCTCATCATGGATCGTACCATGTCTAACAAAGTACGGTTCCTCCTCTCAGAAATGCCATTCATTTGAGGCGTCCCTGGAGGGGTCCATTCAGGTAGAATCCCATTCTCCTTTAAATAACTTTGAAACTCTCCATCTAGGTATTCTCCACCTCGATCGGATCGAAGTGTTTTGATTTCTTTACCCAGTTTGTTTCTCCACTTCGCTTCGAATTCTTTGAACTTTTCGAAGGCTTCAGACTTGTACTTCATTAAGTATATATAACCATAGCGAGAATGGTCATCAGTGAAAGTGATAAAATAAGAGTATCCTCCTTTGGCTTGAATCGACATTGGGCCACACACATCAGTATGTATGAGCTCAAGCAATTCATTGGATCTTATCCCTTTGCCACTAAAAGGTGACTTTGTCATCTTGCCAAGTAAACAAGCTTCGCATGTATCAAACGATTCGTAATCGAATTGATCCAACATTCCATCTTTATGGAGTTTGGAAATGCGATTCTTATTTATATGGCCAAGTCTACAATGCCACAAGTAGGATTCATTCAAGTCATTTGTTTTGGCTTTCTTGTTATTTATATTAAGTACGTCAACATTCATATCTAATATGTAGAGACCATTGCTAAGTATGCCAGTACCATAAAAGATTCCATCACGTGAAAAAGAACAACATTTATTCTCAAACGTAAAAGAAAATCCATCAACATCTAATGCGAAATAGAAATAATGCTCTTCGTAAGAGCGGGAACAAAATAACGATTATTGAGTTCTAGTACTAGCCTTTGGGCAATGAAAGAAAATAAACTCCTACGGCCGCGCGGCAACACACTTGCTCCATTTCCAACGCGTAGGTCCACCTCTCCTTTCCTCGGATCTCTAGTTCTTCTTAGTGCCTGCATATTCGTACAAATATGAGAACCACAACCGATATCTAATACCCGGTGGTTAGACTTAGAAGAAGTAATGTTGATCTCAATCATAAATATACACGAAGTCGAAGCATCGGTATGCTTCTTCTTGGTACTCAAGAAGCCACTTGCGGTTTCTCCTCCAATGTCCGGTCTCACCGCAATGGAAGCAAGCATCCTTGGATTTGTCTTTTGCTATCTTAGGCGTTGGCTTAGGTGCGGCCTTCGCCTTCTTGGACTTTTACGGGCTTTTGCCTTGCCCTTACTTGAAGTGACCGGCAACACTTGCTTTCCCTTCCCTACGGTGCCCTCGGCGAGTTTTCAACATGTTCAATAACTCCGCTAGGGAGCAATCTATCTTGTTCATGTGATAGTTCATCACAAACTGCGAGAATGAGTCGGTAGAGATTGCGAGAATCAAGTCAATACTCAACTCTCGTTCCAACTTGTGGCCCGGCTTCCCAAGCCTCTCTATGTACCCGATCATTTTAAGCACGTGTGACCCCACGGCGGTCCCGGATGCCATCTTACAACTAAACGGGGCCTTCGAGACCTCGTACCTCTCGGTGCGAGGCGAGAAGCGTAAAGTTCCTTCGGGTGGACCATGATAGAGTAGGCGTCCATAGACTCATCTTTGTTTCTGCGGTTCCGGTGTCATAGAAGCAAGCATGATACATGTAGCATCGATGCTTGTCGAACGGTGCTTGTTGTACTTCTCGACAACATCGCGGCCGAACCCTCGGCGGGCTTTTCGGTAGGGCCTCGTCCAAGACATAGCCAATCTTCTCGTGCCTCAAAACGATTTTGAGGTTTCTTTCCCAATCGAGAAAATTAGTTTCGTCAAGCTTGTTATCGATGATAAAACGAAGGTTCAATTTGTTTGACATTTTCTACAACAATAAATAAAAGATAGAATAAGTAAAAGCTCATGTATAAAAACCCTAAATTTGCACTTAAATTTTCTAAGGTTTTTTCTCCCACTAGCCAACTATTCCCTATTGACTTTCAAGAATTTAATTAATTCTTTAGTGGTGGGATCCCATCTAGTTACCTCGATTCCCGACGAGGGCCGATCAACCGAGATAATTTCGACGGTAGATACTCTTGCCGGTCGCATCGCATGCGACTCCCGGTGGTTGACTAGTCAACTCTTTGACGTTTCACATCTCATGTGATAGCCAACCCCTTGTCTCTAAAATCGGACGGTCTGACGAGGGGCCAATCACCGCAAGATTCCGGTCGAGTCGCAACCCAATATTCATGAGATCTCGTAACGATCATATCTCAATAATAACGATATACCCGTGGTAGGTCAACTCCCGACGAGGGCCGATCGGTTGGATCCGAACAAGGGCTCTTCACCGTCATTATAATATTGGGAGACAATTTTGGCTCGATTTTTGGCGTGGGAATAATTTTAATTAATTCACTTAATTAATTTGGTTTAATTATGGTCTCATCTACTATGTGCATATTACTACGATATCATATAAAGTAAAACATACACAACATTCCGCGCATAAAATAACCGGTATGATCATGGACTTTTCTAGGTGCGGTTTCGAATACAAACGACGAAACCGCGGGTCACAAACTAAGGGTATCTGCAACCTCCAACGGGATCTTTATTCTTTGTACGCCAATGGGTTCTTTATTTCTCTTTGGTCTCGAACTTCTTGCTCCATTCTTGTTACATAATTAATAATTACACCCGCCGCACACGGGGGGGGAACTCGAGGAATGGGATAAATGCAAAAAGTAAACTAGGTCACGTTCTTCATAACGGCCTAGGACAATTTTCAAAACCAACATAAAGAAAACATTCCCATCTATCCTATTGGTCGAGTCCATGATCAATCGGGGTCCATATAATCACATTATATCTACTCATCTAATCCATACAATTTTATCTTATGAAAAAGATTAAATTCTAATTTTAACTACTACTACTCATGCGTCTTTATTTTATCGCGTCAAATAATTAAATAACTTTTAATTAATTATATGACTTAACCGAAAATTAAAATTAACATTTAATTTTAAATCGATTTCAATTTTAATTAAATTTGAACTATTCAAAATAAAATTAAAATTATAAAGTCTCCTATTTGTTTCATTTCCAATACTAAATTTAGCTTAGGCACAGCCACTTTCCAAAATCAAAATTTTGGAAGTGGCACAAGCTAGGCTATTCCAAATCAAATATTTGGAAAGGGCTGGCTACTCCAAATCAAATATTTGGAAAGGCCAAATTATTTTGGTCTAGGCACAGCCACTTTCCAAAATCAAAATTTTGGAAGTGGCCTAGGCTAGGCTATTCCAAATCAAATATTTGGAAAGGGCCAGGCTTTATTCCAAATCAAATATTTGGAAAGGCCAAATAATTTTGGTTTAGGCACAGCCACTTTCCAAAATCAAAATTTTGGAAGTGGCCTAGCTAGCTATTCCAAATCAAATATTTGGAAAGGGCCTAGGCCTATTCCAAATCAAAATTTGGAAAGGCCAATGTCCCATATGGTTTCCCGATGGTCCAAACTATTTGAACCATTGGTTGGCCATATGACACAACTAAACAAACGAGATATCTATGCACAATAAAATATCACAAAACAAAAAGGGTTGATCTCCCCCAATGGAAGAGGAGAGCCGACGGACGGCAGCCCGAAGGCCACCGCCGCCGCCGCCGCCGCCGCCGAGGGATGGGGGCGCCGCCGGTCGGCCGACCCCCGTGAACCCTTTTTTTTTTTTTTTTTTTTTTTTTTGTTTTAACGTTTCGTGATTTAAATCTTGCATCTATCGATTAAATACTACGCATTTAAATTATGCTTATTGCTTAAGCTCGAAGTACGTCTCGATACAACCGTTGTTAGGAAATCACTAGTTTAACGCGGCGGAATTTAAAATTTTGATTTCCTTTTCTAGATCGTTCTTCGTTTAATGCAATAAACACGTTAAGTAGTTTGACGGTTATACCTTGGATGATCTACAAGATCGTCGCTTTGACCGCCAACGGAGAGTAGTTCAATGCGCAAGCCGTCCACGCGTCCGGCCTCTATCGCTAATCCACACGAACCCCTCGCCGGAATCCTCCTTGGATTGCTATCGGAAAAACTCCGGCTGCTAGACCGGACCTTTTCTTCCCTCACAAACTCACTATGGGGAGCTCTCTATTTTACACAAGAATTATGAACTCTTGCAATTGTGTTGTACAAAAGAGCTTGACACCCACCTCCTATATATAGTGGTTGGGGCGCCCCATATGGTGTGGAGGAGAAGAAAACCTTTTTCCAATAAAATAAAGAAAATCTTCTAGATTGATTTATCTCTTTAATTATAATTTATTTTGCCAATATCTTATATTGATTATAATTATCTTATTACCATAAATCTATTTTTCAAAATCAATTAATATCTCATATTAATATTATGGTAATCTTATTAATTAAAGTGCACAATCCAAGTGTATCTTGTACACTCAAAAGTGGCGCCCCATATGCCAATTAATTGGCTTCCGGAATATTCTTTAATTAATCTAATTTATGTATATAATTAATATCTTGTATTTTATTTATTCATAATAAATAAATACCACCATATTAATTTACCACTATAACCTTTATAGTCTACGAGATAAACTTTCCTTATTTGGTTATCAACTATAACCGCATTTTAATCCGACTCGATGTTCATATGTGTGTGACCCGATAGGCTTCCGAATATGTTGGCCGTAGACACAAAGTGCAATTTACCAAAATGCCCTTTATACCTAACGATCACGGGATAGCGTCTAGCAACACACCGTGACCCCCAATTATCGGAAGAGTCAAAAGCAATGACTACTACCTTTCATGTGAAGCGATTACCGTGTAACTTACAATCCTATCGCTATAATAATATCCATACGATCGTATCTCGAGTGTCAATACATTGACGATCGTATCTTATAATACGGATATCATGCTCTCTCGGAATAACACATTTACTCCCACTTTGCAAAGATTCTCGAGAGCTAGACATTCCTTATAAGAAGGCCATTTCGGATATTCAATCCCAATCATAGGATACGCGATTCCCGGACGACCAATCATGTATACTCCGCATGCTTCAATATCATACCCAATCACTACCGCATGATCGCCCCGTGGTTAGGAGAAATCTCAATAGTGTCAAAGCATGACAATCCACACCGTGATGCCATGAAGACTCCGGTCAAAAGGATAATTACACAACCGCCACATAGTGTGACACTTAATGTAAGTGGGTCGGTCTAACGTACGCATTCTCTAATACACGTCCACGTACGGTCCAAGTGTCTACTACACTTCGATAGACGAGATCTATCCCTACCTTCTAAAAGATAGAAGACATCCAATACGTGCTTGTCGATTATACTATCAATGTCCCATTTGATAATATGTAAGACTAGAGACATTTAAGTACCAACCTTGTTATAGTGATTAGAGATCTCATCAACCATAATCACTATCATGGTTTCTCTATCACGAGATTGATACTAGGGACGTTACTATATATATACAACAAATAATATGAAGACAAACAATATATAATAACATAAGTGCTTTTATTAATCATAATAAAGTTATTACATGAACTAAATAGACTGTAAATGACCCGACCCGGTCGGATCCGGTCCGACCCGATTGGGTTTAGGACACCTTTCCAACACTTACATCCTCTAAAACAACTGCATCCTTCCCAACTATGAAAGACTGCACAAAGTTCTCATAGGAAGCTGGTAACGAAACCAACAAAATCAAAGCAGCATCTTCATCCTCAATCTTAACATCAATATTCCTGAGATCAAGTAATATTGTGTTCGGTGATCAAGATGATCTCTCAATTGAGCCCCCTCATGCATCCTCGAGCTGAAACGATTCATACTGCCGGCGAAGAACTTGTTGGTCAATGACTTAGTCATATACAGGCTTTCAAGCTTTGACCATAACTTGGCAGCGGTGTCTTCCTCATAAATTTCTGTGACAACATCATCAGACAAGCACAACATGATGGTTGAATGTGCTTTCTTCTCCAGACTGGCATAATATGCAGAACTGGCATCCCCTCTACCTGATAAAGGAGTCCACAATCATTGTTGCTTTAACAAGGCCCGCATCTTGATTTTCCATAAACTGAAACTGTTCCTCCCTATAAATTTATCAATCTTCACGTTCATTGCTGACATCCTTCTAATTAAAGAACAAACCTTTGATCATAAAATCCTAGCACCGGTCACCGGTCTTGGTGAAGATCAACTCTGTTCACCTGCAACTCCTGAATCTTGAACCTCTCTGATACCAGTTTGTTATAAACACAAATAGGAATATGCAGTTTAAGAAAGAAACAAACACAAATAGCAATGCAAACGTTAAAGAATGGCGGAATTGATAAACACAGAAACAAGAAGAACACAGTGATTTAACGTGGTTTCCGGCGTTGTGCCGACTACTCCACGGACAGAAAATGAGTTATTTATTATGCACAGAATTACAAGGTTTTCACAAGTGTGTGAATAACACTTTGAATGACACACATTGCATTGATTACAACATTGGTATTTATAGACACAAGTCCCAAACCCTAACAGCCATAGATCTTTGTCGGAACTACAATAAATACCCCAGATGTGGACCCCAGCTCCAGCTGTTATCCACCAGACGAAACCCAGTTCAAAAACTGACTTCCCAGACTTGTAATCAGTTGCCCAGATGTAGAACTCAGCTATACTCAGCATAACGCAGCAGACCAGAAATTGACTGCTGACTTCAGAAGAAACTCAGTTGCACTTCATCAAACTGACTTTCACAGAACTGAATATACTTAACTGAACTGACCATCAATCTCAGTCTCAGTTTTCCCAGATTAGTTCCACCAGATATTTCTCAGTTTAGAGATCAAGTCACCAAAACTGACAAGTTGAACAAACCAATTTTTTATTTTGGTTTCACCATAGTTAACTTCTTGATCATTATTCTTCTGGATTACTGTATCAAGATCACTGTGCATGTATTCAAATACCAAGAACAAAGTATTGCCCTCCTCGTCGTCGTCTTTCTTCGAAGACATGTTCGAGTTTGATAATGTTTGGATGATCACCAAATTTCACGAGGGGCTTCACCTCTGTGTTGTAACACTTCTTAGATGATTGATATCTTTCTTGAATAGCCTTGATTGCAACGATCTTACCATTCTCGTAATTTAAAGCTTCATAAACGCAGCCAAAAGTTCCCCTACCAACTTCTTTGATGATCTTGAATTGCTCCGCCATTAAAGTGATCGTCTGTATGTGTGTTTTAGTTTTTGTACGTACCCAAGAGTTGATGTATGTGTGTTTTAGTTTAGTTTCTACCCTAGCTAGCTAGTAATTAAGGTGATGATCTCTTATGTAGTTATATGTATATAATTAATGGATCGAACGAATTAATGTCGGGGCATTTGAAATATGCGTATTTCCTAAGTTGCAAAGGAGCCTAAATTCTATCTTATAATTTCCGCTCGTGTAAAGGGATAATTAGATAAGAGTCCTTTTGAACTTAAACTGTATATTGATAATAGGTTTTGTGGTATTTTCTAGGGGTTGAAATTTATATAGGTTATTATCATACAAATTTTAAATACAATAAAATAAGGTAATTAGTTGAGTTGATAAGTGAAAATGTTAATAACAAACATATTTGGTTAACTTTTTATTTTTGTATTCGTTCAGATGATCAATATTTCAAGCGCACCGATGAATTTAGAAAATTAAATAGATTGATCTTTGCTTTTAAATATATATATATATATATATATATATATATATATATATATATATATATATATATATATATATATCAAAGTTAGACAAGATTGGAATAAGCATAGGAACATGTATTGATGTACCAGATCGGCCAATGCTCCCACGTTGATGCGATGTATTCCACCAGTTGACTGAAGACTTGATTATTAGTATATCGAACACGAATTGAAATAGTCAAACATGAGCCAGTTCGACAGGAAGCTTTTGAATACACAGTGCACCCAGATAAATAAAGAACAAGATGAATACAAAGTTAAACGAGCATCCAAGACCCAAAAGGTGTCCCACATAGGTCTTCCCTGAAACCATATCTTTGACGGGTTCAAACCCACGTTTGTCAGAAAGAAAGAAGGAAACATATCTTCCACCAGGATAGTGTTAGTAATAAACAAACTAAATACAAATCCTAAAGAAATAATTTTTTTTTTCATATTTTGGGTGGTTTTATGATGAAAAATTATGGTATATCGGTGATTATGAGGGTTATACCAAGTGGATGGACGTGATGCATCCAATTCATTCACTTTCACACAATAAATGTGTGTAGATGTATCACAATCATCCGGCCAACTGATATAACTCTCTAATCACCACTGTATCATAATTCTTCTCGGTCTTAAGACCACCCTTACCATCCAGATCTGCCCCTGATTTCAAGACAAAATAAATTTCTCATGGAGTTGGTCAAAAGGACAAAATAATATTGGAATAGGCTAAAAGACAACCACTTCAAACTTTCAAAAACTGACTATTGATTTTCCTCTCTTACGTAATTTTTCAAGAACACATATCTTTTTGTTTTTGAATAATTTTTTCACCATCATACATATTTGTTTGTATTCTTTGTTTTGACGTTCTATTTGTGGCAGACCATTGTGACTTCGAGCTTGTTAAAATGTTGTAGCAATGACAGGTTAATAGTTTGAATTATGGCATTCGATGTATGATGGTTCCACTGTGGTTTGACGGTGCACAAAAGTCATAGATCACACTGGCATGGTATTGGTTCGAAGTGTGGCTCGAAATCTGAACAATTTGTGCACCAGTATGAAGCTTCCATTGTTTCCCCGAAGAATGCATTGTTTCATTCATTGTGTTCTACCACTATTTCGCAATTTCTGTTATGCTATCAGAAATTACGTTGAAAATAATGTTGGAACAATAACAAATGAGACAAATCTGAAGGAAAAATAAAAATCTAAGTAAAAGAAATAACTTTTTCTTCGTGGTTCAGATAAAAAAAATATAATTGTTAATAATTGGATAAGGAAGATAATGTATATGCTCTGAATTATCTGTTTTTTTGCTAAAAATAATGATAGTTAACTACTCTATAAATTTTAAGTTGTTCAAGGATCAAATATGATTTGATGGTGTCAAACCAATAAGATTTAAGGATTTATTAGTGGACTCTTCGTAGAAAAAGAAAACCACCTTTTAAAAGAACGGGTGGTGGTCCTAAAGGACAAGTTTACATCTTAAATGAAGAATAGGACAAAAAAAATAATATTTGGTTGAGAAGGACAAAAAAAAAATAGATGTACAAAAATACCCTTAATGATAATAATTTTTTTTTTCTTTTTCTTTTACTAAACATGCGCTGTTTTATTCCTTTTTTTTATCAACTTGATTTCTCCTCTCAATTGCCGTTTTATTTTTTTTTATTTTTTTTTTATTTTTTTTTATCTCAATTGCCGTTTCAAAACATTGCATTTTTAGTAAATGAAGTTGAATGTATAATGGTGTTACTACGTCGGATAGTGTTACTACGTATAGTGGTGTTACTACGTCGGATAGTGGTGAAATACGTGTTATTTCATATGTGGGTTTTCACGTGATACTACATTATGCGTAACTATATTGTTTGTGGGAGGTGTGCATGCATAGTGGTGTTACTACATTATGAAAATGGCACGTGTTACAACGAGATGTTACTACGGGATGTTGATGTTACTACATGACTATTATTATATGTCCATAATATTGATCGGTGTTTGAATGATAGTGTTACTACATATACATGTACATCAAATGAAGATGAAAGAAAAACCTGTTTTTACTTTATTATAGAATACTTGAATAACAACCCTAACGCAAATTATTCATGAATAATGGTCTATAAAGGCTGTTTCATTTCTTAGAAAAATAACAAGCTGAACTCTAAATCGTCAAGTCTCTGAGCCTGAAGAGATCAAATCCCCGGTTCTTCTTACCTCATAGCCTTGACTCACTGCAATCAAAACAACGGTTATACAAAAATACGATTCAGAAACACACTGATGGACGTAGTAACACATCTGAACAAAATTCAAAAAAAATTAGGTGTTTTTGGAACCAAACTAAACCCTAATTGGGAAGGTGGAACCCAATAGGGGATTTGAGGACCTTAAGATCGTGCACATTTGTGAAAAAATTGGGAAAAAATCGTGAACTAACTTGTGTTTCTCATCAAGCACATGCGAGAACTTGCCATTGGTTAAGCTTGGAAGACATGTTCAAGTGTAAATAGTACAGCGAGAATGTAGTTCCAATTCCAAATAATGTAGTAACATTACAAAAACAAATAGCTCTAGTTCATGAACAATTCGAAACAATGCAAAAATAGTGTAGGTACGAGTTCAAAATAATGTTGCGGCCATATATTGTACTAACAATCCATTCATAAGTATTAATAATTCACAAAGGTTTAACATTCATAAGTAGTAACAATCCATTCATAAGTAGTAACAATACCTTCGTAAGTGTAGGACGAGAAAAAATAAACTGAAACGATCCATGACAACAACAATTGTTCATACATGACAACAATTGCACACCCGAAATATAATTACCTTGGGTCGGTAATTACACACGTGCTCTTGGTTTCCATGGTTTTGTGAATCAAATTGCACATGCTCCTTACTTCCACCATCGCCACTATCTTGAGTTGAAGGCGTGTGCTTATACTCTCCTTCCTCCTCCTCTTTCCGTCATTCATTTCTTCCGGATTGATCAATTTCTCTCCAAATTAATACTACGAAATACTACCAATCCTTGTTGCTTTGTGATAGAAGGTACATATAAAGTTGGAAAAGAAGGAAAACGACCCAACCCTTTTGACCTTAAAGTGTTCGGAGGAATGTGTGAAAGGAAATGAGAACAAAGAAAAACGAGTGTGAAAATCAAACAAATGGGTTCCAAATTCTACAGAAAACACTATTTTTTCCATTTTTCGTCAAAAGAAATTCTATATCGTCTCAAAAAAAGATTAAATCGTGAAAAAATCTAAAAAAACCTGCAAGATGAAACTTCAAACCATCAATTTTGGCTCTACTTTATCAGAAAAAATCAGCAAAAATGAAAAGATGTTGCAGCAGCGATGGAGACGGAGACGGCGACTCAACGGCTTCGTCGTGGGAGAAGAGGTTGCAGCAGCGAAGATGAAGGGAAGTAGTGGAGAATGGATGATGGCCCACTGGGGAGAAGATGGTGGCGGCACATTGTTAACCTAGAGGATTTTTGAGAGAAAAAGGTTTACACGATATAAGCATTTTATTTGTTGAATCTTTTTTAGAAGGGTATTTTTGGATATACATTACTTTCTGTCCTTTACAACCAGTGCATTTCTTTCTTGTCCTTTTTTCACAAATAAGATGTAAATCCGTCCTTTACAACCTTATCCTATTAAACGAATTATTATTGGTCACAAATGGTGAAATAATGATCCATTTTTTTTATACTAGACCACAATAAAATTATTGTAAGTACCTTATCATGTCAAAATATTCTATACAAAAAAAACATGTGTCCTCCTGTCCACATGGATGGACGTAGGATCTCGGATAAGGGGGGAAGGGGGACAATAAAATTTTTAAAGGCAAATAAAAAATTTAAGGATGGGCAAACTATATACATCGAACAAATTTTAGTGTATTTTTTTCGGATTTAGAGGGGACAGTTGCCCCCGTTGGCTGTATGTAGGTCCGCCACTGCCTGTCCATTTAAGTGTCTATTTTGTCATTTTGCACATTATCCCTGTTTTTTTAGGGCTTTTGACATTGTGAATAAAAATATTATATAACAACCATTTTCCCATTTTTAGGGTATATTAGGTATTATGTGGATGTGCCTACAAAAGAATGACAACATAATTTGATTGGACTTTTAAGCTGATTTTGAGTATGAAATTGAGCCTTAAAGATCTTTTAACTTAAGCAAAAAAGTAATAATAAAAATATTAAAAAAAAAAAAAAAAAAACTAATATACGCTAGCAATATATGGAACCTAGTCACAAATTTAGACGCCTCCCTAGGCCAAGGCCTAGTGAGTCAATCCCGAGGGACGGCTCAACATGTGATTTGAGGGAAATTCTTTGGCAGGGACTCCCTACGGTGAGTACCCCGTTAGATTTGCGCCATGTGTGCAAGAGACAAAACAGCACACACGTGGCGCACATATAACGGAGTACTCATCGTAGGGAGTCCCCGCCTAAGAATTTTCTATGATTTGATATAAAAAGAAATCCGTATACTCTAAGCGTACATTCTTCAATGAGGTTGATGTTATGGTCTACTAAGTGAGTTTACTTTATGCCGTCACAAAACAAATCACAACACTGGCCTCTGGATTCTTTCTTTATAAAACGTCCCATATTTTCTTTTAGGGTAATCGCACTCATTTTATTGAGATCTAAAGATTCAAATCTATTACCTTTAAACATGAGAATAATATATCCTGAAACTGAACCGGGGAAAATTTGAGGTAAAACTTCATATGAAAAGATCTTGCAATTATAAGTAATTAATTAATTGAAGCTTTTTTTTTAGAAGAAATTAATTGAAGTTAAGAAGCTGAAATAACAACCAAACGGATTGAGACATTATCTTGGAAATCTTTGTAGGGTACTATTTAATTAATCTTTTCAATCTATGCTTATTGGTACTGAAGAAAGGTGTATATATCCATATCGATCCAGTGGCGGACTTACATACAACTAACAGGACAGCTGCCCTTCACTTGATCCGTAAAAAATATACTAATATATGTAGTGTGTATTTTGTCTGCCTACTACAATTTTTTTATTTGCCTCTTTAAAAAATTTATCGTCTCCCTTACCGGAAATCCTGCGTCCGCTACTGTATCAATCCCTTGTAATATCCCACGTTATTCAAACCTAGCTAAGCTGTTAGCTCTTAATCATCTTCTTTTCTACGTTGGTATCAGAGTTCTTAAGCTGGAATCATGTCCACCACATCTAGGGTTAATTCTCAGACATTGCCAAAAATATTGACTCAACTTTGTACCTGTGAAAAATTTATACATCATTTAAATCCACATGCATTAGTAGATCTGATCGACTAACCCTATATCCATCATTGTTGTGGCTAGAATGAGTTCCCTTAGTGTCTTCAAATCATTTCCTAAGTATTAGAATTAGATGGAAAAACCATGCAAAAGTAAAAGCTATACCGAGATATATTACTGACGAGGATGGTCGAGGTCGTGGAGGAAGGATCAATAGAGCTGCAAAGACTCCTCGGCCAACTTGTCAAATATGCAACAGACAAGGACACAGTAATGTTGCACAATGCTACCACATATACAACTATGAGTATGGGTCTAGAATAGAACATAGGAATGCCAAGTAATTATCAGCCTATCTAGCATCCCTAAAAACAGTTAGGACCCTAATTGGTATCTATATTGTGGATCAGAAAACCACATCACCTCATATCTAAACAACTTACACCTTTAGTCAGAATATAATGGTAATAGTTCTTTAGTAGTTGGTAATGGTAAGAAACATGAAATGCAACACATCAAGACACTGGATTCTTATTCCACCACAATATGTTTGGCACCTCGAAGAAATCCTAAATCTACCTATAATTACCAAAATTTTCTAAGAATGTCTAAACTTGCGTTTGAGGTGTCAGACTAGGTTTGAGATTGGCCATCCCAAGTCTGTATAATAGCTGAGTGGCATAGAAGGATTGATGGAGATATAAGCCAGAAGAATCCTTGCAGACTTCCATGCCAAGAAATGTTTTAAGGCAAATCTATGATTTAGATCATAAATGAACCTCTGGATCATGGCACTTGAGGTACCAGTAATTAAGATGTCATCCACACATATTAATACGTACAACAATTGAGTTTCACTTTTTAGAATGAACAAATGATATGTTTGACACAGATTGTGTGAATCCCCATCGAATGAGCTGAGTCCTGAGAGCATCAAACCAAGATTTTGAAGCTTGTTTAAGACCATATAGTGCCTTCTTCAATCTGCACACATCTATAGTTTGGTCAAGTCTGATCTATGAACCCTTTCAGGCTGAGGCATGTAGACAACTTCTTTGACAAGGCCATTAAGAAAGACAATGTTGATATCCACATGATTGATAGGCCAATTCAATGAGACTGCAAGAGTTTGAATAATCTTGATTGTAGATGCTTTAGCAACATGATTGTTGGTCTGTTCAAAATCAACCCCATATGCATGATGGAAGCTCTTGGCTATTAGTCTTGCCTTGTATATTATAAGAGTTCCGTCAGGAAAAAGTTTAATTTTGAAGATCCATATGTTCCCTAGAAAGTGTTGAGAGGGATATGGAGGAACAATATCCTAGGTGTGATTAGCTTACAATACTTGGTATTTTTTTTTTTTTTTTTTTTTTTTTGCATTGCTTGTTTCCGTTACTGATTGGTCAAGGCCTAAGATAATCTAGTATGCTCAGGTAAATGGCTGAGAGTGGGAGACTATGAGGATGCTAGGTAGGTTTTAGGTTTGAAGATGCTACTTTTAGACCTAGTCAGCATAGAGTGAGTTGGACTAAAGGTTTATGAGGTACACAAGGAGGACCAATGGAGATTGGTAAAGATAAGACTAGAGAGGTTGTGTGGTTTGGTATGATGTTGGTGTTGAGGGAGTTTGAGACCAAGGTTGGTGAATGAAAAAGTTTTAGTTAGAAAATAGGGAGTCAGAAGTAGTTGAGAAGAACATAAGATGTTTGATCCACAAGTAGAATGAGGTCTTGCTTTCCTCCTATAGCTATTGATGCTCTTGTTGCAGTCATAGTAGCTGAGAGAGAAGAGATTGATGCTCGTGATGTAATTGGAGATGTAACACTAGGACCTAAAACTGGAGGTGGAGCTCTCGATCCACCTCTCACCAGAGCTTCTCCGGACATAGTGGAAGAACTGATTGGAGCAGACATGACATTGGTCTTAGTGGCTCTGATACCAACTCAAATTTTGAAAGAGATGAAGATATATTTATTTACAGAGAATGTTGAGCAGTAGATTTTCATTCATTGATTTAGTCTGAGCAAATGATACAAGCAACTAGATAATATAGTAGTCTTAGATCTTATACTTAGAGGAAAGATTCAAGTCTTGTACACAAGCTAATAGACTAATGACACAAGGCACACCTAACAACTTGTACTTAAGATACATGACATTTGTAAACTAGTGATTGGTCTTTGTTAGAGCTGTTAACGAGCCGATCCAAACTGTGTATTGGTGGTTTGAGCTCGAGCTCGTTAAGCTCACGAGCTCGTTCGTTTGTTAAATGAATAAAAATATTTGTTCGATTTCAGCTCGTTCAAATGATGAAATGTTCGAGCTCGTGTTCGAGCTCAGCTCGTTAAACATATTGTTGTCTTCCAACTCGAGTATGGCTCGAGTTCGGTTCGTTAAGGTATAAAACATAAATTGCAAATGCAAAAATAACAAGTTATAGATTAATATTACACATATCATGCTACAATAATCATTATAAAAATAATATTATATAAAATCATTTTATAATCTCAATTAGATGAATGAATCACTTGTTAACGTTTGAGTTAGGGTTACTGTGTAAATTGATGTATTTATATAAGCACGTTCGCGAACATAATCGAATGTTCGTGAACCAAGGTCGTGTTCGTTCGTTAAGCGAACAAGCCTACAATCATGTTCGAGCTTGGCTCGTTAAGCTAAACGCACAAACGATCACGAACACTAACGAGCCGAACATGAACTTCACTACAAAAAAAAGGTTTTTTTTGTGACAAATCTTTGGTGACAAAGAGGAGTTTTGTCACAAAAGGGATGCTTCTAGTGACAATGTTTTATTTTGTCACGAACATGTGTACTAATTAATGACAAAAAAATATGTTGTTACGAAAAACTTGATAGATTGTTACAAAAGCTAGGATTTCGTTTGTGTGATGTCCGACAAACTTTATTATAGGGCTTTAGTGACAACATATTTGTTTTATGAAATCAATATTAATGATTTACGTATCAAGCATTTTGTCACGATTAGAGGTATAAATGAACTAAATGGGTTCATGATCGTTTTGAGTTCGGCTCGATGAGGTTCAAGATCGAATAGACTCGATAGTTATTATAAGTTCATGCACTAATTTTTGTTCGTAAAATTTAAATATTGCTCGACTCGATTTGAATTTTTTACATTGCAAAATATGATAAGGTTTAAACTTAAAAAAATAAAGACGCAATTTTTACATCGACTCGGTCCAGCCCAAACTTCTTCTCACCCTATACGCCCAAACCTTCAGGGACAGAAACAATGCCATTTTCGTCTTTGGTCAAAAACTCATGCGGTGGAATCAGATTTTCTCCGCTTCCTCCTCCTCGTCAAGATCAGAATCTCATCCATATCTCCTCTTATTATCTTGATACTCATCCTTCAGTATCTTCGACCAATCCGCACATCCCCCGGCGTCGCTCCGACGACAATTCCACCATTTCACGTATCGGCGAGAATATCCTCGATAATCATGATTTCACAGCCGGTTTATGGAACTCCGGCGATGCTGATCATGCCGTTGTCCAAACGTCCAAATCATCTCGCTCAAACATCGAGTCACGAGTCACTGGCGCGTTAGCATATAAGAATCGGAAGTTTGACCTAGCATAATAACCTTTTGAAGCCGCCATTGATGCTTTATAGGAATTGAAATCTTCAATCAGAACGGTTAGTGACCTCTCTGTTGAAACACAGATGAGAAATTTGCACTTGAAGAAAGATAAAACAGATGCAATCTAACAGTAAAAAAGGCGGAAATTGATAAAACACAGAAACAAAAAGAACACGATGATTTAACGTGGTTTCCGGCGTTGTGCCGACTACTCCACGGACAGAAAAGGAGATATTTTATCATGCACAAAATTACAAGGTTTTCACAAGTGTGTGAATAACACTTTGAAAGACACACTTTGCATTGATTACAACTTTGGTATTTATAGACACAAATCCCAAACCCTAACCGCCAAAGATCTTTGTCGGAATTGACATAAATACCCCAGATGTGGACCCCAGCTCCAGCTGTTATCCACCAGACGAAACTCAGCTCCAAACTGACTTTCCCAGAAAACTCACTTTTCTTGAAACTCACTTGTAATCAACAAACTCAGATGTAGAACTCAGAAAACTCAGTTTTCACCAAAACTCAGTTTCCACAAAACTCAGTTTTCTCAGCTTTCACCAAAACTCAGTTTCACTTCACAAAACTCAGTTTCAGCTTTCAGATTAGTTCCACCCATTTTAGAGATCAAGTCACAAAACTTAACACTCTCTATTCAAAATCTAAGTACAGTTTTCTTACTCCTCTTTAGAATTTTCGGTTTGAGTGGAGGAGTTTCATATGGCTTTTATAAAGGATTTTCACTGTTAGAACTTTTCAAGCATGTTTTATATTACAGGTTTTATATTACATATATATGTACAATGTCAAATGGTCAAATAACTTTAAGGTTTGCAGCTTTCTACTCTTTCAATTTTCTATTTACAGTTTTAAGCACAATATCAATGTAGATTAAGTCCTGCAAATATGCCTTCTTATTACCCTGTTATTGATGGTAAGTGTTATTCACAATGGTCATTGCTGAGTTCTCCGGTTGCCAGTGCATATATGAATGGAAAAATAATCATAGTATGCGATTTATTACAAGTTTTTTTTGACACATTTAACTCATAGCTTTCTTTAGGGGAAATATTGGAATATTTTGGAATTAATGGATTCAGAATTTAGCATATTTAGGAATTAAGAGTTCTTAATGTGGTTGTTATGCAATTTATTTTGTTCATTTATATATTTATGTCAATTTCTGAGGTGAATACCTCAAATTTGGAGGAGTATGTCTTGTTTGTAATTGATGCTTCCATAAAGACTGGGATTTCCAGACAAATTGAAGCTTTCAAGTCGGGTTTTGATGTCGTCACATGTTTACCTTAATGCACGAAACTCTAAAGTTGTGACTCAGTAAATTAATATAGAAGATTTTTTAATACAAGTGTTGCTTAACATTTGATTTCATGCCAAACCTGTGTGATTCTTCTTTTTCTTATGTTCATGTGACTTAGATTACTTGGAAATATTGGTTCTTTTCCCTTAGATAACCTATAAATGGGGTACTCTATTTCACAGTTGCTGGAAATCATTCGAGAGTTCAATCGTGAGCAGCAAAAATTATTCTTACAGAGGTGGTGGTGCAGGGGAAGGTTTTAATGTTACAAAAAGTGGCGATTCTAGAGTTGGTCTGGTCGGTTTTCCATGGAAATCAACTCTGCTGAATAAGTTAACTCGAATCTTTTCAGAGGTGTGCTTTCTTTCCATATTTCACTATTTACTTTTATCATTGATGTTTGTTTATATGGAATCACTTCCATTCACCCGTTCGCTCTCTAAGTGTACATTACATTGTGTCCAAAGCTTGTTTGTTGTGTTCCTTACAGAGGTGTACCTATCTCCATAACTGGGGCGCGAAGTCTCGTTGTAACAATTCTCATATCAAATGAAAATTTTCCTCTTTTATATGTTTGGATTCTGATATCATGTGTTTTCGGTTTTAAATGTGTGCCAGAGATGGATCTTTGAATCATTATTTATTTAAAGAATAGCTGCATACTCATTTTTAAGCATCATACACATTTGTTTTCGTGTATAACTATCAAACATTTTAATATCACTGTCTTAAACATTTGTTTGATGTTTTGATATCAAACATTTTAATATCACTGTCTTAAAGATAGGAACTCGACTACTTCTGGGTTCATTGTGCCAAGATTTTTTGTGTATGTAATCATTCTCCTCAAACTGCAGTCATATTGCTGATTTCACAAATATATGTTATTTATGATTGCCTCTTTATAACTGGTTTTATAGGTCACTCTTTTTGATGTTCATTATGCCGATGCTTCTATTATATGCTGGCCGCCCGTTATATGTTAGAAGTCAATGACTTCTAGATTATTCTACAACTAGTACATGGGAAAAATCTAGAAATTATTTCCTTAGAGAATAGTCTAGAATTCTAGAAAATACTTAGATAAATATCTAATGCACACTTTGCCTAGAAACATCTAGTGTGCATATTCTCTAGAAGGATCTACTACTTTTTCTAGGATATTCTTACATTTCCTATAAATAGGAGTTGTAACTTAGGCCAACAACACAACACAACACACACAAGTTGTGAAGTGAGTCTCCCACATCAAACACTTTCTAGTTGCTCTCTTCTTGTATTTTTCAAGTGTCCCATTTGTTGTATATTTTGTGTATCAATAAAATATCAAGTTCTATATTCCAAGTGTTTGGACCTACCGCTTACAACACAACAAGTGGTATCGGAGCCTTGTCGATCGGGCGTAGTTTTTTGTGGTGGTGATAATTGGTCGGGGACCAACGACGTCGTCACTCTGCCGGAGTAAAAGGTCGGAGGATATTATTCACCGTTTGAGAAGAATCACTCAACGATTCTTGTTCGTGCGCAGTCCGGGACTTTGTGGAGGCATTTTTGGTGCAGGACCTAGCTTACTTAGTGTTTGACAGTGCAACAAAACTAAGTCACGATGGCGGATTTTTCGGTGAGTAATATTAAAAAAATTAAATAATCACAATTATAGCACATGGCAATCGTGTATGGTGTCATACCTAGAGAGCCAAGATTTGTTGGAGTATGTCACCGGAGGTGACGCAACGCCGCCCGCTTCAACAGATGCCACGGCTTTGCGTAAATGGAAGGTGAAAGCTGCGAAAGCCATGTTTGCTATAAAGACATCAATCGAAGATGAGATGATTGAGCATATCCGGAAAGCCACCACGCCGGAGGAAGCATGGGACACGTTGGCTAGTCGTTTTTCGAGGAAGAACATTTCACGCCCGCAAATCTTGGAGAATGAGTTGATGTCGCTCACCCGGGAAATCTATCAATCAGAGATTATTTCACCAAGGTAAAATCTCTGTGTTATGAGATTTCCGAATTAGATCCGGAGTCCAAAATTGGTGAGTCTCGGATGAGAAGAATATTGATACACGGCTTAAAACCCGAGTATCGAAGTTTCACAACGGCAATACAAGGTTGGGCCACACAACCAACCATTGATGAGCTGGAAAATTTATTAGCGGACCGAGTCGCTGGCTAAGCAAATGGCAGGCGTAGTGATAAAATCGGAAGAAGAGGCACTGTATGCAAGTCAAGCAAGAGGAAAATCAAATAGATATAACAATAAGGGATTCAAAAGACAATATGATGGAAAACAACAAAAGGATGAAGGACAGAGTTACCAAAGAGGGGGAGCTGAAGAGAAGAGGCATGATAATAAGAAAAGTAATGATAGACCTCAAGGAGGAGACAAACGCTTTCACAAGCAACAAAATGCTTGCTTCAATTGTGGCGAGAAAGGACATTTTGCAAGAGATTGTAGATTCAAGAAGAGACAAGTTGAAGGAAACGCGCCACTTCGGATACCCGAGATGACCAAAGTGAAACGAGTGGGATGTCCAAGCATCTTTCTCGGGGTTGAAGTCCGAGCAAGAAAATATTGACACTACTATGGTGAAAGAAGAAGACCAAGTAACTTGTGCAGCAACTATGACAAGTGATATTGGGCGTGTTAACTTTCACAATCTGTGGATCGTTGACTCAGGAGCTGGCAATCATATGACCGGTGATAAAGAAAGACTTCAAAGTATGACAGAATACAAAGGAGGTCGTGTTATCGTAACGGTGGATAACACTAAGCTTCCAATTAGACATATTGGAGAAACAGTGATCACGCCAAACTCAAATTCTCAGCCAGTGATACTGCAAAATGTGATGCATGTTGATGGAATGAAGAAAAATCTCTTGTCAGTATCACAACTCACAGAGTCGGGTAATTATGTATTGTTCAGTCCACAAGATGTGAAGGTTTATCGTGATCTTAGAGTCGTTGGGACTCCAATCCTAGAAGGTGAAAAGAAGGAGTCGGTATATGTGCGATCTGCGAAGCGACATATGTTGAGAAAACCGGGAAAAATGACACGGTGATCTATGGCATGCACGTACGGGACATGTCGGTTATAAGAGACTTAAGGTCATGATGAAAGAGTCTATGCTCAAAGGACTTCCTAAGTTGGAATGTCGGGACGACACGGTTTGCGCCGGATGCCAATATGGAAAAGCGCATCAACTCCTATATAAGGAGTCGAGATACCGAGCAAAGACACCACTTGAGTTGATTCATTCAGATGTTTTTGGACCAGTAAAGCAACGGTCGATCGGAGGAGCAAAATATATGATCACCTTCATTGATGATTTCTCAAGATATACGTGGGTGGATTTCATGAAGGAGAAATCCCAAGCTTTGGAGAAGTTCAAGGAATTCAAATGTAAAGTAGAAGCAGACTTTCCTCAAAGAGTACGTTGTCTACGTACAGATAATGGAGGTGAGTATACATCCACCGAGTTCTCGGAATAGCTAAAGCAAAATAATATTCGCCGGCAGTTGACTTGTCCGAGAACTCCGCAACAAAACGAGGTAGCTGAAAGAAAGAATCGACATTTAGCTGAGACATGTCGGAGTATGATACATGCAAAGAATGTCCCAGCCTGTTTTTGGGCGAGAATGTATGAAGAACGCAGCCCATGTGATCAATCGGCTACCACAAGCAAAGCTTGGATTCATCTCACCATATCGAAACTCAAAAGAGAGAAACCAACTTGTAAGTCATTTCAAAGTATTTGGGCGTATGCATTACGTATTCGTCCCGGATGAGCTACGAAGCAAATTTGACAAGAAAGCAATCAGATGCATCTTCTTGGGATACGACGAGGAAAGAAAAGGATGGAAGTGTTGTGAACCAAGAACGAATCGATGTATGGTGTCAAGAAATGTTGTATTCGATGAAGCATCTTCTTGGTGGTCATGTCAAGATGAGGAGCTTCCTGACTCACCTATTCTAGAAGAGAAAATAAGAGAAAATACTTGGAGAAGAGTTATGCACTGCGAAAGTAAATGATGATGGCCAAGAGAAATCGGCGGCAACTCAAGAGATGGAATATAGCGATATCGAAAGTCCAACACCGGAGATGGAGGAAGTTGATCATCATGAACAACAACTTAGGAGATCATCTCGACGAGAGGAAACCAAATCCTAAGTATGCTAACATTGCGGCGAGTTGATGATACGCAACTATGGAGCCTTCAAGCTATGAGGAGGCGTCTAAAAAGGGTGAATGGATCCGGGCGATGAAAGAGGAAATTCAAGCGCTTAAGCAAAACCGGACTTGGGAACTTGTTCCTCTTCCGGAAGGAGTAAAACCAATATCTTGCAAATGGGTTTACAAGGTGAAAACACGACAAGACGGATCCATAGAAAGACATAAAGCTCGATTAGTTGCTCGAGGTTTCTCACAAAAATATGGCTTAGACTATGATGAGACGTTTAGCCCGGTGGCGAAGATAACTACGGTACGAGTCTTGCGGCCCTAGCGGTAGTAAGTCTTGGAAGCTATGGCGAGATGGATGTGAAGAACGCCTTCCTACATGGCGAGATCGATCGAGACATATACATGGAGCAACCAAAAGGCTTCGAGAGTACGACTCATCCTAAATACGTGTGCAAGTTAAGAAATGCGTTATATGGATTGAAACAGGCGCCAAGGGCTTGGTACGGAAAAATTGCAGAGTTCTTGACTCATAGTGGATTCTCTATGGCTCCGTCCGACTCAAGTTTGTTCATCAAGTATCAAAATAACAAAGTAACGATCGTGTTGGTATATGTTGATGATCTCATCATCACGGAGATGATGACAAAGAAGTTCGACAAGTCAAGAGGAACTTATCGGTCCGGTTTCAAATGAAAGAACTTGGAGAGCTTAAGCACTTTCTTGGACTTGAAGTTGAGTACACTAAAGATGGGTTGTTCCTCGCAACGAAGTATGTTAAGGATCTGTTAAAGAAGTACGGAATGATAGGCTACGCAAGCCTTCTCCAACACCAATTGAAGTCAATGCCAAGTTAAGCTCAAAAGAAGGCAAAGAGTTGGATGATCCTTCAAGTTATCGACGACTAGTAGGAAGTCGATATACTTGACGTTAACAAGACCGGACATTTCCTTTGCGGTTGGCGTCGCAAGCGATTTATGCAAAGTCCAAGAAAGCCACATTGGCGGTTAGTTCGAGAAAATTATGAGGTACGTCAAAGGAACTTATGACTACGGTATTTTCTACCGAAAAGGAGTGCCATGTAAACTTGTTGGATCTTGTGACGCCGATTATCTTTGGGGATCATGACACTCTCCGATCAACTACCGGTTACGTGTTCGACCTTGGTTACGGAGTAATATCTTGGTGTAGCAAAAGACAACCTACGTATCTCTATCAACTACCGAGGCGAGTACCGGGCAGCCGGCGTAGCGGCTCAAGAAGTCACTTGGCTTGTGCGGTTATTGAAGGATTTACACCGGCCGGTTGACTATGCGGTGGATTTACATTGCGACAATATATCATCACTTCAACTAGCGAGAGAATCCGGTATTTCATGCAAGGACCAAGCACATTGAAGTGCACTACCACTTTATTCGAGAGAAGGTTCTTCAAGATGAGATACGGATGATTCACGTGAAGGCGAAGATCAATTAGCGGATATATTCACAAAAGGATTAAGCGGACGCAAGCTCGAGGAATACGAAATGCTCTTGGGATGAAAATGAGCTCGTCGTCAAAAGAAAGAAGTCATTGAGGGGAGTGTTAGAAGTCAATGACTTCTAGATTATTCTACAACTAGTACATGGGAAAAATCTAGAAATTATTTCCTTAGAGAATAGTCTAGAATTCTAGAAAATACTTAGATAAATATCTAATGCACACTTTGCCTAGAAACATCTAGTGTGCATATTCTCTAGAAGGATCTACTACTTTTTCTAGGATATTCTTACCTTTCCTATAAATAGGAGTTGTAACTTAGGCCAACAACACAACACAACACACACAAGTTGTGAAGTGAGTCTCCCACATCAAACACTTTCTAGTTGCTCTCTTCTTGTATTTTTCAAGTGTCCCATTTGTTGTATATTTTGTGTATCAATAAAATATCAAGTTCTATATTCCAAGTGTTTGGACCTACCGCTTACAACACAACATTATCATGATCCAAAAAAACTTGGATTGAGGCATCTATGGAAGATTTCCGTGATGAAAGCCTATGGATCCGGTAGTACGTGACATCAATGTACTATTGGTCCATCACTACTCTAACTACAGTTGGCTATGGTGATCTTCATGCCGAGAACATAAGGGAGATGATTTTTGACGTATTTTACATGCTCTTCAACCTGGGTTTGACAGCATATCTGATTGGTAATATGACCAATTTGGTTGTTCATGGAACCGGTAGAACCAGAAAGTTTGTAAGTTACGTCTTTGCAACGCTACAGAAAGTTCACAATTGAATATGATGTCTCTGTTTATTTTAATGATTCCTGTGCTTTCAACAACCAGAGATGCAATTCAAGCTTCTTCAAGTTTTGCTCAAAGGAATCAGTTGCCTGGCCATCTTCAAGACCAGATGCTTTCACACTTGTGTTTGAAGTTCAGGACGGAGTCAGGAGGATTGTCACTAGTGCTGTGGTAATAGAAATTTAGCTTTATTATTTAATTCTTTCAAGTTTAGAGACTTAACGATCCACGAGTTGTTACCTCTGGTATCTGAATTTTCAGGATTTGGTGGTGTTGAAAAATGGAACTGAGCAGGCAAGTGTGATGGATATATCTGAAGGCACGTACATGTTTTTTTCGTTGACAACCGCTACTGACACGTAGGTAAATGCTACAGATTATTGGGTAAGCAAAAAACCGGTGATCTTTGTGGTGAGATCGGGGTTCTGTGCTATTGACCTCAACTGTTCACTGTACGTACAAAATGCCTAAGCCAGCTGCTACGACTTAATAGAACCACCTTCATGAATATCATTCAGGCTAATGTTGGTGAGGGTACCATAATCATTAATGATTTCGTTCAGGTGTCTTAATGTTGTTGGATGAGCTATGTTTAGTTTCTTCATTGGGAATACTTTCGTAGAGTTACATATATTCTTTGCTCTTACATCTTTTTTGAAGATAAATGTTTTAAGAACAACTCTGTACTTTTGGTTATAAGTTCACGAGAAAGATGATAGATACAATCATGCAGATTCTGGAGGGCCAAGAAGTTTGATATTGAGAATACAAAGTAAATGGGGTCTGATATGATTCAATGGACGAAGGACTTTGGTGCTGACATGATAGTGAAGGTAAAATTTAAGAATTTTTATTACAATCTCAAAGGAACAGAGTGTCTTTTCTGCAATCTGTTTTGGTCAATCTGATTTTGAGTTTGTGTGCAACCTCTGTTGTTAGTCCAAGTCAATCTCTGTCCAGCTGTTTTACATATATGATCGATTTTGAAGTACAATCTGTACGTATAGCCGTGTCCTAATTCTATCTTTAACATCGTAGTCCGTCTGTTGCACATGTTCGAGTTTTGCTTGGTTTAACACTAGATTAAGTCTTCGTATTAGTACTTGTTTGGCATGAGTTTAGGTTCTGTCCATCAGCATTTTGTGTTCCAAATGCAAAAATCATTAGATTCAGATTCATATTGCAAATGCATCACAATTTCATTGACAAAATTGCATGGTACTGTACATTTTTCATGCACTTAGAATATTGCATTCATAGAGTCAGTGGCGGATCCAGGAATATATTTCAGTGGTGTCATCGGAGTCTAAAACTACATCTTTTATTCAAAAAAAATTCCAGCGGGGTCACCGAAGTCTAAAACATCAATTTTTATCGATAAAATGACACTTTTTAACAACAAAACTACATAGTTTTAATACTAAAAAAATTTTTTTTTTTTTTTTTTTTTAGAAATTGAGTGGGGTCACGTGACCCACCCCCAGGTAAGCTGGATCCGCCCCTGTCATAGACTCAAAGCATTCAGCATTTAGTTCATGTAATGCACTTTTTATATATTTCATGTATTTGATAAAATATTAGCGTGTAAGTCGAATCCCCACTGAAATTCGAATCTATCGAATCCCTGTCTGATGTCAAATCCATTTTGTAAGTCGAATCATAATAAATTTCAGTATTTAGCATAATTTATTTAATTTTGTTGTATTTTTTGAAATTTTAGAGTTGATCTTAAGTTTTTGTATATTTACAAATGATTTTTAATAATTATTTAGTAAAGACCTGTTGGTTTTTAGTTTTTACCCAATATTTTTTCTTTTCTCCGGGTCTTTTTCCACGGAAGTGTTTTGCTGAATTCACATTTGATAATTCTTTTCATTACTTCAGTGGTTCTAAGTTGTATGATTTAATTATTTTGATGTTTTTATAATTTCTTGAAGTGGGTGTTATGTTTTTTGTATACAAAAAAAATGACTGGTAATAATTGTTTATTATTATTATTATTATTATTATTTTATTATTATTATTATTATTATTATTATTATTATTATTATTATTATTGATTTTTTATAAAAAGAATACTTCTAGTGACAAAGCGTTTGTCAAGAGTAAGTGTAAAACGAGAAAATGTGTTTCTATCATTTTATGACAAATATGATTTGGTGACAAAGATTTGAGTGTTTGGCGACAAAGATTTGAGTGTTCTGTGACAATGTTTTCGTTACTTGAAATTAGTTTTTCAGGTGACAAATACTAAAATTTGTCATTAAAGACTAGGAAGCTCTGGTGACAAATATACAGGTTTGTCATGGGAGAATATGTTTTGGTGACAAATGTAAAGCTTGTAAGGGCAGAACCCTTTAGCGAGGCTGCATAGGCAACAAACGCCGTGGCAAAGACAATTCGTCAGGAATACTTTTACTGCCGAAAATCAGCATTTTTCGCGACGAATTTTTTCGTCACGAAAAAGTCTTTTTTTTGTAGTGCTTGCTCACGAACGGTTCTGTTCGTTAACAGCTCTAGTCTTTGTTCCAACATGTTGTGACATTGATATTTCCGAAAGAAATCCTTTTCTCTTGTAATTCTTTAGTTCGTAAAATTTTTTGTTTCCGAGAGACTTTATGGTGCAACTGTTGTATGATGACATACATTAGAGCTTTCATTTTTACTATCTTTTACATAATACATTTTTATTGTATGAGAGAGATTTGAAATAAAATATTGTAATCTATGCTACCTGCTACAACATTCTCACGATGGTTGTTTCGTTAAAATTTCGTTCCCAAAGCATAACTTATGCATGATAATTTATGTATTTTCTTTTTTTGCACCAAGCATTTTATTCGTAAAAGGCGTCAAATTTTTTTTTTTTTTTTTTTTTTAAATGGAAATTTTCTTTTGTTTTGTCAACAATTTTGTTTTATGGATGGATGACAAAAATATAAGATGGATGCTTATTTTTTTGGGTTTTATTTTCGATATGATGATTTCTTGCCTTAATTATGATAATTAAATATAATTTGATTGTTGACTTGACTAATAACTTTCCATTTTGCAGAATGGTGAGTACTGATAAATTCAGGGCGGAGGTGTTGAAAGCGCCCACCCACCCCAATTTTTTTTTTTTTTTGAGAAACAATTTATTTTTATTAACATATAGTCAAATGTAAAATTTTATCTCAATAAAATTGTTTTTTTAGGGGCAATACAATTATTCAATCCAACATAGTTATTAATCTTAATTTATGTGAACATTTTTAAGTTCTCATACACTCTGATTAATACTCATTAATCAACTATTGTGGCGTTTCTGTCTTGTTGGTTTTTATTTTCTTTTACGTATTTTATGTTACCTTTATTATTATTATTATTATTTTGAGAAACTCCCGTATTATTATTTTATATAAACGAAATGGTGCCGAGTGCCGACGTATATGTTTCTGTGTTGTCATTCTCCTGCTTACCATTTCTTTAATTTTTTTTAATAATAATGCTTACTATTTCTATTATTCCTAAATTCCTCTTATCATTCTTCTTACCATTTCTTTAATATTTTTTATTGATAATTTTGCTTACCATTTATATATTATTGCTAAATTTCACCTATAAATACCATTGCCTAGCTTTGAATCAATCACACAATCGCAATTCGAATACAATTTCTTTTTGGCTTTACATAAAATTTTCTGCTTAATTTTAACATCATGTACATGGACAAGACATTCTATTACAACTTCATCCCATCCAAAGCAGAAGAAGAGGAATTAAAAGCAAGAAATGCTCAACATAAAGTAACACGAACCCTGGTGGAGATCAACGATTTCTATTCTCGGCCGATTAACGAGTGCGATAACTATGTGATGATCAAGAGACGCATCACTAGTTTCGAGGTTGACGCCCAAAGAATTTGGGTTTCATTTATCAACACATTCAGACATGTTTTTCGTAATTGGCCATTGCAAACGGCCAACCATGTTGTCACAGCTGCAGGCAACAAGGTTAAGGTATCCGTATTGGATATCACTGATAGCAACAATCGGAAGAGGTATTCCGATGGTTTTGTCTACTTCATGATGCTGCCCGACGATAATTACATCCTGAATTGTAACAAGTTGTTCAATGATCGCAAATTGCTTGCTGGTGATGAAATTGGGTTGTCTTGGGATATTCCCATTATGTCTAGTTTTCATTTCAAATTACTTCATAGAGCTATATAGAATTGAGAGAAGTTATGGTGCATCAGTTATTATATGAGTAGTACTAAGCGGATGGATGTATCAAATCAATTCACTTGATATAACTCTCCATAACTATTGTATCATACCTTTTCTCAGTGGAATTAGTGAGAATTTTGCATTCATGACCAAAAAAAAATTAAAAAGACCAACAATGATTTTCAAAGTTTGCTATGTGGTAGCTTTCTTTTGTTTTGGTTGGGCGGGATTAGGACCTAATTAATTGTTTCATCGCTGGGTTTAAGATGAAATCTTTTGAGTGGTGCTTTTTTTTTTTTTTTTTTATAATTTCAGTCTCTTGTTTTGATTGGATGATTTTTTTTATTTTATATTTAAGATTCTTGAATTCCGCTGTCAAAGAAAATAAAAGATTATTGAATTCCCTTTTATTATTATTTTTATGAATCTACAGAGATTAAAAAAAATAAAAATTGACATGACACAATGTCATTAATAATTTATAGATAATGTTTTTTTCTTATTTGAAGGGTATAGATAATGTTTATTAACAACGTATATTAGACATATTTATTGGAAGAGCAAATACTAAGGGTATTAGCATCAGAGTCTTTATCTCCACCTTTATCCCTACATGTAGGGAAAAAAATAGGGAAGAAGCAAAAACTCTCCTGCATCAGATACTTTATCTCCACCCTACATTGGGGTGGATGAACAGTGTCACCCCAAATCTGGGGTGACACTGTAGCTATCCTTACATTTTTAATTTTTAATTTTTTTTTTGAAACGATTTTATTTTTTTTTTCTTCCCTCTGTTGAAATATAGCCATTGGAGTAAAATTTGAATTTAAAAAGTAAGTTTTGAAAAATGTGTGTGTTCAAATATAGCCGTTGGAGTAAAATTTTGAATTTTAAAAATAATTTTGGAAAAATGTGTGTGTTCGAATATAGCCGTTGAAATATAGCCGTTGGAGTAAAATTTGAATTTGAAAAGTTACCTTTGACAAAATTATTTATAGTTAAAAAATGAATATTTTAATGTTGTAAGGATAGAGATAGGAATGCTGATGTAGAGTATTGTGAATTTAGTTGCTGTAAAGTAGGGATATGTATTTTTTAATAGTATATGTGAGGATAGGGATAGGGATTCTCATGGGAATACCCTAAGTTATAAAATGTACAAGCTAAAATGTTAAGGGGCGTTTGTAAGAACTTAGACGCGGTGAACTCGAAGAAGCGATGTGAGTCAACTGGGTTACATGATTTGTCGGTTGGATTGATTCTCAAAATTACTTCTTGCAAAAAAGGCTTCGGCTCCAGACCCACAAATGAATAGGAAGCATAACGAGGGTCTTTATTAAAGGGGAAAAGAGGGGTGGGGCTTTGCTATGGGGGTGCCGCCTTGCGCAACTTTGGAATGGAGAGAATTTCATAAAGTCATTCTCTCCAACCTTTTCTATCTTTCCTTATAAGTAGGGCGAGATTCAATATTAAATTTTCGTTGGTTTTTCCAACGAAACTAAGCACTTTTTTCTTTCTTATTCAGAAAGCTCAATCCCACACTCTGACTTCAATGATGGGAACACCCCGGTGCTCCAATGAAAAAAAATTAGATGCCTTACTATATGTAGAACAGTGGTCGATCCATCGGCAGTTAGATTCGTAACTTAATATTATGTTCAAGGTAAGTAGGTCCATTACCGGCCGACTCCGGACCAAAAAGACCTAACGGAGTGAAACCTTATCTCGGATCGGAGATGCTAATGGGGCGGAAATCAAAGTGGGGACCTCTCTACCGCCTGTGTCTATCTCTTGTCAAGTATGCTCCCCATACATAGACTAGGTTGAGGGTAGTACTCTTTGAAATATAGAATATCGCCGTGGAACAGGTGTTAGAAGTACGTTCGATTGATTCAATATCGATAAATCCCGAAAAGAGATTGAAGGCTGGAACGAATGTATAACAAGAATTTTAAACACGTCTAATAACAGTGGCAATGCAAGAACAAGCTTATGAGCGACCATGTTTGTAACGCCCCGTTCCCGGACACCGAGTCCTTATCCGGAAATGGAACGTCCGGCACGCATAATATTAAATAAATCTAATATTACACGTAAGCCTCTACTACGTCGTATCAAATAAAGCAAACGGAAGCAAAAGACTCAGGTAAAATTCTCCATACAACCAAGAATAGAAAGAATAACTAAAGGGTAGAAATGTAACTTATTACATCAAGAGAAATCCAAATGAAACTTAAAAGAAATACGAAATCCTCAAAACTTTGAAAGACAAAACCAACATGTTCAACTAAAGAACTTGTTTCCCAAAACAACGACAAAAGAATAATGAAAGACAATAATTAATAAACAGCTCCAACTCCGGCGTCCTCAAACGTCGTCAGCGAAGTCTTCATCAAGCTCATGGTCGACATGTTCATCTTCTCTCCCCCAAACACATAAATAAACATGCATTTGAGGTAAGTACATTGTACATAGTAAGAAGTAGAAGCTACAATTTAATTAGGCTCTTTAACGAGTTTTAGTTCAATAATTATCTTTATGAGACCGACTCAATCTAGGGTTCACTTCATGTCCATCAACATGTCATGACTAACTGTTTATAACTTAGCTTATCTTTGTTACATCAGTATTCAAGGACACCACGCATGGTGCTGCCCACCATGAGACATCTGGGTGCAACCTATTGGTGTGTCTCACCAATAGCCACGGGCTAGTCCCGATAGTATACGTGTTCGGTGAAGTCCCTCTACTCCTGGTGCCCTAATGGCCAACAAAGTTATCCACAACGAGTACTCTGGTGCCTCTAGAAAGGCCAGCAAGTTTACTCGTATTAATCGAAAGCCTACACATTGCGATATAGACTTGTGTCTTACCAAGAATGACATGATGTTTAGTCTTTTAGCTATACAAGTATGTTTATTATTATGTTGTTAACTAGCCACCTAAGTGTTTTCAAGTAAGCTCCCTCACAAACTCAACTCTCTTTCCTAGACCTCTAGACACGGACAAAGCCTAGCAATTACACAGACATTGGTGAACTCTAGTTCACCAAAGCACAAGCCCTTTCATGCCCTTCCGACGGATCCGAACTTCAACTCCCTTTAAGAGTACGTTCGGTGTTTTAACTGAACGAATCGGAAACTCATCCGGGGCTTGTTCATATTTAATTAATGTTATTTGATCATGAATCAAGGTTTAAAATTCAAAACATAGCTTAAAATAGCTTATTTATCAAAAACAGGGGCAATGTGCGCACATTCCGGGAGAATGTGTGCACATTTCAGTGAAAATTACATTCGGCCACGCCGGTGTGTGCACATTCCGGGGAATGTGCGCACACTCCGAGGCTATCCATCTACGGTAACATTCTCCGCTTTTCAATGTGCGCACACTGCAAATCAATGTGCGCACATTGAGCGCACCAAACACCCTAAACACGCTTTTATGCATTTTTTCGATCTCTACTCAAATCCAAACATGTTCAACATCAAAATACTCAGAAAAAGGCATAAAAACACAACTTTTATCTATCATAACATCTGTAGATCCTAAGGCAAAACAAAGGTAACAATTCTAGCAATAAATCTCCTCCAAAACTAACGAAACCGTAATTAACTTGTAGGAAGACCTTCTTACCTTTTAGAAAGCTAATCCAATTCCAAATCCTCAGAAAACCAGCAAAACTTGATCTTTTCTTGCAGGTATCCTATGTGATCAATTCCAAAAAGGATTAGATTCGATCACACGCTTCGATTAACACAAGACTACGAAAGATATGAGTTTTGATCTCCAAAACTCATCCAAAATAGCAGCTAGGTCGAAAATCATACCTTGAGAAAAGCTCTAACTTTCTTGTGTTGAAACGACGCCCTCTTCATGACGATTCCAACGCTTCTCGCGGATCTGAAAACGGTTGAGATTTGACTTAGCAACCGGAAGAAGTCTCTCAGCCCTAATAGCTCTTACGACATTCTCTCTTTAATGTAGGAAGAAATTCTGATTCAAAAGGTTAGAGAAACTGATTAGGTTTGATTTTCCTTAAATAGAAAAATCCCAATAATTAACCTAATCCCTTATTTTCTTAAATACCCTTATTATTAAATAATCGATTTTTTCAAATTATTTATATATATCGGCCAATATATATATATATATATATATATATATATATATATATATATATATATATATATATATATATATACACTTAAAATACATAGGGTTTAAGGAGGCGCGGGTATGCGCACTTTATCACGTAAACTTGGGGCGGGCCGGGATATGACACTCAACTTTGTAGCTCTTTATTTCGTTTATTAATAAAATAAAGTTGCTATAAAAAAATTAAAAATATATATATATATATATATATATATATATATATATATATATTATATATATATATATATATACACTAATATTCCGAGATTTTGCTTCGTAAAAAACTGTAGCACGAATCTTACAAAAACCCCGTCTTTTTGATTAATGAAAAGAAGGACAAAAATATTTCGGGATATTACAATCGTTAGCTTCGAAATTCATTTGATTCGCGGCTAATGCTTCACGTAGAGTTCATAGCAACCGTAGCTCACGAATGCTTAACTTACAAAAACCCCGTGAACCTAGGTTTGATTAATAGTGGTCCAGATTAATACCACAATGTACAAAAGAATTCAGTTTTTTCTGCCCTTTGTATGTTAAATGTAAAGTGTATACATACACGTTATGGTTTAATGGAGCATGTAGAGTTGTGTTACTTGTGTACCCACTAGTTTCCCGCTGCTAGTTAACCCTGTTTTTCCCCAAACAAAAATTAATGTATATTTAGGTATTTTTGTATAACTTGTCAACTAAACAATAACATTTTTTTAAAAAATTTCTTTAGTATTTATCCAGATCTTTTAAATTTTATTTTATATTTAACGTACTATATAAAATAGAGAATCTGATGAATTTCTCATTAGATAGAGATTTTATAAACTAGAAAAACGTCTATTTAAAACTATAAAATAAAGAATTCGTTAAAGAGATTTGAAGCAATTGCTCTAATGACAACGATTTTGAAAGTAGTAACAATTTAATATCAATCAGGAAACTTAAAATTTATCCGAAATTCAATCTAATTGCATTTTGAGATTCAAAATCATTAATCTTTTTAGTCGAAAAAAATCATTATTCTTTTTTTTAGGGAACAAAATCATTAATAAATAAAATTGAATTTTAAAAAACTTGTTTATCTCCTAAGAAAAAAAAATTCTTAATACCGAAACTACAGCTACGGTTTATCTGAAAAGGAAAAGACTATTGTTCCTCCAAAAAAAAAAAAAAAAAAAAAAAAAAAAAAAAAGACTATCTGTACAAATATGGAAAAACACCCAATAACTTCCTGCTGCTAGCTGATCTTGTTTCTCTCTTTTTTACCTTTACTAATCCAGGAGCATGATAGAGTTCAAGAACATGGGCAACCAAGTAATACGTAATAAATATCCCAGTTTCAGGCCTAGAGTGATCAGAGATCATGCATCCACAAAAGGGGTCTTCAAGCTTTGTTCTCATACCGTTTTCTGCAATCTTTTTTTGCTTATTATACTCAGTTTCCAAGGAGATTGTTCAAATGCTGCATCAGTGAAGTTTCTTCCAGGTTTTGATGGGCCGCTTCCTTTTGAGCTCGAAACTGGGTGAGACCTGCATTTTTTTTTCTCAAGGGAAAAGCTACAATTTTAGTATTTTACCGGCTGAAAAATGAAAATTACTCGTTTATGGATAGGTACATTGGGGTTGGTGAATCAGAGGACGTGCAGCTGTTCTACTACTTCATCAAATCTGAAGGCAATCCACAAAAGGACCCTCTTTTGCTTTGGTTAACTGGTGGCCCTGGTTGCTCTTCTCTATCTGCTCTTTTTTATGAAATAGGTGACATCCCCTTTCTCACATTGCGTTTTATGTACTGTACTACTGGGTTTTTCAGAATTTTGTATTTATTGAATTGGTAAAGTATGCAGGGCCCTTAAATTTTGTGTTAGTGCACTACCATGGGAGTTTGCCCAAGTTAGTCTTGAATCCTTATTCTTGGACTAAGGTAATTGGACAGTCTGTCTGTACTTGTGTTGACACTTGACACCATTATAAATTTTTTTTTTTTTGGGAATTTCAAGTTGTAATTTTTGGGATGATGGTAATTTTGTATCTGCAGGTTGCAAGCATCATTTTCTTAGATCTACCGGTGGGTACCGGGTTTTCCTATGCGAGGAATACGAAAGCTGCACAATCTGATGTTCTGCAATCCTCTGATCATGCCTATGAATTTCTTAGGAAGGTAAACCAATTGGAAAACGACACACATCCGTGGAAAACTTCCTTGAAAGTACTACTAGAACTATTGTTTTATTTGGCAGTGGCTAGTTGAACATCCACAGTTCATTTCAAATCAAGTTTATATTGGTGGAGATTCATACTCAGGCATCATGGTTCCCATTGTCACCCAACTTATATCTAATGGTGAGATTCTTGGTAGAATCGGCCTTTATAATAAAAAGAATAATAACTTCATCCACAAATTTTCCTAATTATAGGCATTGATAATTCTAGTATGAGTGCTACCTGGCTTGTGTTTGATGCATTCATTTATGTGAACTCATAAATGTTCCTTCTTTTGACCCTGTCTGTATTGATAGTTCTAGTAGGAATCTCAATGCGATCATGATTACGTAGTAAACTTAGAGGTTAAATATGGATATGAATGCAGGGAACGACATAGGCTTGGAGCCAAAAATTGATCTCAAGGTTTGTAGTTTTTATGCTCTCATTTTGTCTGAAAGAGTGAGAATTGTTGTAGAAATTTGAATTTTTCCTCGTCAAAGGGTAGTCTTGTTTATGTTTGTTAAAGCTTTTGCATGGCTACAGGGATATGTATTAGGAAATCCGGTCACTTCTCCAGCCGATATTGACTATGTTGTCCAGTTTGCTAATGGAATGGGGCTGATCTCAGATGAACTCTCCGAGGTGCTTCACTTTCTGTTATTATTACTTATTTTTCTCTCTGCTCAAAATCAATTCATTGATCTATCTGTGTACTTATGGAACAGGCCTTGAAGGTAACCTGTAGAGGAATATATCATGATATTGATCCTGGAAATACTCTCTGTTTACAAAATATGCAGACTTTCTACGAGGCAAGCAACAATTTCTTTTCATAATTCCTCCTATCTTTGCCTTGAATCAATAATCATGCTACTAATCAATACATGTTCTTAATTTGTTGTTGTAGCTACTTGGTAATATTATGTTCGAATATATTTTGGACTTCAATTGTCCTCTAGATGTCCCAAAGTCAAGCAAACTGTTGAGTAACACCAGAGTCATGTATGAAAATTTCCATTCAGACTTGATAAAGATTGAATTACGCAAAGATTCTCCATTAAAATGCCGTGTAAGACCTTGTCATATGATCCATTCCCCTTTAGCTCTGCAAAGAGATATTTTCTTGTTAGATATTGAACCGACACTGGCCCTTTGCAGACTGATGAGTACTTGATTTCGTATCAATGGGCTAACTATGAAAGCGTGCAAGAGGCCATCCATCTTCGCAAGGTATACACTCGACTCTTCTTGATCAGCTCAAGATTCTATCTTTTTATGTTATTTTTTGCTATATGTCCTTGTTATGAATGAACATAAGCATATTCTTTCATATGTATTCTCGATTGAGTCAGGGTACTATCGGTGAATGGAAGCGGTGCAATCATGATTTGCCATTTACCGATTCTGTTTCTAGTGTTGTACCTTACCATGCAAACCTCAGTATTAAAGGTTACAGATCACTTATATACAGGTCTATACCATATTCCTTTTAAACCTTAGTGTGTCCGTCCCTTTATTCACCATTTTATTTTTTATTTTTTGAAATGTTGTTATTTTTTTTGGGTGATTTTAGTGGCGATCATGACATGGTCGTCACATTTATCTCTACTGAAGCGTGGATAAAGTCTCTAAATTACAACATCGTTGATGATTGGCGTCCATGGATCATTGATGGCCAGGTCGGAGGGTAAGGGATACACAAACTTAAGTTTTCATTCTTTGCTACTTTAAGCATCTAAACGTGACAAATAATGAATGAACTTAAAAAAAAAAACAGATACACAAGGACTTATGCAAACAGGATGACTTTTGCAACAGTAAAAGTAAGCACTCTTCATCATCTTCCATTTTGTTTAAGTGCCAAAACAAAGCTGATATGTTCATCTTGTTACTTTGATAATTGCACTCTATTGTTGTTGTTTTCAGGGAGGTGGACATATTGCACCAAGGTACAAGCCTCATGAATGTAGAGCAATTTTTGAAAGGTGGATATCTTACCAGCTACTTTAGGTCTTTCGGCTTGAAATATTTAGCATCAGATTAATGCATTGGATCATACCTTATAGGCCTCTCAGATGTTGAATCCAAACAATAAAATCGGATGTGATCTGTCCCCTCGTTTATATAATTATGATGATGTTCAACCTTGCAAACTTGTAATTGAAGTTGTTTATCAATATTTAATTGAACTTATATTGTACCAAAGAAGTCTAAACATCTGGGCAAACAAAAGGGTTCAAAGTGGTATTAACTAGTGAGTAAACTACTTGAATTAACTAAAAATGATGGGAAGATGAAGCCATTAAAATAAGTAGTTAACTAAAATTCGGAATTATACCTCAATTGGGTGAAGCTAATGAAAAAAAACTCCACCTTAGAGTTGATTACACTAAGAAGAAAGTTTCTCGAATCATTGCCTTGACGAGCTAGCGTTTTATCTTATTTGATTTCACAACCTTTAATTGCTCTTTTAGTTAAACTTTCGTATAATTTGGAGACGTTGGCGAGGTTGCTGGCGACTTGAATAACGCCGTTGACAGAGACGCCAAATTCAGCTAGAGCTTTACGGGTGTGCGAGAGAAGTGTGTTTGTGGCAAGTAATGGGATATCCCCTCGGGATACCCGAAATCATTGAGCTATCGGGTATATTAATTCCCGCCCGCCTTGCCATGCACCTTACTCCTCTTTATTTTCTCTAAGCGGCCTTGAATCACAATTAACCGGAAGATTTAGCAACATCATACTCAAGCAAAGCAAACAAAGAACATTGAAGATAACCCTTTTTTTTTTTTTCTCTTCTTTTTTCTTTCTCTTGTGATTATAGGAGAAATCTTATTTTTCACAAATGACTATCCGAAATGTAAAATTTTAAATATCTTATTTAATTTTCACGTAAACCTACTGTAATAATCAAAATGTCAAGCGGGAGCAACAAAAATAACATTTTTGTTATGAAATAATATCATTGATGAATTATCTATTATTTTGATTGATTTAAGTAGATTTGTGATTAATTCATATTATTGTGTTCACATTGTAATCTCTACTATAAATACCCTCTTATATCATTGGAATAATATACAAGCAATTCTCTCTTCTTCTATACTTGTATTTTCTCTTGTTCTTCCTCCAATATTTTCTTAGTTTTATAACACGTTATCGGCACGAGTCTCTAACCACGTCTCAAATCATCAAATTGTTTTGATGAAGTTTGGCAACCTTCGGAAAAAAACCCACAAGAATCACCATTCATAGATTACCAGAAGGACTCAAGTCGATCAATTGATATATTTTATATCTACACATCTCGATACAGGTAAACATTAAGGTAAAAATTTGATTTATTTAAATTATTTATCGTGATCAATTCTATTATTTTATAGATATATGTAATATTGATGCTAGTGGTATTGACATCATCAAATCATGATGGATCAAGTCAATACCACGTAAGAAAAAGATATGAGTAATACTCATCAGTGATATGAAGCCTTGATGGCTATATTCCTTAGACAGAAGAGTTCGTCTTTTGTGCAAATTGGAAAATGAGGTATGATCACATTAAGTTGATCAATGTTTGAAACGAGCATATAATGGATCAGAAATCCATATGAAAATAGAAAACTCGTAAAAGTGAATATAAAATTCACATAAGTGGGCATGTCAAAAACCGATGAAAGTGAATATAAAATTCACATAGATAAATTTCAGACATGTCAAAATATCGTGAAAGTGAATTTGAAATTCACAAAGAAAAAAGTACAGACATGTCATTCATATAAATAAAAATTAGGACCCGATGTCCATAGAGAAAGACATGTTCATAAGTATCTGAAATTCAGAGATAAGAAATCTACTGAATAAATAATTAGATTTCATGACCATAATCGATGAAAAATTAAATCACTTTTTATCATGATGATATGCATCTGAAGCAGCATTATCGATCAAAAAATTTATGATGTATATGAAATTGATTATGATTTCGTATGATTAATGAAAAATAATAATCCACTGAATGTGGAATTATATATGAAAGTAAATAATGAGTCACCTTTGTTATGACTAATGATTCCCGACCGAATTATGAGAGTTAATACTTTATAAAGAACGTGACTCAATTTATAAATATTTAGAAATATTTGGTTATGGTCGTGGAGGAGGACATTATTGATACAATCCTAACAAAAGTGTTTTATATGATTAAAACAATAATCATAACAAGAAACAAAGTAATCTTTTACAAGATTACGCCACATTTCAGAGTTAGTGGCGATTTCCAGAAATTGTTTATACGATGCATTTAAACTTAAGCATCGTTTATTAATAAATAAATTATTTCTTGTCTTGGCCTTATTCTGATACGGCTAAAGTATTTTGTGATATATATAGTAGCTTTGGAATTTTAATTTATCGATTGTGTATAATTGATACGTGTGACTAGTTTTCTTCAAAAAGAAAAAAGAAAAATAATTGTATCATCATGTATTTTTGGTAAGTAAATCTTGTTATTTGATCACAATAATAATATATGATTCTCAATCGCTGGATTAATCAACGTGTATATTACTTTTGCAATCATATTCATATTAATTAAAGTCATATTAAATAGTTAAAATTAAATAGATTATATTTCACATGATTGTGTACGTAGTTGTGTTAATCACTTATGTTGTGCGCATATATGATCTTTATACGACGTGAGAATGTTTTACACGTTGCTTTATAATTAAGCAATATATTTCTCACTATAAAGTTGATATGATATGAAAAGTAAGAACATGATATTGTCATATTATTTAGTTAATTGGATTTATATTACCCATAACCTTACAATAATTGCATGATCATTGAGGCAATTAATGCATTCATTGAATTTTTGGCAAAAGTGTTTGCATTGATTTTGATAAATAAAATCATATTTGGTTATTCAATGAAAAGATTTTATTTTGCATGATTATTGTAAGAGTAGTGATAATCATTAATGTGATTATTTATACTTACCTTTATTACAAAATAAAATATTCAACCTGTGGTTTTTTTAAAAATGAATACCATGTATATGGTCTTTGATTATAAGGCGCATTTGCTCTATATTATTATCATATTCAAAATTTGTTGTCTAGTTGTGATAAGAATGAATATGACAACATATTATAGTGCTTTATTGGTGAGTGAAATTATTCATAATAATTGATTCACAAATTGTAATACTGGATAATTATCTCTCGGATCCACTAGCATTTACAATATCAATTTGATTTGTTTGAACTGATACATAATATAATTTTCTATTTAAAATAATTAATCATTGTAATTCATTTATATTATGCGACAATTGTTATATTTTGAAAAAATTAATTGTTCATTTCGTTCTAAGGAAGAAATGGAGTCGGAACATGAGAGCAATTAAATTGCCTCATCGATAGTGCGACAAGCACATTATATTGAGAAACAAGTTCTCAAAAGAATTAATGAGAGATGCAAATGGTAATACAACATGTAAGTGCTATATTGAAATAAAATTGTTTGAAATAAAGCACTATGCTCTCTCAAGTCTCGAATTTTTTTTTGAGTAATATGGGTGTTATATCGAGATTGAAATACTTGCTTTATATATTATTTTCCGATGAAATGTGATATACCCGACACTACAACAAAATAGGCTTTTGGCGACATGCAAAAAAAATGTTGGCGACGCACATTGAATGCTGCATAATTTAAAGCCGCTAAAAGTCAAAGACTTACTTTCAAAAAAAAAAAAGTCAAAGACTTTTGGCGGCATGGTTTACACGCTGTTGATATAGTCATTGGCAGCACGCATTCTGTGCCGCAAAGATATTATTGACGGCTCATATATTTTATCGTTAATGCATCTCAATATACGCTGCTGATATAATTATTCACAGCATACATTGCATGCCGCAAAAGAATACATGTATCAGCAGCATGCTAATGGGTGCCGCGGATAGGTTTTCCTTTTTAAAAAAAAATAATGTTTGCATTCTAATCGATGATTCTTTAAAATTTAAATTTAAATAAGCTTAAGTAATTAAAATGCATGTACACATTCAACAAGCATCACAAAAATACCAATTTCCACACTACAAGGAATTAGGTGTTTGAAGTTTGGGAGCTATTCTTCGGTCACCGACAACAAGCAAGAATATAGAAGAGGGTTTTAAAAAAATCAACTAAAGATTACATGAATGATCCGAACCATTTCAGAGCATCTTTGATGAAAGTGGTATTGGACATTTCACCTAGTTGGCATGGTAAGACTGCCAGTACAATGTAAGGAGGGCATCAAATATGCATAAGAGAATATAAGCTACTTAGGAAAATAAATGCATTGGATCATTTTGATGCCTTACATTAGTCCAACAATTTTTCACACATACATTAGGATTTAGGCACACATGTTCACATCATGCACAAACCAACCAACCTACCTACACATTTACCAATTCACCAACATAATCATAAAGTGCTGAAAGGAAACAACAATGAAGCAAAATCACAACTTCAATTTGATTTTTCATACTAAAAATAGCATTAAAACTGGGTATTTGTCTCTTATCATGCAATATCCAAAAAATAATTTTGGAAGACTAGCTTTTTATTTTATTTTTTCAATGGACTGTCCGCCGGATAAATGAACCATTTACCAATAAATAAATTAAACATATGAATATACTCATAAATTAACATTCCCAAAGAGAAATGTCTTTGACCATGTGCCTAAAAGCCATAAGTTCACTGTAAAAGGAATTCTAAATAGATTTGCAAACTTACATGCCCCTTGTCCAGTTGCTAAATGAGAAATTGCATATACGATAAAGGAGCTAAGTTTGATAGTCCAGTGCAATTCATCGAACATCTTATGTGCATCTTTCGTATGCTCCATCTCTGAAAGAGATGAAAAAGCAGTTTCACCACTTTCTTGATCTCAATCATTACTTTTTTTGAGAAAATACGTCCAACCCATTGTAATTTTCCCTATAATAGCATAGAGATGAGAGGACGGGCTAGAGAATTCAAAGAATCCTTAGGGTTGTGGTGATGACTCAGAAAATTTGAGGACTTACCAGAAAATGATTTCCTCCTCATCGTTCAGATCTTTATCCTCTACGAACAAATCCTCATGAGATTCCTTAGAAATATCATCGAGAATGACCTTCTTGTTAATAATAAAAGACGAGCCTTCAATCGATTATACAGCAACATAAGCATTCTTCGTCAAATACACAGATAAGAAGATTTTGTAATGGAATGATCCATAACAATAGATTAATCAATTCGTAAGTGAATAAAAAGAAATTCAGCAGGCAAGACAATAGAAATTGATTTATTTGAAGATCTTAAAATGACATCGGAGCAGGGGCTACGGTTACGAGCATCGAACTGCAGTGATGTTCTGATTTGGCTAATTTTAGGAATTTTATTAATAATATTAAACATTCACGGCGTGAAGATGCACACCATCAATAATATGGATTCACCCGCTACGTGAGTTCCCCACGTCGTCAATAAAATAGAATCATTGACAGCGTGCATACGTGTGCTGTCTATATTTATTTTTTAACAGCGTGGTTGTGCATACTGTAATAAGTATTAAAAGCCGCTTACATATACTGTGCGCCGCTGATGTCAAATAACCTGTATTATTTACCGCATACAATGTTGCGCATGCCGTAAAATGTAACAACAGCGACATGCTTTTAGTGCGTGCTGTTAATGTCAAGCCGCGAAAAGTCAGAATTCTTGTAGTGCGAACCGGAATGGGGCCCTGTTCATCTAGATTGGACCTACTATCATGGCCCAATAGCAAAGATATGAGGCCTCTTTCCCCTCTGTCCGCGATCATAAGCCGGATCCTACCCGTTATTTGTAAGCTGGGTCCTATCCGCCAACAGTAAGCCGGATCCTGTCCGCTGGTCGTAAGCCGGACTCCTCCTCTCCGTGTGATTTCTACCCATATAGTCAAGCTGATTTCAAGACAAGACATATATGAGGTCGTTGTTCGCCAGTCATAAGGATAAATATGAGTTCGCTGCTCGCCATGCTTATCTCGCCAGCTGGCTAATCTAGACAGCTGGCTAGGCCACTTGTATTGCATGCATGATTACCTATAATTATGTATTCTTAATTGTCTTGTCATGAACAGTAAACCGACATAGTTTTAGCCTATATATATGAGATCACAATGTAATAGAAAGGATCCAAGAATGAATACACACAGAGCTACTCAGTCAATTTGTCGACTCATTAACGTGTTCTTGACCTAGCGTTTATCCAACTGTATCGTTCTTACACACCGCCATACACTCTCCGGAGAAATCACATATACAAAGCCTTATATCCTCAAGATAAACACTGTTACCGCAAACTTGATATTCTACGCAATATCAAAATGTGTATAAACAATGTGTTTGAAAATAATGATATATGTCCATTCTACGAAGAGAATATGACTGATACTACATGCATTATTTAAAATAATGATATATGTAGCATATTATATAAGATGCATCACAGTCATTCTGTGAAATGAATGCGACAAAATTAAGTATTTAAGATGCATATAGTGATTCTGAATATTGTGGGTATAAACATTCTTTATGTGAGAATCCCACTAGAATTGGGATGGTGATTCAGGTACATTGGTATAACTCGATGTATTGTATCCATAATTGTGAACGGATATAATATTCTATATGAGACAAAATTTCTCCACAAATCGAAAAATATAAAAGAAGTTTGTTGATACCCGTATAAGAGGATCTCACATTAAAATGATGAATCCGTCACGGGTTATTGCAAATTTTTGACATATCGGTTATGAAAAAATGTTGTCCGAGAATGAGGGGAGGAAAACCCAATATGAATTATATCTCGTGACAAACTTCGACATAAATGAACTATGAGTTCACATATCATTCATTGATATCAAACCCATGAAAGGTAGATTTTATGCACATTTTGCATACATCAAATATTTTCTGAGAAAAATGGAGAAATAAACCAAAAGTTCAATATCTCGTTCGGGTGATTTCTCTACATATGATGTATAATTTTGAACGATTATTGAAGAATCTGAAATCACATAGTGGTATATAAAGCGCAAGAGATAATATTTTCAACAATCTCATGAAACGAGATATTTAATGAAACAACTATGTTTTAAATGTGTAAATCACTTAAAGCGGATAAAAGAGCATCAAATTATAGCTCGGTGCAACATGTTTGATGAAGATCGATTCTCGGCATTAGGGGGAGATAAAGAAAACCCCATGTTAGAATAAAAAAATGCCGATAAACTTTAACAACATAAATGATCTTCCACGCATCAGTTTAACTAAATTGCAAAAATAATTTACTTGTAGTATTTAACAAGTAATCCGTCAGATGCCGTTATTGAAATTAAATGAGTGACTATTTATAAAGGCACCAACAATATGATTGATGATATTTCTCTATGCCAGAAGCGTAGAATACCGATCGGTGTAAAAGATAAAAATCCGCGAAAAATGAATTCACATTCAATCACTAATGAAATCTCTTAAAGAGATCCGTCTTCAAGACGAAAACCCAAAAATAAAATTACACGTGCGACAGATGATTAAATATTGGGGTTGCGGAACAACCAATCCATACATTGATAAGGATTTGGTTTATGCTAATATCGAATTAGCAATGAGTTTATGGGAAAATTTTATAATAAAATATAATAGTCGTCGACGACATACTTGCCTCTTTAATTGCTATTATTATATCTGGATCCAGTTCCTGAGTCAATAGCAGAGTGTCAGAAACACTCTGACTAGGTAAAAAAATGAAATAAGCAATTGAGGTTGAGTTTGAATTGGAAATATTTGTTTGTTAATGATCAAATATATTCTCCCATTATAGATAATATAATGTTCCGGTAACTAATATATTTGGCAGTAACTTTATGTCATGACGGTATATTTATGGGTCGTTGGACATTAATATTGATATGAAAATCCTTGGTGGATTTCAAAAATGAATTAATATGACAATCGCAACATGCATATGGTTAAGGTCATTAACATTCATGTTGAATGTAGTATGACCAGTTGAGTAGATTCCTATTGAGAAAGGAATATGTAAGTAATGCATTGTTAATGTCATAAATTTTAAGAATTACGATGCATGATAGTGGAAATATATGCATGCAAATTTCGATTATATTACTTCTCCCATTATTTTGCTGATTATAGTGTTGATTGTGTTGCATGTGTTGCACAAGTGAGTAGTGGGAATGACACTTATTAGCCCCTACATTTGACTATCCAATAAACTCTAAAAGAGAGTGACATGAAAAAGTACGATCTAATGACAATCTAATAGATTTGTTCACTAAGATTATTCCTACATCGGTTTTGGTTAATAAATGTTTATAATAATGGAATGCGTACATTTGAAAGATTGTTGTCGTCAGGAAGAGCGACAACTTCAAAACTTTTGTTTGGATTTGGTCTTAAAACCAATGATTGTACTCTTTTTCCCTTTAACCAAGTTTTTCCCAAAGGGTTTTCTTAGTTAAAGGTTTTTAATGAGGCAGTGAGTGCAACACATAGAAACGCATATAGCATGAACTATTTACCTTGTCTAGTTTTTTTTTTTCCCACTGGGTTTTTCTAACAAAGTTAATAGTACATGACATATACGTTATGCAATTACGATCGAGACAATCAATTCTACCATTTATTCATTGAGATATTGTCTAGCTAGATGAGAATGAAAATCATTTAACTGCACTATATGAAGACAATGCATCTTGCATATCTCAATTGAATTGGGCTATATTAATGGGGATAGAACAAAACATATTTCACCCAAGTTCTTCTTTACTCATGATTTACAAAAGAATGAGGAGATTGATGTGCAACAGATCCGGTCAACCGATAATTATTTATCAAGACATTATCGACTGCAATATTTGAAAGACCGGTGAAGAGCATTGGGATGCAGCAATTGAAATATCTAAATTGACGCTTGGTTCACGGGGAGTAAATCAAACAGATAAATATGTACTCTTTTTCCTTAACTAAGATTTTTTTCCATTGGGTTTTCTCTTAGTAAGGTTTTAATGAGGCATATCATATCTGTTATATGTTTAAATAATAGATATCCAAGGGGGAGTGTTATGAAATAATATCATTGATGGGTTATCTATTGTTTTGATTGATTTAAGTAGATTTGTGATTAATTCAGATTATTGTGTTCACATTGTAATATCTACTATAAATACCCTCTTATATCATTGAAATAATATACAAGCAATTCTCTCTTCTTCTATACTTGTATTTTCTCTTGTTCTTCCTCCAATATTTTCTTAGTTTTATAACAATTTTAAATATCTTATTTAATTTTCACGTAAACCGACTGTAATAATCAAAATGTCAAACGGGAGCAACAAAAATAACAGAAAGGCTCAGCATAGAAGTTCACACAACTTGACTGTATATAATAAGTATATATACAGCAGTCCCGGTATATAATAAGTATAATGTAACGCCCCCAGACCCCGGGCCTGATAGCGCTAAATGAGTCATAAATGATCCGGTCAACTGCTTAGACCGCCGTCCTCGCTTGGTCTAAAAGGGCTAACCCGAGTTGATAAGACATTTATGCCTCACACTTATATGGGGGTGAGCTGGTAGCGCTAAATGAGTCATAAATGATCCGGTCAACTGCTTAGACCGCCGTCCTCGCTTGGTCTAAAAGGGCTAACTCGAGTTGACAAGACCTTTATGCCTCACACTTATATGAGGGTGAGCAGGACATTACTTTACCAATGTGGGATTTTACATTCTCCCCCCTTATAAAGGACTGACGTCCTCGCCAGGACGACCAAGACTTGTCTCAGTTCGTCTCTACCATAGGATTCTAGAGGTGCCCCCCACCACGGTGTGGTTCTTAGTTCCGTATGATAGTCGGCTCTGAATACCATTCTGTAACACCGGCCCCCAGACCCCATGTTTGGTAGGGCTAAACGAGTCATAAATGTCCGGTCAACTTTTTAGACCACCGTCCTCGCTTTGTCTAAAATGGCTAACCCGAGTTGACAAGATATTTATGCCTCACACTTATATGGGGGTGAGCAGGATATTACTTTACCGATTTGAGATTTTACATATAAGCCTAACTAGCTAGTTGTGATGCCATATGTAACACCCCTTAACTCATGTTAGGTTATGTTGCTTGGCTTTAAATAGTTAATCCAGTTTATCAAGTCCATTATGTCTCTCTCTTATATCTTAAAAAATCATTCTCTCACTTTTTCAGCGTAGGATTATATATATATATATATATATATATATATATATATATATATATATATATATATAGTTCTAACACAAATCATGGCTAATTAAAGAAGTAGTAGATGGACAACACCAGCAATTGCACCAAATGTAAGAAAACATATATAAATGCCATATATACAAACAACACAACTTATGTCCCAAACAACATGGCCAAGCAAACATACAAAAACACATTAAATAACTAAATCAAACCATCTAATGATCAGAACACCAAATTTTTTAAAATTTAATTACATATATTGAACAAATCTTAACAAATCATAAAATGCAGAAGAAACATGAAGGAAGCTCGTGGTAAAAAAGCAATGAATCATTTGTTCTTGGTTCATTCTCTACTTCACATAACATAAAAGGAAAATAATCTACTTAATTAGGTGTCAAGCATAGAAAGGTGCAATAATAAGACCAGGATATATATATATGTATATGTGAACTCAATCCTTAACATATATAAATATAGGTAGCTACATAAGGATATGGTGATTTTTCAATGATCAAATATTTACTTAATTGACAGTATATGATATATGCTGGACTAGTTAATTTCCACTAATCTAATGTAAAATAGTACGCATGGTAGACTCCGTAGTAGCTGCAGCATTCTTCAGATTGCATGGGTGGAAAACCGGTTGGTGGCATCAAATCTGACGACCAAGTATCTTTATAGGATTCGAGGCATCTGAAACTTGACAGTCGAAACGTAGTACTGAATCACTAACAATATCTGCAGCAAACTCATGTTGGTTATTATATATGTCTTCAATTTCTGGAAGTAGATCACAAATAACACACCCCATAGTTATACTTCTTGGAACAGGATTAAGATCGTCAAAGAATGGATGTTGAAGCGCTTGTGCAGCAGTCGGCCTCTTAAACGGATTCCACGAGCACAACATTTGTATCAGACTAATTGCATCTTCACTAGCAGACGGTATCAACGACGCAAAATTATCATAAGCGGATGATTCCAATCCCACGTGTGGAAAATCATAGGGCATAACATCAACAGGAAAACCAGCATAAATATCAGAAACGGTCGGATTACCAAGAACACGACACATCTTGTAAATTTGATCTATACTCGATGTCCCCGGAAAAATAGGACGACCCATGAATAATTCAGCAAGGATTGTACCCGCCGCCCACATATCAACCTCAGGACCATAATATGTTGAACCAAATAAGACCTCAGGAGCCTGATACCATCTAGTGGTGACATAGTCGATGCATGCAGTTTTATCGTCAATCTCACATGCGCTACCAAAATCGGCTATTTTAAGGTTATCTCTATTTTCTGTAACCAAAAGATTCGACGGCTTTAAATCGCGATGCATGTATCCGCTTTGATGTGTATAATCCAGCCCCCGTAAAAGTTGAACTAACCAATTTTTTATTTCGGTTTCACCATAGTTAACTTCTTGATCATTATTCTTCCTGATAACACTATCAAGATTACTATGCATGTATTCGAATACCAAGAACAAAGTATTATTGCCCTCCTCGTAGTCTTCGAAGACATGTTCGAGTTTGATAATGTTGGGATGATCACCAAGTTTCACGAGGGGCTTCACCTCTGTGTTGTAACACTTATCAGATGATTGATATCTTTCTTGAATAGCTTTGATCGCAACGATTTCACCATTCTCGCAATTTATAGCTTGATAAACGCAGCCAAAAGATCCCCTACCAACTTCTTTAATGAGCTTGAATTGCTCCGCCATTGCTGTACCCAAAAGTTGATCGTCTGTGTGTTTTAGTTTTCTTCCTTAGCAATTAAAGTGGTGGTCTATCTCTTATGTATGTATATATAATGGATAGATGGAATGTCGGTCCATTTTGAATTTTGCGTATGTCCTATATATGTTTGCTGCTAAAAACAAAAATTCTATCTTATAATTTCCGCTAGGGTAAAGGGATAATTAGATAAGAGTCCATTTGAACTAAAACTTTATATTGATAATACGTTAAATTATCTTTTCAAAAAAAAGATAATACGTTAATTTTATGGTATTTTCTTAGGGTTGAAGTTTATATAGGCTATTATCATACAATTTTTTTTAAATAAAATAAAAATAAGGTAATTATTTAGGTTGATAAATGAAAATGTTAACAACAAACATATATATTTTTTTTTGAAGGGAAAATAATTATTATTAAAATTGGAAATCAACCTAAGCGGCTAGGCAAACATGTGCGGGTGCAACCAACAACAGATAATCCTTCTTTCGCTAACAAGTGGGCAGGGGCATTCCCCTCCCTCTTATTCCAAGAAAATGAAACGCGAGAAAAACAAGGCACAATGTGAAGACAATCAGCTATGATATTCCCGAGAGTGGATCTATCCTCAACTTCTTCGAAAAGTCGATGGTGGATTAGGAGAGAGTCGTCCTAAAAAATGATGTCGAAAAATCTCCACTGAATCGCCTTGGTCATAGCATGATAGATGACTAGAGTCTTTCCGTAAGAAAAATATGGACACAGTCCCAAGTTCTGAGAGAAGGATTTAGCTATTTTTCCTTCACTGTTTCTAACTAGACCTCCTATTGTGAGGTGACCATCCTTAAGAGCGGCATCTACATTAAACTTCAATGACTCGAAGGGAGGGGCTTTCCAGCATGCCGAGCTTGGCCCACGGCTTAACCCAACATTTTGGGTTTGCATGGCATTGATATATTTACCAGTTTCATTGTCTAGTTGGGCTAAAATTTAGCGGACATGAATAGCCTTTGATTCAAAAACCCAAGAGCATCTTGATTTCCATATGTAGCATAGAAGATATGTTACTTTTGGCACGGTTTGTTCATCCTCGTTTTGAAAAGGCAAATAAAAGAAATCACTCATGCTACCAAATCGAAGATTCCGCCACTTCTTCCCTGTATCCCAAATTGCTCTAGAAATTTGGCACTCAAATAGACAATGATAAACATTTTCTTCCAAGTCATGGCAAACAGGACATGTGCTATCACCGATAGATCATTTAGAGAGATATAAACGATATACTTGGGGTTTTTTACGTAGTGTAAATACTATTGTCACATCGGTGAATATGAGAATAATAAATATGAATAATAACATCATTTCATTTATTAAATAAAACAATTACAAAATTGTCTTTCGGGTATGCCGTCGTAGGATAGGTCGGTGACTCGGCGATGGAGCACGCATATCGAATGTCGTAGTGCTTAATGATCGGTCGAGGTTGTCGGCTCGGCGTCCGTGGGAAATCGAAACGTCGCGGTCCATGTCATGTGAGTCGCAGGTAAACAACGAGCCCGAGATCGACTTAACGATCATCCTAAATGCGACTTAAAGTCAAAATCGGTGTATCACACATATCCAAGTTCACACATGAATATGTCCGCATATTGTTCCTCGTTCTCTTCAAGATACTAAAGGACATACTAAACTTGCTTTGTTAACCGCCGAATCTAAGATTCGATCAAAATTGACGTTCAATAACACGACCATCTCTTACTAGAAAGAGAATCTATCCCATTTCTCTTGATCCGAAGATTTAGAGAGTCATTCACCGAGGCATAGGGTAGAACTTCCTCGTTGAATGTTGCATACACAGATGCATCATCTTAACCAATAAGATGGATGGGAAACCAGTGACTGATTCTAATGAGTTCGACCGAGTCAAACTCTTAAGAATGTTGTCCAAATCTCTGTTGCAGAGAATTGTGGTATTGTCAGATTCTGACTTCAGATAACACACCCATGTTGATTCCAACTGGTGCAGTGTTATCCTTCACAAACACTAATATATATTTATATATTCACTACTGTACTAAAATTGATATCCAGTCTACAAAAAGTCTTATCAATAGTCTGGTCAAATCCACATATTGTAGAAATATATGACTTCCAATGACCGAGAGGTTTGCTTTTTATCCACAAAGGACATAAGCCTTGACAAGTAATCCCCGTCATAAGTTCATAAGTCAATACCCTTGTTTCGAATGAATCCGGACTCCGTTTGTTTGGCAAGAAAGTCTCGGGGAATCACCCCTATTTTTTACGCTTTTGAACGAAATCATGCAATACCGAACTCATTCTACTCTTTTCCGTGTAGATCCAATTACTCCCACCGGGCCCGGCACGAGACGCTCGGTGGTTCTACAAGAGTATGAACGGGGGAGTACCGAACTCCATTCACGGGGTTATGGCTATTAAACCAACCTCTATTATCGAGATCCTATCTTGCTCACAAAAGAGCCATAGGTCATCAATCGATCCTCGACTACAAAGTCCGCCGAACCCGTAATGGGTAATGGATAAAACATACTCCCAATACTTTACGGGTGTTGGGATGGCGTCATGTAACACTTGCCAAACAAAATGCTTGACCGTAGGGCGGACATCGATTTTCCAAATTTGGCACCAAGTTTTGTCTTCTCCGTTGGAGCTAGAAGCAGCAAACTTAAAAGTTGATTCCGATTTTGTGTGCATTGCAAGATTATATCCAGACTTGACCGTGTAGATCTCATTGCTCGTGTAATGCCATATCAATTTATCTTTGTTGAGACGAGCTGTTAAAGGTATTTCACGGATTTTTTGGGCTTCAAAAGGATGAAATTAGTTGCTGATTATGTCTTCTTTCCAATGACGAGTGTTTGCATTAATAAGATCGGAGACTTGAACATATGAAGGTAAGTCCGGAGCACACAAATGAACACAGAAGTCGGGCTCGACCGGGATCCAGGGATCACCCCAAATATTAATGTCCTCCCGTGCCAACACTCCATCGGAGACCTTTTACAAGGAGGTCCCGACCCTTAAGAATACTTCGCCAGATGTAGGATGGTTTTGCCCCCTCAGTTGCTTTCAAGAATGAAGAATTGCGGTGATATTTTGTTGTTAAGAGCTTTGACGCTTGGAAATCCGGATGGATGGTGAGACGCCATGCTTGTTTGGCAAGAAGGGTTGTATTAAAGCATTCTAGGTCTCGAAAGCCTAAGCCTCCCTCTTTTTTCGGCTTGCAACACACATCCCACGCTTTCCAATGAATTTTCCGATTGCCTTCAGAAGAGTCCCAAAAAATTGCCAGATGCTTTTTTCCAATTCCTCAATCCAAGTTTTCGGGAGGAGGAAAAGTTGCATAATATATTGGGGCAGAGCTTGTATGAAGGATTTTATAAGAATCTCTTTTCCAGCTACATACAAGTATTTCTCCTTCAACCCATGCAAAATTTTCCACACTTTATTCATGACATATGAGAAAATCTGTTTTTTGTTTCGACCAATATATGAAAAGCCAAAATATTTACCTTCTCCTTCACCGTTAGGCATGCGTAAAATGTCAGAAATTTCCTCTTTAATAATCGCGAAAACACCCTTGCTGAAGTAGAGAGACGACTTGCCAAAGTTGACTTTCTGTCCCGAAACTCCCTCATAGTAGTTCAAGATGTAAAGAATGCATTGACAGGTATCCTGGTTGGCTAGGGTGAAGATTAAGTTGTCGTCAGCGAAAAGCAGGATGTTAAACGTGAAAGAGCCGTGCCCAAAACTCACACTTCGAATAGAATCAAGTTCCATTGCTTTGTTGAGAAGCATAGAAAGACCCTCGGCACATAAGATTAAAATGAAAGGAGATAAGGGATCTCATTGTCGGATTCCCCTCGAAGGAATAATATTCACACTAGGCTGTCCATTGACCAATACTTTGTATGAGACTGTGGTTACACAGTTCATAATAAGAGAAATGAAGTGAGTAGGAAAACGCATAGCTGTCATTACTTGCCTGATGAAATCCCACTCAACTCTGTCGAAGGTCTTCATATGTCAAGCTTTAAGGCCATGTGTTCATGACAACCCGATGAGCCAGTCTTCATGGAGTGAAAGGCTTCGAAAGCACAAATAATATTATCAGTAATTAGACTGTCCTTCACAAAGGCTGATTGTGCCTCTGAGATAATTTTGTCAAGGATTGGCCGGAGTCGAAACTCAGCTTGTGAGTTTCAAAAATCTTTTTATCTTTCAATAAAATTGCTACTTCATAAAATACCCACACACACACACACACACACACACACACACACATATATATATATATAAACATTTTATTTCCTAAAAAAAAGAAAAAAACAACCCACTCTCTTCTTTAGATTTGCTGATTTAAAACCAAGAAATCGTGTGCATATATCTTTCTTGAACTCTCACCATCGCCCCAAAGAAAATCCCTACAAATCCTTTCCATTGCTGCTATAGAATATAGTCAGTGGCGGACCTACATACAGCCTTAATCCGAAAAAAATACACTAAAATTTGTATGATACATATAGTTTGCCCCCCCTTAAATTTTTTTTTTGCCTTTAAAAATTTTATTACCCCCTCTTACCCGAGATCCTGCGTCCGCCCCTGAATATAGTGGCAGTCTGAAGATCTGCATTTGATAATAGGCTTGGGTCAATATGGAACTTTTAATTAAAATATTCCTGCTTGCTTTGGATAAGGCTTTGGAACTCCAGGATGATACATCAATTCTAGATATTCATAATTCATCTAATGTATTAGTCGATAGTCAACCACAAATACTACTTGGTATGTCAAATCAATAGGAGTGAACAGATTTAAGGCAGACCCCCTATCCAGAGGCGTTCTCTGGACACGGGCCAACAAGGCCCTCTTTAAAAGTGATATTGTTAAGGCCTGTTTTAATATTTTCGTAGTGCATTTTAGATATTTTTATAATATTTAAATTAAAAAAACTTTATAATACTCAAATCATACACATATTTAATCCAAAAAAAGTTTCACCAACTTACATACTCTTTTATACACATGCTTAGATAGTTTAGCCTAAAAATAACCGCTATATCATAATTTTTTACACGGTCTAGTGCCCTAAAATAATATTTTGGCTTAGAGCCCCCAATTATACAGAGACGCCCCTATCTATATATTAAAAACTCACCAATAAGAGTGTTTAAAAATGATACGCGATGATCATTTTTCTTGGTCTCGGGCCACCATTTATAAAATTAATGTTAACCAACACTTTAATAATCACTGATCACATGGTGGGACCCTAAAGAACACGGGCTTGGTTAAAGAAGGGGTAACACTCGGGAAGTTCTTGTGTGGTATATCCACATGCATCTAATTGACCGGTAAACAAATCTGGACCATACAGTTTGAATTCAGTTTAAAAATAAAAGTTGTACAATTTGCCACATGGGTGCACTCCGCATATGGCGGGTGCACCCAATAACTTCCCGTAATACTCCCCCCTCCCCCTCCTCCCGAAATCTTTGAAAAAGTTAGTGCTAGTGTAACACACACATTTGTAATACTTTATGATTAAAATGAGTGATATGAATCCTGTAGGATGTAATATCGCCGGATGGATCAATGATCCACCCTATTACGCAGCGGAAAGTACAAGATCTAGATCTAAACAATCAAAATACATAAATACTAAATCTAACCTACGAGGGGGTTAGATTACCAACCTTTTTATGGTGCAAAACGCCAAGAACAAGGTCTATCCAATCCGAGCTAGTTGAGAGCCTAGTTGAGAAGCCAAAGTCTTTCAACGTGTGTCTCCTACCTTAGAAAAACCCGAAGTTTTCTAAAACTTGAACCCTTAGTAAAATAGCCGAAAATTCTAAGCGATTTTAGGTTTGGGAGAACTCTCTTTATATAGGAGAGTAAACCTTGTCCTCCAAGGATTTATTTAATTAATACAAAATCAATCAAAATAATCATTTTCCTTAAAAAGATAAATCTAGAATATTCCTAAATTAATTAGGATATACAAATGATTTTCTTTTCCTTAAATTATTTAACAAATAAATAATTTAATCACATATATTATAATTATCAAGAAAACAAATTTCCTAATAATAATAACAATACAAAATGCGGCCATGCACCTAAATAATTAGGTCATGCGCATTTTTCATCACATTGGGCTGAGTCCACGAAAAAGGTCTTTTTCATGTATTTAATTATTTAGTCCAACTAAACAATTAATCTACATATCTATTAAACAGTCCAATCCAACTACTTAACATTAATTAAGGTGAAACGACGAGAAAACATAAGCATGTTAGGAGCCACGTCGGGGACCATGGACCCATATTCAGTAGCTACAATAAATTAAATAAAATTATTCGTCAGACCGAACAATAATATTCAATCTATTAATTCCGGGATTACACCACCATAAACCCGAAACTGAACTCTGCCGAATATAGATATAAACTTACACTCAACCATGAGTCATAAGGTGTCCACTGATATAATAATTACATACGGATAAATCCTCCATAGACTGTTCATTACAATTCGGGATATCTCCGTAAACCCTTCTCGAAACCTCTTATCATTATTTACCATTAACCCCCTAGTGACCAAATAGTTCATAACTAATATAATATGAACTGTGCGCATCGGTCAGTTTATAGGATTAACAAATAAGGGAACTGTATGTCTACTTCCCGGAGGAAGGAATGTATTCCATATCTATGATCGCACAGACTATCCACTCATCCTAAAATAGAGCCAACGAGAAGTGTTGGACCACATACTTCGAAGTGATCCTTACTAACACATCAAACTCTACCCTAGTCTAAGCAGTTGTCTGTGATCACCTCAGGATTGAGATTAATCCATATATGATCATCTTGTGATTCGATAAGACTTCTCGATCACGGAATTATATCGAGAACTCAAATCAAATCGGTCCAGCCTTATATGATTATCATCATATATAAATGCCCCATTAGGTACCCTATTACCGACAAATCGGATAGGACTGTCACACCTAAAGTGTTCGGGACGCATTATTAGCAAATTAATCTTGAGACCCGTACTCAGATTAATAAACGCTATGGACTAAGTTAATTTTAAGTACATCTCACTAACTCAATCCTCTTGTGTATAACCATACACTGAGTTATGTGATTACATAAACGAGGTACTTAGGGTTTTCAGTAGTGTCTTAATTATAAGCATACATGCATATAATAAGATGAATTATTAATTCTGTCATAAAAACAATTAGATAATTGTCTTTCGGACACTACACCTAACAAGTCCATCATGATCAATGACGTAAATATGTGTTTAGTCTACCAAAAAAAATGCGACAATTTTCTCGTGACACTAATATTTCCGAAAAAGATCTTCTTCATTTATTCTTGTGCTCGTAGATTGCAGTCATCTGAAGCATAACTTATATGCATGATAAAATTATCTAGCTCTACACATTTTATTCGTAAAATGTGTCAAAGTCCATCAATTTCTTTTTTTATTTGCCTCACTGTTCATTTCTAGAATGACGAGTACCGATAATCCCTCAAACGTGTCTGATAGCGTTAAATGAGTTATAAATGATTCGGTCAACTATTTAGACCGCCGTCCTCGCTTAGTAAAAGAGACAACCCGAGTTGACAAGATATTTATATCACACATTATAAGGAAGTAATGCGATTCTCCCACATATAAGGTGGGATCTCATAGATAATCGTTATTTGTTGTAGTCAATGTTAAACTGTTAAAAGTCTTGACCAATTTTTATATATCTGTTTTGTTTGTTACATTGAAAAATAATTGCTTAGCGGTTTTAGGAATTATGACTGGTATACCTCATTAATATTAATGTGTTTTACATCGTAATTAACGGTGTAAAAATAAAATGTGTTAGTTGTTGTGACATACAGTGACAGATTGAGTGAACAAAAATTCAGCAGGTGCGTTAATAAATATTTTTATAAGTAAATTGCATTAATCAGTGGATGCAATAAATTTCTTCTGGTGTAGTATTTGTTATTTTTTCTGTTTAGAGGGGTCCGCAAGCCCCATTATACGAGCTTTGTGAGCCGTTGATGCACAACCGTTGTTAGAGTAACATTGCCTAAACAAATATATTGTTGTCCCATATTCCCAAATTTCAACTATAAGTACCATGCCTAGCATTTTTACAATCATATAATGACAATTAGATTACAATTTCTTTTTTCACTTAGTTAAAGGTTTTTTTTGTTGTTTTTGCTTTTAACATAATGTATATGGAGAAGACTTTCAATTACAACTTTATCCCATCCAAAGCAGAAGAAGAGGAATTGAAAGCAAACAATGCTCAACATAAAGTAACAAGAACCCTTGTGGAAATCAATAGTTTCTATTCTCGTCCAGTTAACGAGTGTGATAACGGTGTGATGATCAAGAAACGTATCACCCTTATGGAAGCAGTGACCGAAAAGATCCAGGTTTCTTACTTTGACACATTCAGACATTTTTTACCTTATTGGTCGATGCACATGGCTAACCATGTTGTCATCGGCAACAGGGCTAGGGTAACTGTGTATGATGTCACTGATAGCATCAATCGCAAGAGGTATTCGGGTGATTTGGTCTATTTCAAGATGTTGCCTGACGATAATTACTACCTGAATTGTACGCCGTTATTCAGCGATCGCAGATTGCTTTTCAATGATGAAATTGGGCTATCTTGGGATACCAGGACTTCTACTTTTCGATTCAAATTACTTCGTCGTGCTATATAGGATTTTGATTGGATGACATAAAGAACAATGATTTGCAGAGAATTATTATGCAGCAGTTATTGATGTGTGATATCAAGTGCAAAATGAGGTGTATCCAATTTACCCTCTACTTGACATCATTCATAAAATCACTGATATATTATAACTTTTCTCTTATTTGCAATGTTTGCATTGTGGTTTTTTTTTCTTCTGGGAGGCGGGGGAAGGGGGAGGAGAGTGATTTGCAATGTTTAAGAATCCATCGTTGGGCATTTTGAGTGGTGCCCTTGTTTAATTTCAAACTTTAGGTTTTTTAATTAATCGATGATTTTGATTTGAAGTTCTTGAATTCCTTTTTATTTTATTTTATGCTTTTCTATAGAAATTAATACTAAAAAAAATGACATGACACTAGCAAAAAAGGAGAATCAACTCGCTGTCATCTAGAAATATATAGATACATACAACACCGTTCGAGATCTAAACTCAGCTAAAGTAGTATCCATAGCCGGTTCATCCATTAGGCGGGCCAGACGATTGCCGTATGTCCACCATCAGGGTACGTGATCAGTCCAATATAATGTGTTTACAAAATATAAATTTATTACTGAATTGATTTGTATAGTGTGTGATACTTAAAAAAAAAAACTAAAGGTCTAATGTCACAATTGAACACACGTAATTCAATTGGAAAATAGAAACACATATAAAAAAGTGTAAAAGATGTGGCGCGTTACAAGTAGAAAAAAATGTTAGATTTATGATTTGTTTTAATTTTATTTTTTTAATTATATATTTATATATAGAAACCGGTATCGTCTGACCGACCAATCGGTATCACCTGACCAACCAATCAGTCGCGTCTGATCGACCAACCGACAAAGGACCGGCCGTCCAACCAATCCCCTTTAGGCCCCGGAAACCTTGGTACTAATCTGAAAAACATGAATATCCCGTAAGGAGTGTATATACCAAAAGTGATCTAGGCACACAACTGGGCAGGCAATCAAGAGTGTGTGCAGAGGCGGATCTATTACTTCCACAACGGGGTCCACGGACCCCGTTAAAACAAAAAAATTTGTTAAGTTTTACTTATAGAAAAAAAATATGTACCCCGTTAAATTTTTTTTTACTCTTAAAACATTTTTGGACCCTGTTGGATAATTTTTCTGGATCCGCCACTGAAAATGCGTGTTTGGGGTAGTACAAACACCCAAGGGCGGACAACCTCAAGTTGACAAGGTTTCAGGGACTCAAGGTCTCAGTGTCCATAGGCTTCAACTCTGGTTGATTTGCAAGGATATTTATCATGATACACAACTGAAAATGGACATTCTTATAACTTTCTCAACACTATATGCGGTGGCGGACGCAGTATCTTGAGTAAGGAGAATAAAAAACTTGAAGGTAAATAAAAAATGAAGGGAGGCAAACTAAATACACACTACATACAATATGTACACTACAACCCTCAAATTACAAGGTACAGTCAGTCTAATTTTTATCGGATCAAAGGTGCAGTTATATGTAGGTCCGTCACCTCAAATTACAAGGTACAGTCACTCTAAATACGAAGTACGGCAGCTTCATCCCTTTATTGAGTACTTAGTCCTTGTGGTTTTTGCTTAACCATTTTGCAGGTAGTTCAAGACTCTGATAAACCTCTCAATAATCAAAATCCTCATGGTGACATTCAAGCATCATTAGTAATTTAGTGTCTTGCCCTATTTTTAGCTATATAACTTAATTAAATTAACTAATTTTTAACCTTTTATCTTGTTCTTTATAATTTTTGGAGCTTTAGTAGAGATTCAAGTGTTCTACATCGATCATCCAAGAGTTCTTCCTCGAAACTTATTTCTACGAAAAATTCACAAATACGCACCCTATTTCGCCTCAAACGCAACTCGAACTCTAGTTACTGATGGGTTATGACATAGTGTAAACCACTAGACCGATATCTTGTTGGTGAAAGTTTGTATTTATCTACTTTTATGCATTTATTTGCATTAACGGCCCGCGTTCTATGTATGATTGATTGGATATTTGTCTAGCCAATGAGATACGATGAATTAAGATTGTTATCATCTTATGATTTACGATATTTGATTAGTTTATATTTTGCTACTAAAGATTTTATACTTCAATTCATTTTTAACACGTACTATTAATTTAAATTTTATATCCATAATTTCAATCTTTTTATATAACTTCTTATACTGGGGGTTGTGGCTACATGTGATAAAATTAGGGAATATATATCATGTACTTTTATGTATAGAATAAAAAAATTAATTTTGCTTGAATTAGTAAAAACTTATATAAGACTATATAAACTTAATTAAACATAGATTTGCTTGGATGTCATTGTTTGGGGAGCACATCCTCGAACACTGTTACTACCGCTGCTTTATTGGATTTATTTGATTAATAAAAATTGTTGGTTCCTAAAAAAAAACATCAATTTGATGTTATAATAAAACAATAATAAACCTGTACAAACGTCAATTGACACTTATATATGTATATCACTTAATAAGTATCAAATGATAATTTGATGTTCATATCAATTATATACTACTACCGCTCTATAATAAGCTTGAAGTACATGAAAAAAAAGCCCATATAATAAGTATACACTATAATAAGCTTGCACAAGAAAAAAAAAGATACATATGAAATTAAATCACTTATACCACTATATGTACACCACCATAATAAGCTTGTACAATAAAAATACACATATGCCCGTGATGAAACATGTTGATTTTATCATTCTCTAATATAACATCTTCACTAATTAACGTGTAGGTCCGCCCTTGGTTGTTATGCGTTTTTCATTGTCGTTATCAAATTATCAATCAATTTGATTTAATCTTTTAAATGTTGTATTGATAGAATTGTGGCCTCTATAAATTGGGACGGAGAGAGTAAATTGTAAACTTTTTTAACACCCTTTACACTAATTAATAAACATTCTCTCTTTGTAAAGTCTCACATCGGTAAAGTAATAGAATACTCAAAGGTCTTGTCAACTCGGGTAAGCCCAAGCGAGGACGGCGATCTAAACAGTTGATCGGATCATTTATAACTCATTTAGCTCTACCAGACACATGTATGAGGGAGTTACACTCTTTTTACTAATTTTAAAACATTTACACAATAAATTTTTAATAAATATCAAACATGCCACACCATTAATACAAATTGTGTTTTTTTAAGTGTTGTCCAGATCATTTTATATATATACTACATCCGTTTCAAAATATACGTCATTCTAGGTGTTTTCATACAAATTAAGAAAGTGGTTGAATGTCATAAATTTGATGATTAATGTCTAAAATGTCCCTTGACTATCATTAATGTAATAGTTGTTAAGTAATGAAAAGTGGTTGGATTAATAATAAATTAGTAGTAGTAAGATAAGAAAAAGAATAATAAATGTTGCATTGATAATGTAGAATGACTTATATTATGGGACAAAATAAAAAATGTAGGATGACTGATATTTTCGAACGGAGATAGTAGTTTTCACGTGATAGTCCCTTGAGAATTATTAATCTCTTTTTGTAATTTGGTTAGTAGTGTAACTAAAACAGTCAAACAATATTAATCCGCCAGCTAATTCAGCAACTGAAATTGTAAGTTACACACAAAAGAGAAGGGATAATGTCAAGGCCTCCTAGCTAAAAACCAAAGATATTGTTGTCCCATTTTTTGTGTGTACATTCATCTTATCTTCCTTGTAACGGCCACTTGTTAAATTGCAAAATTAGTTCTATAAATTAGCCTAATTAGCATTTCAGTCTTGATTTTAGTTCGATATTGCAATTTAAAATTTGTAACTTGGGATTTTTTTTTTTTTTTTTTTTTTTGTTTGCAATTTTAAACCCTATTTGCAGGAGGAGGCTAGATTATGGGGAAAATTGATATTTGGCATTTGACAAAACAAAAAAAAAAAAAAATAAAAAAATAAAAAATAAAAACAATTGCGAAATTCGTCATATAACTTGGCCAAATCAACATAAAAAGTCCATTTTTTGTGGAATTTAACAGACGAATTTCACAATTTTCGTGCCAAAATCGATTTTTATTTCCGAAGTCAAAGACACGTTCATCAACAAAATCTCGCCTGAATCTTTTCACGTCAGCATCCTCTGGCGACGGTGGATTAAAATTGCAAAATAAATAAATAAATAAATCAAGCTACATGACTAAATTTACTACCGGAGCAAAAACATGACTAAAATACTAATTAGCCTAAATTACAGGGCTAATCTTGCAATTTATTTATGTTCCCGACCTTCACCTATAAGTATCATTGCCTAGCTTTGAATCAATATATTATGATATATATATTATCACAATTTCTTTCTAGCTTAGTTAAATAATTAAGGTTGTCTGTTTTTAACATCAAAGAATGGACAACACTATCTACTACAACTTCATGCCATCAAAAGCAGAAGAAGAGGAATCAAAAGCAAACAATGCTGAACATGAAGTAACAGGAACCCTTGTGGAGGTGAATAATTCTTCCATTCCTCGTCCAATCAACGCCGAAGGTGAGAACCCTAGGATGATCACGAGAAGTCTCCGTTGTATTGAAGCAGTTTTCCAAAGAATTTGCCTTTCTAACATGGAGGCATCCACATATATTTTGCCTTACATGACCTCGGACATGGCCAATGAAGTTTCATTGGGCAACAAGGTTAGGGTTTTGTTGTTGGATCTCACTGAAAACAACAATCCCATAAGGTATTCGGGTGAGTCGATCTATTTTAAGAAGTTGCCTGACGATCGTTATGTGCTCTATTGTAAAGAATTGTTCGATGATCGCAAACTGCTCGTCAATGATGAATTCGGGCTGTCTTGGGATCCCGTATCCTCTACTTTTCAATTCCGATTGATTCGTACCGCATTAGGGGCGCGTTTGCATGAATGAGAGACCAGAAAGCAATGATTTTTGGTGTTGTTTGCCATGTAATAGCTTTTTCTTGGTTGATTTACTATGTTCATGAATTGATGCTTAGGATGAAACATTTTGAGTGGTACCCTTTTTAATTTCAATCTATTGGTGTTTGAATCATATGATTTGTTATTTGTTTTTTAAGTTCATTGGAAAAAAATTAGCTTTTCTACAGCGATTAATTTTTATAAAATGATGTCACATGCGGACTTATATTAAGTGAAGTCTGAGGAGCAAGCCTTGATTACATCTAGCTAGTATCGGGGTGTTGCCTCATTCTTGAATATAATGTAATGAAGATCTTATCTGTAGCGCCCCCAGACCTGGTAGCGGTAAATGAGTTATAAATGTTCCGGTTAACTGTTTAGACCGCCGTTCTCGTTTGGTTTAAAAAGACTAAAACGAGTGGACAAGACCTTTATGATCACCGTTCTCGTTTGGTTAAAAGGGCTAAAAAGAATTGACAAGACTTTATGTCTCACAATTATATGGTGGTGATGTGCTTCTCCTAATTTCAATGTGGGATATCACTCACATTATCCCAGCTAAAAGATGTGCCGGATAGTTTCTTTTATGGTTGACAAAAGAAAGAAAACGACACAGGTGAAAACAAAAACTTTGACAAAGAAATTAACACAATCTTCCGTTACATCGCCCACTTCAAAGAGTTGATCTATTGTACCTCAAGGAATCATTCTCGATAATTAAATGGACAAAAGTTTCGAACAACATATATAGATATATTAGTTAGAATTGTGTAATTAAGATGGTGAGACAGCAAATACAAGCCAAAATGAAAATTGTAATACCCCATAACTATGTTACTTATAGCATATTTGTTTCATAAGAATGAAAGAGTAATTAGCGTAAAACACCCCTATGTTTGGGTCAACTTTGGGACTTGTCTCGTATCTTTAAATTTAGCACTTTTACCTTCTATCTTATGTCATATTTTGCAACAAATACCCTTTTTCGAATTTCACGTTAAATGAAACGGAAATTACGCGTTTGACATTCACTCGCCGTCAACATTTCAGGCGCTTTCACATTTTTTTACTTTTTATTTTATTTCTTATTATATTTTAATTGTTATAAGCAACTTTTTTTTTATTAAATCCCCCCTCCAATTAAACCCTAATTTGGTATTCGATAATTGGATTGAGAATGAACGACGATTTTTGGGAAATAATTAAAAGAAAGTTTTATTTTTTATTATTTTGTTTAGGCATGAAATGTAGACGGTGAGAGAATGTCAAACGCATAATTTCTGTTTCATTTACTGTTAAATTCTAAAAATGGTGTTTGTTGCAAAATATGAACAAGATAGAGGGTAAAAATGCTAAATTTAAAGATAAGGGGCAAGTCCCAAAGTTGACTCAAATATAGTGGTGTTTTGTGCTAATTACTGAGAATCAAATTGAACAAAATAAAATCAACAAATATGATGGAATGAAGTTATATTAAATCATTCCATTACTGTATTTGGAGCGTGGAAAAATGAAACAGAACATATTCCATAACATGTGATACACCGAGTGATGGTGGATGGTGAGGGGTAAGATGGATGGTAAGGTATTGTGGTGGGGCAAGGTAAAGTGAGGTGTGTTAGGGCACGTAAGGTAGTGTAGGGTACGTAAGGTGGGGGTATGTTAGGTCATAGGTGATAAGGTAACGGTCAATAGGCTATGGTGGGTGGGGTGAGGTTAGCTAGGTAGGGTCAGGTAAGGTAGCCTAAACCGGAATTATATGAGAAATTCATATTAAACCGGTTAAACTCCTATATGATCAAATCATATATAAATGCGACATATAAGTATGAGACATAAATGTCTTGTCAACTCGGGTAGCCCTTTTAGACCAAACGACGACGACGATCTAAGTAGATGATCAGATCATTTATGACTCATTTTACGTCGTCAGACCCAAGTTTTGGGGCGTGACATCCCCCATCGATGGTCTAGATAAGACAATAAGGCTCGAACTGATCTAGGCACATTATTGATGTTTCAATTGAAATTAAAGATCTCGTACTTCCAGTTAAATTCACCACGAACTTACTGTTTAAGTATATCATTATAAACTCGATATATGATACGACGTACTTTGAGATTTGCAGTGATATATATTTAATGTATATTTTATACATCTGATTTAACTGAATAATAAATATCAATTTATTTAATTACCGTATTGCCTTTTTTTGGAAGGGGGTGTGAAGGGGAATAAGATTTTTTATTTGGGGCATGGAGGGAAAACGAACCATGGTTCTAACAGGAAAATGCAATGATATGCATGTACCACTAGGTCGGAGTCGATTATCACAATACATTTGTTTTTGACACAATGCCCAACAATCTTCTACTTGCTCGTCAAGTAGGATGAACTACCACTTCATTGATATTAGGGTCCACCTGACATTGTCTCTTACAAGTTTTAATCTGTTTGTTTTTTTTACAATCCCTGTATGAATGACAATATATTCTTCTACGATATAAAGAAGTTGTAAACACGTGAACAACCAATGTGCTACATAGCCTTCTTTTCAATTTCACAATCAAAAGTATCTATGAAATTATTAATTAAGCTTTTGTTTCAAATATAAACGGGAGGATGAAGATAGTGGCACCTCTTGAGTCTTGTTGATATCGTCTTAACAACAAGAAGGCGATAACAATGTTTTGAGGAAAGTAATAATTGTATTCACACTTTATGAATGATATATATAAGGATATATATATATATATATAGTTAAAACATAAGTACATCCTAAGAAGAGAAAGATTTATAATGACCTACGAGATACCGTAATTAAGTTAAATATTTAAACAGTAAATGATGTTTTATCTCTATTAATTAGTCGATACCAAAAGATGATAACAATTAATATAACAAGACATAGGGGTTTTAGAAGGTTTGATTAGAATATGCATACATCAATATGGCAATTACATGCCATATATTCTATATATGCTTCATGGTGTCCTTATATGCTTGACGCATTTGGTAATGCTTAAAATATTGCAGCAGGAGGATACACTGGAATTGCAACATATGCATATTGGAGTCCTTATAACGGAGGAACCTCTTTGTATGTTGACGGTCCTTCACAATGTATGGTGGGATTTGAGGTAGACGTATTTGGTGGCACCACACTAAATATATCTCATGGCATCATATTGACAATAGACCTTTTTATAGCTGGTTTTCGAGCCAAGATTCGACTTTCTACCTGTTGATTGTATCGTTGTGATCATGCCATGCTAAAAACACTGGGTGTGACTAGAAACGCCCTTTGAGTAGTTGTCTTGATGTCAATGGCATATATTGTTAGGATGCATAAAGAATTTATTGGGAGTGATTGCCCACACTCTTAAATGTATAAGAAAATATAACCTAGGATGCACGGATACGGGATACGCGGATACGGGATACGCGGATACATAGATACGGGATTTTCGTAAAATATGGGATACGGATACGGAATGTATTTGTAAATAATGAAAATATAAGGACCAAACTTTAAATAATTAAAATGCGAGGACAAAATTGTAAATATAAATACCCAAGAGTCCATATAGAGATTAACAGAGAAGATGGAAAGAAAAGTTACAATTCTTGGGACGGAGGAATTTTGGGACTTTGAAAGGGCACAGAACTTAATCTTCACGACATTATGAAAACAAAAATGAAAAAAAAATCAACTTTTCTCATTGTAGCCGTATCCGAAGACGGATACACGTATCTTATCAGAATTCGCGTATCTTATCAGAATTCGCTTATCCGAAATGCCGTATCCGAAGTTTTCAAAACTACAAATCAGCCCAATACGTATCTCATCGCGTATCCGGCGTATCCGCGGCGTATCCGTATCCGCGGCGTATCGGATACGCGATACGCCGGAAAACCCACGTATCCATGCATCATAGAATATAACAACACATTTACTAACACCAATTGGTTTTAGTAAAACGGTAAGCGCTTGATTGTAACAGGGTATCAAAGCCAGAAGTCATGAGATCGAACCATGTTGTGAACATTATTATAGTAGCACATTTACTAACACCACCAATTGGTTTTAGTAAAGCGGTAAGCGTTTGATCTTAACAGAATTGATGAATTGTATCTTGTGTAAGAAAATCAAGTCATAGACGCAACAAAATTTTTTTTGGTTTGAATATTATTTTCACAATTTATATTTGATCTTAGCAGAATTGATGAATGTATCTTGTGTAAGAAAATCAAGTCATAGACGCAAAAAAATTTATTTTGGTTTGAACATTATTTTCACAATTTATATTGTGCAAGTGTTGAGAGAGATTGTCCACTCTTGAGGGGACGTGTTGAACCCCAATTATATTGTGTAAGTGTTTATTAACACCAATTGGTTTTAGCAGAACGGTAAGCACTTGATTTTAACAGAATTGATGAACTGTATCTAGTGTAAGAAAATCAAGTCATAGACGCAACAAAATTTATTTTGGTGTGAACATTATTTTCACAATTTATATTGTGTATGTGTTGGAGAGATTGCCCACACTTGAGGGGCGTGTTGAACCCCAATTATATTGAGCAAGTGTTGAGAGAGATTTGCCCAAACTTGAGGGGTTGAACCCCAATTATATTGTGCAAGTGTTGGGAGAGATTGCTCACACTTGAGGGGGGTGTTGGGAGAGATTGCCAACACTCTTAAATGCATAAGGAAATATAGTAGCACGTTTACTAACACCAATTGGTTTTACTAGAACGGTAACCGCTTAATCTTAACAAATTTACTAACACCAATTGGTTTTAGTAGAAGGGTAAGCGCTTAATCTTAACGGAATTGATGAATTGTATCTAGTGTAAGAAATCAAGTCATAGACGCAACACAATTCAAATTTTTGATTTTATTTGAGTCATGATCGCCTTTGTGAATACAATAGAAAAGTAAAGGAGGAGGAAAGAAGTTACCCAAAGATCTAAAAGATCGAAGCTTTCCTTTGGTCGTTGATCTTTTACAATAGTCATCCAAATGTCCAGCCTCTAATGTCGATACACACGAACGACTCCGTGGAATCCTTTATTGATACCCACTCATAATATGCGACTACTAGACCGTCTTTCTCCTCCACTTCATTTTGCTTTGCGCCACCACTCTTTTGTGTTTGACAGAAAACAATTTTCTCTTCTCCCTTATATAAGCGCAAAGTGGCGCCCCATACTTCTGGGAGGTTGAAAACATTTTCCTTGTAGATTAATGATAATATTTATTAAATAAATAATTATGTTTTAATTACTTACATTAATCTTATTAAGTAAGTAATTTCCTAGAAACTTCCATTGTCTTGTAGGCTAATTAACTTTGGGATATATTTCTAATCAACATAGAAATACTAATATTCTATAATATAATTTATATTTATAATAAGTAACACTGCTGAATAATGTTTCAACTACAACACTTTGAAGTAAACATAATTATTTCAATCATTATTTTATTACAACATAATCATATTTTAATTTCGGGTCATGATTGCATAAATAGAATTAGATGAATTAACAATTTAATTTATCATTAATAACACTTTATTTTATATTTTATTCATACTTAATGATCATTATTGACATCTAGCACGGTGTCGGGAGAAAACTTTGTATTGAGTACGACCTTTCATGTGAAACGGGTCCGGTATAAATACGACATTCGCATTATTAATATCCACACAGTCGTTTATCGGGTGTCATACATCAACGACTATTTCTTATGATAACGAAATATGATATTCTCTCGAAAGAACACTTCACTTCACTCCCACTTTTTTTTTTGTAACAGGAATAATATAATATATCAAAAGATTTTTCTTCTTTTTTTGTAACAGCCAAGTTACATTTATTATCAGCAAGATTCTAAAAATGAGATTACAATACGCAAGAAAAACCACTATCAAAAAGCAAGACGCTAGAAAAATTACAGGAAAACCGATCAGATTACATCGGAGAAAATTGTAGATAATCGATCTGGAGAACTAAAAACTACATAAAGCAGAAGCATACGAAAACAAAAAATTAAAACACTTCACTCTCACTTTACAAAGAATCCGAGAATAAAACATTTCTTTATAAAAGGGTCATTTCCGCCTACCATAGGAACCGCGAGTCCCGGATGGTCGATAAAAATCTTACACATGCGTCAATATTACATCCATTCACTACCACATAATTGCCCCTTCGCGATAAAAACTTCAATAGTGTCAAAACGTGATAATCAACAATGTACTATTATGACGTCATCTGGTCTAAGGATAATTATACAACCGTGACATAATTAAGACACTTTGATAAATAAGTGAGTCATTCAACATACGTATTAATCTAATACATGTACACGTACAAGTCTAAGTGTCACAACACTTTAATGGATGAGATCCATTTCCATGTTCACGAGGTAGAAGTCATCTGATGATACGTATTAGTTTAATCGTATTAATAATATCCGATTTATTAGTACATAGTACATACGACTAGCGATATTTAAAAGGTAAATCATTTACTGTGAATCGAGATCTCATCTTTCATAATCTAACATTATGTTTTTTGTATCATGATCTAAATTTAGAGACGTTATTAATATACTATCAATTAGTTTTTATAATAAACCAAGATATAATAACAAAAATGACATTTACTATATTTATAAAGTATAAACATATAACATTTTTTAAATAATCCGACCCAATCGGATCTGGTCGAATCCGGTTAATTTAGGGCACTACACTAACATATGTGATTGTTGATCATTGACTTGTTTGTTTGTTTAAATGGTAAATGATTCTCTTAATTATGGCTCGTTTGGATTGATGGAATGTAATGGAATGAAATGAATCTGGTGGAATGGAATGCAATGGAATAAAATAATATCATTCCATTGTTGCGTTTGGTAGACAACGGAAAAGAATCGTTTCTATTCCATTCTAACGTTTGTTAGCATCAGACTGGAATTGGTTTTGTTAGCGATTTTGGCATTGCAAAGCTGTTAGGCATCGGAGAAAAGTTTGCACAAACACAACCTTTGGCTACCATTCGTAAAAAAGTTGAAATTTTTTATAACTCATTGTTATTACGAAATGAAAATATCCGTGGTTATTGCAGTATGAATATCATCAAAGTTATTATGGAAAATTAGGGATAAGGACAAAATCTGGAATATTTTTAAGTAACAGGACAACTACATATTTTTTATAGGGAGAAGGACAACTGCATAATTTTTATAGCGAGGACAAACGGTGAATCCCGAAAATCGGTGAATCTTCCCGGTGAATCCCAAAATCGGTGAATTTCGACAATGAATTTTGACAAAGTGAATCCCGAAAATCGGTGAATCTCGACAATGAATTTTGAAAATTAGTGAATTTCGACGGTGAATTTCGGCGGTGAATTTAAACGGTGAATTTCGAACACAAGTGAATTTCGAATAAATCATTTCAAAAAACTGTTATTATAAAATATTTACGAAGTTATTATGAAGTGCAAACAAGAAAAACACTTAATTTAAATATAAAATTGACTCCAAAACAGTGGAAAATTTATGAAAACCGATACAAGAATCATCAAATCGTTGCTATACCTCCCGATGCCGTTCTTTTTATCACCAGAATCACCTTCAATCGGTGCCGGAGCCGAAACAACAACAGTAGTCCCTTGTCGCATGAGCAGCCGATGTATTTTTTTGTCGCAGGTTGCAGTTAGAATGATTTTGTGGTCTTGCTGATTTTTTTATTCAAGGGTTTATTTTTTCATTCCATTCAGGTCATTCCAAAGCTTTTTTGATGGAATGAAATTAAAATCACCCATTTTCATTTCGTGGGAATCAAAACAAATTTCATTCTTCGGTTTCCAAACACGCCAAATTGATGGAATTGAATGAAAAAAACATTTCATTCCATTCCATTATCTTAATCCAAACGAGCCATTAAAGTATTACTCCTTTCAAGTTTCATCTCAAAATATAAGTTATTTTGGGTGTTTGCACACAGATTAAGAAAGTGATTGATTGTCATAAATCTGAAGGAGATTATATAGTAATGAAAAATGGTTGATTGTTAATAAATTAAGAGTAAGATAGAAAAAAGATTAATAAATGTTCCATTGATAATATACAATGACTAGCTAATGTTATATTCTGTGATAATAATTAATAAAAAAAAAAGTTAAGGTGGCTTATAATTTAGGACGGAGGAGCACCTTTTAACACTTCTTTTCTTAAGTGTCACATGGGTAATTTATGATTTTTGACTTCCATATTTGAAAGGAGAAAGAAAAAAAAACGTGAAATAATAGATGCTATGGGCTTCTTGCTATACAGATTCTACTAAAAAATGTTAGTTTGCATAAAGATTTTAATTAATAGATGCTAACTTTAAATGATTTCCCACTAAGGTTATGTAATTATACTTAAACATCTGGTAAGTGATTACACTCATACATTCATGTTCTAATCCCAAAGGGAGATTACTATTACGTAAACTAAAAGGGCCCACAACAGAGACTTTAAAATGGCCATAAATCGCCTTATCTACCCGTCGACAAAATGATAGGTCTTATTAAAATTTTACTTAAAAATAATGTAGTGAGAAAAAAAAATTTGGGGAAATTCTGATGCAGGAAGTCTTCGTTGGAGCAACTTAATCGGATACATGCGCATGTATATAAGACAAAAACTCTTTTTATCTTATATATGCGTGTGCGCGCGACGTATCCGACGGTTGAGTCCAATGAAGACTCTCCGCATCAGAATTATCCTAAAATTTGTTAAGGGAAAATGAATATATATTTATCTGTGTATGATTTACATTTCTGATGAATACATCCGTTGAATCACTGATCGTCATCTTGTTGTTCTTGAAAGGGTGAAATATTACAACCGTTGTAGGAAGGTTATACCAAGTGGCATACATTACAACCACTCATTTCTAACCTCTCACACACGATAAAAGTGTATTATGTGAAAGAGAGTAAGAATGAGAGGCTCTAATGTATGTCACTTGGTATAACCTTCCTACAACCGTTGCACCATAAAATCTCTCGCTTAAATCATAATACGGAGATCGCTATGTTCAAATGAATGTTATATAAATATATTTTGTCGTTAAGATCAATAAATGTACTCATTTCCTTTATTATATTTTTCCCATATAGTTTTTCACGATCTCTGAGGGTTTGTTCTTCTCTCGTCGCAATACTCTCCATTTGCGGGCATACTCTGACTCGGATTGGGCGGCTGACCCGGATAATCGCCGCTCTATTGGTGCTTATTGCGTTTTCCTTGGTGACCATCTCATCAGCTGGCGTTCCAAACAACATCTCACGGTCTCCAAGAGTAGCACTGAAGCAGAGTACAAAACCCTCTCCAATACTGCTGCCGAGATACAGTGGCTTTGCAGCCTTCTCAATGACATGCTTATTTCTACGCCAACTCCGACCTTATGGTGTGACAACATTGGGGCCACCTACCTTGCCTATAACCCCGTGTTTCACGCTCGTACTAAGCATATTGAGATTGACTTTCATCATGTTCGTGAACTCATTGCCGCCAAGAAACTCAACGTTGCCTTCCTCACTTCGAAAGATCAACTTGCAGATCTCCTCACCAAACCATTGGGCAATCCTCGCTTTGCTACATTGAAGACCAATCTCCGCGTGTACTCTTTACCCACAGGATTGTGGGGGCGTGTTGAAGACATTATTGATACGACGTAGTTTTGGTTATAACCTACCAATTGTATTTATGTAATGTGTATTTACTGTCTTACCCATACCTAGTTTACTAGTATATAAACTGTACCAATTGTAATACTTTAATTAATTAATACAACACAAATTACCACATGTACATAGGTCCACGTTTTTTTTCTTAGCACCCGTTTTTACCACATTGGATTTTATGGATTAGGAATTTTATGGAGGTGGGGGAAGAAGATTGAGAATGCATGTCTTTTTGGAGGAGGCCGGGAGTGGCCCATGAATCTTGTAACTTTCTCTTCTCATTTTAGTAAAAGGATAAGAGTCCTAAATGACACAATATGAAAGATGTCGGGTAAAAAGAACTATAAGAACATATTTTTGTCAAAAAGAATATTTCACTAGTAAAAGTGAATTTGAAAGTGAATACGTTGATTTTCAGCACAAAACCAACGTAATTCACTTTCAAATTCACTATCATTTTCACTAGCGAATGAGATACTCTTAACGAATACTCTATTATACTGTTTTAAAAACACGTTTTTCTAGTTTACAGAATCTTTATTTAGGTTAAATGCATTAGACTCTTTATTTTACATAATGCGGAAGATCTGGATGAATGCGGTAGATGTAAATGAAATTTTACAGAATCTGTAAAGTAAAAAAATAGAGTATCTGCTGCAGTGTTATTTTTCCTGTTGAAATCTCTACAATAATGATTTACAATATCTACTACAAGTGCTCTTATACCGTAACCTCTATTAGGCTTTTCTTTTCTTTTCTTTCTTAATTCTTACAAAATATATTATGACATACCAAATTAATTTTTAATTGTTGTTCAAAGTTTTATATTATATAATCTGCGATGTACGGAACAAAAGACTCGTCGCATCTCTTACGTAGACTTAGAGTAGAAAATTATGTGATCCAAAACGAGTGCATTATTTTCAGTAATTTGTTTTCCAATAAAAATACAGTAATTATAAAAAAAAAAAGAGATAAATACACATCTATCTAATAAAAATAAAGTTCCTACCCAGTTAGAGTCTTATTATAAGTCTAATACTATCACCTCTTTTCAAATATATCCTATTTCATCTGTTTTTATATTTTTATTCTAAATATAAACTGGTATTCTTCGAACTATGTTTCTGTAAATGTTTCAATTTGCAAGCTGTGAGACATGGCGGAAACTGTGGAGGAGCGAAAGGTGTTTGTGGGTGGAATTTCATCGGAGACGACTGAAGAAAAGCTAACGGAGTACTTCTCCAAGTATGGTATGGTCGTGAATGTTAACGTCCCGGTTTGTTTCGGTTCGGGTTCTCGAAAAGGGTTTGCGTTTGTTACTTTCTCTAAATCTTCTGAGGCCTCTTTAGCACTTGAAAATTCCCATGAAATTCTTGGAAGAAAGGTTAGTTGAATTTATTTTTTTTTTTCGTCATATATCATCCAGTTTTTCATCTCTTTTGCCCATAGCATAGCAAAGTCCACAACTTTCTTAAGTTTTTCCAGCACACATTTGTGATCTTCTAATTGTTGATTCTCAATCCTTTGATTAGAATCGAAAAAAAAATGTGATCTTCTAATTGTTGGGATAAATTATGTAGTCATTGTGTTTTTTTCGTTGCATATTTTCTTTTAGACGAAAACTGAAACTGTATTTCGCATGATTTTGTAAAAATATAATAAACAAAAAAAATTGTATTTTGCATAAAGGAATTGACTTTCTACCGATATTTAAAATATAATATATTCGTTCATTGGTATTGGAAATTTATATGTATGATGATATGACTCGGGCCTTTTTGTTATCTTATATTTCTTTCACAGAAAAATTGTGTGTGTGTGACTTATATAGGTAGATGTGAAGAGAGCAATACCAAAGGCTGAACAACACAACTTTACTAATGATAGATTAGTTGAGAATTCCAGCCCTAGAAAGATTTTTGTGGGCGGTTTACCGAGTAATCTCACCGATGAAGAATTCAAGAATTATTTCGAAAGGTTTGGTACGATAACTGATATAGTTGTGATACGCGACAGTATCAGCAACCGACCACGGGGATTTGGTTTTGTCGAATTTGATTCAAAGGATCCTGTAGATGAAGTTCTGAAGAATGTGTTCCACGAATTAAAGGGTAAACGTGTGGAAGTTAAGAAGGCGATACCAAAAGATTTCGGTAACAACCTAACAAGAGACGGTATTTATAAAGAGCTTGTACATTCGGGTTTTCAATATGGGAATAACGTGCCATATGCTATTCATAGTTACCCTAACACGTCTGGTGCATTTGGAATGTTTTACTATCCGGGTTATCAATACATGCCTAATGGTTTCCCTTATATGTTTAACGCATTTGGCGACGCCTACACATTAGCAGGAGGAGGATATGCTAGAATTGCACCTTATGTAGCTTGGAGTCCTTATCGGGAAACCTCTTTGTATTGATGATAATTTCACAATGATTGAGTAAGGGCGTTTTTTGTGGCACTATATTAAATCTATAGTTGTGGCACCACATTGATAACATTGACTTTCTGATGTTGATTGTTTCCGATGTGGTGTCATGCGGAAAACAATACGGTGCCACTAAAGGGTCCTTTGGGGGGTTGTCTTTGGTGTCTATGTTATATGTTATCGATATATTGTGAGATGTATGAAAAATTGAAAATTTGATTAAACGCATTTGGAATTTCTCATTGTTGAATTGTTGTTTTGTTTAAATGGCAAACGATTCCCTATATCCATTGCCCCACCTTTCTTTTAAATGTTTTCTTGGTTAGTTATTTATTTTTGACAATTTTAAAATTGAAATTGCAGCAATGGTAGGTGGACTCTGACCTATTTAATTCTGCATAAAAAAGGAAAAAAACTAGTTTGCTATATATACATGAATTACCCATTACGGATACGGCGGTTACGGTAACGTAATGCTACTGCTACAACTTTTACTTTTTACACCATTGATCAAACATTGATCAAACATCTGGTAGTTTTGCTGCTACTTGAGCTTGAATAATTCTGGTAACTTGATACATTAAGGAGTTTTGCTGCTACATAGGTGTGCATGCAAAAGAACAAAACATTTATCGTCTTTTATACCTCTTTCACGCGCATAATTTGATTGTTGCTCCTTTCACGCGCATCCAATGATCCGATACTTAACGCTTAAGAACTTTGGTTGTTGCTCCTTTCCGATTTTAGAGCTTCATAAGACGCCATAATTTCCTTAAATTTGGCTTCAGCAACTTCTGCAACAGCCCAACACAAACCATAAAGAGTTAAAAACTTTAACTTGAAAATTATTGTACTTTGTTGAATGCTATTACAATTTTGAAGTTAGTAACAAGGGACTTCCACCTTTGTTTTCCTGATTCTGATCAGGATGAAACTCCTTTGCCTTCATCCGGAAAGCTGTCTGCATCAGAAAGACAATTTAAACATATGTTATCCGAATTGAAGTGCAGTTTTTTTATAGCGAGCTTTGATGATTATTAAACGCATTGAGATTCTTTGTTGGTGACATTTGGTAGCAACTGATGTGAGCAGATCGCAAAAGCAAGTGCAACGAAACCATTGATTGAAAATTTTCATTCTAATTTTAAGTACCTTTCATCTCATCACAAAATAAGTACAATCACATACATAGCATATACAAATGCCATGATCATACTAGGGTATGGGAATGCCTCGTTCTTCAGATGTGATTGTACATAAGTTAGGCGACATCAATTGTCCTAAACTGCTCAATCCAATACATAAGTTGGGCTTTGAACCAAACAGACAGTGTCGGTGTGGAAAGCTGGATAAAGACGGGGTTTAGAAAAAGTACCTTTATCTCATCATCCGTGTAAGGCTTTGTTCTCCACCTGTCGTGAATTAGTCTAACAAGTCAAGGTACATTCCCAATTCTTGTGCACAAAAACAGATGGGGTGCCAAATAATCGAATATACACAATATAATAGGAAGGAGGGACTTTAGTTCATATCGTAAATAAACTATCAGATGTCGTTACCCTCAGCTTTTTCTGGTTTTTCATGGTGAAATTTCATTAAAAACAGATTCAAAAGTTCAATTCTACAAGACAATCACACTGGACATAGGCGATGAAATGATCACCTGTCAAGGCCCAAGATGGAATAATGATGGGGCAACGGAAAGTTTCCACTTGCCCGTGGAGCCTCCCTAAATCCAGTACCCCTATTATCTCTAGATGACGTTTCACGTTTCCAGTACCAATCGTTCCTTTGATAATGTTGGTGATATTCACCTGTACCACTTTCTGACCAACTACCATGACTCCTTTTATATTTATCTCTTTCTCGATTAAAGACGCCTTGCATCCGTCGTATTCGCTCCTGGAAAAGCAAACAAATCAAATCACCCTATAATCTAAGGGTATACAGTACATATTAAGATATTGTAAGACACATGACCTTGCATATTAGCAAAAAAGGGGTAACAGGGGCAAATAAACAGTGTGATTTATACGAATGCATAAAGCGGAGTGTGCCTAGAAACACGATGAAATGTAAAAGGTTAGAATGCTCCCTCAATAAGAGGCAAATGGTTAGCCTAAAAAACGATGGAAAATCTTACCACTCTTTCCATTTCTTCTTCCATCTCTTCTTGAAGCCGGCGTTGGTATCTACTCCCTGCCTCCTCCTCGTAGTTTGTACGCGAAGAACGACCATAAGAACTATACCATGATGAATACGGCCTGTTTGACTGCAGCATCACACAAACAATTTCATCAGCTCTTCACAGTTTCCTAATACATACCAGACGGTCATTTTATCAAACAGGTCATAGACAAACATAACTCATTTTAAGAGATTCAAAGTGAGCAAATAGGCTAATCTATCAGTTGGCAAGCTCAATTGGTGAAAGAAAATCATCAAAAAATTGATAAAAATAATGCAACCTTGCATCTTCACTGGCTCAATTAAGGATACAACTATCTATTAAACTAGTTAGAAGCAATTAGCAAGATGAAGAAACGGGCGTAATTAAACCAAAATCCTGAGAATTTAGATTCTTTCCATTCACCCTTTTCTATGATAAACAGTATAGATAGAAGCTTTCACCTTCGATTGGAACCAATAAACAGTCCGCCGAAACCGAGTAACCTGTCAAAATTTAAATTAACATGTTCACCTGCAGCTTCTTAACTAAGCAGAAAAATTCAAGCCAATCAACAGTTATAAAGATAATTCAAATTCAAAATTGGGAAATAGGGGAAGAATAAAAACTTGCGGCAACGGTGGTGACGGTGGCTCCGATTAGACCGACAAGGAAAATAGTCCCAAAATCCGAGTCGTCTTCATGGCGTTTAGGATACAAATCAGAATGCTCATTTGGCTGCTTCATCAGATTATCTTTGGTCTGATTGCGAGTTGAATCTTCTTTGGTCATTTCTTTCATAAATCGTAAATCTTCTTCAGAATTTCTAGAAACGAAATGCTCATCTGGCGCGATTCTTCTTTAATGTTGATTCGTGTGAAATCCGTTGGTTGTAACATTTCCCTTTACTATAGAAAGTCCACGGTGAAAAGTCGGGAAATAAGTTTTTTATTTTATTTATTTAAATCGTAAGGGGAAAAACTTTCTACGACGACAAAAAAATTAATAAATGGGTGAAGCTTTCTACGACAAAAATTACCGGCTTCATGTGATTCAAGCCTCACGACTTGGTTGAGTAAAACTCAATAATTTGATTTCTCTTAAAATAATTGTCTACGAAATAAAAAGTTTAGTGTTTCACAATATTCTTACGTATTTACTCCATTCCACAAGCTTTATTCTTAAAAAGCGATGTGGGAGAAAATCCTTTTTGAAAATCTTATTAAATTACGCTTCTATTATCCCGAAATTTTTGATAATTTAATAAAACGAAAAAAAATAAAGTCTATAAAATCCAATAAAAAATAAAACTTTTTAATTAAATAATATTCATAAATAAACAAACGAATGACTATCCTCCGATCAGAATCACATACCTTTATTTTTTTTCCAGAATAATGATAAAATATTAGTTTATTCTTGTAGTTTTTTTTTTTACACACGCACACACATTTTTGTCCCCGTTAAAACTTAAACCTAAAACCTTCGGATTATAAAAATTTCGGTGATTACCACTAGGCCAATACTTTATTGACGGCTAAATTACAATTTTGGTCCTTTAACGAGACACATTTTTCGATTTTGGTCCTGATTTTTCTCCGGCGATAATTTTAGTCCTGTAGACCACTTACAGGACTAAAATTGTCGCCGGAAAGACCACTTACAGGACTACAATTGTAGCCGGAAAAAACCAATTTTAGTCATGTAAGTGGTCTTTCAGGCGTTGAGGACTATTTTTGCAAAAAAATACCACTTACAGGACTAAAATTATCGTCGGAAAAAACCAGAACCAAAATCGAAAAACGTGTCTAGTTAGGAGACCAAAATTGTAATTTAGCCCTTTATTGACCATTCTTGTAGTTTTTTTATCGTCGGTCAAAACCTTTTATTTTAACTTCACATCACTTTAGAATGAACTTAAAGTGAAAGAGTAAAATCAAACTTTTAGGCCGTGAAGAAAATTCATCAAATATCCGTGTTTTTTTTTTTTTTTCTTTTCTAGTCGTCTTTAGTTGAACCACAACATAAAATATTTACTTACCGACTCAAACAACCACACTACACAGTGACACTTGAACGCTGCTCGAGCTCGATGGAGGAAAATAATAATAATTGTCAAAGTAGTACAACAAAGTAAATAATTTTATTTAAACCGGATATACTTGTGATTCATAATTTGTATTATACATGAATTAGTGTACATCATATGGTATAATTAGTGGTTTTGGTGACACGTCACAATTAGCAACCATCCAACCTATTGCCCCCTTCTCGTTGTCATATACAACCATTTTGTCCTGCATCCATATATCTGCACAAAACAATGTTATTATAAACAATAAAATGTAATGCGGATTAATTTTTTAATTTATTTTTAAATAAACGTGACATGTATTTATCATTTAAATTTAGGGGGAAGGGCCATTTGATAAATTTTTTTCAAATAAACGTGACATCTATTTATCATTTAAATTTACCTCCAACCATGTTAACCGGCAGACCTATCTCTGTGCCATTTAAAATGCCTAAGCAAGCGTTTCCTTTTGACTGCAGATCACACACAAATACATCATCTGTAAAATGCTCCATAGAAAATGCAAGAGATAATTAAAGAGGAGTCTGATCTCTTACAGAAATAATGAGATATCCTTCAGGGGTTATTTCGAATCGAGTTTTTCCATTCGAAAAACTCATTACCAATGTCTTGAAGTACTGTTTAACTTCAGACACATCTTTAAACCGTTTTTTGCCTTTCCAGCACACAGCCAGAGTGTCATCTTCAGGAGCTTCAAACAACGGCTTCCCTCGTAGTTCTTTCTTAATCTGCACGTACGCACGTACACATAATACAAGTGTAATCAGAATGTAGTAGCACTGTTCTTTGAGATACAAAATTTGTAGCATCCATGTACGAACGAACATATGAACATATTTCATACCAATGATAGGACAACCGTGTATGTCTTATCAGTCAGGTAACTGAAAGTCACCCCACTGTCGAAAACAACAACAAGATCCTTCAGTCCCACGCTTTTTCCGTCAAATATAAGTTCTGCAGGTCCCGTTTTGTAGTATGGCCTGAAAATTAAAGATTTATTATTGTTGAGGATACTTGATTAATGTTGTTGTCAAATGTTCATGTAAGGATGGATGGATATTAATGGAAGAATTAATGAGGGCGCGCGGCATTATTATTTACGTGTTATCTTTGGACGACAACGGTGTCCAAGAAAGCTTGTTGGGATCATAAACATTGTCCCCTCCTAAGAAGAGAAATCCTCCACCTTTTTTGCTACTTAAACAATGGCCTACAACATTATTAATAAGCCCTTGATCATGGAGTTGTGACAAAATACTGGTTTTTCCTTTCCCAAGGCCAAGTACTCCATCCATTGGATGATGATCTGATGAACTAGCTTCCTGATCATACCCACATCTACAAACAAAAGAAAAACGCGCGCATTAACACTTAATTACGTCTCAACCTTATATCTTAATTAATACTATTTCTCCGGCCCGTTTCTTCAGTGTACGTGGAACATTAATTATTACAATACTCACCCAAGAACGAGACGGGGACTCAAACTAGTTCCACCAGTAATCTTAACTGAAAAGTGGTCCCAGAGTAGAACACCAAGAGTTGACAATCCATCTGCATACTCAACCTCATAATCACATTGTTCGAAGTTTTCATCATGACGGTAAACACCCCCCGAGTGCTGTGCTGCACACATGGGATCGGTTTTAGGAACAAGGTCTTTGGTGGGCGGATACCAAGGATGATATCCCTGCAAAATTAGAATTATTCATGCAGATAAAATGTCAAACATCCATCTTTCTTTCCCACACAATACTTGTAGATATATAGACATGATTCCTTCAGATTTAATACAAAAAGCAAACAAACCAAAACAGTCTAGAGTAAATTTAACGCGAATTAATTACACAGAGGTATTCGAAAAAGGGAGGAAAAAGAAATTAAAAGTAAAATCTGAATTCATGCCTTTATGCAGTGTTGACAAGGTGCATTGCATTGTAGCCAGGTGAGACTACTACCAGTATCAGGATCAAGAAAGTACGGCTTTGGCGGCTGTCCAACAAACACTTCGGCATAGTAATGCCTAGCAATTCAGCAGATATTAATAGAATAAATGTATCATCATGTATTCAAATCGCGTAATAAATCAAATCAAGGTTAATTAATATGCATTGCATATATACCCTTGAGGAAATACATTTCCAGTTAGTTTCAGTATAATCGTTGAACGTTTCGTATCGCTTTTGGAATTCCAGAATTTTTTATGCTTTTGGTGGTGATCACTTGTAACCCCTCCAGCTAAGAACACAAAGATGATTACAGAAAATTTCACAAATCCACCTCTCATATTTCCAACAATTAAACACCAAAAATATATAATGTTATTGGATTAAAAATTAATAAGAAATCAGTATGAAAATGAAATATGAAATGAGGGAACTTCAGCTCTGTATTTATACAGGGTTTTAAGGTCCACTGTAATAGTGTATTTTTTTACTTTGAAAGGAGTCAAAGGACTCATTACCATTCTCATATGTTTACGTCCATGGTTGCGCATTACAACGATATTTGGATTTTAAAGAGACAGGAAATTAATTTACTTCAGCCTAACTGATTTTATCTTATACTACATATATGTATTGCTTGTTTGTTTGGTACTGGAAAACATTCTGTTTCTTTCTTTCTTTTTTAGCAAACTGGAAACCTTTTTTTTTTTTATTTATTTATTTGAGAAGGGAAACTTTTTTTTTTTTTTTTTTAAAGGAAGGGAAACTTTTTTAAGATTATATATTTATGACACTTTTTTTTAGACCCCACATCGGATATACCATGACACCACATTTTTTGTTAGGTTCAGTTTTGTAAAGATCGAAAATAGACATTCAACTTCTGCAAAATTGAATGTTATTGTGATATTTTTAGAATAGATTCATGTGACGTCTTTAACAACCGGTATGATTAACAACATACCGGTATTTTAGACTTAGAGTGATACCAAACTGGAAGGTTATGATTAACTATTATTCACTCTCTCTCATAAGAATGTGTGTAAGTTGGATGCATCACATCTTTCCATTTGTTTGGCAGTGGGTTTTATTAATAAACTGAAAACTTTCTTTCTTCCACGTTTGATTATCCTAAGAATAGAAAATTCAAATTTTTTTCAAACTTTCCACCTTTTTACAAAATGTTTTCGATCTTTGTCTACAATTTCTTAGACATTTCATTTCTCAAACTGGAATACATTCTAAGAATAAATTTTTAAAAGCAATTTTATGGTGTCATGATGAAAAAAAAAAAAAAAAAAACAATCAAAGAACATAAACTAAAGGCACCTCAAAAGCCTATTATTAAAACAGTCAGATACATAATTCTTAACATAGAGTCATTACTTATGCAAAACTGCACTGCTGTGCAAATGATAAAAAGAATTTCATATTAAGACGATATCATTTGCTGGTAAAAAAAAATCCTTTTGTGCCCTTGAAATCATCTTCAATTTCACTTTACGCACAATTTCTAGATCCGTCATTGTACCCAAGTGTACTTTCAAATGGCTCTATTTCATACTCCTTTCCGACTTTAGAGCTTCATAAGCCTTCATAATTTCCTTAAATTTAGCTTCAGCAAAGTCTGCAACAACACAATACAAAGTATTATAAGTTAAAAGTACTCTTCAACTAAACAAACATTTTTATTCAAATGCTATTAGAATTTTGATGGTGAAAATAAGGGGCTTTTACTTTTGTTTCCCTGATTACAATCAGGATGAAACTCCTTTGCCTTCATCCGGAAAGCTGCCTGCGCGCATCAGAAAGCCAAAAAGAAATTAATACAACCTTTGTTCCTATTCAACTACTAGATTAAAATCACACATATTAATAATTTGATGTTAACAATAACTAAAAATTCGTTAGATATAAATGATTTTGTACAGCAGATAAAAAATAATGAATAGTTTTAACAACGGCTGGTTTAGAAAGGTACCTTTATCTCATTATCGGTGTAAGGTTTTGTTCTCCACCTGCAGTCGTAAGTGAATGTAACAAGTCAAGCTTTAGTTTATCTTGCAATTTTTGCACACAAAAAAAACAAACAATACGCCGAATAATCAAATAATAGTGCAGCTGCATTTACTAGAACACAAACTCTGTTGTGTTTTCTTTTTTAGGCAATTTTTTTTTTTGGCCTCACAGGACATAAGCAATAAAATGATCTCACCTGTCAAGGCCCATGATGGAGTAATGATCGGAAAATGGAGATATTCTACTTGAAGACGTTTCTCGGTTCCAATACGAATCGTTCCTTTGATAATACGAATCGTTCCCTTGATAATGTTGCTGATCTTTCTTTTGATAATGTTGCTGATCGTTCTTTTGATGATGTTGTTGGTCGTTCTTTTGATGATGTTGCTGATAGTTCTTTTGATGATGGTGCTGATCATGTTGCTTATCGTTCTTTTGATAATGTTGTTGATTATGTTGTTGATCATACTTTTGATAATGCTGTTGATAAGAACCTTTTGTACCATTGTGTGATGAACTTCCATGACCTGGATTGTGATTGTCGCCCTACATCCGTGAACAAATAAACAGTGTGATTTAGAGACGCTCGAGATCAGGGGCGGACGCAGTATCTAGGATAAAGGGGGCACAAAATTTGTAACGGGAAATAATAAATTTAAGGGGACAAACTATATGCATAGTTTTTCGGATCAAGAGGCAGCAGTTGTCATCTTGATTGTATGTAGGTCCGTCACTGCTTGAGAATCAAGATGAACTGTAATAATTTAAAATGATCTCTCTATATATATATATATAACAAGACAATCAGTTAGGCTCTGCAAGCCTTACCCCTCTTATCATATCTTCCATATCTTCTTTTAGCCCGCGTTTGAACCCATTCCATGACTTCTTGTACCTTGTACGCGAAGAAGGACTAAATAAAGTCTTCCATGTCCAGTTTGCTTTCTGCATCACAGAAATTAAACACCCTTTCATCACTCCATAATTGTTTCCTAGTCCGTGTTTACGGACTCATGTTCACTGAGAATTGTACTTACAACAGTATTTTTAAACTAGTAATTAAATTAAAAGAAAATAAATAAACGGGTAAATTTGCACATAATTAGAAAAAATCTCTGTGATAAACTTTCACCTCATAGTGGAACCACCGAACAGTCCGCGGCAAGTTTTGAACCTGTCAAATTCACACTAATTAACATCTTCCATTGCAGATATATATATATATATATATATATATATATATATATATATATATATATATATATATATATATCAGTATCGGAAAAAAAAAAAAAAAAAAAAAAAAAAAAACATGGTGTATGTATTTGGTTTGGAGCGTAGACATCAAAAGTGGCTTCTTCTTTTTTGTGTAAATATCAAATAAAATACAGATAGCACCTAAAAATTACCTACAGAAAAAAAAAATTTGTATCAAAAAAAAGTACTTAGGGGTGAACGTGATCGGTTCGTAGGTTTTATCGTTTTAAAACCGAACCATTTTATACGGTTTCAAATTTTTGAAACCAAACTAGAAACGGTTTGAAGACGTAAACCAATGTTATTCGGTCGGTTTGGTTCGGCTTGGTTCCGGTTTATTACGGTTTTCACATGGTTCTTATCTTACTCGTTTCAATTCGATCATCAATGAATCATCAACTTAAAAAAACTACTATTAATGAACAAACAACTATATTATTAAATGACATACATAAATCTCAAAATGCATAACACAAAATAGTATTTTGAGTAAGATTAGGGAAGAAAGAGGAATAGATTTGTTTCGTAAGGAGAGACGAATGGAAGATAGATAACACACACACACACATATTTATCAAATGAATAAACATGTGATACGATTTGAGGCTTTATTTAGTAAGAAAATATTCGCTGATTTTATGATCTCCAAAACATATTGATTATTTGTACAATGTTATTGTCGAACATAACTTTATTATAAGCAAATCAAAGACAATCGTATATAAAACTAAGGTTTATAAATGCATTTATCCGGATAATAAAAAAAATATACATTATGCGGTTCATCAATATCATTAAGAGAAGTAAGTCATACAAATCGATCGACAAATATCCATAATGAAGTTCATCATATCGTTGAGAGAAGTAAGTCGTTCAAATGAGCGTCCACATATTTCAAATATTGGTGTTGAGCAAGTATAAATAGAAGAGCGAGTTAGCGATGGTGAGTTGTGAACCGAAATGTCTTTCGAGATTCTTTCAAAGGATTGAAGACAATTACGTGAAATGATCAACAAAATTGGAATATGTAGGATATGAAATTAACTATGTAGCGATTTATATTACACGTAAAAAGTAAATATAGATTGAGATAGATAGTAAAAAGCGTATAGATGTTTTAAAGTATTAGATGTAGGTGTGTGTGTGCGCATGTGTGTGAGTGTGAGTGTGTGTGTGTATATATATCATCCGGTTTGGTCGGTTTTAAACGGTTTTTTTTTTCTTAAATTGGAACCAAATTGTATTCACGGTTTGGTTTTAAGTTATATATAAAACCGACCGAAAAACCATGGTTTATACATTTCCGGTTTGGTTCAGTTTGGTTCAGCCGGTTGGTTTGGATTTTAGAATTTTTGTTCACCCCTACTTATGATCAGCATTCTAAAAAAATTAATACTGGAGTCCAAATCATCTGCACTGAGCACCCTCTAGTAATTCCATCGTACGGCGCATTGAAAAATCAATGATTCCCTCATATTTTTATACGGTCAATATATAAATAAAAAAATAAACACCACAAAAATAAAAAATAAAAACAAAAACAAAAACATTGCAACAATAGATATGGATGATTCCATCAATTTTCCGAAGTCTATTTCTCAATGTAATTAGAATTGAGCTCATAACGCTCATGAAAAAAAAAAAAGAGCAAGGATAAAGATACTTACAGTGACACCAATGACAAAGAAGCCGATAATTCCCAGGCAGACACCTTCTTCAATAATCTGGACGTAGAAATCAAAAGTACGCCAAATTTCAAAAGTACGCCAAATTTTTTGCATCGTCGGATCATCATCATCTTTGCTCCGGAGTATTATTGTTTTATTTTCACTCCAGATTTTCTGCGCCAAATCGAAAGGACGCCAAATTTTCTGCACCCACGGATCATCATCTTTGCTTTGATTATTACCACCCACATCCTCTTTGCTCTTTATTATTTTTATATTTTCACGCCAAATTTTCTGCGCCAAATCAAAAGGACGCCAATTTTTTTGCGCCATAGGATCATCATCATTTTTGCTCTGATTATTGCCAACTGCTTCTTCTTTCGGGATTTTCTGCGCCGCCGTCGGATCATCATCTTCGCTCTGATTATTGCCATCTGCATCTTCTTTGCTCATTATTATATTTATATTTTGACGCCAAATTTTCTGAGCCAAATCAAAAGGACGCCAAATTTTCTGCACCCTCGGATCATCATTATTTTTGCTCTGATTACTGCCACGTGTATCTTCTTTCCGAATTTTCTGTGCCGTCGGATCATCATCATTTTTGCTCTGATTATGACCATCTGCATCTTCTTTCCAAATTTTATGCACCGCCGTCGGATCATCATCATCATCATCATCTTTGCTCTGATTATTGCCACCTGCATCATCTTTGCTCATTATTTTTTTTATATTTTCACGCCAAATTTTCTGCGCCGAATCAAACGAACCCCAAATTTTCTGCGCCATTGGATCATCATCATCTTTGCTCAGCTTATTATTGCCACCTGCATCTTCTTTGCTCATTATTGATTTTATATTTTCACGCCAAACCTTCTGCGCCGAATGAAATGAACGCCAACTTTTATGCTCCGTCTGATCATCATCATCATTGTGTAGAATTGAGAGACTCTAATACTGTACTTTATTCAATATCAAACCAGGCCTTTTATAGCCATAAAACAAATACACAAACTTGCACCTCAAGTGCTTTAACAGAAAGCTTAAAAATCTCCTAGAAACTAGGACACACTACTAACAAAATAGACTAAGTCAATAACAGACTCAAAGACTTATTCAAATGCAGGAAACACAATTTAAAACTGGAAATAACAAATTAAAGCCTTCAAACCCTCCCTTAAACTAAACTTGGTGTCTTATCAATTTAGTTTAACTTCAACGAAATCTTTGCACATCCCCATAGATCTTCTAAGATGTACAAATGTCTCTGTCTTCAAAGCTTTGGTCATAATGTACGCTACTTGGTGAGTCTTTCTTTGCAATGTCTTAAAGCAATAGTTCCTTCCATGGACAACTCCCTAAGAAAGTGATATCTGACCCGAATGTGTTTGCTTCGTCCATGAAAAACAGGATTCTTTGATAACTTGATTGTAGAGGTGTTGTCACACAGAATGGTTGTACATTCTTCCCTTTCATGACCTAGCTCACTCAGAATTCTTGACAGCCATATAGCTTGACAGGCACATGCTGCAGCTGCAACATACTCAGCCTCTGTTGTGGATAGAGTAACAATAGGTACGCTTCTTCGAGCTCCGTGATATAGCTCCGGATCTAGCATAAACACGCAACCACTTGTACTTTTAAATTCTTCAAGATCACTGCATAGTACGAGTCGGTGTAGGCCATCAATGAATCTTACACTCCGTTTTTATAGAGTATCCCATAGTCATGCTTCGCTTTGAGATACCTCAAAGCCACTTTTTGCTACTGCATATGCAATTCGGTTGGTCTTGCCATAAACCTGCTTAACAAACTGGTCACAAACATGAGGTCAGGTCTGGTGGAAGTTAGATACATCAAACTTCCAACCAGTTGTTTGAAGTATGTTTCATCCACCTTCGTACCATCTTTATCTTTGTCTACCTTGACTCCTGGAGTGATTGGAGTGCTCACTTCTCTGCTCTCAGTCATGCAAAACCTCTTCAAAATCTCATGAGCATATCTCTGTTGATGAATAAAAATGCCTTTAGATCCTTGAATTACCTCAATGCCAAGGAAATAATTCATGCTTCCCATGTCTGTCATATCAAACTCCATCATCATATTTTTCTTAAAACTTTCCAGAAAGTCAGAATTGTCACCTGTGAATATTAAATCATCAACATAAATACTCACAATGACAGTGTTTCCTTTTGTATTCTGTTTTGTAAACAGAGTTTGCTCACTTTGACATTTCAGAAAACCATTCTTAAGAAAATAAGACTCAATCCTACTGTACCAAGCTCTAGGGGCTTGTTTAAGGCCATATAGAGCTTTGTCCAGGTGATAAACCATGTGTTCTTTTCCTTTGATGACATACCCTTCAGGTTGTTCAACATAGACATTTTCAGTCAGTTTCCCATGAAGAAAAGCTGACTTTACATCTAGTTGGTAAATGTTCCACTTCCTTTGAGCAGCTGTTGCAATAATGGTTCTAATGGTGTCAAACCTAGCCACTGGAGCAAATACCTCATCATAATCAATTCCATATCTCTGAGAGTACCACTTTTGCCACCAACCTTGCTTTGTGTTTAACCACTTTTCCTTGCTCATCCTTTTGGTTTTATAGATCCATTTTACTCCTATTTTCTTAGCCCTTTAGGCATCTCAATCGGCTTCCAAGTCGGTTTTTTCAATTGATTCTAACTCCTTGTCCATGGCTTGTCTCCATTTTCTTCCTTCTCTGCATCTTTAAACGATCTTGGATCGATTGTTCATGGTCTTCCACCATGTAGGCACATACATCTTGAAGAAAACTTCATCTTAAGTCATCACCGATTACATAATCTCCAACCGAGTTAGGAGCTTTTCTTCTTCCTGGAATGTGAGTATCATTCGAGTTTGATGGCGGTTGTTGGAGTATTCTCATTATCTTCATCATTTGTACTATCACTTTGTCAAGTTCCATGTCACTTGTCCATAAGTGTGTCATCATTTTGCTCATTGTTGCCTAACTCGTGCTCATCATCATTCTTGGAATCATCATCCTCTTCCCAAATCAAATCGGCATCAATTTGATCACTTTGTAAGCTTTGTTCCCATGTCCAACTTTTGTCTTCTTCAAAAACAACATCTTTACTAACAATGATTTTCTTTGTTTTTGGATCATATAACTTTGTAAGCCTTTGATTCATTACTTATTCCAAACATAATACATGGAAAACTTTTGTCATCAAGCTTACTCATCTTGGCTTCGAAATATGAACATGAGCTATGCATCCCCAAACTTTGAGATGATGAACTGAGGGTTTTACCCCACTCCAAGCTTCTTGGGGAGTCTTATTCTTCACAGCAACAGTAGGACACCTATTAAGCAAATAAAAAGTCCAAGATACGACTTCGGGCCAAAAAGTCTTAGGGACCTTTTTTGCAACAAGCATACACACAACCATGTTCATGGTGTTCGCATTTCTTCCTCTCGGCCACTCCATTTTGATGTGGAGTGTAAGCGACGATAATTGGCGTTTAATCCCTTGATCTTCACGAAATTTTATGAATTCATTTGAGGTAAATTCCTCCTCCTCTATCGGTCCTCAAACATTTAAGCGAGGCTTCGTTTCCTTTTCGGTGAGGTTTTTGAACTTTTTGAAACATTCAAAAGCTTCGATTTTTCTCTCGAGAAAATAACACCATGCTTTTACGCTAAAATCGTCTATGAAACACAGAACATACCTCTTTCCAGTGTTGGACATTGGATCAATAGGGCCACATATGTCAGCATGAACTAGCTCCAGGACTTTGTTGGCCCTCCATTTGCTCTCTCTTTGAAATGGGATTTCTGTGTTGTTTGCCAGTGCAGCAATCTGAGCAGAACACCATGGAATCTCCCAGTTTGGGTAGTCCATCTACCATAGCTTTGTCATGCAGGAGTCTCAAACCTTTGTGATTCAAATGCCCATATCTTTGGTGCCGTAGGTGTGAATTCTCTTCTTTGTTTGTGAGCAGGCACTCTTCAGGTTTTGTAGCACCTCCCTCATTGTACAGAATGAACATCCTGTTTGTAGTGACTTTGGTTTGGGCAATGAGTCCTTTTGTTGGATGATAGACAAAGCACTTTCCTCCTTGAAACAGTATGGCCAACCCCTTCTCTTTTAGTGACCAATGCTTAGTAAGTTGTTTCTCAAATCTGGAATGTAATATACATCTTTGATCACAAAAGATCTGCCATTGTCTTGTAGTTTGACATCTCTTTTGCCTATTACATCCATTTCTTGTTGTTTCCACACTTTACGGTGTGAGACACGACCTCGAAACTTTCCAAAGAACATGGTTCTTTCACCACACATGTGATTTGAACATCTGAATCAAGAAACCGGCTTTCAAACTTCGTGTACTATTCCGCTTCACTTGACACCATGAGAAGTAATTCCTCTCCTTCTTCTTCTTCTTGCTCAGTATAGTTTGCCTCCTTGTTCCATTGTGGACACTCATACTGATAGTGCCCAAGGTTATGGCATTTGAAGCATTCCACGGTATCTTTTGTCCAAGTCTGTCTGCCTCTACCTGCCTCGACCTCTAGATGTCCTGCCACCCCTTCTTCCTCCACCATCTCCTCTGCCTCTGCCTTGTTCCACTTGAAGAGCCTGCTCAATTTCCTTTGTGGGCCTTTTGAACTTTTGTTCATGAACAACAAGGCTGCTCTGAAGCTCATCAATGGACATGGTGGAAGTGTCCTTAGATTCCTCAATTGAAATCACCACATATGTGAATTTGGGTGTCAAAGTGCGAAGAATCTTTTCTACCACTTTACAATCAGATAATTCCTCTCCATTACTACGCATTTTGTTCGCAACAGACATGACTCGAACAAAATATGCAGTGATGGATTCATCTTCTTTCATTTCGAGGATTTCAAAATCCCTCCGTAAAGCATTTAGAAGAGACTTTTTTACACGTGCATTTCCCCCAAATTTCGATTTGAGAGAATTCCAAACAATTTTGGATGTCTTTCGATCCAAAATTTGTTCAAACACAACCCGATCAATCGCTCTAAACAGATAATGCTTCACCTTATGGTCTTGAACACGAGCGGCCTCCAACTGCTTCTGTTGTTCAGCATTTGGAACCCCAGTAGGCTCCACCACTCCTGTCTCGATCATCTCCCATAGACCTTTGGAACGGAGGAGATTCTCCATTAATTCACTCCAATGGTCATAGTGAAACCCATCGAAATGGGGAATTTTGCTCATTCCCTTATCCTCACTCATTTGAAAGTATTTCACTCAGTCTCAAAATCTTTTGCTCTGATACCAATTTGTAGAATTGAGAGACTCTAATACTGTACTTTATTCAATATCAAACCAGGCCTTTTATAGCCATAAAACAAATACACAAACTTGCACCTCAAGTGCTTTAACAGAAAGCTTAAAAATCTCCTAGAAACTAGGACACACTACTAACAAAATAGACTAAGTCAATAACAGACTCAAAGACTTATTCAAACACAATTTAAACTGGAAATAACAAATTAAAGCCTTCACATTGTTCTGATTATTGCCCGCTGCATCTTCTTTGCTCACTATTTTGTTTATATTTTCACGCCAAATTTTCTGGGCCGAATCAAAAGAACGCAATATTTTCTGTGCCGCCGTCGGATCATCATCATCATCCTCTTTGCTCTGATTATTGCCGCCTGCATCTTCTTTGCTCATTATTATTTTTAATAAAAAAATTTCTTCAAAATTTCTGATACCAAAATACTCAACTGAACTTAATCTAGAGCCTATGATATTTCTTGAGGGCTAAAATATTTCTTGTGGGCTAATCTGCAATCGTAGATTTACCTACGATTTACCAGAGAAAATCCTAAGAGTATTTTATTCGACTTTTTTTTTCTTGGTGGAAATGGAATAACAAAATTAAAAATAAAAAAAATAAAAAATCATCTGTAAATATTTCTAATTTTTAATTATTTTATAAATAAAATTATGTACTACTACTACGTTATAGTGCATAGCGAGCGATCACCGTAAATCAAACTAATTAGATTCTTTCAAATTAAAATCAATCAATTTCCATCTCAAAAATCAATCAATTTATACAGTGGACTCTCCACCGCATCCACCTCCACCTCCACCTCTAGGACCGGCCCTCGTTTTTATTGGGCTTAAGGCCAAGTCCCCGAATTTGGCCTTTTAATTGAAGTTGTTTTTTTTAAAAACATACTTATTGTTAGATATTTCTATATAAATAAATATTTTGGTTTATCGTTTACATACTCGTTGCCGTACGAATTAATGTTATCGCAACGAAACCAATGCATGCATCAATTCATGAAGGGATATGCATTTTCGAACTGATATGTACTTACCCTTTCATGTAAGAGTAGCAAGAAGAGATCGAGCATATAAGCAAAATTGATAGTGTAGGCTTGGAGGATTATGGGACAACACAGCAATATGAACAGAAGTGCTGGACCGGATTCAACACACAGCAGCAGCATGCTCGGAGATGGGAATTACAACATCCGTCATAGGAATTACAACACCATTAATACTATTGGGTGCAATATGGATCTTACAACACAGGAGGCATTATGCTTTTAGTAGCATATTAAGTCTAATGGCAATAAATAGTGAAATTGGACAAAGGGAAAATATGGCCAGCTTGAGATATGTCAATCTGAATCATCAAATGCACAAAAACATAAGAAATCTAAGCTAACGAACCTGCTGAAACATAATCACTAGAGAATTTAAAGGACTGGTCGTAATCATCCCTGTTTTGATTCTCTATCATCATCATAGCCTTAGCCTTCTTTTTCTTCTTAAACCCAGAAGCAGCTTTGACATCTAATGCCTTCCCACCTTTCAATTTCAGCCTTCCCCTTACTGCAATCTCATACTCAACAGCCATTTCAACTGCACAAAGTTGCAGGGAAAAAAGAAGCTAATTTTTGTGATATCCAAAGAGATCAACAAAAACAAAACATGATTTCCTATTTCTTTCTTTATTTATTTATGTGATTTCCTACTTCTTTTCATTTCCAAGAAAATAGGAAGTTACGAACTTTAAAAAAACATGTTGGTCAGTTTCCTACCTTCATTGAGATTCTCTTACAAACACCTACATACACTAAGATGAAAAAGCATGCTTGAGCATTCGCATCATAAACGGTTTATCTATTTTACAAACTCAAACACCATTCTCCTCTATTTTACAATCCACTTTTCTCAAAGCAGGAAGAGCTGATGTGCTAGGACCTGATGTAACTTCTGGAACTGATTGTGATGTACAAACCTTTTGCATACCGGTGAAGACCGCAATGACGGGCGGATGTGCGAGTGTTCATGTCTAATGACCTTGATGAGATGGAATAGTGTCGAAAACCAAACTGCAGAGTATACAATAACAGTCACAAAATCATTGAATCAACACAAAATTGAAGACGCAAATGTTATAATTAGAAAACACAAAATTGAAGTTTATAATTAGAAAAAGAAGTTCTTTAAAGCAACAGAGTTCTGGGCCTACCTTGAATATCTAAGAAGTACCAAAAACAAATTAACAATATTGTTCTCTTTGCAATAAGTATTAGGCTGCAAAAAGATGTCAAATATCATAACACAATATCATTCAAACCAATCGAACCGAGGAACTCACCGTATGATCGAGTAACACGCAAATACCGAACATGACAAAATAAATGAAATACCAGGTTGAGGAGGTTATTGGTGATGCGATAGTCATTGCACACTCAAGACCGGGTACTACACATTCAAACTCAGCCTTCATACGGTCGCAGGCTCCGATTCAATCACGATTGTCAGAAAGCATAGACTGTAATTCATCAAATCAATCGTTCTCAGAATCGAAAGATGACTACATGATTTATGTGGTGAACAGAAATGTCAATCCAGCTTGTGCCATATTCACTACCAGATCTCTGACAATGATAATCCAATGTTTACAGGCTTTAGCGCAAAGAACCAAAAATGGATATGTTAATAATGCTTTAATTACCCTAACTAGATTCAGAATTATAAAGATTTGTCCATAAGAAACAACAAAGCTTCATGAAAAGTCTAACCTTTTTTCATGCTTTGGGCCTGTAGTTAGCAATTTTACAGGAAAAGAGGATTAAAAATAGACATATGAACAAGTGCACAATGAGAGAATGGTATAAAATTATATGCACACTTTGTAATCCTCAGAGCATACCTTATATTCAACTTCATCTGAGCATACCTGCTCAAGATAATCCCTCATCTAACTGTATAAAAAATAAAATAAAATAAAAAAACTGTAAAGCCAATCCACATCAATGTCCATCTAATCCACTCAGCAAAACAAAGTAATACATTTTGAATTTAGGCCGGGTTACATTTGGTGCTAAGACCGACCTCTTCGGATGTCTTTAATCACATGTATATATTGACTATTGAGTTTCTTCTCCATCTGAAAACCAATTCAGCACTTGAACCTAACCATAACCATTATTTTACATTCTTCATGCATGGGATTTCATTTTACCAAATTCACTCGCAATAAAAATACTTTTCGACAAACAATGAAATCCCATGGAATTCATTTCCAGTGTTGCATCAAGAGGCTGTGGAGGCATTTTTCAGTGTTGCATCAGAGGCTGTAGAGGCGTTTTTCAGTGTTGCGTCAGAGGCTGTGGAGCCATTTTTCAGTGTTGCATCAGAGGCTGCGGGACACCGGAATCATCAAAATAACTTATGTGGATGCCACGTCAGATGCCATGTCGGATCTACGTGGCGGTGGGGTCCCATTTCTACCCATTGACTAGAAAATAAGGCTTTCCCTACTTTAATTACTTTTTCCACTTCCAATTTTCACCAAACCATTTCGCAAGTCTGTCTGCAAATAAACCCGTTCCTCTTCCATCTTCTTCTTCTTGCAAAATCAAATTCATCTTATCTCCCTAAATTCATGAATCCATTAACCCTAAAATCCATGAACCAATGAAACCCACAATACCCGAACCCAATTGAGCCCTAATTTGCTGCTTCGATTTCGAATTTGTGCTCTTCGAACTGCGAATTCGTGCTCTTCGAAGGTGATGGCAGGAAAAGAGAAGGCAACACAGAGGAAATTGGATACTCCGATTCTTGGTGAGTGATTTATTTAAAGTTCAAACATTTACCTTCCAACTTAGATGGTAGAATTTGATGCTGAACAGAAGCCAAAATGGGAACTTTAAATAGCCCATTTAGCAAAACAAACAAAATGCAAATTGGGTACAAGAATTTGACTAAACCTACTGCGGATGATTATTGTTTTTTTATTCAAAAAAGTCGACTTCTTTCTAAGGATTGGGATAAATTCAAACTTTTAGGAGGAATATTGTTTTTATTATTGAAAAAATCGACAACTTTTTCCAGATTTGGGGACCATAGGTGTTCACATGTCATTTTTTATTCTTTTCTATTTGATAGTGTTTGTGTTTTCCCGACAAGCCATGTTTTTCTCTTTTTTTTTTTCTACTTTTTGGGACCACAGTGTATTAACTTGAAATCTTGGCTTTTTTTCAATGCAATTTTCAGCTTGGAAGCCTGTATGCATCTCTTTACGTTTGCATTATGGCGGTACATTTTACACGGGGACTGGGTCGAAGTATGTTGGTGGGAGGCAAATGACGATTGATAATGTTCGGAAAGAAGTTTTGACCTTTAATATCTTAGGTAGTTTGCTCAGAAATGATGGAATGAAAGAGCCATTTAGACTGTATTATGATGTAAAAGATGGGTTTGTTTTGATATGGGATGACAATGATTTGAGTAACTTATTTGATGAAAAGCTGAAAGGTGATAAGATATTGGTGGTTTATGTAGATGAGTTGAACCAATCTGTAGGCAATGAAGGAGATAATACGGGTTGTGGTCAAGGGGATGTCAACGAGAAAGAAGATGTAGGTGTAAACAATGAGAGTGGGGACTTTAGTGTAGAAACTGAAGACTTAGACTTTGATATTGACGATCTAGATTATGAGGATGGGTTGGATGACAAATGGTTTTCAGAGAATGTGGACCCAGATGTGGAATGGTTTCCTAATTTAGAGAGTCCAAAGGTGCAGGAAGGTTTAGAGTGTAGTGAATCTGATGAAGAAGAGGATGTAGTGAAGTGTGATGATGCATTGGATAGTGGTAAAGACTCTGATGATGATGGGGAACACAAATTCCCTACTTTCAATACAGTGGAACTTTATAAGCCAACATTTGAATTAGGAATGATCTTTAACAATAAGAAGATACTCAGAGAAGCAATACACTCTCATGCTATCAGCACTAATAGGAATATCAACATTACTTAGTTTTTTGCCAAGAAGGACACAATAATAAAAATATCGGGATTCGAGGAAACACAAATTTAATTAGGACAAAACCTATACAAACTTCCCAAAATACCCTTTAACCTATGAATTCTTATTTTCATTACGCCGCTTCTTCCCTTCCTTCTTCACTTCCTTCTTCCAATTGCGCCTCTTTCTTTGGCAAGATTTGCGAGGCATTTGTTTCTGCTTTGTTCTTTTTTTTTTTTTTAGCAAAATTTCTATTTGTTGCTATTTGTTTCTGCTAATGGCCGGACGATTACATAACTCGAGTTTTTTTTTTTTTGTGTCTTGATTTGATGCATTCAAAGCCAAGGATTCACGGCTATTCAATCGACGTTTCTTGCGGGATGGCACCGGATTGTGTGCTTGAGGCAAGACGGAGACGCCGGATTTTTGGATTTCCGGTACGGTGGCCATGGTTTATGGTGGACGGAATAGAGGTGGTTGCACCGGCGGACGGTGGACGGAATAGATGTGGGTTCAAGCTTTGGTTCATCTGTTGCATTATTCATGAATGTTACTTGATCTGTATGAATGTTACTTCATCTGCTTGCATTCTTCATCATCCTCGATCAAGAATGTTACTTGATACTTGAATGTTACTTGATATCAATGTTGCTTGATCTTTGCAATCTTCATTATCCCGAATAAAAATTGTTACTTGATCTGTATGAATGTTGCCTTTTATGAATGAAGTTACATGGATTTTTTTTGTTACTACTTGTTTTCATGATTGTTTCTTGTATGTTATCTAGTGTTACTTTGTGTTTAATGTGTAAAAGGGTATTTGTGTCCATTTATTATGAATTTGTCCTTTCTAATCACAAAACATGTAGTAACGTCCTTGTGGACCCATTTTTGCTTTTTTTTGTCCTTCTAGCCCCTTCCCCTATATTCCTAGGCATTCTTGTCCCAGAACTTTTCATGTCAAAAACATGAGATCCAAATGGATTTCTGGTAAGTTTTTGAAAAACTTCAAGAGTGATCCTAAAAGAAGTGTAAAAGGCTTTATGGTTGATGCCATTGAAAAGACTAGATGTCACATTTCTCCTTATCAAGCCTATGTAGCAAAAAGAAATGCTCTTGATGTCATTGAGGGAGACTCTTCGGAACAGTACACTTTGTTGTGGGATTTTGTGGAGGAGGTGAAGAGGTGTAATCACAGAAATCTTCTGGTAATAACCACCAAAGAGGCTGAGAATGGGGATACTACATTTGATATGTTGTACATGTGCTTGGATGCTTTGAAGAAAGGGTTTTTAAGTGGTTGTAGACTCTTTTTGGGGCTAGACGGGTGCCATCTAAAAGGGCCACATGAAGGGGTTTTACTAAGAGGCAACAAAGATCACTTAAAAGTAGACTTAAGCTGAAAATTGCATTGAAAATTGCATTGAAAAAAAGCCAAGATTTCAAGTTAATACACTGTGGTCCCAAAAAGTAGGAAAAAAAAATAAGCAAAACATGGCTTGTCGGGAAAACACAAACACTATCAAATAGAAAAGAATAAAAAATGACATGTGAACACCTATTGTCCCCAAATCTGGAAAAAGTTGTCGATTTTTTCAATAATAAAAACAATATTCCTCCTAAAAGTTTGAATTTATCCCAATCCTTAGAAAGAAGTCGACATTTTTGAATAAAAAAACAATAATCATCCGCAGTAGGTTTAGTCAAATTCTTGTACCCAATTTGCATTTTGTTTGTTTTGCTAAATGGGCTATTTAAAGTTCCCATTTTGGCTTCTGTTCAGCATCAAATTCTACCATCTAAGTTGGAAGGTAAATGTTTGAACTTTAAATAAATCACTCACCAAGAATCGGAGTATCCAATTTCCTCTGTGTTGCCTTCTCTTTTCCTGCCATCACCTTCGAAGAGCACGAATTCGCAGAGCACGAATTCGCAGTTCGAAGAGCACAAATTCGAAATCGAAGCAGCAAATTAGGGCTCAATTGGGTTCGGGTATTGTGGGTTTCATTGGTTCATGGATTTTAGGGTTAATGGATTCATGAATTTAGGGAGATAAGATGAATTTGATTTTGCAAGAAGAAGAAGATGGAAGAGGAACGGGTTTATTTGCAGACAGACCTGGGAAATGGTTTGGTGAAAATTGGAAGTGGGGAAAGTAATTAAAGTAGGGAAAGCCTTATTTTCTAGTCAATGGGTAGAAATGGGACCTACCGCCACGTAGATCCGACATGGCATCTGACGTGGCGTCCACATAAGTTATTTTGATGATTTCGGTGTCCAGTCAGCGTAAACCGGCGGATAGGACTAAAATCCAAAAAAAAGACAACTTAGAGGACCATTTGTCTTACCGGAGATTGAGCAGGACTAAAATCCAAAATAGGCCAAGTTAGAGGACTAAAATCCTAATTTTGCCGAGGCTGCGGAGCCATTTTTTAATGTATCAATTATGTAGCTGTCAAATCTAAAAAAAATAAAATTATGTAGCTGTAGAATCACTTTGGGAATGTATTTATATTGATGTTGTTGAGGCGTTTTAAATTGCCCTGTTAAGAATCTGACGAGGTACTTCTTAAAGTTGCAAAAAAACAGTTTCAGCTATAGCGACACTGGAATTAGTGGCGCTTGAAAACGTCACTGTCAGACTCAAATGCCTCCATATGTTATTTTTACAGGCGTTTTTCTGTGCCATTAAATCCTATTTTTCTTGTAGTGAAAGTAGGATCAAAGAGAGGAAGTCCATCAGTCGGAGCATAACGAGCGTTCAACTCAATAGGAGAATCAGCAACACGAGTGTCAATAAGTCGGGCACAAGAATATTGTCGGCGGCATACTTGGACTGAGAAAGGAGATATCCTTGTGGCGAGGAGGCGACCTCAATGCCCAAAAAGTAACGTAAATGACCCAAGTCCTTCATATCAAAGCAGCGAGACAAGGTTGCTTTCAAACTCACAATACCATCAACGTCGTTACTGTAATGATCATATCATTTACATATCATCTACTCGATCGTTGTGTTTGAGATTAACTTTGCATAAGATAGAAGCTCTGATACCATATTAGGATTGGTATGTCAATCAAGAAATCAAAAAACAAGGAAAATGAAGAAGAATAGGAGAACTTGCATAGTCTAGCAAAATGTAATGTGAAAGCTTGAAGATTTAGGTTACAAGAAGAGAGGCTTGTATAGCCAAATATACAAAGACCAAAATGCCCTTAAGGCTAAAACTAAATATCAGATAATATAATAATATATGCTAACAATATTATGTACAGGAAAAGTTCGAATTCCGTACATAATGCTTCAATTGTTATGTACGGGGCGAGAACTCAACTTATATACATAATATATATGGAATTCTACGGAGCGGACCACTAAACTTGACTTGGTACCACGCTACGCTATAATTCCGTGTATTATGTCTATGTACACGAGTAGAATTCCGTATATAGGACATTTAATGCTTTGGCACCAAGACGAAGAAGGAACTAGTGAAAAACAGCCTTAATAAATTATCGCAAACAATGAAAAATACACATTGAACTTTTTCACCAACAATTAAGTATCTATACTATATTTATGTTGTGGTTTTTATAGCTTTAATATGTGTGATAGTGTTGTAAACGAGCCGAGTTGAACCGAGTATTGCTTTAAATATTCTTGAGCTTAAGTTCGAACACGAGTATTTCGAACTCAAGCCCGACCGAGATTCAAGGAAGTTTTAAGAACTCGATCCGAGCTCGATTTTTTATCGAGTTTAATTTGTTGAGTCTAATACATTTCGAAACTTAAGTAAAAAACAATTCAAATTATCAATTGTTTATACAAAATATGTCATTTCAATCAATTACTATATATATAATATTTTATATTAAAGATGACGATAATATTTTAGTGAGTACCATACAATGTATTTAATAAACCACAATATACAAATGATATTAAATCGATGAAAACTTCAACATTTTATACATTTACTACAAACATAAAGATACACATACAAATCTAATAATAACATATATGTATGTATACACGTATAGATATACATATATGCTTTTTAGTATAAATAAATATATATTTGAGTTTATTTGCAAGTAGTCGAGTCGAGTATTGTATTGCTCTAGTACCGTTGTATTGCTCTAGTACCGTTCATTTAATCTTCGACATGATTCGATTTCGAGTTCGAGCTGGTTTAAGCCAAGTCGAGTCGATCTCGAGCTACTCTCGAATAACTTGACACGCTTACGGCCCTGTTGTGCAACTTGACACCGATAAATATGCATGTAATGTGTTAGAAGTGAGTTCATTAGTCATTTTATTTGAGGATCAGTCGATCATATATGAATATGAAATACCTTCGATACGATCTTTTTTACTAAGCAAGTTGGTGCTCATATTACATTGTGAGGACTGAGGAGTTTTATGAGAAATAAAAGAATCCAAGTTGGTGCAATCTTGAGGTGCTTTGGAGATCATAGCCTCAGTTTGTTTCATTTTGTTAAATTTTCCTTTTTATGTTAGTACGGTTGTTGTTCGTTTCCTTTTTTGCAAGTAAAGTTGTAACCCTTTTGGGCAAGATCAGTGAAATAAAGATTGTTGGCCGTTTGTTTACTGTTACCCGTTCCGTGACCCTTCAATTCGATTCTCGTCCAATAGAATTTGAGAATCTTATTTGAGAATCTTATTTTCTCCTTATCCCGGACCTTAAAGGTATTAGGACACAAACCTTAAAAGTGTCGGGACACAGCATTCAGGATACCTGAATATGTGGGATCACGCCACGTACCCTAAAAGTGTTCTTTCAATGTGCTTCATTTTCTAAATAACATTTAGTGTCATTTTTGCTCATTTTACTCTTTTTTTATCATAACATGAAGATTAAAATGAACTTTTTTTAATTATATCTAAAGACTTTTTGGGCCATTGTAGACCCTCAACGTGGAGTCTGCAGGGCGGCTGCACCTTCACCCACCTTGGGGCGGCCGATCCACTAAAAAAAAGAACACAATAGGTTTTTTATTGACGGGGCAATAGGATTTCTTTTATATACTCATATACTCATATACTGATATACGTATGAAATTGATAAATAATTTTATGTATTGACCCACCATTTTTATATCCCGACGAATAATTAGTTGTCAAAAAAATAAAATTGTAAGTTTAAAAGACAAAAACTTAGGTATCACACTTTCTACCCTAAAAAAAATTAATAGTAATCACACTTTCACCAACTTCGTCTCTTCCGTAATTTTGGCCTTCGTTTTAGCAAACATCAAAGTTTAATAAATAAATAAAACCTCTACATATCTTCATATAATTCGAGAATTTCGTATCAACTCCACTCAACAACTTCCTTCAGCCAACTCATTATATATTGAACTACCGTACGTCTCTCCTCAAAACTATTAATAAAACTATAATATTGTAATATTCAATCAATCAATGCAATCTTTTTTATATTTATCTATTATTATCAATTAGTTCGAGCTCATAGTTTTACCCTAGTGTACTTTCAGGTTTCAGCGGCTCTAATTCAAACTCCTTTCCGACTTTAGAGCTTCATAAGCAGCCATAATTTCCTTGAACTTAGCTTCAGCATATTCTGCAACAACCCAATGTAAAGTATAATAAGTTAAAACTCTTCAACTAACTAAACAAACGTTTTTATTCAAAATGCGCTATATATTACAATTAATAATGTTGAAATAAGGGGGATTTTACTTTTGTTTCCTTGATTACAATCAGGGTGAAACTCCTTTGCCTTCATCTGGAAAGCTGCCTGCGTGCATCAGAAAGGCAAAAATAAATTAATACAAACATTTGTTCCTATTTAACTAGATTAAAATCGCATATATTAACAAAGTGAATTAATACTTTAATTTTAACAATAAATAAAAAAATCTTCAGATATAATTGATTTTATACGACAGATAAAAAGAAAATTAAATATTTTTAACAACGGCTGGTTTAGAAAGGTCCCTTTATCTCACTATCGGTGTAAGGTTTTGTTCGCCACCTGTCGTGGATTATTAATGTAAAAAGTCAAGCTTCATTCGCAATTCTTGCGCACAAAAAAAAAAAAAAAACAAATAATGCGCCGAATAATCAAATAATATCCAAAACAATATTGTTGCTGATTGTTCCTTTGATACCGTCGCTGATTAATTAATTATAATGTAAGACACATAACCTTGCATATTAATTAGACAAACACGGGATAACAAACAAATAAACAGTGTGATTTAGATCGAAACGAGAGAGATGAAAGATATATATATGAAGTTAAAATGATTTATAAAGAAAACGAGGCAATCGGTTAGCCTGAAAGCCGGCCTTACCGCTCTTTGCATGTCTTCCATATCTTCTTTAAACCTTGCCTTTGAACCTACTCCATGACTCTTTGTACCTTGTACACGACGAACGACTATAATTAAAAGTCTTCCACAATGTACTTGTCCAATTTGCTTTCTTCTGCATCACAGAAACAGAAACAGAGAGGTACCCTTTCATCACTCCATAATTGTTTCCTAATAATCCACCAATATACCGAGATTTTTTTCATTTCAATGCGAAATAATATACCCTTCACACCAGCTTGTATCTTATATTTTTTAAATTTCCTGCACTTGCATTTCTTGACATTCTTGTGTCAAGAAAAAAGAAAGCAATTTTACACATTATTCAGGAAAAAGATACGGGTATTTTGTAGTTGCAACATTGGATGCACGGATACGGATAGGTAGACACGGGATACGGTGATACGGGATACACAAATACGTGATTTTACAAAAATATAGGATACGGATACGGGGTGTATTAGTAAATAATAAAAATATAATGACTATATATATATATATATATATATATATATATATATATATATATATATATATATACACACACACATATTAAGATTCATTTTAAGTGTATCATGTTTTTCGGATACTTGTATACGTAGTCAATATACGTGTAATCGGTAAAGTAAACTTATGAAAATTATGCAACTTCCATATCCGAAAATTACAATTAAATAAACCGCCTCTTTATAAACTCTCACCTGATACGGAGCTAAGGTCAAAAATATGGAAGAAACAACAAACAACCTATCCACTTAATCCTCTCTTCATGTATCCCGGCTAAGGAGTATCCATCTATTACGTACACTAGTAATCAATAAAGAAAATAAATAAACCGGAAAATTTGCACATATAATAAGAAAAATCTCTTTATAAACTCTCACCTGATGGTGGAACCACTGAACAGTCCGCGGCACCTTATTAATCTGTCAAATTCACATATTAATTAATTAGAAATTTCAATTGCAGATTAGTGTATCGGGAAATATTAATTAATTAGAAGTTTCATTTGCAGATTAGTGTATCAGGAAATATTTTACATAGTGTCTCTATTTGGTTTGGCTCTTGAACCGGTGGACATCAAAAAGGGCTTTTATTTGTGTAAATGTAAATATAAAATAAAATACAGTTAAAAAATATTTTACATAGCCTATTTGGTTTGGCGCTTGAACCGATATATTTTATTTGTGTTTAAATATAAAATAAAATACAGGGGTATTCCATCGATTAGAAGATACCACCTAAAAATTACCTATAGATGAAAATAAAATAAAAACTTGAATAAAAAAAAAAGAGTACTTATCAGCATTCAAAGCAGAAAAAACCTTCAAGCAAATTACTGTTCTCCCCTCAAAATAATAATTAAAAAAAAATAATTAATGCTCGAGTGCTCCAAATCATCTACACTAAACATCCTCTAGTAAATTAGTCTAATTCCATCTTATGGTGCATTGAAAAATCAATGATTCCATCAATTTTTCAACAGATCATCAAAATTAGAAAATCACCAAAAATCATTTAAAAAAATAAAAACATTGCAACAGTAGATACCAACAATTCCGTCTCGATTTCTCAATGCAATGAGAAGTGTGCTCATAAAAAAAAAAAATTTAAAAAAATAAACTGAAAAAAATTTTAAAAAAAATAAGAAGAAGAAGAGCAAGGATAGAAAAAACTTGCGGTGACAAGGTAGCCGATATAACCCCAGCAGACGAGGCAGACAGCCCCAACAATAATCTTGTGGTAGTCTCTCTCTTTCTCTTGGTGTTTAGAATACAAATCAGAAAAACGCCTAATTTTCTGCGCCGTCGGATCATCTTTGCGACCTGCATCTTTTTTTATCATGCCTTCACCCATCATTATTTTTAATTTAAAAAATCTTCAGAATTTCTGGTAACGAGAGAATTAAATTATGGTTTAGGTATTTCTGTACGTGATTTTTATTAGAGAACATCCACAGTAATTAAGAGCAATTTTGATTTTTTTTTTATCAGGAATATATAACTTAACCCACTTTTTTACTTGGTGGAGAAGTCATAAGAAAATTTATAATTTGAGACGTATGAAGGATATTGTCGTTCGAAAAAGAAGTACATTATATCCAGCAGAAAACCCATTATTCTTTCAATAATAATAATATGTTTATTATTATATAAAATATATTGTTATTGTAAAATCTCGAACTCTCGTTAAGGATATTGATTATATATATGTCGTAAAAATATTATTTTCATGGATTTAGTAAATAATCGAAAAATACGTTCTTTTTTTTTTTTGAGGGGTACTCTTTTAATTTAAATGAATAATTATGAAACAATTTTACAAAATCTGATAATTAAGGTAAATCAACTAAAATGTGTGATTTCATTAATATCAGTAATTAATGAATTACTTTGACTTGTGTTGTGTTAGTTATTTAAAAAAAATAAAATAATAATATAGCCGACATCCTTGGCAATTGGAAGAGGGAGAAGCGTGCTAGTAGGGCGGGACGGCGAAAAAGAAATAGGAAGAGAAATAAAAAAAAAAATGATTCGAAGATCGTCCGGTATACCGTTATTCAATCCGATTCACTAGTAGTTTCACTAGTGGTTTGCTTGTAAATTTAAGTTATGATATTTATTTTCTTTTAATCATTTTAGTTTTAGATTTAGCGTTAAAGGTTTGATCTTTAATTTTTAGGGTTTCTACAACCACGATGTTTCTTTGTAGTAGTTTTTCTCTTATTGTTTCCTCATTGATTATTCATGGAACTCAAAGTTAGTTGTTGTTTGCCTTGTAGATTCAGTTTGTCTTGAGTTTTTGTGTTGATCATTAAATAACAAAAAAAAATGATTAAAAAAAAGGTAAGAGTCTTGATTTCGGTTATGTTTTAGAAATGAGGGGAGATTCTTGTGTTTTTATCTCCTAATAAAGCGAGAAATATACGAGTTATCAAACTACTTCAATTGGTACAGGCAAGAAACAAGCCAATTCAGTAGATTATTGTTTCTTATATCAAAAGATTTCGTTTTTATCAAATTGTTTTGAAACTATATTATGTTAAACTTTACGAAACCGGATATGATTATGTGTTGACACACATCTACTAAACTGTGTTGTTGATCAGAGAGTTATACTACATCTTGTGTACGTTTCTTGATTCAATTCATATAATAGTGGAGATATGATGATAGTTCGGTGTAGCTAAATTAGTCGTAAACGAGTACGTAAAAGCATACGTAAATTGATGGAAAATTTTGACTCTCAGCATCCACCCACACTTAGCGTTTGCTCGTCCTCGAGCAAAAAGAGCGATTCAAAAAAGAACATAGAGTCAACATTGCATGCATACACGGGGATATCAATATTGCAAGGGGAATTTTTTTTTGGCTCTTGGAACGTGGAGAATACTCAGAATCTGGGCCGAATTTTGAGGACCTTTGCCCTCATCTCTCGTCTGAAAATCAATATGCATGTCTAAAAGCAAGTTGTTTGGCATTAATATTCATCTCACCGATCTAAATGTAAGAGCTTCTTCTTTGGGTTGTACCACTGTTGAGCTCCCCTTCACTTATCTCGGTTTACCGGTAGGCAAAAATATGAATTGAATTAGCTCATGGCAACCAGTGATCGACAAATTCCGATCGAAGCTTACGGGTTGGAAGAGCATGCTTCTCTCTATGGGTGGAAGACTTACTCTTCTCAAATCGGTATTTGGTAGCCTTCCGTTATATTACTTCTTATTGTTCCCTGCTTTTATTGCCGTATTCCGCACCTTAGAGCAAATGAGAGCTCGTTTCTTCTAGGGTGGGACAGGGGACGATAGGAAAATTTCTTGGATCTCCTGGTAAACTATTCTCAAACATAAATCACAAGAAGGATTCGGTGTAAGGGGATTGGGAGTACAAAACTCTATGTTGCTAGGAAAATGGCGGTGGAGGTTCTAAGTTGAAAAGGAGTGTATGTGGGGAGGTCTTATCCAATTGCTTTATGGGGCTAACGGCGGCCTCAGGCAGGATTCTAGGTCGGGTAGAAATTGTAAGGTTTGGTGTAGCATAGCCCACAATATTCAAAAAATTGAAAATCAAGGAGGTAAACCTTTTATCATCCTTGAGGTGGAAAGTGGGCGATGGTAGTAGTGTTAAATTTTGGAAGGATTCTTGGGCGAGAGATGAGACCCTCATATATGTGCATGTTCCCAAGACTTTTTAATCTTGCCTCTGACAAAGAATGCATGGTAATCAATGCAAAAATTGAATATGGAAGAATTGGAGTGGGTGTGGGATTGGAGACGCCAAATTCGGGGTAGAGAACTCAGGAGCTGCTGGACTTGATCGCTTTTCTCCCAGATCTTGCACTTAATACTCGGCATCATGATTCCCACTTTGGGTCCTAAATAGTCGCGGTTTTCTCTGTAGCTAGTCCAAAAACAGCCTTGTTTGATACCGTTAATGTCTCTGCCTCCAATGCGTCACACTCTTTCCGTTGGAATAACATGGTTCCGTCTAAGGTGAACATTCACTACTGGAAGGCGGCTAGGTGTAGGCTCCCTACCCTACTTAACCTATCGAAAAAATGTATTGGACTTCATGGCCTCTCGTGTACTTCTTGCAACTTTGATACGGAGGATGAAAATCACTTGTTTATGCTTTGTCCTTTCAATTCGCTGTGAAGATTTGGGATAAATTTTTTGCTTGGTGGCGTTTACAACTCGCTCTCCCACAAGTTTGGAAATCTTTCCATCACTTCACTCTGTTGCACGTGAAGCTTTCCAATTTCTCCGAGGTTTGGGATGCAACCCGAAAAATTGTGTGTTGGAGTATATGGAAACGAAGAAATAACTATATCTCCAATGCAACGTCTAGCTCAGAAGAAGACATTTTTGGAGAAATCCAATTGCTTAGTTTAGCTTGGATTAACTATCGGTGTGACAAATTCTCTTTAGATTGGACGAAGTGGGAGGAGTGCCCCCTAGATAGCTTGTGCTAGTTATCTTTAGTCAATAGTTATTTTGTATTTTAGAGGAGCTAATAGCTTGTATCTTTTCTTTTTGTCTTATCTATTCTCTTAATACATAAGGCCTTTAATAAAATTGTTGTTTTTGAAATTATTATGTTCGTTTTTGAAACAATATTTAACTGGAAACCTAAGTGTAGATACTTCATTATGTTTTCAAAAATATGGATCATAGTGTACATAATGTAAATTTAATTATATGTTATTCCACATTTGATTTTACCCGTGCATTGCAATTATTTATCATCTACAAATTAATTCGCTACGGTACAGTTAGATTGCACTTAATCCAGAAAATATATAATGCATTTGGCCTATGTCATGAAATTTTAGAGGAGGTTATTAACCAATTTGCTAATACAGGGAAGCATGTGTCTGTAAGCACGTATGAAACAAGGATTGTCCAGAACTTAACCGGACGTTGAGTTATATTTAGGCACAAAGCATATTGGAAATCTGGATTCACGAAGTTTGTTGTAATATTTAAAAAAATCGTGGAATTATATTTTTAAGTTACGGGACAAATGTATGGGGCCAAAATTTTATGGGGCGCAATTTACCCGATACAATTTTAATAACATGTTTAATTTTACACAATTTTCCGTCTAAAGTTAACATTAATTGTTGGAGGGCAAACCTTGACAGGCTTCCTACACGGAAAAATCTAGCTTTACGGAACATTCAAGTTGCGGATGTCACTTGTCCTTTTTGCAAGACGGTTGATGAGGACTCTCCACACCTCTTTCTTCATTGCCCTTTCGCACAAAATATTTGGAGGAAAGTTTTCGGATGGTGTTCAACTCCTTTCTCTTCTTCTATGGCATAAATTTTTGCTCCTTTCATCCATCTTGGTTGTCCAGTAAAGTTGCGAACAAGACTTGGGATGCTATATATCCATATATTCGGCGTTGTAGCTTCCATTGGATTGTTGGTAGGAATACAACTCTTACTACTACTTGGGAAGATTGGTTAAATAAACCATTATAGTTGGTGTTGCAATAATACTTGGAGTATCACTTTAATTTTTTTTGTTTCCGTAAGATCTAACACTTCTAGACTTGGTGTAATGGTTGACTTCAAGATGTTGGGGTCATTTGATTGGTTTTGTAATCTTGAAACGCTTTGGGCATATAAAAATAAAAAAAAAAAAATATATATATATATATATATATGGTATAACTCAGTCCATGAACTCAAGGCTCCTTATGTTTATTGTAGGTTTCGTACATACCAGGCGTTCAATTTCATATTAATTTTTGTTGAATTTTCCTTGATTTTATTTTCCACGAATTCACCCAGTTTGTAATTCCTAGATTTTTTTTTTCCATGAATTCACCCATTTTCTCCCGCTAGTTTTTCTACATCTTATACATTTTTTTTTTCACGAATTCCATTACAGTTACCGGAGTAATTTCATCTCAAAAGTTTCAAATTGAATTGTGGAACGACTTTGGTCATGTATGTATTACGGAGAGTTATGATGCACTAAAAGCCTACGATCAATTATCCTTCTCTTTTCAATTCTGTGCAAATGATAAAAATAAAATTATACAAAAACTGTTGTTTTGCTGTTAAATATCTTCTATGCCCTCGATGTTATCTTCAATTTGTCTTTGCCCTCGATTTTCTGGATCCACCATTGTACCCTAGCTAGTGTACTTTCAAAGGCGCGCACTATTTTATATTCCTTTCCAACTTTAGAGCTTCATAAGCAGCCATAATTTCCTTAAATTTAGCTTCAGCAAATTCTGCAACAAAGTATAATTAATATGTTAAACTCTTCAACTATAGAAACAAAACTTTATTGAAGCAATTTTTTTTGAAGTTGACAATAGTGAGGGGCTTAATTTACTTGTGTTTCCTGGATTCCGATCAGGGTGGAACTCCTTTGCCTTCATCTGGAAAGCTGCCTGCATTATAAAGACAAAATTAAATACTATTTCCGTTTCTATTTAAGTACAACAGAGGTCAAAATCATATATATATATGCACATTTATATATTATTAAGAAAATGAGTTAACGAGTTTCGACTTTAAAAATCTTTATATATGATTGTTTTTGTGTCTTACTTTTAGTCTCTCACCTTGTACAAATATAAGACTAACCCCTCACCTTGTACAAATAAGAGTAAAGTGGAAAATGAACAATAAATAATGTTTACACAACGATATTGTAGCTGATAATAAAAAATAAAAAATAAAAAATGTTTTGAGCAACGGCTGGTTTAGAAAGGTACCTTTATCTCATTATCGGTGTAAGGTTTTGTTCCCCACCTGTCGTGAATTATTAATGTAAAAAGTCAAGCTTCAATCGAAATTCTTGCACACACACACACAAACAAAACAAAACCGAAAAAAAAAAAAAAAAAAGCAAATAGTGCGCCGCACGAATAATCAAATAATATACAAAATAATAGTGTCACTCAATTCTTGGATTTCTTGTTATTAGGATTCGTATAATCAATAATACAAGGAATAAGAGGAGAAGGAGGGAATTGGCAATTTGGCATTGAACGTAGCAATTTCAAAGTTTAATTCTGCAATTACAAGACATTCACAATAAACATACTGTCATTAATTGGAAATAAAAAATGATGATCTCTCACCTGTCAAGGCCCAAGATGGAATAATGATTGGAAAATGGAGAGTTTTTTCTACTTGATGGCGGCTTTTCACGCTTCCCATACGAATACGAATCGTTCCATTGATAATATTGTTTCTCATCTTTCCTTTGATAATGTTGCTGATTATGTTGCTTCCCATACGAATACGAATCGTTCCATTGATAATATTGTTTCTCATCTTTCCTTTGAGAATGTTGCTGATTATGTTGCTTATAATCGTTCCTTTGAGAATGTTGCTGATTATGTTTCTTATCGCCCTGGTTCCGTCGTATTCGTTCCTGAAAAAACACATGATTAAAACCGCTTTATGATATTCGACTGTAGTTTAAACTTTCCGGTTATGTCCGGAAGCTGGCAATGCATCTCTAAGAGGGTAGCGCATGTGAAGATATTAATTGGCGCTTTTCAGACGTTGAATGTGGGACTGTTGACCTTTAGAAAGTTGAACATCATACCTTTTAATCGACTTTCTAAATGTCTACCGTCACTGTGTTGTGTGGTATCATTAAAGACAGCTTTAAGATAATGTAAGACACATAATGTAAGACACATAACCTTTTATATATATATATCAGCAAAAGCATGTAACAGGGACAAATAAACAGTGTGTTTTCGCATATGCGTTGTTTGTACACAGTGTTGTTTCATTTTCCTCTTAGCATATGCTTCTCCATGTTTATTATGCTTATGTACGGATGCTATCCTCACCTTTTCAGCTACTTGTTGAGGCCTGGGTTTTAATAAAAAAATTCATTTTGCTGTTAAAAAAAAAAAGAGTGTGTTTTCGGAAAAACTGTAAAATTTGTCTTGTAACTTGGTCAACTTTGCATTTCGGTCCTATTTTCACTCCGGATACAAAATTAGTCAGGTAACTTGGATATGAAATTTCAGTCCTCCAGTGCCGGAGGAGGCAGACTTTGGGGAGAAAAATCAAATTTGGTAGGAAATTCAAAAATTATGGGGAAAAATTGTTAATTTCATCCTCTAACTTGTTATAATTTAGGTATTAAGTCCTTTTTATTCAAGTTAATAGACAAATTTAGCAAATTTCACGTCAAATTTGATTTTTTTTTCCTCCCAATTTCAAAGACATGTCAGCGAAATCTAGTGAAAACTTTGCCACATTAGCCACCTTCTGTGCCGGACGACAAAAAATTGCAAGAGAAAAATACAAGTTACAATAGTAATTTTGAAACTAGAGTAAAAACATGAATAAAACGAAATAGTTAAAGTTACATGCATGATTAAATTTACAATTTTACCGTGTGACTTCTGCAGCGATGCTAAAGTTCAATTATACAAGTGGAAGCCGACAAAATCACAAGGCATGCATAGGTATGTGAAAAAAAAAGTTAAAATGATCTATTAAATGAGGCAATCGGTTAGCTTCAAGAATGATGACAAGCCTTACCTCTCTTTCCACTTCGGCTTCCTTTTCACGGAAGTACCTACGCCATGACTCCTTGTACCTAGTACGCCAAGAATGGCTTAAAAAAACCTTCCATAATGTAGTTGTCGGGTGTGCTTCCTGCATCACATTAACTCACTTTCACGGAACATATGTAATGAAATAAGATTGTTGTTGCAACGGATTTGCAACAATCAGATAACATAAACAAAGTTCAAACACACGATGGTTTTCGACATTCTGTCGACTAGCTAGTCCACGGGCAAAAAATGAGTAATTATACTATCACCAGAGTTATAGTTCCACGTGTTCTACAACTGAACTAGCTAGGTTACAATGGGTAAGTATTTATAGTACTCAAACTAAAACTCTAGCCGACTAAACCAACACCTTCAAACGTTATTTCTCCGGATGAGAACCAACTCAAGACAAGAAACCCAATTCATACGATAACCCCCCAGATTCAAATGAGATCCTCAGCTGTCTTCGGATTCAGACGAGAAGACTGAGGAACGACGTGATCACTAGAATAGACGTCAAGTGACTATAATTCATCTTAGTTTTCCAAATTCAGATTCAAATCTTCTCCAAAAGACTTCCAGATTTCCAGATTCATATGCATGAGATCAAGACACTTTTACAATTGTAAATCGAACGAATAGTAGTTTTTAACTTTTATGGAACATAGAAGCTTTATTGCATAAAATTAACCAAAATACAACAACGGCTTCACTACACGAGAAAAAACAATTCGAAGGGATGATAAACATTAGGAGGAGAGAAGCGTTCACCTTGAAGCGGAACCAGAAAGGAGTCCAGAATATCTGTCAAATTTACAATAAATTACATGTTCAATTGCATGCTATAAAACAAATAAATAAAAAATAAAATAACATGTTCAATAGCAGAAGGCTAAAGTATTAATTAAATATATAAAAAATGAGTCTAGATATCATTTTTTTTTTTTTTAAGCAGAAAGAAATTCAAGCCAAATAACAATGATGAAAAAAAAAAATTAGGAAAAGGGCAATGGATAAAGGAAAAAAAAAAAAAAAGAAACTTGCTGCGGCGGTGGTGATGTAGAGGCCGAAAATCCCGACGAGGAAAGTTTGAGAAATAATGCTGTAGTAGTCTCTAACTTCCCCGTGTTTATTATACCACAAACCAGAAACACGCCGAATTCGTTGCGCCCTCGGATCATCTTTGCCAGCTGCATCCGAAGAACGCCGAATTTGCTGTGCCCTCGGATCATCTTTGCCAGCTGCATCTTCTTTGCCCGTGCCTTCACCCATTATTATTTTTAATTTAAAAATTCTTCAGAAAATCTGGTTAACAAAATTCTCAATTTGGATTAATGTATAGTCAATGATAGTGTTTGGTCGCTAATCTTCCAATTGAATATATACGATATATTTTTTACCGACCTTTTTTTTCATGAATTAGATGCATATTGAAATACTAATAGTTTATTTAATTATTGATAATACGTTGCGTGTCCAAGGGGGCAATCATCTTGATTCATAGGAATCTGCATAGTTATTTAAGTTCAATATGCATATTATACGTCCTTGAATATATACACATACACTATATATACTCTAAAAAAATACGTACAAACAAATACGTTTTTTATTTAAAAAATCGTTTTAAAATTCTATTAAAATAAAATAAAATAATATTAAGTTATAAAAAAAATTCAATTAAAAAATACTTATTGTACCAAAAGAAGTTATAAAAAATGTCAGAATTAGTAGTAATTATATTACTTTTCAAAAAAGAAAAGTAATTATATTAATATCTATATAATACTAAGATAACACAGCCATAAATAAAAATTTGAATATGATTTGCATCAGTATTTTAAGCAAGTAAGCACATTTGAAAGTAAGTGCAGAAAGAATGCATAAAGTAAAGAACACGTTTAACTGGGCAAAATTGGAAAAATAGTCCTCCAAGTTGGTCTACTAATGATTTTTGTCATACTCCTTGCTCCGGTGAGGAGGTCCTCTAAGTTGTTTTTTTCTTAAATAGTCTTACCCGCCGGATAACGATGAATGACCACCGGAATCTTTTAAAATTGCTTACGTGGATGTCAGCTTCCACGTTGGATCCTAGGTTGTTTACATGACTGATTCGAACCAGCGACCTAATGGTAAAATTCCAAGCGCTCACTTGGTCATCTGAACTAAAGATTCAATGTGTACACTATCACACAATTTATTGCTCCTGCACAACTCCCCTTTTACAGGGAGATGGGACGCTATATTTTATTTTTTTTTACAATAGTTAAAGGTTGTGAAGACTGTTTTTAATTTAAAATGGGGAAAAATGACAAGAAAAAAAGATAGTGGTTGAGAAGGACAAAAACGCGCATGTTACTACATGTGTTACTACATGTGATTGTAGCAACATGTAGTAACATGCGCGTTTTTGTCCTTCTCAAGCACTATCTTTTTTTCTTATTCTTTTTTCTTATTTTGTCCTTCTAGCCCGCGACCCCTTTTTACAATGCCTTAAAAAAATAGAAGAAAAATGTCAAGCTTTTGTATTTTCTTTTTTATTATTGATGATATTATAAAATTACCCATCCCTTGTACGCTTGTCTTCATCTTATTTTTTAGGCAATTTTCACATATATATAGTGTTTTGAACTATTTTTTAGATCTACTTTCTCAATTTGATTTGTGATTAACGAAACTTAAATAGATAACTATACGAGTTTTAAAACCCAAAAACGTAATTATCAACCGTGGCATGATATATGCTTAGGAAGGAATAGAAAACAACACATTAATTCTGTTATAATTAAAGGGAATCGTTATTCTTATTTCCTAGTGTAGCTAGTGTCTTCTTTTATAAAAGCTGAAATCGCGTTGTGAGCCTTTCAATTTGGTGAATCAATCATGTTTGAGTTGGAGAACCGAGTCTAATCGAAATTGGGATGTCAATGTTCAATCGGGTTTAATGTAATTTAAGCTGAGAAAATCGAAATCCGGGTTCGGAGATTGAAGAAAATGCTCAAATGGATATTCTATCTTGAATACGGTTTTTGAAGAACATGGAGTTGAGGATTTTTACTAGAAGAATCAAATGTGGGTTGTTGTTTTTGCAAACATGTAGCTTAGAATTTTCAGAAATACAAAAACGAGTTGAATTGAGCTGAAAATGTGTGTTTAATTGAGGGACTGTCTTTTCGCACTAAACATGTTTTACACATTCCAAAGGCGAGAGTGAGCTTCGTTTTGACATTTAAAACGCAATCATTCTGACCCTAAATGAGTTAGGAATTGTATATTATTCAGATCATGTTACAGACCCGGAACATTATATTTTCCAGACCAATTTTTGGTCTGAATAAAGAGACATTGCTATGTACGCTTGATAAACAATACGAACCATTTTACAGGCCGAAAAATTACATTTTCCTCTCCTATTTCAAGTCAGAACATAACCACGGTGCTATGAAAATTTTGGAAACGTATCGGACCATTTTAGAGGCCGAACATATAATGTTTTCCTGACCACGTTCGGATAAGAATAAGCTAAATTATTCTGACCACATTTGAGTAGGTATAACCCTATTTCAAGTCAGAAAATAACCATGTCGCTATAAAAATTTTGAAAACGTATTGGACCGTTTTAGAGGCCAAACATGTAATATTTTCCTGACCACGTTCGGGTCAAAATAAACTAAATTGTTCTGACCACATTTGGGTAGGTATAATGTTCCACATTCTGACCAAACTCCGGTCGAATGTAGGCGCGTAAGTGATAAAAGATTAAGGGCAAAATTGGAAAGTAATTGTTGTGCAATAAGACAAATGACTGTGTGAAAAGACATATCCTTAATTGAAGTTACATTTGAGTTGGTTTCCCTATAAAATGAGAGTTGTGAATAAGTAATAAATTGTGTCATATTATACACATTGAAACTTTAGCTTGGATGGCCAAGTGATTGGAATTTTACTACTAGCTAGCTGGTTTGAATCCGTCTTGCAGCAATTTTTTATTTTCAGTGAATGAAACTTTTTATTTTCAGTAAACGGAGGAGAAATATGACCCCACAGCCATGTAGGATCCAACGCTTTTTATTTTCAGTAAACGGAGGAGAAATGGGACCCCACAGCCACGTAGGATCCAACGTGGCAGCCTAGTGGCAGCCACGTAAGCAATTTTAAAAGATTCTGGTGCCCAGTCAGCGTTATCCCGCGAGTAGGACCAGTTTAAAAAAAATAATAACTTAGAGGACCATTTCCCTCACCGGAGCAAAAGCATGACTAAAATCTTTAGTAGGCCAACTTAGAGGACCATTTTTCTAGTTTTGCCCATTTAAATGTATAAGCAGTTCACCCAATCATGGCTACCTTTGATATCCACTACAATCTTGCTGAGAATTATTAAGTGCAACACCACAACAGTGTTGATTTCAGGAACAACACAAAACAAATATACAGGTACAACAGTCTAAAGAACGAACCAGCTACAACTGACTTGAACTCCTTAAATCAAAATGATTCACTTGTGACATTAATGGATATTGTATTGTCTTGGTACCATCGCTAATGGAAATTAATGCGGAAATCCATAATCGGTGTAAATTATGCGTGATCCTGAAACAAGAGACAAGATAATGTTGCGTTTGTGTGTGGTCATATGTGTTCATGAAACGGGGGCACAGTGACTTGAGTTTGTGTGTGGAAATTACATGCGTTCATAAAATAGGGGACAAATTAATGTCGTTTGTACGATGCGAATCAACTTTATGATGCTTTTATTATCGAATTACCCCTTATGTATGACTTCAATGGTATTAATTCACGATAAATCAGACATAAAAGAGTTTAATTTGATTATTAGTTACATGTGAATTTTCATTGTGATTTTACAATGATTATATCATATTTCTATATAAAATCGTGTTACTGCGAGTTTTATGATTTTATGTAGGAAGTAGTGCATCGTAAATAAAAAAGGAGCAAAATTTGGGCCGGAGCAATTAAAAGAGCCAAAAATTGGAACTGAGAATCCGATTGGTGAACTTGCAACGTAATTTCAAAGGCCTTAAATGTCTAACTGGGCTTGGACCCTCTCATCAAAGTTGTAGGGCTCAAAACAAGGTTTCCAACTTATTTTGAATCACCCAAATCGGAGTTATAGAAATCCATATACGGCCCAAATACCGAAGCTGAGCTGGGACAGATTTTGCCTGGGGCGCTTTCCCTAGAATAGTGCTCGGGATAACGTGCCACCGACTTTAAAATGAGCGTTTTAGTCAATCTTAGTCATTAGTTCATCCATAGGTTTTATAAAAGGCCAATTTCGATGTAAACAATACCAGAACTTTCTGCAATAATGTTTTAGTGATATTTCAATAATAGTTTGAGATTTCTTCATCGTTCGAGAGTAATTTTAGTTTTTGTGTGTTCTTGAGATTAGTGAATCATTATGAAGGAATAGCTAGAATAATTGTATCGTTGTTCTAGGTAATAATGTTGGTTGTTTCTTCCATGTTTTATGAATTTATTGGTGATTTGTTGATCCAAGCATACTAGGCTAATTGTAGTAGATTGAATCGTACCATGTTAATTCGAACCAAGGAGGTAGCTATGTAGTGGGCTTAGAGTGGCTCAACCCACCTAGTTGTTATTTTTTAATACTAAAAAATCTATATATTTCAGTGCAACACAGTGAGTTATCTTAATAAAGCCCACTCGACTATTCATAAATTGTCCACTAGCCCACCCAAAGATAAATTCCGGGCTCCGTCACTGATTTGAACTTAACTGTAGTTTATATTGATTCATGCACGGAGAACGCCGGACTTAGGTAAAGACTTCTCTTTGGATGATTTCCGAACGGTCTATATTGGAAAAACATCATATTGATTTATTTTCCCCTATACTAGCGAACTCTGATTAATTGTTTGGCGTTAATTTATGCATGTTTAAAACTTGATCCACTATTTGCATGTTTGTCGTAAATTATTCTCGAAGGAACTAATGTTGAAGAGATAATTGGGACACGAAACAATTAGATCAATATTAGTTAACTAGCCCGAGCACGGTGGTTACGTAATGCGATCTATGGTATTTATATTGCTATTTCCTAGTACATAATTCGTGTTTAGTTAATTTGTTATAACCCGAGCACGGTAGCTGCTTAGCTATCCATGGTGTAACGCCCCGCTCCCGGATACCGAGCCCTTATCAGGAAGAGAACGTTCGGCGCGTATAGCATTAAATAAATTTGATATTATACGCAAGTCTCTACGTCGCCGTATCAAATAAAAGCAAACGGAAGCCCAAAAGACTCGGGTAAAATCATAAATGCTACTAAGAATAGAAAGTAACCATTCTTAAGATGGAAATAATTAACTTACAACAACGATTCTCCAAAGATTACAAAGTATGTTGTCTTGAAAGTACAACTTGTCTACAAAGTCTAGAATTAAAAGTAAAACAAAGCATCGTCGAAAGTCTTCCTCGTAGTCCTCAACAAACTCGTGGTCAGCCTGTTCGTCTTCTCACCCCACAATGCATACAAAAGAAAATGCAAAGGAGGTAAGTACAAAGTCTTTAGTAAAAGTGAGAAGCTAATGAATAACTAAGTTCTACAATGTAAAGGTTCCTATTATTAATTATTAAGATATCTTTATAAGACCAACTCAATCTAGGGTTCACTCCATCTCCATCAACATGTCATGGATATACGTTTCTATCTTAACTTATCTTGGTTACATCATTACTCAAGGACACTATGCATGATGAAAATTCCACCACGAGATATACTTGCCAACTACGGTGATTAGCACCGATAGTCCCGGGATCTCCCCGGTATGCATATACGTTCGATGAATTTCCTCCACTGCCCTTCAGCCTTTTGAGCCAGTAGTGTTGTTCACCTTTTATGAACGTATCACATCGCCGATATAAATTGGTGTCTAACAGAGAATAAATGACGTTTTAGCTTTTACTACCACGTATGTAACTTTATTGTGTATTAACTAACCACCTAAGTGTTTTCAAGTAAGCTCCCTCACATCTCCTACTCTCGTACTTAGACCACTAGACAAGGACAAGGCATAGCACATACACAGACATTGATGAATACTATTTCATCAAAGCACAAACCCTTTCATGCATTTCCGACGGTCCCGGACTTCAACTCCCTTTAAGAGTACGTCCGGTGCCGGAACCAAACGCATCAAAAAATCAATCGAGGCTTGTTTACGTTTAATTAATGTTGTTGAATCAAAAAATAGAAATTTAAAACTCAACACAAATATACCAAAACATATCACATCTCATTAATTACAACTTAGCATGAATTATATCACCAAACAACACCAAAACTCACTAAAACTCAACCTATCATTATAAACTATAATTACTCTTTAGGAAGAGCCTCTTACCTTAATTGCCAGCAAAACCGATCCAAAACCTTCAAGAAAAAGCTGAACTTCTAAGCCTTCAATTTGTAACCTAATTAAAGAACAAGTAAACCTAAAAATCCTATCTTTCTTGAAAATCCCGAATTGAAAAAGTGTGTAAAACTGAATATTACCTGAATTAAATGTAGTGAACCTATTTTTAGAATGATCTACGCTCCAAGACGATCGTTTTGACTACTCATGGGTGAAAAACAGAGCTACGGATTAAAAGATATGAATTATTGAAGAAACGAACTCGACGATTACGAAAAACTAGGGCTAAACTCGAAACTTTCGGAATAAGAATATTTTATTTTCAAAGTTGCGTCTCGTCACGGTGATCACTTTTCTCTCCTGCGGCATCTTGAAACAATGAACGGATTGGCCGCACGGTTGAAGTCTTCGTTCCAGACATCTTGCATTGAAGCTCTGCGTCTGTTTTCCTGCTTTCGTCGTCCTCTCTTTCTTTTTCTTCAGAATATGCGTATGACATAAAAGATAGATTTTGGGGATTATTTGCTTTAAATAGTTATTAATTAAATCCTTTTTAACTAATAACTAAATCATTTAATTAAATTCTTTTTAATTAAATAAATAGGACAATTAATAATTAGGTCATACCAAAAATACTCAATTACTACTTTGTCCTTTTTAAAAAGTCGGGATGTTACACATGGGGTTCTAGAATCCAAGCAGGATCTAGGAACCACTTTAGAGAGATACACCGGTAATCAATTCGGTTCTTGCATTTGAATGATAAAAAGTGTATGAATCAATATTAGACAATGATTAAGAAAGAACTAGTGGATGCACCCGTGCGATGCACGGGCCCACTCGTTTTTATTTGATTTTAGCCACTGTATTGATGTGTGGAATATCTTAAATTAAAAGATGAAAAAAAACCATGTAAATGGTTATTAGAGTATTTAACAAAGCCTTAGGTTTACATAATATTTTTTAATTTTCATAACAGAACATAATCTAGAACCTAAGTTTCGGAATGGTAGGTACAACTAAAACCCTCAAAAAATAGCTGGTTATTTGGCTGTCATCCTTGCCGCAGCCTTATTCAATATTCTTGGGATCTCCATCCTTCTTCTCACATTTTTGATTAAAAAAGACAGCATAAATATAGAAGATTAGAACTCAATAATTGTGAACATTCTCTAGTTTATTTGGAGATTGTTTCCTTGTGGACATTCTGGAAATCATGCCGGGTTATTCGCGCAAATAAATATTGGCCAACCAAAATAAGTAAAAGTACAGTATTTGACGAAGGAATATTTTGCTAAGCTGCAAAACTGGATTTTCTAATGGCTTCTTTACTCAACAAATCACAATGCAATCAGCCACCAGCAGCCTCACATGACTCAATTGAGCGACCACGTTACCATCTTCGAGGGAGAGGATCCTGCATCTCCAGGGAAGCATATGCCATCAGCTTCATAACCATCAAACCAAGTACTGCTATCGATCATGTTAAATATCATACAATATATGAATGAATTATCTTAAGATTCAAAGACAATGGCATTGTGGCATAAGAACGCAATAGAGCTTCCCATTATCACAGATCATGATTATAATATGCAGTTCAGACTTCAGAGTAGAACAGAGTGAAGATGGAATTCAACAAAATCCCAAATTGACTTGGATCAAGCAATGACGACATTTGGGCATTAATCGGATGCAAAATATTATAAAAAAAATTACATCCTAGATTCCGCATCATTCATAGATCCATCAAAAAAAAAAAAAAAAAAAAAGGAAAACATTCCTTCAATGTAGTAGGATCCATTGCTGAACCGTGCAATCAAGGTTGCGAAAACAATTCTTAAGCATTCCAAAGGCATTACAGTTTACTAAACACACAAAAGGTAAAGATCTCAGTTCATGCTTTCTGGAATTTGAGGTAAACAGAACATCATTATATGAATCATGTATTCATGTTTTTTGCTTTTGTCATTTTTCGGTTGTCTGGTTTATTCTCCTTTGCTTACAATACAACCTGGTAAACCTGACTGCATCAATGTCTACGAGACACTCCCCAGAAAATGTGGTAGACGTTTTTATTCTTTTCCATCTATTTTTTCTTTCTTGTCTTTCTTTATCTTCATTGTTGCTGCCGCCAAAAAAATATGTTTTGGATGTTGATTTAAGTGATTAGCAATATACTTTGAATCCTTGGACACAAATGGGTGAAAAGGTTCTCTTTTGTTTATATATTATGGTGCTATATAAAAGATATTTGGATTTATCAAAGATGCTGATGGACAAAATATAAACAAATGATGGTTACAAATTATGGGTAGCTAATCAAAAGGAGAAACGTGGGTCATATGTTGTGTAAAATGTTTCAGTTGTTATGTAAAAATTTGATTACTTCTCAAAATATTATCAATCAAGTGTCATATAATTTTGGGAGGAATTTGTTGAATTAAATTAATTAATTTCTAATAATTTTGGTTATTTAGTTGGTTTAATAAGTAATTAAGTAATTATGTAAATGACTGATGGATTATATAAAACCAGCTGGACCTTCTTTTAATTAAGTCTGCTATTATTTAGTGTCAAGCCCGCATATTAAGACTGGCCCAATGCTCAATGAATCCAATTTCCGGCCTGCTCCCTAATCAAATCCATTTACCTGAACCTCCGACCCGGACCCGTCATGTTTATATATCTAAACCCTTAAAACCCGTAGCCTCCATCTTATTTGCACCGTTCCAGAAGAATCGGGTGACCCAAATCTTCCATACCGTTTTCTTCACTTTCATGGCCGGTTGAATTCGTATCTTTAATAGCCCCAGAAATCCGGCCCCTCTTTGGCTACCTGTTACATAATCTGTTCGAATCTCTGAAAATATATCCTACTTCTTCGATTTTCGGAGTTTCATGGTCAATGGGCTCCTTATCCAATTCAATTGCAACACATTTTGATAAAAACGTGATGGCTTGTATCTCAGAGTAAATATCGGTGAAATCGTTCTATCTCATCTCTTTTTTGATTTATATCCGAGTTTCATGCCGGATTGGCACTGATAAATCGATTCAGTATCACTATCCGGTTGACTGAGGGTTTTCAACGTGTTGGGCATCTTCATCTTGCTGGTCAATGGAGGTAATATTTCAATTTCCTGACTATTTTGTTGTAGTTTTTGTTTCATGTGGAAGGGGCTAAATCTCGTAGCTTTTGGGCAGCTTATTCTAGCTGTAAGAGCAACTCCAACGGGAGTGGATCCGACACCATTTTTCCAAAATGGTGTAATGGTGTAACTCCAACAGCATGCTATTCTTGCACCATTACCCTATTTCACCATTGTTTTGCACCAAATTTGGTGTCGGGTTACCCGACACCAAAACCCATTTTCCTTTCTTTTTGTTTTTTTTTTTTTTTTTTGTTCCCCTTGTTTTTTGTTTTATTTAATTTAAAAGGAGAGATATGTGTATATAATATTTATTGTGTATCATTAATTTCATTAAATTACATTACTTACTTGATATTTTATTATAATTAATTAATTCAATTTTTTTATTATTTAAGTTGTTCTAATATTAATAAAATATTAATACAAATACGGATCGTACATTTATTTGACATTACGAATACAAACACACCGAATTACATAGCGACAAAAAAAAGTACTGAAATAACGTTAAACTCACAAAGCATACGATAAACTTACTACAAAGCAAACATATTAATAAAAATAATTAATAATCATCTAGACCACCTCCGGATGGACCAAGATTGTTGAAGCAGTTATCGAACGCATCTGAATTGTTAAAAGATTGTTCAGGATTACCAAACGCATTTGGATTGTTAAAAGATGGATCTGGATTGTTAAAAAATTGAGTCGGATTGTTGAAAGTTGGATTTGGATTGGTTAAAGTTGGATTGTATTTTCGGAAAATCCTTGCTTGTTCGGTTGCAAAAAGGCTCGTTTAACCGGATTAGAAATGGTGTTCAAATCTGTCATCATTAACTTCATATCATTTTGTCTTTCCTTGATATCATTGCGTCGTTCCATTTCAAGTGTTTTTTTTTGCATCGCCTCTGTCATTCTTTGTGGTTTTATCTACTAACTTTTCGCACACTCAACCAATTTTTCATCGTGTGCCCGCTTTGATTTGGTATTTACGGTCCCAAGTGGTCTTTTCGAAGTAGAAACGACCACTTTTCGAAGTAGTAGCATCGTGCTATCTTCGCTTAAATTGATACTAAACGACACCTCGGGAGATGTAACTACCGGTGTCGGTTGGTTAGATGAACTATCACCTTCATGAGCTGCAAATTTTTGGAGATCTTTCATAATGGGCCATACATGATCAAATCTGAACACACTATCATAATTGACTACTCACAATGTCCTTTTCTGATGCGCCACTTTGATTCCGATTTTCTTCTTGTCGGATTTTACCCCTCATTTTGCCAACTGCCTTGATGATAGCACCCATACGTTTCATTATGGATCTTTTGTTTCTTTCCTCAATCATCGTGTCCGTCCTGTTCGCGTTGTACTCTTCCATAATCCGAGTCCAAAATTCGTCTTTGGACTGATTGGTATTGAATATTGAGTCTTGGCTAATATCTATGTAAACATGGCATAAGTGTTCATCTTCTTCATTTGTGTAAGAAGTGCTTCTTCCACTTCCACGTGATGCCATGAATACAAAGATATATTTATTTGTAAGAGAAAGAAGGGATAAGATAGATAAGGTGTGTTTTAAAAATATGCAAACATTTGGTTTAAATAGAAAATTGAAGTAAACAAGTTGTGGGTAAATGTTGAACTTGCAGGATAATTATTGTGGAGTTGTGGTTGTTGATGGGTTGGAAAAAGATGTGGTTAGGGATAGGTTGGAAAAAGTTGTCCACCTGCATGCTATTAAGACTAGTCATTGATTGATAGCTTGGATAAAATTCGGATGGTAGAGATGTAACGTAATCTGACGGACGGCCAAGATTGAATCTAAGTGGATTTTTGATATCATATCCACAAAAAATTATCTAGATAAATAGATTATCCACCGTGTATCGTTGTATCACATGTTGACATCATAAAACAATATCCTCATATGTAGATAAAATTCGGATGTGATATCTAGATAATTTTTTGTGGATATGATATAAAAAATCCACTTAGATTCAATCTTGGCCGCCCGTCAGATTACGTTACATCTCTACCATCCGAATTTTATCCAAGCTATCAATCAATGACTAGTCTTAATAGCATGCAGGTGGACAACTTTTTCCAACCTATCCCCAACCACATCTTTTTCCAACCCATCAATAATTATCCTGCAAGTTCAACATTTACCCACAACTTGTTCACTTTAATTTTCTATATAAACCAAATAAATTCATATTTTTAAACCACACCTCAAATTAACTAGTTTATCATCCATAACAATTCTGAATTCCTTATTCACTCTTCAAGATAACATTCAGTATGAATACTTCATCTGAATCATCTTCAAATATTAGGTCAAGTGATGATGAAGATGATGGAGTTGTTCAGCATCTCGCAGCATGTAATGATTTCGTTGGTCAATTACTCACCAGGCCACACGAGCCAAACATGCGTAGAGGTTCAATCCCAGAGTCATAGAGTAATCAACCGCGAGAGAGAAGTTGCTGATCGTAAGTTGTATGATGACTATTTTTCTGAAAACCCAACATTCAATGAAACAATGTTTCGACGTCGTTTCCGAATGTCTCGCAACTTGTTCTTTCGTATTGCTAATGGTGTGAAAAACCATGACAACTATTTCGTTCAAAGAACAGATGCGATTGGTAAAGTTGGATTGTCTACCTTTCAGAAGGTAGCGGCGTTGCGGATACTGGCATACGGTATGCCGGCAGATGCTACTGATGAGTACATTAGAATAGGAGAGTCAACTGCAATAGAGTGTGTGAAGCGATTTTGTCGTGCTGTTGTTGAGGTGTTTGGAAATGAGTATCTAAGATCACCTACGCCTGCTGATGTTGCTAGGTTACTTGCATATTGGCAAAGAACGTGGCTTCCCAGGGATGCTTGGCAGTTTAGACTGTATGCATTGGCGGTGGAAAAATTGTCCAGCTGCATGGGCGGGCCAATATTCCGGAAGAAGATGACACCCAACCATCATTCTTGAGGCTGTGGCGGATTATGATCTTTGGATTTGGCATGCATATTTCGGTATGCCCGGATCTAATAATGACATTAATGTCTTGGAAGCATCCAACCTCTTTGCCAATCTCGCCGAAGGTATCGCTCCTCCGGCAAACTATGTCATTCAAGGAAAGGAGTTTACTATGGGCTATTATTTAGGCGATGGTATCTATCCAAAATGGGCAACTATTGTGCAAAGTATCCATGATCCCCGAGGTCCTAAAAAGCAACTTTTTGCAAATAAACAAGAATCACTTAGAAAAGACGTGGAACGTGCATTTGGAGTTCTACGGGCACAATTTGCAATTGTGGGTCGCACCGGCTCGTTTTTGGAACAAACGCGATTTACACAATATAATGACCGCATGTATAATAATGCACAACATGATAGTTGAGGATGAGCGTGACTTGGATGCACCAATTCAAGAAGCAATGGAAGCGCCTGCACCGAACATCGAAATTGTGGATGAAAATACACGATTTCGAAAGAATTTCTCGAGCGTCATAAGCGTATCAAGGATAGAGACGCGCATTTTGCACTTCGTGATGCCTTGATTAATCATGTGTGGGAGGAATACTCCAACTCGGAGAATTAATTGATCTTTTATCATTGTGTAATTTTAATTTTTCTATTTCGTTTCGTTTGTATTATTAAATGTTTGTATTTCGGTAGTCCAATTAAATGTTTGTATTCCGTAATATTAATAAATGTTTGTATTTTAATCTCTTTTTGAATAAAAATAAATTTAGGACAATTTTTTTATTTTAAAATAAATGAATTATGAACCTAATATATTATTCGTACATCATACATTAATTTTTAAATGTGTATTTAGTTATTTGATGAAAGAAATATATTTATTTCTATTTTTTAAAAAGAGAATTATATAGAATATTCTTGGAATATTCTTTTTGGTGTAAAATTTGGTGCAGAATGGTTGGAAAAGAATGGTGTAATTTTACACCATTTTGGTGTAATGGTGCGAAATAATGGGTCATCGGTTGGAGATGCCCTAAGACACTATGTGTTTTCCTTTTTCTTTTCTTTTTTTAGCTGAAGAAGTTTCGGTTGGGATATGAAGCTGTTCAGTCTGATTTTGTTGCAAATTCCCTCTTGGTTAATATATCAAATCCTTTGAATAATAAAAAATCTCCTAGTTGCCTATTGTTGCGTCTAGTTTGATGTGGTTTAAAGTGATCTGTTTTCTAAAGTAAACTCCATTTGCAAAAAATTATTTGTTTTCATGTATGTATTTATTGAGCAAGTATTGTAGAATTTGTTAGAATTTTCACGGTGTGGATCATCTACAAAATGGATAAGGAATGGATGCATCTTCCTTCAAGGTTTCATTTCCTTTCGCTTTTTTTTTTTTTTTTTTTTTTCCTTCTTCTTTTCATTTTCTTGACAAATTTACTTGTGTGTTCGACATCTGCGCATAAGCTAGATGTAGTCTTTCATTATGTCCTTTCCTTCCTTTCTTTTTTTTCCGTTTAAATCCATTTAACTCCCTGTCTTTTGTGTAGCTACAGTCGATATAAACTGAGAACAAAACAGAAAATGATACACCCATCGAAATCTATGAAGAGAAACAAAAAACGCAAAACATACCTTCACGGAGCACACATCAGCGCAAGGACGAAATTGTGTAGCTGAAGAAGAACTGCATACAATGCCACGGCTGCTAATTGGTAATGGCAGTTGTGGAGATGATGATACAATGGATAAGCTTAAGAAGCTGAAGGAAGGGATGAGGAATGATAATTTGCAAAAGGCCAATTTTAAGGAAATGCAGAGTGTAACTAAGTTGGTACACGAAGGAAACCTCAATTCTCCCTGTAATTATATGTGAGAATAGAAGGTTCTGGGTATTTTTTATTATTATTTTTATCTCCATGCAACAGCTGGCAGCATCTGGTGAAGACACATGCGTAAACTAAACTTGACAAGTGTCCTTGTTTGTAAGAAAACTGTGTACCAGGAAACAGTGCCGTTTGGATGAAAACAAAACTGCCTCTTCTCAGTGATAAACGACGTCGTTTCCAAGGAGGGGAAAAGAAAAAGAAAAAAGGACGACGATCTGGTGGACGACCAAAAAAGTTGGCTCTTTATAATACTTCTATACTAATCTAATTAACTGGTTCGATTCGATTCCATATACTTTCTCGAACGTGCATTGAACTCGTTCGTAATTAATAATTCTTGATTTATTTTATTTTTCCGCATTCATTTGGTCAAAAACCACCACTTAAGCAGCTGGACCGGAAGATCTGGAGTGTGGAGATTCAAATCCCGTAAAGGGATCGAAGATTCTTTTAGTCTCTTGGTATAATAGCAACTCATAACTATGAACCACTAGATTACCTGATTAACCTCTCTATTCGAGTAGAGGCATTTTCACTTAGGTTTTAATCGTTTTTTTAGTATTTGTAACCAAGTTTGTATTATTATTGAACGAGTCTCTGCGTGATCGACATTGCTCCCGAATTGAAGTATGTAGTTGACATACTCCTTGCTAGTGTAGTGTGAATTTTTTTTCGAATATGTGTGATTTTTACAATTAGATTGTCATACGTGCAAATGAAAAAATGGACATATAGATGAAAAAATACACATATTTGGTCAAACAAATATAAATATATCCCCTCAAGAAAAAAAAATTATATATATGCTCTTCAGAATTTCCCAAACCCTCAACAAAAAAAAATAATAAATTCCTATTTGATGCAGATCTAAGAAAGTTTTCTGACATGATCTTTCCTCTGTCGTTTTTTTGGAATCTCAGGTATTTCAATTCGAATGTTTTGGCTGTCTGAATTCTTTGAGAAATCGAATTCAGACCCGTCTTATTGTTCTAATTTTATACGAATTATTAAGCTGTTAAATTATTTCAGAATTTAAGGAGTGAAATCCATGGCAACGTCACGTAGACCAATCAATCCATCCCGACGAGTAGCTGACGTAGGACCTGCTGCTTTTGTATCATCTGTTCATTCCAAATCTCGTTCTTCACATTGTCTTTCAATTGGGCTTGTCGCTTTGGTAATTAATCTTTCTTCAAGCCTTTATCTTTATGATTATTTATTATTATTTGCACCACATTGTATTGACCTTCGTAGAGTGGCTTATTGAGTCAAGAAACGACTTTCTGAAGGTCGGTATGATCTTGAGGATCCTTAGCTCAAGGGTAGTCGATTCATTGCGATGCAATTAAAGACTCCATTTTTATCTTTCTACCTTTTGATGAAACTAATTTTGAGTAGTATTATATATTCTGCCAGATGAAAGAAACATTCTTTTTCATTGATTTATGATTATTATTTACGACCGAATTTGTATTTGTAGATGTGTTTGTGTAATGTTGAAAATTTGTGTTTTTTTTGCAGGGGACATTTATTCTACTTGGCTATTTGTATGGTGGATCAGGTTTGGATTTCTATTGCTATTTGTGAAATGTGACTTAAACATAACTTCTATCTGGTAGCGTGTCTTGTAAGTATTTGACACAGATATGAGATATGCACCGGATACTTTAAATACACACCTAGCTAGGGACGAATTTGTAGTTTTCAAAAGTTGGATATGGTATTCATATATGTATTCCATAAGTTTGATATGTGAAATGAAGAACCTTATTGAAAATTGAGTAAACACCATAAGATAATGAATGAAAAACGGTTCAAAATGATAGAAAAACTACCAAAAACCTAGGGAACCACTAAAACTTGTTTATTATTTGGTCCTTATAGTTTTAGTATGTAATGCATTTGTCCTCTGTAGCCGTATACAACATTTTACAAAAATCCCGCACCCACGTATCTATAGTGATTCTGGTTTTCGTGTATCTATTTTCCTATGCCTTGAAAAATGCTGCACTTTTTTTGATGCAGGTGGTCTTGGTAGCATTAGAGGAGCAGTCAGCAAAGTTGAAGGTAATTTAAATGGCCCTATTCTGTGCCTGAACAAACGTTACTCTGTCTGTATTCCTTGCATTTTTTCTTTGCCAAGTTTAAGGTTTCCATCTTTTTGTCACACAGGGGATTTTTCGTGTAACTTAGAGGTTCAACAGGCGATACCGCATTTGAAGAAAGCATATGGCGACAGCATGCATAAAGTGTTGCATGTTGGTCCAGATACATGTACAGTTGTATCTACACTATTGAAAGAAGAAGAAACTGAAGCTTGGGGGATTGAACCGTATGATATTGAAGATGCTGATCGTAGCTGCAAGAGCCTTGTCCACAAAGCGATTGTTCGTGTTGCTGATATTAAGTTCCCACTTCCGTATCGAGCTAAATCGTTTTCTCTTGTGATTGTTTCAGATGCATTGGATTATTTGTCTCCAAAGTATCTTAACAGGTCCCTTCCTGAATTTGCAAGGGTATCATCTGATGGTGTCATAATTTTTACAGGTACGAAACGAGGTTTTATTTTAGGGGGAGCGTTTAGTGGGGAATTATACTGTGAAGTGTGGTTAACGTGGAGATTCACTTGCATCCAATCAAAAGACGACAAGTGGTATCAAATACGCTACAAAATTCTGCTACGGAGTGTTGTTAATGAGGAGATCTACGTGCATTCAAATCAGAGCATGACGTGTCTTGGTTGGATATGCTAGTGAAACTCCTAATTGTGGACGCTTTGCGGTAGTATTTTCTGAGTGCAAAGTAGGTCTCTGGCCACGTGTCGTGTTTTGATTGGATGCAAATGGATTTCCTCACTGAGTGCACTCCACAGTAAAATTTCTTGCCATTACCGGCACCACCGAACTTTTGCTGTGGCACTACACCATGAAACATTCGACCTCCTTAAAGTCTGTTCTAGACATAATTTATTATAATCTCCTTGCAATTAAGATTAAAAAATATTAAGACTTGGCGCGTTCTTATGTGCTTATGTTTGTGGTATCCAAAATACGCGTATGGGAACTTTAGAGGGAAAGATAGTTAGGTGGATGAACCTAGTTTTTTTGATAGAAAAAGGTATCTTCCCAAAAGCCATTCATGGTTTCATGGGTTTTATTTTTTTATTTTTTTATTTATTTTTGGTTGTTGTTGCTGAATTTCAGGGTATCCACGGCATCAGAAAAACAAGTTTGCAGATAAATCCAAGTTTGGCAGACCTGTAAGTTCCTTCATGCTTTGCTCTGTTATCATATTTCTGCTTGAAATAATTTGTTTGATGTTTGTAGTCTTGTAGAGGATGTGATAATTGATTTCAATGAAGTAATTACTCGTGTCTTTTACGTGTTTGATTCGGCCATCAAACAAACGTTCGCATGTTCCTCAGATTTAGACTTAGCTTCGTCTTTTCCTCTGTGTATAGGATGCAATCACGGAATTTATCACCCGTAACAACACAAATGAACACAAGATACACGTCTAGGGCGCATTTTCAATTTTTTTTTCTGAAAGTTAGATACAGGACCTGGATATGCATATGCACATGCATAACTCGGATACGTAAAATGAAGAACTGTGTTGAAAGACTGAAGAAAAATCACTGGAAAACTAATAAAAAGCTACAGAAAACAGAAACAACTATCAACTAAAGATTGTGTTGATTTGTGATTTTCAATATGCATAACTTGGTTCTTCAAGTTTTTATTATGTACAGTTTGATTTCTCTATACTTGTACTATTTTCAAAAGTTAGAGCCTGCATTGGCTCAACTCTCAAAATGGTGTTTGGACCCGAAACTATCCGAAATTTTTATTACCAATCTTAAAAGTTCTTTTTCATGATTTCTGTCTCTGAATTTTTTCTTTTAATGGTGAATCGCAGGCTAAAATGAGAAGCTCGACTTGGTGGGTGAAATTCTTTGTCCAGACAAGCTTGGAGGAGAACGAACCCCCTGCCAAGAAGTTCTTGCAAGCCGCCGAGAAAGCCTCCTATACTCCAACCTGCCAAATTTTTCACCTTAAATCATACCATTAGACGCCCGCTATATAAAGAAAAATCTCCCCCATTGTGTTTTTTTTTCCTTATGGCTACCGTATCCGGCATCAACTGACATGAGCTCGGATATTGCATGAATGGTCTGACTCTTACTCGAGGATAAAGACGTATGTAAGAGTGTCGGGTCGGTTACCTTAAAAGGACACAATGGAGGAAGAAGTTGTTTTTGTTTGATATATACAAAGTTTTGGAATTAGTAGTATTCTATTCATCATAATGAAGAAACTCATTCTTGAGAATTAATTAGTGATGATAGGTTTTTGCTTCATTAATTGATTCAATTATAGTTGGAAAAGTTGCAATAAATTATTGTTTTTCATGGCGAAACTGATCTCACATTTGCTTCTCAGTGTCCTTGTGATGTCATTAAATGATTTTTCTTCTTTTAAGTTTGATGGAGAATGTAATATCTCGATTTGAGTCAAGAATCGAATTTGAAAAACTCGATTATCATGATCGACCTTCGGAAAGTTAATTTTTTGACTAAAAAATAAAAATTTGAATTCATTTTGATGTGATACAAAGGTTGTGTGGTGTGTATCGGAAGAATCTAGTGGTGCAAATAAATACCTCAAACTACTTAATGTATTCATTGTGACTCAATTAAGTATTGTCGTTAAATATCGAGTTATAAAGCGTTACAAGTTGTATCAAGGTTAACTATTAGCTTTCTTATTAAGTGTCACGCCTAGAAAAACAAAGGAGGCGACTTCTAGAATCCTCTCGAGTTTTGGCTAGACTTTTGGAGCGTGTAAAAATAAACAAAGCAAAAAAGAGATTGCCTTCATCGAATTTCTTTTTATACGAGTTTTACTAGGTATATTCGATATACACGTTTCATCATCATGGCGTTACAAGAAGGGAAACACGTACCAAGTCAAGTAATGCAATTATCCCAAAAAAATAATAAAAAAAAAAAAAAAAAAAGTCAAGTAATGCACAACAATAATTGCAAATGATCTACATTACAAGCTAGTCATTCTTCACGAGGTCATGCATGACAAATTACTTCCCACTTTAATATTACCTTCCCACAAATGGATATGTGTCTTCATCCCAATATATATATAGTGTTAAAACTTTATGGGCTAGAATGTCTCAAAGTAAAAATATCTAACCATGTAATATTAATGTGTTGATGTTACTCTGGAAGGTAAATTTTTCTATGGTATCTTCATTCATTAATTAATTACATTTTAAAATATCCGTATTTTACGGTGTAAATAAGTGAAAAACTTAAAAACAATTAAAAACCTGGATATTTGAAGAATAAATTGGTGTTTACGCACACGAAAAAATTTGCTCCGTAAAAGAGTTATATTATAATGAGTTGTTGACTTAGATTAAATATGACATATTCTATTTAAAACGAAACTAAATTTGGCATCATCACTCGTTTTAATTCGAATGAATATGTGTATCGCAATCAAATTATATGGATTAAAATCAATAATCATGTTTTCTCAACCGAAAAAATGAAGGAAAAAAATATAATCATGTAGATAAAGGGAAATCAAGATTTGATATTCACACACATCCCCTTATGTTTTTCATGTCTATATCCGATTTCAACAATAATATGTGTATTTCTCAAAATAAAATAACTAGTGTTCAATTTCCTTTTTGGTGTTGAATTTCCTTTATTGAGTTTTATTTCATTTTCCATAAAATTGATGTCAGCTGCCTAGTAGGATGACATCACTGTTTGTTGGATTTGTTTTTCTGTTAGAATCCTTGTTCCAAGCGTTGTATAAGGTGATGTTGTGGTGTAATTGGACGTTATGAATGAGAACAATCTGATTTCTTCTTTCTTAACTTCCTTCTATTTCCTGCTATCCTCCTTCTATACTTCCTGCTCTTCTTCTTCCCCTTCCCCTGTTCTACTTCTATAATTTCTGCATTTTATCACTCCATTTCGTGACAGAATATATGGCTTTTTTTTTTCGGAAACGAAAGGAAAGGGAGGGGGGATCGAACTCTGGACCTCCCACTGGAGGCCAGGGTAAGCCCTAATGCTTACCACTAGGATGAGCTTAAGCTCCAAAAGAATATATGGCTTGCCTTTTCCTGTTATATATCCATGTAAGTAGACTACATAAAGAAAAAGTAAACAAAAAGGGCAAAAGTGGAATACCAAATTCTTCTTGTATAACGCCTCATAAAGCGATGCAAAACGTCATGTGTCATTATATGCTTAACTTAGAAGATGACAAAAATTATGAAATTTCGTATGACGCCACGCGTCAGTAAATCCCAAACTTAATTAGGGAATGACAAATAGTATAAAACTTCATACGCCGCGTCACCTCATCTAAAAAGTTAATACATATTGATCTTAGATATTAAGACACAACTTATACATTAAAAAGATAACTCCATCATAAGAGACGAACGGTTGGGAAGGCCGGATCGAGTCGTGGTTGAGTAGGGAGAGGTTCAGGGGAATTTTATTTTTCCTTCTGTGTTAAACTTCGGAGAGGAGTCTTTTATTTTCTATATGGAGACATGGATTTCATGACATAACACTTAATATCATTCAATAATCGACTCTCATGATGAAGACTCCGTTTTATCCTAATTGCTGGGTATAAACACATGTCAATCGGTATCACTGTTCCTGATTCCCTCTCATGAGGAAGACTCCGTTTTATCCTAATTGGACATTTCGATTCATCCGAAATAGTCTTTTAGAACAGTGTCGTTTGACACGACTCAGAGTATTTGATCGGTTGGTTACTATCATCAATCCACTGCGAAGATTGTAGCATGTTCGATACCGTTACTTGTTCGAATGTATACTGTCAAGGTCGTTAGCTGCTCGATCAATGATCCATTAAGGAGCTGATTACATGTTCGTGACATCATTCGGAGCCAAATATTACAACAATATACCACCTAGACATTTCCTCTATTAGACACGTCCAACTTCTATCTCACTCTATTCTTTCTTGCAAATTTTATTTTAAATTTTTTGTAATATATATATAAGTCGGGGGTCAAAAAAAAAAAAAAAAATCACGTAATTAATGGACTACAGTCACTAATATAACGTGAATCCACGTATTGAAGGGATGATGTCATCCATAGTAAAGAAGGGTTGATTCATCATGTGTTTGTATTTATGCCCGAGAGAAGGACAGAGCAGACAGGGGTGCGTTTAGGTTAGTCAAACCTATAACGGACAAACAAATATGGGAGACCCTTTCCATTATGTCTTAATTCATTTGTCCAGATTCTTTTCCCCTTACTTATTTCATACTCACTACTAGCTACTATTCCCCTAGCTTTTGGATAATATTATAACCAGCGGTGTTATTATCACAACAATTGTGACAATAACTTAATACACTTTTATATAACTGATTATGGTGCGTGGACTTACATCATGAACACTAATCTTACATCTAGCAATAGCATTACTCTTATAACCAAAAGGTGCAAAAGTTTAATTTCTTGTCTCACTCATTATGACACGACCGTTGTGATAGAAGATTTTCTCATAATATAATATGTTCTATCCACTCCCCATGAACGGTGTTGTACGTCACGATCATTCTCGATCACGTAATAAATGTCATAATGGAATGTGATAGTGAGATCTTTTAAAGAGAGTTTTTCAATTTTCATATTATGAATGGTCTCACCGAAATATCATGCATGTTATAACCATGCCATGACGTTTGCTGTGTTAGAGTGGTCTGTGTGTCAGTTCCATCGTTCCTCCATAAAACCTTGCCACTTTCTCTTCCTAGTTTTTATCCCATATTCTACCATTGCTCACAAAAAAAACATAGTCCAAATCAACCCCTTATCCAAAAAATCTACTATCCTTAACTTTTTCAAGAAGATGGTTTTTGACAACTTTTGCAGTACCAAACTCAGTCTTTGCTTAGGTTCAGATGAGAAAACTCATCACCTAAAGAACAAAACATCACAAAGCTTTGATCTTGTTGATCAAGATCAGTTATCATTACCATCACTTACTTTGGGTTTGTCCCTTTTCCCGGCTATTACGCAGCAGCTTAATCATGCTGTTAAAGATGAAGATTTAGGTGGAAATACTAATAGCAATACTATGCAGCATGGAAAGCATCTAATTCTGCAGTCATGAGTGCAGTTTCATCATTTTCTAATGGTACTAGTGTGAAGAGAGAAAGAATAGAGGTCATGAGTTTTGAAGATGTTGAGGTTCTTGATACAGATTTTACAAAGGTTGATGATAATAAAGATCAATATGAAGAAGTGGGTCCCAGGAAAAAACTCAGATTGACTAAAGACCAGTCCCTTGTTCTTGAAAAAGCTTCAAGGATCACTGCACCCTTTCTCCCGTAAATTCCTTTGCTCTTTCAATTCATACGAGTAATGATACAAAGACCACTCCGCCACTCCGCCACAACGGATGACACAATATACATCTATATCGTTGATTATGATTGGTCTATATCATGATCGATAGGTCCTACGTCATAATCAATGGCGTAGCTGCCGTCATTGTGTCCGGATAATCTTGCCCGTATCATTACTATTGATTTTCCAAGTTTACATATTTATTGATTTATTTATTATTTGCATTACTTCTGTATTTTTGTCGTCAAAAATAGAAAGAAAAGCAAGCCTTAGCCAACATGTTGAATCTGAGGCCAAGACAAGTTGAAGTGTGGTTTCAAAATCGAAGAGCCAGGTATTCCATTATTATTTTTTGTCATTTCATTTTGGTAGTGTTAATATCAAATGTCATATATATAACGAGTGTTGCGACGAACATTACAAAACGTAACAATGTATGATAGAAGCATAACAAACAACACGGGACATAATAAAACACCTCAACGGCTAATTTTGCTATGCATCACTAGGCTTTGAGATGATTTAATTACTTATACTATTTCTATTTCATTCTGACAGTAACATTTTTGTTTTATTTATACTCAACTCATACTACTATCACAACGATTGACACAAGTACCGGTTTAGCAAATTAAATCGTAGCAAGGTATTTCAGTGGTGTCACAAAATTAAAATGCAATAGTGATATCATTAAACATGCACCCTGTCATTCTTATTCCAACACTTAAATATTTTAAAATATGGAGATACATTTTTACCTACAAATAGGAGGAACACAGTTTTATTTTAGATTATATTGTTTTTTATAACAAAAGCTCATGTTTGTTCCGGGATCATTCTAAAATTAACAAAGCATAAATGGAGTATATCAATGAGTGATGTTATAGAAACAACGGTTGTGTCAAACGAATGACACAAAACACTATTGCACCATTGATTATAGTTGTCCTACGTCACTATTAATTGATATTATATCATAATCAAGAATGTTATGTTTGTTGTGTCACTCGTTATGACATAACAGCCATGTCAATACCATTTCATAGCAAAACTAGTGACATGTGGCAAACCATCCATAGAGGCCTTGCTATTCCCTTACGATGATTTGATGTGCTCGATGTGAATGTGACATAATCATTTTTTTAGTTATACTTCTCAATTATTCTATCATTACTATTGCTTATATTGATTTTTTCTTTTCATTAATTTCTTTTCTTAAATAGGACGAAGCTAAAGCAAACGGAAATAGACACTGAAATATTGAAGAAGTGCTGTGAATCATTGAAAGAAGAGAACACAAGGCTGCATAAAGAATTAGACGACTTAAAATCAAGTCTTTCTTACATGCCCCTGCCGCCGCGGCAACCACCACCCTCAACATGTGCTCATCATGTCAGAGAATCGGTCGTGCCGCCACCTCCCCCGCCACCGGTGAGAATCCGTCCAAGATTTCTTTCTCCATGGGTGCAAGGACTTTTTTCTACAACCCCAATGCAAATCATTCTGCAGCTTGCTGGTGAACCTCGACAGGATAAGTTACCATACAATAGTGATTAGAAAGTTATATCAAATGGATGGATACAATATATCGAACTCAATCTTACAAACATGTACTATGTGTCAGAGAGTTAGAATTAATCACACCGCTCTGTTGCGTATCACACACAAATCATTGTTGCACCTTTCCCACATAGCATATATTGACAATATTGTATGGACCAGTTTTAGAAGGTCCTAGACATAATTAGTGAGAGTAATTAATAATATTTCACACTAATTATCATCAATAGTTTAAAATATGTGTAGCTGATGTTACATTTCAAGGTTCTTAAACCTATTGTACATGTATATCTATTAATCTATATGAAATCTTTAAGTTACTATCTTTGGTTTGTATCACATCATTCACAAGTTATGCTATGATCTTTTATGGACTCATTATGATTCCCTAGTTTTGAGACAATAGGAAAAAATAGAGGACCAAAATTGTCATTATCCCTTCTTACTTTTACGAAATGTAAGAATGTCACCTTAACATATTAAATTTTGAACCAAAAGGTCCGATAGTTATAGTCCGAGTGAGTGAGTGAGTGACTATATGCTTAGTTACGGCCTTAGAGCATTTGCAGTGAATACTGTAAAATAGAGATTCAAATAATCCAGATCCATTTAAATTCGTCTACAAATGAATCTCTACTCGGATTTGAAATTTTCTGCAGGTTACGTTCGAAGGGAATGAGTTGAAGCCGATAAAAATCGGTACATAAGAAGAACTACATGTAGGCCAAAGCTGCTTTGCAATTGGGAATCCATTTGGATATGAAAACACTCTAACAACTGTACGAAATGAAGAAAAAGTAGTGTTTGAGTCTGTGATATAGAGAATATGATAAGAGGCAATAATGCATTATGAGTAGAGATTCTGTAAAAACAAGGAGAAAATGGGACATAAGAGATGATATCATAATCGACTTCTATACGAAACAAAATGTTACATCATGAAAGTAACTTGTTAATTAAACCTACATATAGCAAAGTGTTACGTGGTGAGAGTCATCTCTAGCTGAAGATCGGCTAGAAAGAACAAGTGACACATCATGTGAGCCACATCTTAAACTCATAGATAACATAAAGTGTTATGTCGTGGGGCCATCAATGGACTCCTCTGATAGGATCCGGACGTGGACCCACACTAATAAAAGATAAGCGTGTTCAAAAAGTAAAAGAAGATATGTATAGTTATAATACCGGCACGATTAGCTTTTGTAACTTATGTTAATCAATATAAGTCAAATGAGGGTAATGTGCCTAAATAACTATTAAAATGATGAGCAATGATACAACCTTAACGGATTGACACAATATTCATCTATACCATTGATTATTGTTGGACCTGGATCAATCAATGTAGCTCTCAAAAGATTATTGTTGTGTCAATTGGTTGTGTCAATCCGTTGTGGCTGTATCATTTCTTTACATTTCTCTAAAATGATTATGGGTCAAATAGCATCGTTTGACCCAAGTTATGGGACGTAGTATCAAGGTCCACTGTTACTTGGTGGAAAATTGTATAGTAATTCTTGTATGCAAGTTATATCAAGTCACATGCATTACAACTATTTATTTTCAACATCGCATATATGATAAAAGTGTATTATATGAAATAGACTAAAAATGAGAAGATCTAAGGTATGTCACTTGATACATTCCTACAACCGTTCACCATAAATAGTAGTTTTATGGTTGTCCAACTCCACCAAATCGGCCCTTGGGCCTGTGTCATGTGATTCAATCGGGCCCTCAGCATCCATAGAGAAAAATTAAGGTCCGGCCCGACAAATCAATGGATAAGAAGATAATGGGAATTCTAATCCACCCGAAAGCATTATCAGAGCACCTCTGCCTGCAATTCCCTCAGCCACCTGAAGAACAAAACAATGTCCGTCTCCGCCATATTTGGCACAAGAATGGTGGCGATTCCTACCCCAGTTGTAACTCCAAACGAAGCTACGAAGATGAAGGTGGCGCCTGAATTCGTCCGATTTGGGAACGGTGGGTTGATGATAGAGTGCTCATCGCGACCACAGAAGAAGGCAACAGCTCATCACAAGAAGACCCGGCCACGAAAGACTCAGGCATGGGACATCCGGCGTGGTCCTACTGTGTATCCTCCTCTTCCTAAACTCCCTCCTGAATGGTCGTTTGTGAAGGAAGATGATGGTGGTGAAGATGCTACTGCTCAATCAGAAGTGTCAACTGGTCAGGTAGTGGTGGAGTCATCTTAGTATTGTATGTATACGGTCAACTGTTGGATGAAATTCCTTTGTGAGTTTGAAAATGTTGATCGTCGTCGTTGTACTATTTTAAATGAATACCCTTTTTCTGTTCTGGTTGCATTTTTCATTCCTTGCGTTTCAAAATTTGTTGGTTTGATTGTTGTGCAACTCTGTAAGTATTGAAGAAGTTAATGGCTTCAAAATGAAGTAAAATTTCCAGTTTACAGAAACATGTACAAGCAGGATTAGCTGCATTTAGCAAATGAGATGAGACCCATTAGTGTTCTAGTTTCCCATAAGCAAAGATTGAGCCTTTTGGGTCCTTGTTAATCAATGTGTGTATCCTCTTCTCTTCTAGCTGTTGTCCAAAGGCCTTTCCTTTCCCTAGTGTGTCTAGGTATAATAGGCGGTGAAGTGCCCCTAGGCCCTAACTTGTAAGGAAGGGAGGCCCCAATCTCATTGTAGATCTCATCTGTCAAATTAGAAGATCTTACAAATAAAAATCCAAACCGGTGAGGCGGCCTGGCCGAAGCATTCCAGAATAGGGCTAAATATACAGGTCAATAAGGATTCTAACCCATAAGAGTTAGGGATCCTTAACCATTGTCCAATCTAATTTTCCAAGAAGGGCCAGTTTCAATTCTCTATGCCTCCTAAATCATAACCTGGGTTGACACCTTGATATTTTGCATTGTATAATAAGTTGGTAGTATAGAGTTAGCTGTATCTTCCTTTTCCTGGTTTGTCCAGATTCATTAATTAATTATTATATATGTTGAATGAAGAGTTCCAATTATTAAAAAAAAAGTAGGATGATCATTTTAAATCGGGGTTTTTACACTCATAATGTCTTATCATTGATATATGAGAACAACCACAAGTATCCAGTACTCGTGTATGGATGAATCGAATAGGATGTTAACAGAGTATTTGAATGATAAATTACGTCTCAAAATCAACTCATTGTCGATCAAAATTCAACTGCTATTGACCATTAACAAGGGACATTCTGATGTAGTAGAGCACGATCGATCAATACGGTTACAAATATCTGGGATTATCTGAATTTCCTATTAAGAGAGGGACATAAACGTCAAAGGAACAGCACCAAAGAAAACAGAACAAAAAACGCAAGAATAAAATGGATAAATAAACCAATAATAATAACTATTTGTAAAGCTTAAAAGGATGATACAATGTGCAACAAAGAACATCAATTCAAATGTACACAACATACTCAGCCCTTGTGAGCATTTTCAGACACTTTCAACATTAAAAAAAAAAACCCTATCTGCTTTGATAGGAGGAGGGGGCAGGGGAGTGGGGGTAAAGAGGGTTGGGTGCTGTTAACATATAGACTAGATATGAAGCTTGGCTTCTCGGTACGTATTTCCAGTGCATGCCATTAGTTGCAGACAATAATTTCACAACTTCTGATATTGACTTGATTCATCTCGTGCATTCCGTTCCGTTCCGTTAGTGCAAGAATGTTCTTACTGTTAAATGCCACAAGGAGCGGTATATTCACATGGATGTATGTTTCTTGTTTTTACTTGCTCCTCACAAGACTCAGAAAGAAATCTGTAAATATGTGCTCATATTCTGGCATTTTACCATATCCTGCAAGAATCAAACACGCGCTTCGTATTTTACATGGACTATACATTAACCTAAAGGAACAAAAATAACATTCACTGCTACAATCAACATCATAAAATCATGACAATCTTCTTACCAGGAAAGTAGTTGATGTCAATCACGTAAAACTTGTCTTTTGATCCATGCTCTCTGATCATATCTAGGTTGAAGAGCCGTAAACCCTATAAACATACCCGAACAGCAACAAGAACGAAAGCTTTAGCTCTTATCCACTACTTTCCACTGTGTAGTCGAATTAAGATAATATATAGTATCTTAAACAGCAACTTACCAATCTTCTCCTCAATTCTCTAGCCAGTTTCTCGAGTAAAGGGCGTGGAGGAAGCTCTGCACCACCCCAAAAAAAGAAAAAGGAAGAAAAGGGGCAGCAGACAAGTTAATTTCAAGCTTTTATTATACATAAGCAATTATAATCAATCACACAGAGGGAAGAAAGTGAGGTGTTACCAGCAACAGATGGATCGAGGTCTGCATCATCCGCAGAAGCTGCAGCACAAGAAACCCTTGGGAAGTGGAATACACCGGCTTTTTGTGACGTCTCACGTTTACTCACATCAGGTAAAGAAAATCGCCTCACAACTTTTATTGCTTCCCCAACAATATATACTTTAAAAAGAACACCTCCTGCCCCAAAAATAATAAAAAGATCACATAATGATTAATTGGATGGAGAACAAGACGTCAGAAAAAACAAGTTTTCACATGACAAGGGTGAAGCCACTCACCGTGGTTAATGAACTCTTGCAAAACAAGAGGGGGTTCCAGCTTCTTCAGAGAGTATTCGTCATACGCCAGAGATAATTCATGAGATTTTGCAACCAATGGCTTTGCAACTGAACAAAATAGTGTGACATTACTTCACACTGACAACGAGGATAAACTCACTCTCCCCACATGAAAAGCTTCAATCGTTAACACCACTTCCCACGCATATATTCAATCGTTAACAGATTAGGTGGTAGATATACTGAGACGCATTTGATAACGTTTCAGACAATCATATAAATTTATTAACTTCATCTGAATTCTCTTAGAAAATTTTAAATTATGGAGTATGATTTATTAAATTAAAATAAGTGGCAACATTTTTATGTTTTCTTACCTAAAATTTTATTACAACGTTATCTTGTACATATATTCAGATCAAAAAATTGTAATTCGATCTTATTATGTTTTATTTTTTACAACTTTAAATATTTTATACATTCAGATTCAGACATCACCATTATGACTTCAACGCTCATATCATTCAGATAATTAATCAATAAAGTCAAATTACAGGTTCCACACTTCAGATTTCAGATCTCAGTTTTAAAAAAAGGCCCTAACTTGTGATTAGGAGATCGATATATTTGACAACTCATAACAACTTAGAGATAATACTACTAGTTCTCTTATCATCTCTCAAATGAGGAAGCGGTATCTAGAACATATGGACATACCAAGAGGCAGCCTCAATCCAGCTTGGTGAACTGCATCAGGGATAGAATAAGAATCCTCCTCGATAACCAGTTGCTTCGGAACACGAACTTTTCCTGCAGAGTACAACCCATGCCAACACATTCATAAAACAAATATATCTAAAGAGTGTAAAACAAGTTTTTCTCAGTAGCAAAGAATTTCAAAGGCAAAGAATAATTATCACGAGACTTTAAGTCATTAGTTCACAACACTTGAAACAATTATACACGCATATATTCTGAATGTGTGTGTGTTCATATGTACAACTGCATGCGCTTCCTTAACTATTGGTCAGGGATGAAATGAAAGCGTATTACCATAAGGATCCGACAGATTCAAGTCAGCAACATCCTGAAGCATAGACTGGCGATTGTAGACATGCTGTATAGCATCTGGAGGATCAAGGACAGTGACCTCTGGATGTGCTAGTCGATAATCCTTCAAAAACACAGAAAGATAAATTAGACCGCTCAGTTTGCTTGAATGGGAGGTAACATATAGCAGGAAATAAGTGAGTCTACCAAAACAATTTCACTGAAACAATACATCCCAATAAATAAAAGATCACGTGAACTTATATGGCACTGCATATAGTGGTTATGGTTGAACCACCAGCCTATAAGATTTTATAACCCAGAGAGCAGCACATGTTCACAAGCCCAACTTTAAAAAATGAGAAAAGGGCAATAAATACAACAAGTACAAGAAAGCTTTTTCATCAAGTTCTTTAACTCATTGCTTATACTTAACAAACTTGCAAAAAAACAATTTTAATTTACAAAACATTTCTTATTAAAAGACTCCAATCCCAATCGGAAAAGAGCAAAGCAACCCAAAGTCTAAGGAAAAGTCTTCTCCTACCAGATGATTGGAGAGGGGGGGGGGGAGAGATAAAACCCACCTAGCAACTATCAGGAACAATGAGTCGATGACATCCACAGTTATAAGAATACGATAAAATGCATAGAGCATACACTATCCTCAGCTGGTGCTGTGTGGAAAAAGTGCATCCGAACTACAGTTGATCGTAAAAGCACCCTATCCTACTTTTCGATGTATAACAGACTGGAAACAATAAACATGTAGTAAGCCAAATCAACTACATCAACCCTCCACTCGTAAGGGGGTGATGCGTAAAGGTATGAAAAAATACAGCTCACACTAGGAACTCTACATAATAGACTACTAAAGAGCGTGCAAATCAGATAAATGGTTCACAAACAAAAAGATCCCGACATACACTTGAACCTTGATTATTAGTTATGTACTACCAATCAGTATAAACTCTTAAATAATATGCCAAATGTTTGCTCAAATTCAGTTCATGTATGTTGAAACACCAGGAAAAAAGTATATGAACATGGCAAAGGTACGCTGCTTAGAGACTAAATATATTGAAACATAAGAGCACAGGAAATGTGAAAATAAAAGTGATGTTCAGCAAACTAACCTCAAGGACACGCCTCCACTCTTTTCCAGATAACTGCTTGAAAACATTGAAAGATAACATTGTTCAACGACAGAAACAGAAAATCAACGTAACTCCACACAGGATTATAGAAGTGCATTAAAAAGTGGATAATACAAGACTAACAGATAACAAGCAAAACAAAAATAGACAGATGTGAACCTTATGCAACACAACATCAAAAGGACCCTGATCAGAAAGAGGCCTTGTATGGTCGATGGCAACAAACAATATCCCCTTATTCCTGCAACACAAAAGCGCCTGTTAGAATATTTCTTGTTCCCTATCAAAGAGGAACCACAAAAATCCTACTTATGACCCGTCACTTCTCAGACCGAGCTTCCATTTAGTGGTTTATTCTGTTTGCCCCTTCTCAGAAAGCATCAATCTAAATCAAGACAAGCAATAGATATCACTGTGACATTATCCAAGCTAATATTACTTCCATGATTCATTAGAAGAATATTACAACTTCTGAAACAATTACACAATATGCGCATGAAAAATCCATGGATAACTTGAGAACATTAAAAACAATCAGCTTACATTGAATTTGTACGTAGTCTACTAATTTCTCATATTATTTTACTGTTGCTCGTTATTTTCAAAAAGGAATTCATTGAAAAAGCTCGGCCAGTACCGATTTCAGCACGCAAGTGAATATTGGAGCTAAAATGAACACAGCTTGGCAGGTGAAAACAGAGAATGGAATTACCACAAGAACCAAGATTCTAATAAAATCCAATATGACGATATCAAAGCTCATTACAAGGCAGAGATGCCCAGAAAAAACAACAGTGCCAAGCCAGATGACATGACAAGTTGTGGCATGAAAGCAACATTACCCCATATTTAATAAGAAAACAAATACAGTTACTTCAAGCAACAGAGACCCCTCAACATAAATATTCCCAACATGTGTACCAAAAACAAAAAAAAAATTTATATTTTCCAACATCAAATGACAATCCTAAGTAGGATTTTTGTAAGCAGCTATCTTTTCTAACATCCAATACCCACCATAAGCATCTGAAAATCCATTGGACACACAAGCAAAAAATATCTATGGGTAGAATATTCATTTTCAAGATTCTTTCAATAGCAAAATCATTAAGTGACCCACCTAATATAATAATCTCTTTTTTTTCATTTTTTTTTTCTTTTTTTTCCCACAAACAACAAGCTAAGAAAGCTATCAACTTAACTTCCAAGGAACGAAACAAAAGACCCAGACATTGTTTTTGTAAAAGTACAAATTATAATACCCAGATTAAAGTTGAAAATATACTTAAAAAAAAGCATAAACAACAAAGAACTGCGTGCATCCCAGCAATGAGAACCACCCTCAGCCCTCAATCCCAACAGACAAAGAAATCATTTCCATCTGACCAACAAAAAGTCCAGATCACCTCACTTTCCCTGGCACGATTAGAAACCAATGTCCAAAAGCACTTAATTTGAAACAAGAAAATGAAAGACGAATTGCTGCTGTAAGTCGAAATCCAAGAAACAACAACAAATTATTTCCTCAATTCACGAGGTGTATGCGTTTTTTTTATTTTTTATTTTTTTTTTTTTTTTCTACCATGGCATTTTATCATGCACCATCTGTGCAGTATCATTACAGCAAAAACAAGAACAAACACATCAACGAAAACCTAAACATTCCAAAACAAAGCACACCTTGCAAGACGTTCGAGTTTCGGCTGCAAAAAACTCTTAGTTTTCTTCGACGTAAGTGCATACCCAACCACCACCACCACATTCATAGGCCTCGGAACACCTCCTAATTCTGTAACCGAACACTTTTTCTGCGCTACCATCACCTCACCACTCCTCTCCTCCTCTAATTCCTCCACCTCCGCCTTCTTAGGCCCTAAATCACCCCCGAATTTCATCCTTAACAATATTTCCTTCGTAAACCGCCCACGACTCTGTTCTTAATCCTAATTTTCTTAAATAAAACCTCTGATTATACACTCGATTTGTCCAATCTGACAAAATAATTATTCAATTAGCAGAAAGAATCGCAGAAATTAAAGATTAATCCGAGAAAATACAGACGAATACAGGGTGAATCGATGGAGAGAGAAAATGGAACCTCCGAGTGAAGAGTTTAAACACAAAGAAACAAGTGTAATGCGGTGGTACTTATAAAATAAAGAAGCCCAGGGAAGAAATGGGTCCCATTGTTCAAAGATTTGAAAAAAGCACTCGTATAGCGAATGTACCATGTCACGCGTTAACCATATTCATATTTAATAAAATTACTCGGTCACTTTATTAATAATATCAGACATAACAATATATAACACGTACACACTTTGTCCCTAATACGACTCAGCCAAGATCATTTGGTCATGAAGCTCATGTGATCACTAGGTCATCATTTGGCTGATTAAAAAGATATTCATATAAGAATGTAGATAAGCATAATCTTAATCACACATTTGACAATTGATCTAAAAGATAACTCGTATCGAGATTGAAAAGTAAAATGACTTATTTGGATAAGTTATTAGTGTTTAGAGAGTACAAGTCTATAATGTGTTGTATCAACTAAAACCTTTGAATTAAAATGTGTCTTGAGATTGGTGTAGTTTGTTATAACAATATCTAGCTTATATGCTAGGATTCCATGGTAGCCGATGTAATTGGAAAAATATCAATGAAAGTTTATCTTCTTCATTAGTTATTTCTGTTTAAGTTGGTATCGGAGCCACTGTTAATGGCGACACCGCCACCGTCCACCGGCGAACAAGGAAGTACACACAGTGATGGTACCTCTTCCCAGATTCCGGTGAGCTCATCTTCCCAGATTCCAGTGAGCTCAACATACATTGGAGTCAGTCAAAATCCAGTTATATCTTCTGCTGGAGCTGGAATAATCTCATCTCCTTCGACCGGATTCATGCACAGTGCATCTCCTTCAAGTGGATTCATGCACAGTACTTTTCCATCTGGATTTATGACGAATCTCAGCTCACCATTACTGAATCAAAGGTCTCCGTTCTCATCCATGAGTCTCACACCAGCTCTACCTCCAGTTCACACTCTTGGAGGTAATCTTAATCAAGCAAGTTCTGTCAAATTAGATAGGAATAGCTATCTGCTGTGGAAATTTAGTGTTCTTCCGGTTGTGAGGGGTCATAAACTTGAACCCATTTTGTTTGGAACTCTTCCATGTCCACCACAGTATCTGAGGTGTTCCCAATTTGACCTCATATGTGCTTACATCGGTAAATCTTGCTTATGATGAATGGATGGCCAAGGATTCCTTGTTGACTGCTTGGCTCTTGGCATCCATGACTGAACAAGGGCTTGTTGAAGTGGTAGGATGTACTACCTCTCATGAGATCTGGAGAACATTGGAGCTGTTGTTCAATGATCAATGTGAAGCTCAAATGTTGGAATATAAGGATGTATTAACTAAAGCTGAAAAAGGATCGAAAACTATGGCAGATTATTTGGCATAGATGAAGAGGTATTTAGACAAGTTAAGTGCTGCTGGATATTCTATTACTCGGTCTGAACTAATCCTTGCCAGTTTGGGAGGATTAGGCAAGGAATATGAGTCGGTTATTGTCAATCTTACATCAAGGATGAGGGCTCTATCTTGGCTGGAGGTACAGGCTCAGTTGATCACACATGAGAGGCTCATAGCAAGGTTTAATCCCACTGCTAATCTTGATCTGTCTCAAGCATCTACCAATGCTGCTGTGAGAACTGGTGATAATTATCAAGGAAGAGGTAGAGGAAATTACAACAATCAAGGACAAAACAGAGGCAAGGGTGGCCAAAATTCAAGAGGTGGAAGGTCTAGAGGAAGAGGTAGAGCTGGATATAATAACAACACCTCTAGAGCTACATGTCAGTTGTGTAATAAGACTGGGCATATAGTGGTTGAATGCTGGTATAGGTTTGATCAGAACTTCAACAACCCTACATCGTCTAATCAAGGAAGTCAGAATGCCCCTGCTGCCTACCTTGCTGGTCCTGAGTCTATTGCTGATCCCAATTGGTATGCTGAGTCTGGGGCCACTAATCATGTCACTGCATATCTTCGCAAACTTCAGTTGAGTACATAGTACAATGGATCAGACACTTTGGGAGTAGGTAATGGTTCCAAACTTACCATTTATCATATTGGTTCCACTAATTTTCCCACTTCTGTTTCTGATCTTAAACTGAAAAATGTCCTTCATGTTCCTGATATTAGTAAGAGTCTTGTTAGCATATCTAAGTTGACCTATGATAATCATGTTAGAGTTGAATTTGACAATGTTGGTTGTTATGTGAAGGACAAAATCACAGGCATAATTCTTCTCAGAGGTAGAGTGCATCATGGTCTTTATTAGCTATTCTCGTCTTTAAGCCAGAGCTCCCTTCAATCCAGTCACAACTCTTCCAAGTCAGGCCTTCAGCATCCAAATTCCAGTTTTAGTCAAAAAAAAATCTGTTCTAGAGCTTATGTTAGTGAAGTCAGTAGCCCTAAAAGTGATGTTCTATGGCATAGGAGATTAGGACATCCATCTTTTAAAGTCTTAAGTACTGTTGTAAAGTCTTGTAATGTTCAGTTAAGTAATGAAATGGATTTCTGTGATGCTTGTGTTTATGGAAAACATCATTCTTTACCTTTCTCTAAATCTGATATTGTTGTCATTAAACCCTTTGAGCTAATACACACTGATTTGTGGGGGCCTTCCCCAGTAAAATCTGCTTCTGGATATACTTAATATATACACTTCATAGATGATTGCACCAGATATACTTGGATTTATCCTCTAAAAAACAAGTCTAATGCTCTTAATGCTTTCCTTCATTTTCAAAAACTTGTTGAAACTCAATTTGATGCTAAAATAAAGATAGTTCAATCAGATTGGGGTGGTGAGTATAGAGTATTTGAACCTGTTCTTAAAAATGCTGGTGTTATGTTCAGGCATCCATGCCCACACACTCATGAACAAAACGGAAAAGCTGAGAGAAAACATAGACACATCACTGAATTAGGTCTGACTCTATTAGCTCAAGGCAAAATGCCTCTTCATCTTTGGTGGGAGAGCTTTCAGCATGTTGTTTATCTTATTAACATGTTACCTACACCTGTCCTTAGTGATCAGTCTCCTAATGAAAAGTTGTTTCACAGATCACCAAATTACTCAAATTTGAAAGTTTTTGGTTGTGCTTGTTTTCCTTTTTTGAGGCCTTATAACAGGAACAAGTTTGATTTCCATACCAAGAAGTGTGTTTTCATTGGTTTTAGCCCTGATCATAAGGGGTTTAGATGTCTAGATCCTAGTGGCAGAGTCTATATATCCAGGCATGTTATCTTCAATGAAGCTGAATTTCCTTATTGTCTTGGTTTCCCTAAATACACAAGTCTAGATGCTTCATCTCTCTCCTCAAACACTGATGTCTCATATTTCCTTCATATGGATTTCACACCTACTGCTCCTCATGGCCCTATCATCCAGCCTGAGGTAGAACCTCACTCCAATTCTCATGTATCTACCTCTCTTTATGATCATACATCCACTCCTCCATCTCTTGATCCTCCCAATTCTCATAACACTCCTCCTAGTACTCATATCCCTGGTCCTATGCATGATCAGTCGCCTCCTCCTTCATCTTATCCTAGTCCTGATTCTACGCTTATGATGTTCCCAGTCCTGAGGCTTCCCCAGTTATTCCTAGTCCCTCACCACCTGTGGTTCTAGGCCATCCTATGCAAACTAGTGTTGGAAAGGTGTCCTAAACCCAATCGAGTTGGACCGGATCCGACCGGGTCGGGTCATTTACATTCTATTTAGTTCATGTAATAACTTTATTATGATTAATAAAAGCACTTATGTTATTATATATTGTTTATCTTCATATTATTTGTTGTACATATATAGTAACGTCTCTGGTATCAAACTGTGATAGAGAAACCATGATAGTGATTATGGTTGATGAGATCTCTAATCATTAGAACAAGTTTGGTACTTAAATGTCTCTAGTCCTATGTACTATCAAATAGGACATTGATAGTATGATCAGACTAGCACGTATTGGATGTCTTTTATCTTATAGAAGGTAGGGATAGATCTCGTCTATCGAAGTGTAGAGTCACTTGGACTGTACGTGGACGTGTATTAGAGAATGCGTACGTTAGATTGACCCACTTACATTAAGTGTCACACTATGTGGCGGTTGTGTAATTATCCTTTATACCGGAGTCTTCATGGCATCACGGTGTGGATTGTCATGCTTTGACACTATTGAGATTTCCCCTAGCCACGGGGTAATCATACGGTAGTGATTGGGTATGATATTGAAGCATGCGGAGTATACATGATGGTCGTAGGGAATCGTATCCTATGATAGGGATCGAATATCCGAAATGGCCTTCTTATAAGGAATGTCTAGCTCTCGAGAATCTTTGCAAAGTGGGAGTAAATGTGTTATCCCGAGAGAGCTTGGTATCCAGATTATAAGATACGATCGTTAATGTATTGACACTCGAGATACGATCGTATGGATATTATTACAGCGATAGGATTGTAAGTTACACGGTAACTGCTTCACATGAAATGTAGTAGTCATTGCTTTTTGACTCTTCCGATGATTGGGGGTCACGGTGTGTTGCTAGACGTTATCCCGTGATCGTTAGGCATGAAGGGCATTTTAGTAAATTGCACTTTGTGCCTACGGCCAACATATTCGGAAGCCTATCGGGTCACACATATGAACATCGAGTCGGATTAAAATGCGGTTATAGTTGATAACCAAATAAGGAAAGTTTATCTCTAGACTATAAAGGTTATAGTGGTAAATTAATATGGTAGTATTTATTTATTATGAATAAATAAAATACAAGATATTAATTATATACAAATTATATTAATTAAAGAATAACCCGGAAGTCAATTTATTGACTATTGGGGCGCCACCTCCTTGTGTATAAGATACACGTGGATTGTGCACTTTAATTAATTAGATTACCATAATATTAATATAAGATATTAATTGATTTTGGAAAAATAGATTTATGGTAATAAGATAATAATATTCAATATAAAATATTGGCAAGATTAATTATAATAAAGAGATAAATCAATCTAATTGATTTTCCTTATTTTATTGGAAAAATGTTTTCTTCTCCTCCACTCTACATAGGGGCGCCCCTCTCACTATAAATAAGAGGTGGGTGTCAAGCTCTTTTGTACATCACAATTGCAAGAGCTCATAGTTTTTGTGTAAAATAGAGAGCATCCTATAGTGAGTTTATGAGAGAGGAAAAAGGCCGGTCTAGCAACCAGAGTTTTCCAATAGCAATCCAAGGAGGATTCCGGCGAGGAGTTCGTGTGGATTAGCGATAGAGGCCGGACGTGTGGACGGCTTGCGCACTGTACTACTCTCCGTTGATGGTCAAAGCGACGATCTTATAGATCATCAAGGTAAAAACCATCAAACTACTTAACGTGTTTATTGTATTAAACGAAGAACGATCTAGTGATTTCCTAACAACTAGATCCAAGAGTGGAATCTTTAAACCTAAAAACTACTCTTATCTAGCTCAGTCATCTTCCTCTTCTCCACCAGAACCTACTACCGTGTCTGATGCATTGTCTCAACCTCAATGGTTGGCTGCCGTGCAATCTGAGTTTGATGCCTTACAAAGAAATGGAACCTGGGACTTGGTTCCCCCTCATTCCAATCAGAAACTTATTGGTAACTGAAGAGAGTTTGAGAAAGTAATAATACTTGAGTAAACTCCAACTTGTTTATTCATGTTGAAAGAATGAGTATAAATAGGTACAAGAGAGGATCCTTACAAGAGAGGATCCTAGCTAGTAAAGTAAAAGTAACTAGAGCCGGCTACAATAAATGCTGTAGTCGGCTATGTCTATGCTATTACATAATAGGACAAAGGATAGTTACTTTATGACTATTAGGACATATTAATTGTTTATTCAATGCAATTAATATGTCTCATGATACAAAGTAACACGTTATAATGTAACATGTTATGAGTATAATAATAATGTAATATTAACCATAGTATTTCCACACACCCCCCCCCCTCAAATCCGGGTTGTATATGTTTATACGTACCAAGTTTGCTACTCAATCTGTTTAACATAAGTGGTGGTATGGCCTTGGTGAGAATATCGCATTCTGATCTGTGAGGGAACATACCGGAGTTGAATAATCTTGGCATCAATCTTCTCCTTTAGAAGTGTCCGTCAATGTCCACATGTTTGGTTTTATCATGATGGACGGATCCTCTCGCCATGCATAAGGCCGAATTATTGTCACAAAGAGAGTGTGATAGGTTGCCAAGAGGTTGTTTGAAGTTCGGTGAGTACCCTTTTTAGCCACAGAGCTTCACAAATGCCAAGTACAAGTGCCCCGAGTTCGGCTTCAAGCATCGCTTCTTGACACAAAGAGGGTCGTTTCTTGCTCCTCCAAGTAACTAGGTTTCCCCATACATACGAGCAATAGCCTAACGTGGTAGATCTTCTCAATGTGACATCCACCCCAATCGCATCGGTGTAGACCTTGATTGATCTATCGTGAGACTTGGTGAAATGTAAGCCCCGGCCGAGTGGACTTCGTGTACCTCGCATCCCGTTCACGCATCCCAATGTTGCTCGGTAGGGCAATGCATGAACCGGCTAACCAAACTCGACGCCATATGCAATATCATCGTCTTGTATGGGACGGATAAATGAGTTTCCCTACAAGTCTTTGATATTGATCCTTTCGACAAAGAATGTCACCATGCAACAGGTATTACCGGGGTCTACTCGGGGATACAAACAGGTTTGCATCCCAAGATGCCGCTTTCTTCAAGGTCCAAGACATACTTCCTCTCGTGAAACAGATATACCCCGGCGTTCCTAGCTATTTCCATACCAAGAAAGTACTTGAGGTAGCCCAAATCTTTAACTTGAAATACTTTTGCCGGTAGGGTCTTCAAGTGTTGGATCTCGGCAGGGTCATCACCGAAGGATGATATCATCCACATAGACAATAAGAATGGACCTTTTCTCGGTTTGTTGTTTTGATAAACATTGTGTGATCCGAGTTGCATTGATGGTATCCAAGCAGCTTTAACCACGTAGTGAGTTTGCCAAACCAGGCTCTGGGGACCGCTTTAGGCCATATAGAGATTTCCTCAATTTGCAAACTTTCCCTTGAGTGTGAGTATTGGAAAAACCAGAGGCACATTCATGTAGACTTCCTCGCAAGGTCACCATTTAGGAAAGCATTCTTGATATCCAATTGGTGTAGAGGCCACCAAGTTGGACAAAGAATTGAGATCGCACTCGACAACGAGTTGTTTAGTTTTGCCACAGTGTGCAAAGGTTTCCTTGTAGTCAAGGCCATATGTTTGAGTGAATCCCCTTGCAACCAGTCTAGCTTTGTATTTGTCAATAGTACCATCAGCATTGTACTTGATAGTGAACAGCCATTTGCAGCTGACTATCTTCTTTCCATGTGGGAGAGAGGTGAGATCCCAAGTATGGTTGTCAAGGAGAGCAGTCATTTCGTTTTGACAGCTGCCTTCCACTTATCATGTTGGAGAGCTTCCCGTATATTCTTAGGAATAGAGTGAGAATCCAAGTCCCGTGTAAACATGGCAAAAACAGTGATAACCGATCATATGATAGATAATTATGAATAGAGTGGTCGCAGTGCAAGATCTCTTTCCCTTCCCGATAGCAATAGTCCGTCATCATCAACGTCGCCAGGCCGCCGAGAGTCGCCGGGTGCCGAGGTTCGGTCCGCCGTGACTCGCAGAGGTTGCCGAGTGTCGCAGGCTCTGTTCCGGCGAGGCTCGGGTCGGTAGACTCGGTTCGGGAGGTTGCCGAGGATCGCAGGGCCGCCGAGAGTCGGTGGGGTGCCGAGGTTCAAGAGTTTGCCGAGGGAAAGGATTTAGGTCAAGTTCAATCGGGTTTCCATCGTGATCGCCTCGGTGGACTTGTCGTAGTAAGGAGTCCTTTCAAAGAATTTTACATCCATAGAATTGTAAAATCTCTTTTCGTAATGAGAGTAACACTTGTAACCTTTCTTGTCCTTTGCATATCCTAGGAAAATGCACTTGTGAGCTTTGGGATCAAGTTTGCTTCGTGTTGGGCATGGATATAAACAAATGCAAGACAACCAAAGATTTTTGGTGGTAATTGGGAGATAAGATGAGGGCATGTGTGTGTGGTCGTGAGGGTTTGGATAGGAGTTTTGAAGCCTAACACTCGCCGGGAAGTCCGTTGATTAAGTAAGTGGCGCTAATATAGCTTCACCCCACATATACTTTGGGACATGGGTAGTGAACATGATTGATCTAGCCATCTCCAAGTAGGTGCTGTTCTTTCTCTCAAAGAACCCCATTTTGTCGAGGTGTTTCCACACAACCGCCGATATGGACAATCCCCTTATTCATCAAGAAATTACCGAGGTTAGACTCATAGTATTCAAGAGCATTATCGCCTTTAAGATCTTGATCTTAGTGTCAAATTGAGTAGAGATCATGTTGTAGAATTCTCGAAATACCGGTCCAACTTCGATTTATCCTTCATTAAAAACAAATGCCATGTGTTCCCGGTATGATCATCAATGAAAGTGACAAACCACCTTTTTCCCGTTATACTTTTTACCCTCAAGGTCCCCATACATCACTATGAATTAAAGTGAAAGGTGTGGAAGGCAAATGAGGTAGTTTGGCATACACAGATTTGGTAAGTTTGGCAAATTGACAAATATCACATTGAAGATCATTGACATTACATCCTTTAAATAATTCAGAATTACGACTTCAAATAACCAAAACTTGGATGTCCTAGTCTATAATGCCATAACATGATATTATCTAAGGTTTGAGTGCAGTCCGCCGAGGCGGATTCGGTCTTCGCCTTCGTCTTCAAGCAGGGGTCGACCACATACAATCCTAAGCGGGGTTTAGCCCTCCCAATCACTTCCCGTGAAGAAGGGTCCCGGAAAGTGCACCGATTCTTATTAAAAACAACAAATTCAATTTAAATCTTTTGCAAGTCTACTTGTGACGATATGAGATTGCGCCTAATTTTGGAACAAATAGGACATCCTTTAGACATATCTTATTAGTGAGTTTAACATTTCCAAAACCTTTTGCACGAGAAATGGATCCATCGCCAGCCTTAACATTGTGAATTTGTTGACATGGCATAAGGTGAGTTATGAGGTTCTTATTACCAGTCATATGGGAGGAGGCCCCGAATCAACAATCCATGTTTCATTACTAATAGAAGAGTAGAATTTACCCGCACTAGCCCGAGTAGCCGTGTCGAGAGGTACTACCTTCTTTTTGTTGAGTGAGGAAATCTTTGAAAGCAGCAAACTGAGCATTCAACTTGTTGTCATTCTCCTCTTCATGGACATGCCCGCCCCGACTTTCCCCGGTAGGTTTGAGAGATTTAGGCATGCCATGTAGCTTCCAAAGCAAGTGTCCTTGGTGTGATTTGTGCGTTTGCGTGCTCTCACGAACAACTTTCCGCTTCTATCGCAGGCTTCCCGACGGTCCCGCAACCTCGGCAGGCTTCCCGATGGTCGCCAGGTAGCACTCTCGGTAGGGTTGTCGGTAGGGGAGTTCAAGAAAGCATCACTTTCCTCCTCGTTTTCCTCATGTTTGACTTCAAGCAAACATGGATTTGAGATTGGGGAGAGGTTTTGTGGCAAGGATTCTTCCTCTAACATCATCAAGGGCGGGATTCACCCGTAAGAAACTTGAATACTCTCTTTTTCTCAATAATGTCCTTATAAAGGCGCATCCTTGACATCATTCCAGGGGGTGAGTTTCCAGCATATCTAGGTGTTGCCATGCCCTAGACAAAGGTTGGTTGAAGTATTGAGTTACGTACATATCTCCTTGCCTCAGCTTTGGATCCGAGCTTCAAGTTCATACACTTCGATGTATTGTCTTTCTTGGACTAAAGATCTCCGGCATTATCCCGCATTTCCTTTGCGGTATCATACATCATAAAGTTCTCACTAATCTCTTTTGTCATTGATCTTGTGAGAATGGTCATGACTTGATTATTAGCGATCCCATGATTCAAATCCTGGGTCATCTTCAACGGGGGCAAAGCTTTAGAGCCGGACGGTATCCCATCTTACCTTGTCCAGAGATGTACATTTTCATAGATCTTGACCATAGCAAATAGTTGTTGCCATCAAGTCTATGATTAGTATAAGATGAAGATTCGGTGACCCCGGTCCGTCGAGGTACTGGGACTCAACCGAAGGTGAGGAAGCTTCGGATAGTGAAGACATTCTTGATTCAAAGGTTGCTTTGAGAGTTTGCAATGGATTTCGGGAGTTTAAGGCTCTCGATACCATGAAGAGAGTTTGAGAAAGTAATAATACTTGAGTAAACTCCAACTTGTTTATTCATGTTGAAAGAATGAGTATAAATAGGTACAAGAGAGGATCCTTACAAGAGAGGATCCTAGCTAGTAAAGTAAAAGTAACTGTAGAGCCGGCTACAATAAATGCTGAGTCGGCTATGTCTATGCTATTACATAATAGGACAAAGGATAGTTACTTTATGACTATTAGGACATATTAATTGTTTATTCAATGCAATTAATATGTCTCATGATACAAAGTAACACGTTATAATGTAACATGTTATGAGTATAATAATAATGTAATATTAACCATAGTATTTCCACAGTAACAAATGGATCTTCAAGTTGAAGTTGAATCCAAATGGCACAGTTAATAAACATAAAGCCAGACTGGTTGCTCAAGGTTTTAAACAGTCCTATGGGGTGGACTTCCATGAGACTTTTAGTCCTGTTATCAAACTAGCAACCATCAGAATTGTGTTGGCAATTGCAGTCAGTCAGAACTGGGACATACAACAGGTTCATGTGAACAATGCTTTTCTCAATGGAGAGTTGCAAGAGGATATATTTATGCCACAACCTGCTGGTTTTGTTGACCCTGGTAAACCTTCTTATGTGTGCCATTTAAAGAAGGACTTGTATGGCTTGAAGAAGGCCCGTAGGGCTTGGTTTTCCACACTTAAGCATCACTTGCTGGGTATGTGTTTTAAGCAGTCCATTTCAGACTCCTCCATGTTTATCTTTAAAGATTCAGCTGTGACTATGTATGTGTTGATCTATGTGGATGATATTCTAGTAACAGGTAATTCTCAGGCTGCTATACAAGTTTTTATCAGCAAACTCAATCAGAAATTTGCCCTTAAATCCTTGGGATCAATCAGTCATTTTCTTGGTGTGGGGGCATACAGGGATACTTCTGGTTTGTATTTAACACAGGTACATTATGTAACACAGCTGCTGCATAGGCTTGGTATGGAGAATCTGAAACCATGTTCTACCCCCATGGTGTCACACAAGTTTCTAAGTCCAGATTCTGGTCCACTGATGAAGAACCATACATTATATAGGAGTGCCATTGGAGCTCTTCAGTATTTAGCTCTGACTAGGCCAGATATTGCATACAGTGTCAACACTCTAAGTCAGTTTATGGCTCAACCTACTGACTTGCATTGGCAGGCAGTAAAAAGGCTTTTGAGACATGTTAAAGGGACATTACAACTTGGTTTGCACTTTAAGGCATCCTCTGATCTTGTTGTGCAAGCATATTCAGATGAAGATTGGGCTACTTCACCCTATGACAGAAAATATGTTAGTGGATATTGTGTATTCCTGGGTAATTCTTTGGTCTCTTGGAGTTCCAAGAAGCAACAGGCAGTGGCAAGGTCATCAACAGAGGCAGAATACAGATCCCTAGCAGCTGCAGCTGCAGAAATCTTGTGGATACAGTCTGTTCTATCAGAGTTACAGATTCCTGTGAAGTTGATGCCTGTGGTGTGGTGTGATAATACCAGTGCAACCTTTTGGCTCATAATCCTGTATTTCACTCACGTACTAAACACATTGAAGTTGATGTCCACTTTGTGAGACATCAAGTTCTTGGCAAGAAGCTTATGGTTAGATATGTTCCCTCAGAATCACAACTGGCTGATACTTTGACAAAACCTCTTGGGACTCGGTTATTTCAGTTGGCTCGTAGCAAACTCAACGTGGTGGATACAACGTTTCGTTTGAGGGGGGATGAAAAGTAAAATGACTTATTTGGATAAGTTATTAGTGTTGACATGTGTCACTTGTTTAGAGAGTACAAGTGTGTAATGTGTTGTGTCAACTAGAACCTTTGGATTAAAATTTGTCTTGAGATTGGTGTAGTTTGTTATAACAATATCTAGCTTATATGCTAGGATTCCATGGTAGCCGATGTAATTGGAAAAATATCAATGAAAGTTTTTCTTCTTCACTAGTTATTTCTGTTTAAGTGAGATAGTCTCAAGTCTCAACACTAGACGACCACCATTAAATCAAACATCTTGATTGTCTTATAGTTCGGTGAAATGTAGCAAACCGCCAATAAAGCTCTAGAAGAATTTGGAAATGGCAAGTGATTTACCGAATCATTCACGTTCGAGGTGAGAGAGAGGTTGTAGAGAATCAAAGCCTTTTTTATTCATAGAATCAATAGCATTGAAGGCGGGCGGAGAAACAAAGGAGGCGGAAGAACGATTTAGAACCCAGACCAAGGGCGGAGCCACCTTAAGACAAAGGGGGGCTAAGCCCACCCAGAAAAAAAAACATTACACTATAAAATCTATTTAAACCAGTTTGATCCGTAAAATATTCTTAATGCAGTCCACCGACGAACTCAATCTATTAGCCCACCCTGGATTAAAATCCTGGCTCTGCCTCTGACCCAGACTATAGTTATTGCAAATGAGGAGTGAAAACGGATTTGCAGGGTTTTGAGAAGGGGTGGTCGGGTCATGGGTTAAAAGGCCAATTCACGGGCCAGGCTGAATAAGAGGATTTGGATTAGTTTGGTGAAATATAGCTAACCACCGACCAAGCTTTTGCAGCAAGTTAAACTAGAAGACACAATAAAATAATGTTACCACGACATACATCTCTCCTATACCTTTAGACTTTGTTTTCATGTATCAACTATAGAAAATCCAAACACAACAACATATAAGAGATGTAGGCTAAATAAATGATCTTATCATGGATCCATTGAGGTTTTGAAATTTTATAAGAATGGAAACAGCAACCTAGTAGCCATCTTTCTATCTGGTTTACTTGTAAGTTTTACAGGGTATGCCTTATATACCGCTTTTGGGCAACCTTCTCAACAACTAAGAAGTCTCATTTCTATTTTGAAATTCTTTTGGGAATTCTCGATAGGCTGGCAAAAAAAAAGACAATAAAAAAGAGAATTAGGAGGCGTGCAAAGGTTTCCTCGGGCCGGACGGAGATTGGCCCTCGAGTGCAAAGGCAGAAGGGAGCTTGACTGCAAGACCCACCCGTCGAGCAGGGACGAAAGAGATGTAGGCTTGACCTGAAAACCTAAAATATAAGGCGTGAGATTAGTCCACCTCTTTTATATTGTGAGAGAACCAAGGACAAATCCCGATGTGGGATGACGATACGGGATTTCACCCCTCCACGTGGAATTATCTAATTGGTCCAGCTGGCATGTGGAAAAGTCCAAGTATATTATCCACATTGGGTCGAATACGAGATGAATCAGTGATCACCACCGCCGCCACAGATCTTGCAAGTGTGTCAACTCGAGCACCCATGTCGGTGTCATACGAGTCGATATCGAGCTCCACCAGTTCCCGTGCCCAATAATCTGTAGGGTTGCTTGGGCAAGGAGCAAGGCCCATTAAAGGGCAATTATGTCAATAGACCAAACCGCCCTAGGATTAGGGCGTAAGAAGGGCATGTGCCTATAAATACATCATTCCAGGAACTACGTAATGCTTGATTCCCGGACAATACACAGATACGTAGGCAATCCAAGATACATTCTTGGACTCGCCCATAAAACCCTAAAATCACCCCCAAAATCATCTTTGATTCTATCATCCCTAGATTAAATTGGCCTCAAATTATACATGACAAAATCCGGCATCGTCATTGGCGCTAGAAGGAGGGCTTCTATCGGTGATGGATCAAGGAGTGGTGGTTCGTGATCAATTTAATGCCAAAAACGCAGTCAGATCCGAGGTTGATTGCCGGAAATTGAACCGTTGAAACAAGATTTCCACCGTTCAGATTCAAGGATAAGGAGGGACGAACAACCCCTCCAAATTTCGTGACGATCGGAGTCCGTTTAGATAGCCGATCGTCGCCGGAAAGTTGCTGCCGTAACAAAAAACGCAAAGCACCCAAAAATGTAGCGAGATCGGCGGCTGATTTATGGAGTTTGAACCGTTGGAATGAAAATCCCACCGTTCAGAGTGAAGAATATCGAGGGACGAACAAACCCTCAAAATTTCGTGCCGATCGGAGTCCGGTTACATGCCCGGCCGTCGCCAAGAAGTTGCCGCTTTGTATCAAAAATGCAGCAGCCCAAAAAGCGGTCGGATATATGGATTATTTCTGGAGTTTCAACCGGTGGAACAAGATTTCCACCGTTCAGATCCAAGGATTAGGAGGGACGAACAAGACCTCCAAATCTCATACCGATCGGAGTTGTTTTGAGTGCCCGATCGTCTCAAAGAAGTTGCGGCTGCATAAAAAACGCAGCAGAACCCTAATTGGGAGCAGACAAGTCGGCTGAATATTCCCGACAATTGAACCGTTGGAACAAGATTTCCACCGGTCAGATTCAAGAATTATGAGGACCGAACAAGCCCTCAAAATTTTAGGCCGATCGGAGTTCGTTTGATTTCTCGATCGTGGCAAGGAAGTTACTGCAGTGCACCGTAAACGCAGCAGGATTCTGGACAGCAGCTGCCAGATCAGCGGCTTATTCCCGGAGATTGAGCCATCGAAAGAAAATTTCCACCGGTCACATCGAAGGAAAGTGAAGGAAGAACGATCCCTCCAAATTTCGTGCCGATCGGAATCCGTTTCGAGGTCTGATTGCCACCGGAAAGACACTGCTGTGGCGCCCCGTAAAGCCGCGAGTTATCTACCGTATCTAGCTATCCACGAAGCGAGTTCTCGAGCTCCAAAGAGCGAGCCGAGCTCTTAAGCTCTTCAGGTTCTTACAATTGTTATTTTAAATTCTTATATACTTTGTAAGTCTTTATTATATGTGTAATGTTTTTTATCACAATCACATTGCACCACAAAGACTCGAGATATCGAGCACCGGCATTCGAGCTCTACGGACTCGTCTTGCCCAAAACCCGAGCTCGACTCGGAGTCGTATTTGGAGCTCACCGATGAGCGCATCTTTTATAAGACCGAGCTCGTCTCGGCATCATATTTGGAGCTCGTATCGAGCGTATCTTTTATAAGACCGACCTCGTCTCGGCATCATATTTGGAGCTCGTATCGAGCGTATCTTTTATAAGACCGACCTCGTCTCGGCATCATATTTGGAGCTCTCTGGAGCGTATCTTTTATAAGACCGAGCTCGTCTCGGCATCATATTTGGAGCTCGTCTCGAGCGTATCTTTTATAAGACCGACCTCGTCTCGGCATCATATTTGGAGCTCTCTGGAGCGTATCTTTTATAAGACCGAGCTCGTCTCGGCATCATATTTGGAGCTCGTCTCGAGCGTATCTTTTATAAGTCCGAGATCGACTCGGCATCATCTTTGGAGCTCAACTTGAGCGTGTATCTTTAATAAGTCCGAGCTCGGCCTCGGCATCATATTTGGAGCTCTCTGGAGCGTATCTTTTATAAGACCGAGCTCGTCTCGGCATCATATTTGGAGCTCGTCTCGAGCGTATCTTTTATAAGACCGACCTCGTCTCGGCATCATATTTGGAGCTCTCTGGAGCGTATCTTTTATAAGACCGAGCTCGTCTCGGCATCATATTTGGAGCTCTCGAGCGTATCTTTTATAAGACCGAGCTCGTCTCGGCATCATATTTGGAGCTCGTCTCGAGCGTATCTTTTATAAGACCGACCTCGTCTCGGCATCATATTTGGAGCTCTCTCGAGCGTATCTTTTATAAGACCGAGCTCGTCTCGGCATCATATTTGAGCTCTCTTAGCGTATCTTTTATAAGACCGAGCTCGTCTCGGCATCATATTTGGAGCCCTCTCGAGCGTATCTTTTATAAGACCGAGCTCGCCTCAGCATCATATTTGGAGCTCGGCTCGGCGGTATCTTTTATAAGACCGAGCTCGGCTCGGCGTCATCTTTTATGAGACCGAGCTTGGCCTCGGCATCATATTTGGAGCTCTCTCGAGCGCATCTTTAATAAGACCGGGCTCGCCTCGGCATAATATTCGGAGCTCGAAGGCGACCTTACGTAAGTCCGCCCGCCATCTAAGCACGATACCAACAGACTACACCAAATAAGCTAAGCCTTATCTCAATTAACTTCGTTTTTACATTTTTATGTCTTGTAATAAGTCCATGTGACAATTTCATAAATATTCTACTAAGCATGTCTTTCCTCGAGACGCTTTTGTGTTTGTTATGATTTACAAATTTCTTCACATTGCAAATCTACCACGATACAAAATGGCAAAGGCAAGAAATTCGACCAAATTAAAGCAAAAGAAGTCCATGTGATTAAAAGATAAAAGAGGCAAAAGTCAACCACAACTACAAATCCTCGACACGATGAAGTCGGAATAATATGGTGAATAAAGCCAAGTCACCGACAAGGCTTATATCACCTCGACACGATGCAAGAGAAATAAAACAAAGGAAAAAGCCAAGTCACCGACAGAGCTTATATCACTCCCGACCCGCCGCAAGCCACGATGCTAAGCAAGCTTGAAGATCCCACGATGGATACCCTATTCGACCAGCTTCGTAAGCACCACGAAGTGCGACAAGCCGAGTAGGATTTTTCAATTCGACCATGTCGAAGCCCGACGAGGCAAGACAAGCCGATTCGAGCTCCGACCGATAGCCAAGTCAAGCCGATAAGGCAAGACAAAGCTAGGTCGACTCATATCCAAGTGTACCATGAGTCATGTACTCATACTACACTTTGAGGGGCCACAGGGGAATTAAGTCCAAAGGACTACACCCCACAAGGCAAGCCTTTTGCAAGGGAATTAAGTCCAAAGGACTACACCCTAGGCAAATATTCAACAACACAAACAACATTCAAAGGAAAGGTCAGAATTCAAAATTCATAATTCAAAAGTCCCAGGGATCGAATCGTGAAAGACAGACAACAAAAAGCGACGAGCAACATACTGCAAAAATTGAAGCAAAATAAAACTAGGCGTCATATTTGGAGCTCACCGATGAGTGAATCTGTAATAAGTCCGAGTTCGACTCGGCATCTTACCTCGGAGCTATATTATTTTGGAACTCACCCTACCGAACTGGCGGGTCGAGCTATTTTTTTGGAACTCTCCCTAGCCGAGCACGGCGGGACGAGCCTTCTTATTTCGGGAACTATCCCTATGGTTATTGCGACTTTTTGACTAGTGCCTCGGCGTATCTCGAGGATCCACTCCGCAAAGGATCTACTCAACGGTCTACGAGGATCCGCAAGTCGGATGCCTTCGTGTCGACAAATAACGTTTACAAGTCCTAATAGGACGAAAACGCAATGGCATCGAAGTCCGAGTCGACGCCGGCGTAATCCGACTCCCAAGAGAGAGAATTTACTAGGCATCGAGGCCGGGCAACATGATCATTTCGATCGACAACCTGAAGCTAAAAGTTCCACGGAACCAAAAGGCTAAGGCATCGAGTTCGGACCAAGTCCAAAACTCTCGGCAAATATGTGTCAGCGAGTCATGAACGACAAAGAAACACCACGACACCGAGATCCGTAGCGACATTTACGTATTACCGCCTTATTAGACAATAAGTACTAGACATCGTAGCGGAAATATCTATCGACAAGCAGAAAGAGCATCGATTCCGACAAACGAAACGAGACAACCAGGGGCATCTCTTCTACCACGCAACAACAAAGAAAAGTCCAAAAAATGCTAAAGCATGGAAGACAAGTTACATATGGTCGACAAATGGAACTACCGAAAGTATAACGAAGATGATGAATCCGCATTATACTTTGGAGGCAACAACGAGTCGACATTGAATACTCGAGAAAAAGCGAGCAAAGGAATGGGAATCGACATGCAACAAAAGTGTTTGACACCAAATACTTGTAAAAATTTCAAGCATTTATAACAAAAAAGCCTAGTCACAAAGACCGGCCAAATATGATCCAAACCTAAGGTTCTCATGATACTTGGAGGCGTATATCGACATATATGCATCGATACGAGAGAGGCCGATGTGCAAATAAGGCCAAAGGCCGCAATAAAGCAAGATGGTCTAGTTCAAAGACCAAAGAAAAGAAGGAAAAATGTAACAATTTTTCAAGGAAAGAATAAGCCAAGTCCAAATGACCGGCTAATTGTTTATACGATGAAAGCCAACGACAACGATGGTTAAAAAGGGCAAAGCCTAAGAAGAAGCATCTTTTTTGGCGTTAAGGCAAAGTCTCAAGATCGTTAGACTAACATTCGAGATCCGCATGCCGTACTCCAAAATCCAGTGCAAATCGATTCTTCACGAGAAGTCGACCTCGACCGAGACAAGCCCCAAGTTGGACATCTCATCATTCCTTCGACAAATACGGCATCGAAGTCGATGTCAACTTAGCCACACGTTATAAGTCCTAGTGACGATAATGCTAAGATAAAAAAGTTTGCAAAGCGTATACGGAAAGGCCGTATGTCGGACTCCACAGAAGTAAGTCCGCAGGCGATTTAAATTCGAGCATTGGATGACAAAGGGCCGAGATACACCTTTGACAGATCGACCCGACCTCAAGAGCTCGACGTATCCGGGGGCTTATGACGATACGGGATTTCACCCCTCCACGTGGAATTATCTAATCGGGTCCAAATTCGGCATGTGGAAAAGTCCAAGTATATTATCCACATCGGGTCGAATACGAGACGAATCGTGATCACCACCGCCGCCACAGATCTTGCAAGTGTGTCAACTCGAGCACCCATGTCGGTGTCATACGAGTCGATATCGTAGCTCCACCAGTTCCCGTGCCCAATAATCTGTAGGGTTGCTTGGGCAAGGAGCAAGGCCCATTAAAGGGCAATTATGTCAATAGACCAAACCGCCCCTAGGATTAGGGCGTAAGAAGGGCACGTGCCTATAAATACATCATTCCAGGAACTACGTAAGGCTTGATTCCCGGACAATACACAGATACGTAGGCAATCCAAGATACATTCTTGGACTCACCCATAAAACCCTAAAATCACCCCCAAAATCATCTTTGATTCTATCATCCCTAGATTAAATTCAAAGGCCTCAAATTATACAATGACAAAATCCGGCATCGTCATTATTTTGGAACTCACCCTACCGAACCGGCGGGTCGAGCTATTTTTTTGGAACTCTCCTAGCCGAGCATGGCGGGACGAGCCTTCTTATTTCGGGAACTATCCCTATGGTTATTGCGACTTTTTGACTAGTACCTGGCGTATCTCGAGGATCCACTCCGCAAAGGATCTACTCAACGGTCTACGAGGATCCGCAAGTCGGATGCCTTCAGTGTCGACAGTCAACGTTTACAAGTCCTAATAGGACGAAAACGCAATGGCATCGAAGTCCGAGTCGACAGCGGCGTAATCTGACTCCCAAGAGAGAGAATTTACTAGGGCATCGAGGCCGGGCAACATGATCATTTCGATCGACGGCCAAAGAAGCTAAAAGTTCCATGGAACCAAAAGGCTAAGGCATCGAGTTCGGACCAAGTCCAAAACTCTCGGCGATCATGTGTCGCGAGTCATGAACGACAAAGAAACACCACGACACCGAGATCCGGAGCGACATTTACGTATTACCGGTCTTATTAGACAATAAGTACTAGGACATCGTAGGCGGAAATATCTATCGACAAAGAAAGAGCATCGATTCCGACAAACGAAATGAGACAACCGGGGGCATCTCTTCTACCACGCAACAACAAAGAAAAGTCCAAAAAATGCTAAAGCATGGAAGACAAGTTACATATGGTCGACAAATGGAACTACGAAAGTATAACGAAGATGATGAATCCGCATTATACTTTGGAGGCAACAACGAGTCGACATTGAATACTCGAGAAAAAGCGAGCAAAGGAATGGGAATCGACATGCAACAAAAGTGTTTGACACCAAATACTTGTAAAAATTTCAAGATTTATAACAAAAAGCCTAGTCACAAAGACGGGCAAATATGATCCAAACCTAAGGTTCTCATGATACTTGGAGGGCAGATATCGACATATATGCATCGACATGAGAGAGGCCGATGTGCAAATAAGGCCAAAGGCCGCAATAAAGCAAGATGGTCTAGTTCAAAGACCAAAGAAAAGAAGGAAAAATGTAACAATTTTTCAAGGAAAGAATAAGCCAAGTCCAAATGACCGGCTAATTGTTTATACAGATGAAAGCCAACGACAACGATGGTTAAAAAGGGCAAAGCCTAAGAAGAAGCATCTTTTTTGGCGTTAAGGCAAAGTCTCAAGACTGTTAGACTAACATTCGAGATCCGCATGCCGTACTCCAAAATCCAGGCAAATCAGATTCTTCACAGAAGTCGACCTCGACCGAGACAGTCCCAAGTTGGACATCTCATCATTCCTTCGACAGCTACGGCATCGAAGTCGATGTCAACTTAGCCACACGTTATAAGTCCTAGGGACGGATAATGCTAAGATAAAAAAGTTTGCAAAGCGGCATGGAAAGGCCGTATGTCGGACTCCACAGAAGTAAGTCCGCAGGGCGATTTTAAATTCGAGCATTGGATGACAAAGGCCGAGATACACGCTTTGACAGATCGACCCGACCTCGAGAGCTCGGACGGATCCTGGGGGCTTATGACGATACGGGATTTCACCCTCCACGTGGAATTATCTAATTGGTCCACCGGTGGCATGTGGAAAAGTCCAAGTATATTATCCACATCGGGTCGAATACGAGACGAATCGGTGATCACCACCGCCGCCGGCGGATCTTGCAAGTGTGTCAACTCGAGCACCCATGTCGGTGTCATACGAGTCGATATCGAGCTCCACCAGTGTTCCCGTGCCCAATAATCTGTAGGGTTGCTTGGGCAGGAGCAAGGCCCATTAAAGGGCAATTATGTCAATAGACCAAACCGCCATAGATTAGGGCGAGAAGAAGGGCATGTGCCTATAAATACATCATTCCAGGAACTACGTAAGGCTTGATTCCCGACAATACACAGATACGTAGGCAATCCAAGATACATTCTTGGACTCAAACATAAAACCCTAAAATCACCCCCAAAACCATCCTTGATTCTGTCATCCCTAGATTAAATTGGCCTCAAATTATACATGACAAAATCCGGCATCGTCATTGGCGCTAGAAGGAGGGGTGAAATCCCGTATCGTCATGGGACACCAACGATCTTTAACATCATGGAGATGCGTGAAAATTTTATCTTCCAATCATTCTCAACCTGATTAAACACATTGACAAAAATGAGCTTCATCGAAAATGTATATACTAACAAATGGAATGATTTTTTTTATTTCAACATCATATCAATTTATGTGACATAGTATTATTGAATGTCATAATTCAATAGATCCCTGAAATCAGATGCCAACAGTCGTGACTAATTTAAAATTGAGTTTGAATGGTATTTATAGAGTCTGACTTTACTTAGTGTAGAAGTTACGGTGTATAGATTTTTTACATGGCGCATCAGAAAAATATTGAATCTGCATAAATAACTATGTATTAAACTCATAAGTTGCTTGTGCATGGGACTTTCTATCAACATGTTAGTAGCGTGTATATTTTCCAATTTAAATCGAGCACAATGTGATATATTAAATTCATTATTGTTTTAAATTTTGTAGGAATTGTTATTTTATGTGGGCAACCTTTTGTAATTCAAATTTTAAAGTGGAAACTTAAATATATATAAATATTATAGGTGGCATGTTCTGGCCTCAATGCATATGTGTCTGCTTGACATGAAGGAATAAGATTTGGATGTGAGTGCACAGATGGATGCCGCGTGGCCACCTTGCGTTGGTCCTTATCTGTACCATATATAAATATAAATATATTTTTGGACCTTATCTACAAAATTGGCAAAATACAAGTATTGGAAGGATCATAAGAAGGTATGTTCTAGAATGTGAAGCATGTACATATGATCACGGTAATGAAATGATTTTGATGAAATGTAATATAAAAAAAATAAAATGATCGAAGGGGTGCATTTATTTATGTGTTTGATATACATGATTAACTTAAATGTATGCTAAGATTTTATTAAAGGCTATACATAACTTAATCCATGACGCGTAATAGGTGACGACAAGTTACGAGGTGGCGGCGAGTTGACGGAAATCGATAAAATCATATCACCTATGATAAAAACGTCAAAACGAAAGATGAATAATATGTTATGACTTTAACCAAAATATTGATTGTTTTGAGCTATTCACCCTAAATGACATTCCCCCACTTTTTAAATGATAAAATATTTGAAAAACAATATGTAATGCTCTTAATAAAATAATTGTGGAGTGTAGTTATTTGTTTTCCTGAAAAATAGCTTCAGGTATGAACTTAAAGTTTGCTTCATAAGAAAGCAAGGAAATGGGAGGGGGATAAGGATGTATATATTTTGAATCAATGTTAAATATGTGATATATATACTTCTACTTTTTATTTAAAAAGTAGTTGAATCGACAATAAATTAAATAAAGTTAAGATGAAAATAAATACTCAATGCTTCCTTTGTATTTTGAAAAACTTATATTGCTGAACAAAAACTAATTGTCAAAATGACTTGTATTTTATGATGAGGGAGTATCAATTTTTGAAAGGAAATAGGACAATTTATGGCTTGTTTGTTTTACATGAAAATCATTTCAATACAATGTTTGAGTATTGATTCTATGGTAATAAAATGAAATGAATTTTCATTCTAACGCAATGAAAAATGTTCATTTTCATTAATCCGAAATGGGTGGAATGTTATGAAAAATCGATAAATTACACATGCATGGTAGGTAAGAGTGAGTAGGGTAGTATGGTGGTTGGGTAGGGTAGGGGTGGTTTAGGGAGTGATAAGGCTAGCAAAAAGGTAGTGTGGGTGGTGAGACTGGATAGGTAGGGTGGGGTAGGGTTGGGTAGGTGGGTGGGTGGTGGATAGGTAAGGTAGGTAGTAAGTAAGTTAGGGTGGTGATGGGGTGTTGTTGGTCCCTTGGAAAGACTAAGACAAGTTTAGAGGGGGGGGGTGAATAAACTTGTCACCAAAAACTTTTCCTGAACTGGAAGTACCCCAGGAACTGAGTTTTTACCAAACTCAAACTGATGCTCAGCTCAGTTTTGTTCCTGTCCTTTAACTTGTGCGGAGTTCAGCTAACTCAACTGAGTATAAGTCAATACTGACTTATATTTAGTCTTGTTAACTAGCAGCGGATATATTTTAGCCTTTAACAACTAGTTAACTTAGTTTCAAAGTGAAAACCAGATACATATAACTACAATAAAGTAAATGAATACGTAAAGTAAATAAACAAGAATTATAGAGGTTCCAGGTGGTGTAATCATGTACGTCCTCTCTTCCCCTGTGATGCGGAGGAAAATTCCACTAGAACTTCTTTGAGATGGCCCAGTTACAAAGAGTCCTAAACTGATAGTCATTGACTAATCCCTAGCTTCACTATCTAAACTGTTTGAAACACTGATCCTTGAAGGGTAGAATTGCCTCTTCACCAGCTCATCACAATCACAGTCTTCCTGATTGCACTCAACTGTCCTTCACACCTTCATGGTGTTTCATAGTCTAAACCTTTGATAAAATCAAAGTTGAGATCTGAATCAATAACTATGATTCACTTGTGATTTGAGATTTTCTTCTGGATAGTTAAATTTTGCACAGCTCTGTATTTCTTCAAATGATAGATCTTGATTTTGCTTGAATATGCTTGGACACTTGAAGAATTTCTTGATCTTGCAATTAAGTACTTAGCAGAAATTCTTTCTGAAAATGGCTTTCCCCCTTAATTAGATCTTTCTTGACTAGATAGATTCTTTTTGATTCCTCCTGCTCTCCCCCTTTTTGATGTTGTAGAGGTAGTCTATTTATAGGGGTTCATTCAACGTTCATCCTGCTTGAATCTTGTAACGGCTATATTTTGTGACCGTTCTGATTTGTCAGTAGTTCATCCAATAAAATCGCTTCCTTTATAACGTTCGACTGTACGATCAGTTTATTGAATGACTGCCACATAAAACTGAGTTTCCTTATCAGTTTTATGCTGAGTTTATCACTTGTCAGTTTCTTGACTGACTTGGAAAATTAACTGAGATTTTACTCTTCTTCAAATATCAGTACTCCAGTTTTCATCTGATTATAATTGCCTTAATCAGAGTACACCATAACGAATTATCTTCTAAGAATTCATTGTCCTTATGATTCTTAGGTCTTCATACAAGATCCATAAAGTCAGTCCAGGTCACCACAATCTTGCCTGAAGTCTAACTTTACAGTCTCGACTTGTAATCTTCATAACTGAGTTTGAACCCTCAGTTCTTCAATCTTCAATAAATGAGTCTGTAACCCTCAGTTCTTCAGTCTTCTTAGATAAGCCAACTGAGTCTGTGTCCCTCAGCGAACTTACCTTCTTCAGTTTCTTTGTAAACTCAGTTTCCTAGTTATCTCAGTTCAAACCTAGAACTATTACAGTGCTTATCTGATTTAACCTATACAAATATCAGACTCTATTAAATCCTATACATTTATATCTAAACATCTTTTTGCTTTGCACTATAACAGCTAGTTATGACACTTCATCAATGGGGTTAAGAACAATAACTGATTAAGTGATGAATCATCATCAAAACATAAATTTTATTTCCAACAGGTGTGGTAGGTTGGTGGGTTGGGTGTGGTAAGCTAGGGTGATAGAATAAGGTCAGGACTAACCCACCCTATCACACCTAACCCTACCCTGTCTATCCAGCCCCCATCACGTACGTAATCTACCTTACCCTACCATACCATCCCATCCTACTCTACTTGACAAACCTACCCACCCTACGGGTTGCCTCATTACCCCATCATACCCTACCATATCAGCTACCCACCCTACGGGTTGCCTCATTACCCAATCATACCGTACCATATCACCATCTTACCCGTTATATCCCTCCATCACTCGGTGTGTCAAACATTATAAAATTAGTTCAATTTCAGTTTTTTACGTTTCTAACGTTTTAATGGGATGAATTAATCCAATTCAATTTCATTATATTCTATTACATTACATCTTGTGAAACAAACGTGCCATCACCCGATAGAGGATCGGAAAATGATACGTCTGTACTATATGATGTAAAAAAAATACATAAAATAATCTATACCTTACATCATAAAAAAGAAGGGAAAAAAACCTCAATACGATAGAAAAAAAAACGTCCGTTCGTAGACAAACAATGGAACCCTGTCATTTTTTTTAATTCGTGAAAAGATTCTCTTGTGGAATTGCAGAATTATGCAAGAAAACAGAAGAATTTTGAAGAAACACTACTAAAAAAACCATAATGATCACAGTTTTTAAATGTGATATATTCACATTAGTCACAGTTTTCAAAATGCGGTATATTGAGGTGTGGGACATATAGTATTTTAATTCAACTACATTTAAAAACTGTGATCTATTATAGTTGTTGTCACACTTAAAAACCGTGTCTATTGTAGTTGTAATCACACTAAAAACCGAGATATATTTTAGTTGTTATCACACTTAAAAGCCGAGATCTATTATAGTTGTTATCACACTTAAAAACTATGATCTATTTTACTTGTTATCACAGTTAAAAGCCGATATCTATTATAATTTCAATCATACCTAAAAAAGTGTGATCATTCTTTTTTTCAAAAACGAAATATACGCACACATTTTTTGTTTCCGGTGGGACTCGAACCCAGATACTCCGGATTAAGGAAGTAGACTAATTACCGCTGGGCCTATGTCTTCTTTTTTCTCGTTTTCAACCACACTAAACAGAGATCTCATTATAAATATCATATTATTTTAACCACAGTTAAAAACTGTAATTGATTTATGTTTTTGTCTCGGTTTTTATGAAAACCGTGACAATATAAAGTTAATGTGTTAATTTTACTTTCTTTGTCTCGGTTTTTTAAAAACTGAAATCTTTTTCATTCTGAAGTGTGATATTTATCCTTTTTGTAATAGGGAAATAAAATCAATCACACCTAATAACCGAAATCTAAATATAAAATATCTAATCATTTTAATCACAATTATTAACTGAGATTTATTGGTATAATACATCTCGATTTATTCAATAATTGTGATAAAAAATTTAAGTGTGATATATACATTTTCCTTATCTCAATTCTTTTAACAGTGTGATCCTTATCATTCTATAAGTGTGATCTATGTTTTTTTTTTGTATTAGTGGATATAATTTGTCTCGATTTTTTCTATAACTGTGACAAAAATATCATATGAATTCAATCAGAGTTTAAAAATGAGATTAATTGATATAATTTATCTCGTTTTTTCAATAACCGTGACAAAAATATCATATCAATTAGGTCACAGTTTAAAAGTGTGAGTGATTGGTATAATTGATCTCGCCTTTTCAATAACTGTGACAAAAATATCAATTCAATCACTGTTTAGATGTGACATTGATTGATAGAATTTATCTCGTTTTTTTAGTAATTGTAACAGAAGTATCATATCAATTCAGTCACAGTTTAAAAATGAGATTGATTGACATAATTTATCTCGGTTTTTCAATAACTGTGATAGAAATATCATATCAATTAAGTCACACTTTAAAAATGAGATTGATTGATATAGCTTATATCGGTTTTTCATTAAGTGTGATAGAAAGTTGTAAGTGTGATATATATATTTTCTTTATCTCAGTTTTATTAAAACTATGATTGTTATCATATCTTAAGTGTGACCTATGTCATATTTTATAGTAGTGAAAAGAGAAGAACTATTATTAATGATAGGAAGAACCATCACTAATGACAGGAAAAGCTTAGCAGTCGAATTCCAGCAGCACTCAATCAGATTTACTCAATTAAAACGTTAATTCAGCTCCTACTCTCAAGTAGAGTATATATAGGAGTGATCTAAACATAATGGGTGATTTGTTGAAAATGACAAAAACATTTACAAATTAGTAAAAATGGTATCATCCTATTTTTTTTATGGATATTTGTTTATAAGGACTAGCTTGAGTACTTAATAGGCTTTTAAGACACTAATAAATCTTATTTGTTTATAAGGACACAAAAGAGTAACAAGACAAAACTATCCTTTTTTCTTTCTTTCGTTTTTCTCGAGCTAATATTGTCTTTTTCTTTCTTTTTTCTGGATGTGATTTGTTTTTTTGTCCGTGTTTTTTTTTACGTGATTTTTTTCCTAGCCATGTTTTTTTTTTTTGTTGAACGTGATTTTTTTTTTAACGCTAAAAAAACATCGCGGTGTCTCTAGATCGCGGTTGGTCACTGCATCGCGGTGTCACTTTATCGCGGTGTCACTTCATCGCGGTGTCTCTGCATCACGGTGTCTCTGCAATGCGGTGTCACTACATCACGGTGTCTCTGCAATGCTGTGTCACTTCATCGCGGTGTCTCTGCATCGCGGTGTCATTTCATCGCGGTGTCTATGCATCGTGGTGTCTCTGCATAGCAGTGTCTCTGCATCTAGGGTGGTCACTGCATTGCGGTGTCTTTGCATCTAGGGTGGTCACTTCATCGAGGTGTCTCTGCATCGCGGTGTCACTTCATCGCGGCGTCTCTGCATCGCGGTGTAACTTCATCGCGTTGTCACTTCATCAAGATGTCTCTGCATTGCGGTGGTTAATGAATTGCGGTGATCACTGCATCGGGTTGGTCACTGGATCGCGGTGGTCACTTCATTGGGGTGGTCAATGTATCGTGGGAGTCAATGCATCGCGGTGGTCAATGCATTGGGGTGGTCAATGCATCGCGGTGGTCAATGCGTCGCGGTGGTCAATGCATCGGGATGGTCAATGCGTCGCGGTGGTCAATGTATCGGGGTGGTCAATGTGTCGCGGTGGTCACTGAATCACGGTGGTCAATGCATCTGGGGTGGTCATTGTATCCCGATGGCCATACATCGGTTAAAAAAAAAAACTTTCAGCGCTTGAAAAAAAAAACGTCCAGAATTAAAATAAAATAAAAACGTTTTATGCACCAGGAGAAAAAACATTAAAAAATCAAATTTAGGGATAGATTAGTCTATGTGCTAATTTTGTTTCCTTATAACCAAATAAGATTCCTTAGTATTCTATTTGCCTAATTACGTCTAATATGTGTCATTTTAGACATTTGCCCCTTGTTTTTAATATAAATGACATTTTATGAAACTTAAAGACAATAATACCCTCAATCATATTATTTTTTTTAAAACAAAAATGGTGCACGGTAGTTGCCCACGTTCATGTGCACTAAACTACTTGATATATATATATATATATATATATATATATATATATATATATATATATATATATATATATATATTTTTATATCATATTATATCTTTTTTAATTTATATCTCTTAATTTATATCTCTAATTAGCATAAAATTTTCACCAAAATTTACATTTTTCGTTATCTTTACCTTCCGATATAATTTCATAAATCATTTTTTATGTGCAATAATACATAATTCAAATTGTCATTACTAATTGAATGACACTTGTGACACCGTGTCACTAGTGATAATGACAAATGTCAGATATAATGTGTCATTACTAATTATCACACTGATGTACCTATTAGGTCCGCGGATCCTTATTCAGGTCTGACCGACCACCGACGTTAGAGGATAAGGCCACCGGCCACTGCTACCCGCGAGCTCACAAGCCAAATTAGAGCCGCGAGTCTCCGGATCCATTTCAAGACCTCAACCTTATGCAGCCACAAAAGGGGATTAGGGGGGCCGACACGCGACCTCAGTCGGTAAACGGGTCCGCCAGCGACCTCGATCCCGTGTGGACGCCGCCGAGATATTCGATCCACTTACCATCTAGATATTTTAGTTTTTACTAAGTTAAGTTTGTTCCTCCTATAAATAGTGAGCCATGTAACTCATTTAAGTCTCGGGAAAAATGATATAAAACACAAGCGCAAAGCCGAATTGCCCCCGTCTTCGTCTCTTACATTGCACCACCGCCGGAATCTATGGCCGCCACCAAGCGCCACCGGAAAACACCACTAAAATACACTTTATATAGCCTTATATCCCTCAGTTAAACACTGTTACCGCAAACCTGATGTTTTACGCAACATCAGTTGGCTCCGTTACCGGGAACTCGACATTTTTCAACGTTTTCCGGCCAGATGTAGAAATTCCGGCGGCCTGAAACCTCCCATTTTTGGTTTTCCGGCCAAGTCTTCAACAAGATCTACATCTAGATCTCAAAATTTTCAGCAAGATCAATAACCAAACCTACAAAATCTTTATCTAGATCTACAATATTTTCATCCAAACCCCCAAGATCTTCAACCGGGTTTCCATGAAAAGCTTCATCCAGATTCTCAGCTACACCTGCGCCATTTTCAGCTTCAAAAGCATCGGGGATGAAAGCTCGGTTTTCAGCCTTGAAAAGCGATTGAAAATCCGCCAGACTTAGCCATGATTGAAGCTCTCTTTCTTCATAACAACTGCTCCAAATTCACCCAGGCAAGCATCTACAGCATCCGCTTCATGTTCACATCTAATATAGCAATTTACAGCTCTAAATTAATTGATAAGAATAGCAACAAAAGTTCAGCAAGCAAGGCCCACCGCCCACCACTCAATCCAAGCCTCTCACCTCGTTTTCTCAAATTTTGAAACCTATTTGAAATGGAAACAACGAACAAGCAGCAACAAGATTTAAAGGGCTGGATTTAAATAATGGAACACTAAAATGTCAGGAGAGCGCATGGTGTGGTAGTGGAATGGGTGTTTGGTTCGCATATGGAGTCTAGTTTGACGGAAAAAGGAGCGGTGGTTTTATCACGAATATAGAAGATGAAGAGGAATGAATATTACAAGATGGGCTTCTTCGAATTCAGTCATTGCTTTGGAACTAAGATCTTCATCCAGTGATTCACCGAGAATGAGTTCGCCCAAATCGAGCCTGCCGGCTTGCTAGAGATCGAGCTCGCAGTAATCGAGCTCACCAAGTTGCCGGGTCGTAAGCCTTCCATCAACGAGCTCGTTTCTTACGAACTCTCAAGGTACAAACCCTCGTTGAAATTTATCCCCATTTTTTACGACTCGAATAATAAATTATTGGGAACTCACCACCGGACGTGATGGGTCGAGCTATATATATATATATATACATATACGGATAAATTTCAGGTCGGCTAGCTCTAAGTCCGACTCATCGGCCAGCTCTAAGCCCGACCTCGGTCGGCTAGCTCTAAGTCCGACTCATCGGCCAGCTCTAAGCCCGACACCCAGTCGGCTAGCTCTAAGCCCGACCTCGGTCAGCTAGCTCTAAGTCCGACTCATCGGCCAGCTCTAAGCCCGACACCCAGTCGGCCAGCTCTAAGTCCGACTCATTGGCCAGCTCTAAGCCCGACCTCGGTCGGCCAGCTCTAAGTCCGACCTATCGGCCAGCTCTAAGCCCGACCTCGGTCGGCAAGCTCTAAGTCCAATTAAAGCTCGACCTCAACATTTATTTCAGACAAGTTACTCGCAATTTCAATCTTGTCCCAAACAAGGGGGCCGCAGGGAGAAATTTTAAAACAGACGGGAATGACCTGAATTATACATTTATTTTAACCAAGCCCGCAATGACCTTGATTAAAACAAGGGGGCCACACATTGGAATTTTTTGATTCAGTTATCAAGTTCAAGTCAGACTTTATTATCGATTATTTTTAGCGAGCTCGATATTTAGCGCCCTTGACCTCACCAAAAACAAGGGGGCCATATATCGGATTTTTCGATCAAGTCAAAAAGTGCAACAAAACAGGTCCGATTCGAGACAAGTATTATTATTCGCCCCAAGTATTTTCGGCGAGCTCAGTTTTTTAGCGCCCTCAATCTCACCGAAAACAAAGGGGCCATACATCAGATTTTTCGATTCAGTCATCAAGCTCAACAGAAACAAGTAAGGCTTTCAATTCAATTATTTTTAGCAAGTTCGACGCTTTAACATCCTCGACCTCGCCAAAAACAAGGGGGCCCTATATATATACATACACGGACATGTCGGACCCAAACAGCGAACTCGAAAAAGATGGAATATTTCGAGTTCGCTGTTTGGGTCCGACATGTCCGTGTATGTATATATATATAGGGCCCCCTTGTTTTTGGCGAGTTCGACGTATATTTAGAGTTCGCCCTCGAGCGAACATTTATAAGCCCGACGCCAGGTCGGCATCATATTTTGGAACTCGCCTACGGGCGAACCTTTTTATAAGTCCGACGCCAGGTTGGCATCATACTTTGGAGTTCGCCCTCGAGCGAACATTTATAAGCCCGACGCCAGGTCGGCATCATATTTAGAGTTCGCCCTCGAGCGAACATTTATAAGCCCGACCTTTAGGTCGGCATCATATTTTGGAGTTCGCCCTCGAGCGAACATTTATAAGCCCGACCTCTAGGTCGGCATCATACTTAGAGTTCGCCCTCGAGCGAACATTTATAAGCCCGACGCCAGGTCGGCATCATATTTAGAGTTCGCCCTCGAGCGAACATTTATAAGCCCGACGCCAGGTCGGCATCATATTTTGGAACTCGCCTACGGGCGAACCTTTTTATAAGTCCGACGCCAGGTCGGCATCATACTTTGGAGTTCGCCCTCGAGCGAACATTTATAAGCCCGACGCCAGGTCGGCATCATATTTAGAGTTCGCCCTCGAGCGAACATTTATAAGCCCGACCTTTAGGTCGGCATCATACTTGGAGTTCGCCCTCGAGCGAACCTTTATAAGCCCGACCTCTAGGTCGGCATCATACTTAGAGTTCGCCCTCGAGCGAACATTTATAAGCCCGACGCCAGGTCGGCATCATATTTAGAGTTCGCCCTCGAGCGAACATTTATAAGCCCGACGCCAGGTCGGCATCGTATTTGGAGTTCGCCCTCGTGCGAACCTTCTTATAAGCCCGACCTCTGGGTCGGCATCATATTTGGAGTTCGCCCTCGTGCGAACCTTCTTATAAGCCCGACCTCTGGTCGGCATCATACTTGGAATTCGCCTACGAGCGAACCTTCTTATAAGCCCGACCTCTAGGTCGGCATCATATTTGGAGTTCGCCCTCGTGCGAACCTTCTTATAAGCCTGACCTCTAGGTCGGCATCATACTTGGAATTCGCCTACGAGCGAACCTTCTTGTAAGACCGACCTATAGGTCGGCATCATATTTTGGAGCTCGTCTTCAAGCAAGCCCTCTACAAGACTAAAAGCTCTCGAGCCACCTAAGGCTAAATCGATTCACGACGCAAAAACCAGTCAGAATCAATTCGTGGCACACGCCACAAGAGGCCAAGTTCATCAACTACACGCAAGCAGCGAAAAGACCTACTCTGAGCAAGGCATTGAGTCAAAGCTAACAGACAATCCGCCACAACGACGAACCATCACGGTATTTCAAAGCAACGGATCCGCAAGCGACTATTACTCCCCGCCTAACATTTTAAGAAAATGATTAGGGCACGGAGTAGGGGGCCATTGATGTACCTAAATCGTACTTAGGTCCGCGGATCCTTATTCGGGTCGACCGACCACCGACGTTAGAGGATAAGGCCACCGGCCACCGCTACCCGCGAGCTCACAAGCCAAATTAGACACACTATTTGTCACTATCATTTGGCATTGTTATACTATGTGACACTATTATTTGACATTATCATTTTACATTGTGATACTATGTGACAATACTTTTTGGCACTACTATTGAAAGGTGGGATTAGCACGCTATCTGACAATACCATTTGACATTGTTATACTATGTGACACTACTATTTGATATTGTGATATTATGTGACACTATTGATTAACATTATGACAGCACTGATAATAGCAGGGTAATCGTACATACATAAGTAGTGTCATTCAAGTTGAAATTATTAATTGACATTATAACAACATTGACAATAAAAATATCAAAATAAAGAGACCAAAAAGTAAGAATTATAGAGAAAAAATATGATGATTCAAAAGATATATTAAAAGATATTATTAATTAAAAATTAGATAGAAGTTTTTTTTCCTTGGAGTTCAACAATAGAGTTATTATATTTTTTATTCAATGAAACGTGGGAGTTGGTGGGTGGGTTTTTTTTTCCTTTCTTTCTTAAGGAACATGTACCGTTGTGTTTGTTTTGGGTTAGAGTTTTTTTGGGAGTTTTTTTAGATAAAGTAATTGAAATAATGATTAAAAGTTAATGGGGTAAAATAAAGTAGAATAATGATTGGTGTAGATTATGAAATGATTGGTGAAATAAAGTAGAATAATGAATAAAATAATGGTAAAAAATGTAATAAAGTTGATAAAGTGAAATGAAGAGATGATTTAATATTTTTTTATTTGAGTAAGATTTGATTGTTGAAAGAATTATAAGAAATGATTGGTGATGTGATGAAAAAAAACGCAAACGAAAACGGATTTTTTTGGGGTGGAGGTTTTTTTGGGAGTTTTTTTTTAAATAAATTGATTGAAGTAATGATTAGAAAGTTGATGGGGTAAAATAAAGTAGAATAATGATTGGTGTAGATTATGAAATGATTGGTGAAATAAAGTAGAATAATTAATAAAATAATGGTAAAAAATGTAATAAAGTTGATAAAGTGAAATGATGAGAGATGGTTTAATATTTTTTTATTTGTAGTTGAAGATTTGATTGGTGATGTGATGTAAAAAAAACTCCCAAACAAAAAATATGTCTGTCCTTAATACTAATTTCATAAATATTTTTGTCATTTTTCATAATTTCCCCAAACATAATTACATCACATAACCACTGTAACAGATTTCAAAAAAAAACCAAAAAAAAACCGCTATATCAACCTCAACTACTAAGTAAGTAACTTTTGAGGTGGGTGTTCGATCAAATTCTTCTAAGAATACTTGAACATGTTTAGCACATGGATTAGCCATGTATTAAAACTTCAATATCTCTCACCTTGATTAGTAAAATTCATGAAGCAATTTTTTTTTTTTTTACAGTGACATAAGGTAGGATATGTTGAGATGATATGATAGGGTAATAAATAGATGAAACACCACCAAGAATTAAAATGAAACATTGAAATAAAGGTGAAGTTGTTTCTTTCTAAAAAAGATAAAAATATGAAGTAAAAAAAAAAAACATTGAAAATGACCAAGAACAGTATATACATTAATGATGGTGGATCCAAGACCAGAGATTTTTTTGTGTGCAAGAATTGTTTATTCATTCAATTCATATCTTTAAAGTCCCATGTCAATGTCAAATAGTATAGCCATATGAAGTGGGAAACCTTGAAAACAACAATTAGGCCCTTCCCACTTTAAAAGTTCTCATAAATTTTTTTTTTTTTGAAATTTTTCCACATGCCACTAGAGTAATTAAATTACATTACAATCCTTATACTTCCATCAATTTGTAACAAAACGTTTTTCCTTATGCATGGCAAGGGAAAAAGGCCAATTTCTTTTCTCTTTATTTTGTTGTTTTTAAAGATGACCACAGAATGGTCATATATTGCAATCCTCAGTACTATGACATGTGCATGTTCATTCAATCAATTTGTGTGGGTTGAAATTAACAAGTACATCAAAAAAATCTCCCTAGCTATCTTCCAAAACTTCAGGGATAAAATATGTTTTAAGAAAAAAAAAAAGTATGCTGTGTTTGAAATTGATAAATTATCTTCCTCTTCAATAAACGTTAATTCAATATGATATAGTGCAATGACAGATCCAGGAAATTTTTTCAATGGAGGCCAAATTTAAAAAAAAAAAAAAAAAATTGAAAAAAAGATGCATTAGCCAGTTTTGAATCCGTAACCTTAAAATATATTAAAGTTTATAATCAGTTGAACTAAATGAATAATTACATTAGGATTTGTCTGAAATAATATACATACAAATATTTAATATTATTAGAGGGGTACATTAGTAACTTCGCCCGGAAATTTGAGTGGCGTCTATGCACCCCACCCCTACCATGCTGGGTCCGCCCTTGATATAGTGACTTGAGATCTATTATATCAATGTTGTCTAATAAGATAATCGTCTGTCATCCAACTCCAACTTAAGCTTATTGAAGAGATGAAAATTCGATATAGTATGATAACAAAGAGTCATGAATTCAAACATGATCTGCTAACATTGCATTCATCTTCCCAAAAGTAGGTTTGCATTCTCATTTATAATGTTCAAGTGTTGAGTCTATTTGTAACAGAAGATCATTTTAGTTCAGATTTCATTAGTATTATTCAAGTGTTAGGCCTCTTAATTTGTTGGCATTGTTGTGACGTTTATATTCGTTTTTATAATGTGTCTATAAAAATTATTTGATAATGAGAAAATGATTTATAATTAAAACAATTAATCTGGGGATTATTATTATTTTAAGTGAAGCAAATGAACATAAAAGTGAGATCTTTGCCCACTTTAGAAGATTTTGCAGACGCACAAAACAAATAATTTAGGAGGTGGGGTGGGAGGGGTCTGTATAATGAGTGGATATAATTAATATAATTAATTTGTGATATTTTTCGAGAGACAAAAGCATATCAAAAAATTGCAGCTCATAGTGAGTGAGGTACATGTGTTATGTCTCATGCTATAAACGTGATGTCTTGGTTGCTAAATAATCATACATGCATATGTAACAGATCTAACGGTTTAACGTAGAATGAGGGACGGCTCCAGTATTAATTTCGGTGCTTCAGGGACGGAGCCAATATGTCGATGTTTAAACCGATTATTTATTACTTGCAATGGTAGACCCCCATATAAATCCTTTTTTTTATTATTATTATTGAAAGCATCGGAGCAATTTCGAAGATTGCGTAGGGAAAAGAGTAGTGTGTTTTTGTAATTTTATAAAACCGCACGTAGCTAATACTCTGTTTTGTTCTTTCAGCATCAGATTCATTATCTTGTGTGTGTATGGAAATGGAACTAAGTCTACAACCACTAATTATATCTTTTATTAGAAAATAGCAACCAAAATATACTATTCTTGACATATATAGTGTAAAAGAGGGGAATAGAATTAACTCAACTAAACCAATTGTGCTTTGAAGAATAAGTGATGATTCTAATATCTCTCGAGGAAAAAATTGTTAAAGAGGGGAATATATCGTGGGTTGATCTGGGTTTTTGGAGTAAATTGGGTGGCCTTAGCCTAAGCCCACCCCTACCTAAACATTAAGTGGTTCCGTCTTTGGTTTCACTACCGCTCTTTTCCATAAATTGTATATATATATATATATATATATATATGACTAGGGCTGGACATTTTGCAGGGATATTTATTCCCTACCCGATCCGATCCCGAATATTCGAGAGTCCCGATTGTCGGATTCTGACATCTATCAGGTTTGGAGAACGAGAGACGATAGGAGAGAGGTTGGATGAAGGTGCATGGTAAAGTTAGATTGTGAGGGTAGGGTGGGGGTGAGTTAAGTTTGGGGTTGATGGGCACGTCAAGGGTGTAAGGTAGAGTGATGTGAGGGTAGGGGTTGGGTGGTAAGGTTAGGTGGGGTGCGTGTGGCCGGGTGAAGTAGATGCAGGGGTAGTAGGGTAGGCCTAATCTCACATTAAAATGACCCCTCCTGTTTTCTTTGACCTTACAATGTTTGTACTGTAAGGAACGCAACTTTGAATGGTGAATCAACTTACATAAGAAAATAAAAAGTAAAAACATTCATCTTTTCACCAATATCATATTCATCCTCACAATGTGTATAGATTTGAATCTCTCTGAAATATATAGCAACAAAACCTCCCTTCTTACTTACAGGTATAGCTTAGTTGCAATCATCAATTAACTTCATCAACATATACTGCAAATCCTCCACCGAAATTGGCTTTGAAACTAAATACAGAAAATCCTTTCAAAAAGAACCTATCTGGATTACAAGTTCCGCGAGAGTAAACTATATAGATTAAACTAAAAGAAACTTCAATTGTATACTATAATGTCTCTTGTTGCTTTTGTTGTTCCTATGTATACTGTGTAAGCCTTTGTCAGATATTTTGTATGTCCAGAATTCTGTTAGCCATGAATCTCACGTATAATCGAACGAAGCTTTTCATCCCCTGCAAGTGATCGTAAACGTCTTGCAAATATGTCTCTCCCGATTCTCCCACCCTGCAAGAAAAGTTGAAAGAATGTCGGATAACCAAACAAAAGAACATGAAGAGAAGAACTTAAAGCTATTTTGCAGCATATTGAGCAAGAATAACCTTATCTCTATACCTTATATGAACAGTACAAAGCATGTAATTCATTAGCTTTAGGCTGAGGAAGGGATTTCTTTAATGCGGAGAGCAGACCTCCTATGGACACTCCGGTTGGAACCACCCTCCGGTTCAAATTGCCCTTAAGTTGACCTAAAAACCAGAAAGCAATTAGTAACCCTAAGGTATAAACAACATCCAGAGGCTAGATAAGAGCGCTTGCAATACATATTATAAAACAAAGTGAACATATAAAACAAAATGAACCCTGATCAGTTTAGCACTTTAGCCTAAACCAGGATGCAATTAGTAACCCTAAGGTAAAAGCAACATCCAGAGGCTTAGATAAGAGCACTTGCAGTACATGCGGTAAAACAAATTATATATGTAGATATAAAAAACCAAAATGAACCCTCAAGTAATCTAAAAACCAGAAAGCAATTAGTAACCCTAAGACAAAATCCAAAAAACAGAATGAACCCTCAATTGACCTAAAAACCAGGAAGCAATTAGTAACCCTAAGGCAAAAACAACATCAAGAGGCTTAGATAAGAGCAATAAAAGAAGGGAATACCAAGAAACAAGGTAAATCTACAAAACAGAAATTCAAATAAGTCAGATCCACAAAAAACTATATCCATCAGAATCAACATTCACATCTGTAAGTAAAACATAGAATCTTCGAATTCTACACAACTTATAGTGCACAAAATATGTATTCTATACCTCAACTATATGTTGTAAATATGCTGAGATTGCGTAAATTTAAGAAACATCCTTAAAACAGAGACAAGTTGAGTACATACCATTTAAAGTGCTCCCAGGATTGTAGCTAACCACTGCCTCAGGGAGGATATGAGTATTAATGTTGCCAGGCCATACGACATAATAACGAGTGTTCTTCAAATCAACCACTGCACTATCAAAATCCTTACTATATGCAAGCCTCTGTTGAGAACCATCCTTAAGTTTTCCGCATCTACCTAGTATAATCCGGCACAAGATCATATGCTTTTCGCCATTATTGTCCACCTCTGACATCTTTGCACTGAAATCATATGAAAAATACTAAATGAAGATGATGATAATATTAAGCAAATAAAGATGTCAAACTGGTTAATTAAGAATTCAATACTTACCTGTGATGAGGAAACTTGACAGGTGAAAAAAGAACACCATCACCATAACGTTGAGGGCATTGAAATTGATTTGACATATCAAACCCATGGGCTAAAATTGATTCTACTCCTTGAGCTGATGTACCATACCAGGCGAAAACCATGTTTGGATCTCCGCTTTTTTGCTTAATAACCTGCGATTGATTCTTGAAAACCTCCATCTTCGCCTTATGCAAAGGTTTAGATCTTACACACTTATGTATCCTTGTGATTGTAGCCTCAGGTTCTGCAATTCGGATCATAGACTGAAGGAAATTCTTAAATTGAAGATAAGTCTGCTCTTTTTCAGCTTCATTCAATAGCCTTGTGTTTGGCCACATTGCATTCCTCTCGATCTGAAATCCTTTTCCTAGATAATTCGAACTTTCTGCCGGTTTGCCGTTTCTATTCGCCTTAATTTCTTCAATTTCTCCCCCGTTTTCACAAATTTTCAGCTCCAAATCAATCTTCAGACTCTGTTTCACATGACTGATAAAAAATTTGGGGAAAAAACACTTCCGATTTACATCAATCCAAGCAATTGACCTTCCTTTTCCACTATCAAATTCAATCTCCAACATCCTACAGAAATCCAGTAGACAATGAAAACCTCCTTGATTTACCTCAACCAGTGGATTTTTCTCTAAGAAACATCTCCGGACAAACTCCACAACCTCCGGCGAGTAATCCACCCACGATCCATCCTCTTCGTAGTACATAACCCGATCCGGACATCCACTCTCCTTGAAATTCGAATAGTTCTGTACCAACACCTTCGCATCCATGTTCCATACCTCTGTACTTGTCTCCGGTGACAGCAAACTCATCTTCTCCGGCGAAATCGTAATCCTTATAACATTCTCTTTAGCATTCACAATTTCTTCAAAATTCGAATCCGTTTTCTCCATTTTCGTCATCATTATATCAGATGAAGCTTCGAGATTCATTGATATACAGAATACCTCTATGAGAAATTCAATGGAGTATTGAGCAAGAATGAATAATGAATTTCTGAAAACGCAGCTGTTTTGCCGCCCCTGTATTTATAGTAGTCCCACCGTTTTAAACGCTGTCGCCGCCTTGGAGATAATATTACCCTTTTACCACCGACTTTAGGTCGGTTGTCGTGGGAACGTTTTTCATTCAAGGGGCTTTTTCGGAAAACTGGTGGCTGACTTGAGGATTAAGTAACAATTCCTTAGTGGTGTATCAAAAGAATAGCTGCTGACATTATCCACAAATTATAAAATTATTTTTATTTTGTATTTTTTTATTTTACTTTGTCCCAAAGAAATAAAAAATTCTGCAACAAGACGTTTCTCGAACGGGTTACCTTTTGTATGCATATTTTTATTTTTACGAAAAGTCAACTTTTGACTCTTTATTTATCTTTAAGTTGACCAATTGTTTGACAAGTTTCTGCCCTCTCCATAATTTGAGGAGGCATTTATACTTTTATAATGCATGATAAATAGATAAGTCATAATTTAACAAAACATCCATATTCACATTATTACATAGGAAAACACTTCCATATTTAACTTTAAGAATGTGATGATTAAATAATTCCTTGGAAATAATTAATGCACCGTAACTTTAATCTGAATAAACATAGATAAAATAAGAGAATTAACAATAAATATTCTTTTGAAAATTGTTTTATGACAATGAAAAAGTCATTATTTGTCTTTAATTTAGGCATGAACTAAATAACTGTAACAAAGTTAAAGTACTTGTACTAATTGAAAATTTACCTTCCTACATTATCGCCTGTGTGTTTTTATAGGTCCTAAACTAAATAATCAATACGAGACTCTTTAAAAGGAAAACTGAACAACGTTTTTTGTTACACATATAATATAAACTAATAAACAGGCCTCTAAATTTTGATATTTTATGAGAATCGTAAACTTTGACCGCGTTGGTTTAAGTCGTGATATTGTTGACCTATAACCAGAGACGGGCATGAAGGGCAGCCTGGCGTTAATCATCTAACAAAGCACCCGTTAAGAAAGGAATAAATACTTAAAGACACAGAATAAAAATCAAACTCTAAAAACGCACAAGAATTATTCAGCACTAAAAATAAATAAATAAATAAAGGCATTTGCGGGACCAAAAAAAAAAATAATAATAATAATAATAATGCTCACCCAACGATAATGAAAGTAAATTCTTGAGGAAAAGTGGAAGAAGCTGATTCCGGAGGAAAGCCTTGGTCAAGAAAAGAGCTTTTAGAGTTAAATTAATTTAGAGTTAAATACTAAACAAACCATAAAAAAAATGTATGTATGGATCGGATGTTGTAATAATTGTGCGTACATTAGTCAGAAGCCATGTATGTCTATAATTAGCACACATTATTTTCAGTATTGCTATGAGTAAATTATGAGCATGTTAACATATGTCAGAATTGTGTGCATGTCCATATTGGCCGGTTCTTGATTATGTATGTATTGCCTTAGTTTATGGTGTCTTGTGGTCTCGAGAATCTTCGACGGCTCAAATTAGTATCCATGCCTGTAGATTTCGTAAGAATGACATGCGGGAGCTAGGCTAGTCGATAAGAGTTCGTGTTTATGAGCAGGGCCGGTCCTGGAAATTTTTTGGCTTTCGACGAATTGTCGAATTAGGCACTTTTAGTTCGATGGTTATTTTTTTTGAAAAAACATATTTACAAAATATTACTTCAATATCGCGTTTTTAACATCCGTAAATACAAAATTCAATTCGTTGATAGACTCAAAACATACCTATAATATAGTAAAATTAATCATCTCTTTTGTAGAATATTTAGGTCTTTTAGTTCGATGTATATAAGTATATATATATTTTTTGGAGGGTGCTAATATATATCATAGTTCAAAAGACCCGAAAGATGTTTAAATGAGTCAAAAAAAAATCTGCTGTTGCCGGGACAAAAAAAAGGCCCAAAGTGTTTTAAATGAGTCAAAAAAAAACCTGCCATTGCCGATCTGCTGTTGCCGGGACAAAAAAAAGGCCCAAAGTGTTTTAAATTAGTCGATCTGCTGTTGCCGGGACAAAAAAAGTGCCCAAAGTGTTTTAAATGAGTCAAAAAAATATATTGGAGGGTGCTAATACATACCATAGTTCAAAAGACTCAAAAGATGTTTAAATGAGTCAAAAAATAATCTGCTGTTGCCGGGACAAAAAAAAGGCCCAAAGTGTTTTAAATGAGTCAAAAAAAAACCTGCCATTGCCAATATGCTGTTGCCGGGACAAAAAAAGGCCCAAAGTGTTTTAAATGAGTCAAAAAAAAACCTGCCATTGCCGGTACTTGAACTCAAGTCTTTCAAAGAAATGTCAAATATCTTAACCAACTGGACTACAATAGATAAATGAAAAATCTTTGAACATATATTATTTATTGTTGTTAATTATCGTTTGTTTGCAAAACACGAATTTTCGGGCCCCCGGGATGTTTGGGCCTTAAGCCCACGCTTCTTTTGCTTCCATATTGGGCCGGCCCTGTTTATGGGTCCATAATAGTAGTCTCCGGTAAGTATATCATGTTACTTTAATTCAGTTTACCTTACCGTCACAGGGCATGGTGAGGAACTCGCTCTAGCTTCTCGCATCAAGAAGAAGGCGCCATATCCTAGAGCCAAGAGTACTTCATGTATTGTAACGTAGTCACGTCAGATTGTGCAGTCAAGTCACATATAATGTGTTTTTAGTTCACTTTTACTAGCATCATTCTATGCTCGTGTTTTTTTTTTTATGCCACTTGAAGGAGGGAGCCATGATTATATTATCGAGTCCATGGGCTAGTGAACTCCGTTTAAATGATTGGATAGGCTACACAAGGACAATTCGGTATTTCACTAGTTTATATAGGTTTTACTTACGTAAAATTGGGTGGCTTAGGCAGCTCTCGTGAAAGCTATATGGTCTTATCACTAAAATGAAGATAGAAAATAGAGTTTACCCTAAAATAGGCTTACATAATGAGCCTTTATCCCTATATTTTTAGGGATATGAACGATCTTCCCTATTTGTGGGGATGCACTATTCATTACGCCCTAAACATATTTAATTATTAAAAATTATAGGGATAGGGATAGATATCTTTCTTTGAAGTGAAATAATAAATATTTAATGTGTATAAATAGGGTTGTGAGGTAGAATATATATTATTTAATATTATTTAAAATGTTATAGGGATAAGAATAGGGATGATGTTGTGAAGGTTTTTGAATTGAGATGTTGTAAAATAAGGATATGTATTATTTTAGGGATAAAGTTTGGGGACTCTGCTGGGAGTGCCTTTAGGGTGGTTGTAATGGTCTTCAAGCATAAAGGTGTCCAAAATGTGATATGGGGCCCGTAAGACTGGTGGAAATAAGAGGTGAGTGGGGAAAGGGACGGGAGCAAGTTTTTATCATGTACTGGCTTTCTTTGGGAAACATGTGAACTTTTTTTTTTATTAAGAAGGTCGGGGCGTCCTTTTCCACATCCAAAAAATGCCTGGTTGGGTGACGGCTTAAAGCTTGAAGTGTAAGGACTGAAAGCTATACCCAATTTTTTTTTAATTTAAAAGTTTCTACTTTTTGGATTTATTATTAAAGGGCCCAAAACAATGAGCCATTACAGCCCCCTTAGCCCCCTTAAAACATTAAGATACATCCGTCCTTGCGCCACTTACTTCTATGTAAAATTCATATAATCATTATTGAATATCATTGCATCAAAAGAGAACTTTGGCCATGTTTTCATTATTTTCTTTTGATAATATTTGTCTTATATTGTATCGTCAAGTCCACCTCTTTAGTTTATCTCATCTCTTTACTTTTTACGTATAACTTTTTACTTTTACGTATAACTTTTTATTCTGCCCGTTTTGGATCCCATACCCATGTAATCCGAAAGAGGAGATTAAGTCAGAGCATCAATTTAGGTCTTGGCACCGACCGGTGAATGGGAAATCGTGTTATAAGGAATCCATCTGTATCAAAAGCATCCAACAACGCCATGAACTAAGCTAGGAAACTCAGTAGAAATTTGAGCCACTTTCCCAGCGTCAGGATGAAAAAAAACTTACCACCTCCGTAAAAAAGCAAAATCAAAGTCTTTTTCAAAAACCCCAATTATGACATCCCTCTCTCCCACTTCATCTAAGACCGTCCCTTGGCCCGTAGCATCTAATACAATGTTAGAATTGTAGCTATTCCAACCCAAACGATGGATTCAGTAAGTTTTTGCTAATAACCACGTCCACTTAATAAAATAAACACCTACGCATTAGCACCGGGTGGGATGGCTCCCGGCGCAGCAACATGCATCAACTTAACTTGATATGTCCGACCAAATATTTTACCTACCCAATAACGTAATTCGAAAAGCACTTTCTAGGTTATTTGTTATGCCATTTTCAGTGCCAAGTTACTTATACAAGTCGTTGCATACTCCTCATAACTTAAATACATTCTATTACAAAGTAACAACTCATATCCTATACTACATACCATATTAGATGTCATAACACAGTTTGGTGTTACTCTAATTTGATCATAACTCATAAGGTGTGAGTACCGGAGAATTGTTAAACGAATAGGGTCGTTCGTAAACTTGTTTATGTTTGTCTCGTTAGTGTTCATGATCGTTAATTTGTTTAGTTTAACGAACTGAGCTTATACAAGATTCTAGGCTTATTTCCTAAACGAACGGACACGATTTTGGGTCTAGAACGTTCAATTATGATCGTGTTTCTGCTTATTAGACAAATCAATGTACAACATGACTCTAACACTTCAAATGAGAAGCCATCTATTCATCCAGTAAAAACCGTATAATTTATAGAATATTTATAGTCCATAAAATTATTCTCATGTTTTTTTTTATCAAAATGTTGCATGAATATTGTTCTATAATTTGTTATTATGTGTTTGAACTAAATTTTTTATAACTTAACGAGCCAAACTCAATCCGGAAAACATAAATAAGTTTAACAAGCCAAGTTCAAACACAAGCTAGAACTAATCGTCTTTTAAGCAAGCTCGGATTGAACACAATTTTTCGTTGGTTTATAAAACGAACTATAATGATCAAACTAGTGGCTAACACAAACACGAGCTTAAACGATAGATATCGGCTCGGCTGACACCACATCTCTTGATCCAATATTATACCATGTTTTACTACTGGGCTATTACGCTTCTAAATTCTAGGGCCTAATCATTCTGAGTAAGTCCAAATTTAAATCTGAAATCAAAGTGGGCTTGGGCCATAATTCTGAAAAAAATGAATATTGCATAAAAAAATGAGATATATAATATATATTTTCAAAAGTCTATAGAAACATAAATTACCTTGAGCAAACATAGTTATTTTCTTTTTTCCTTGAGCGGACAAACATAGTTATTTTCAAAAGTCTAAATAAACATAAACGATATATATATATATATATATATATATATATATATATATATATATATATATATATATATATATATATATATATAAAAATTACATTAATCTTGGGTTTTGAAAGGCTTATACTTCTTAACATCATGAACAAGCCCTTGAAGAGATCCAACAGCAGCAACGAGCGACACAACCAAACAAACGTAACTCAACATTTTAAGCATTATCCATCTAACTGAATACTTTGGTATCTTCGCCTGAGCTATATGCATTTCAATCGGAAAGTAAACCGTCAACGGATAGAATGAACCGGCTCCAATTAAACCCAAGATTGCATTGAAGAACGGAAAGATCATTGCGAGTATTGCAGTAACAATTACATAAATTGTCCTCCAAACTAACCTAAATAAGTTGATGTTGTAGCTAACTTTGGTTAATGGGAGATTAAAAGAATGGTCTGTGTTTATGAACCGGTTTTCGGGCCATTTTTGGCTGCATCGGGTTTCTATGAAGTTGAAAATTGGTTGGGCAAATACCTGCATGCAACACAAGTGAAATTACAAAGGTTAGCATATAATCTCTGTGTGTGTATATTTATATATAATTACACTTTTATTCCTCACTTTTAGTCCCTCATGTTTCTTTATTATCTCTATATTAACAGAGAGAAGGGAATTTAATTAAAAGAGAAAGAAATATGAATAACCTGATAAGCACAAATGAGATGGATGGCGATGAAGACATTAGCCATGTCAATAAGCCAAAAAGGGTTATAGAAACCAAAACCAGTGAGGAAATTGCCAGGGGCATTATTGCCAAAAGCAGCATATCCAACACATCCACATAGCATATAGAATACTGTAGTTGTTGACACTCCTACCCCTGATGCCCTCTTCATCACCTTGTTTTCTGGTGGATGTGATTTCAACGTGTCCTGCATTTCATCCATGCATGCATTTATTTTTAAGGGCACAACAATAATAACACAATGATCGATATAAAACATGTTTAAACTCTTAATTATGATTTGTTTTATATCAATTAATAAGACCTATACATCGTTATCAATGTAATACGAACGTTGAATCGATCGTTAATAATATATTTTCCTCACACATAATAATATGTTATTAATGGATAACATAACATATTCAAATATCGAAGAATATTGGAAAGGTGGAACATCTTTTACAAAAATTCTATGGACCAAAATATACGTCTTTTTGTGGTTCTTATAATATTAAATGGTGACCAAAGAATAACAATAATAATAATAATAATATCAAAAGGTGATATAACGGGCCATAAATTAAAGCCATACCAGCCAATCTTTGCACATGGCTGATGTGCCATTTCTTTTCGATTGTGTCATTTTCATGAAAATACATATAAAAAAAAAAAGTTAAAATCAATTATTAGCTACAATTTGCTATGTTCCATATTTATTTATTGTTGCGTAAAAAGCGTTCTTACACAATTTTTTGTTTTGTAATGAACAACTTTTTATTAAATGTTCACATGGAGAGATATAATGTTGGCAAAGGATAAGACAAGGTGCCTACTTATTACATTGATATTTTACAAATTTTATCTTGTTTAAGGAAAAATAATTGACCTTATACCTGCCGTTTCATTTCCACACCTTATAATGTCCACACCATTTTTGTCTTTTCAGTTCAATTTTTTTTTTAATGTGAAGAAATAGAAATTATACTTATGAAAAAAAATACAAATTATAAAATCGATCCATCCTTCTTTTTTTTTTTTTTTTTTTTGAGGGGGATCCTTCCTTTTAATGGATCGAAAATTATATGGATATCAATTTAAGATACGATTCTTAATATATATAATCAAGACATATAAAGGTCTAGTCATGTGATTGTGGACAACGTAGTTTAAACTTAATTATTAAGTATCTAATTTGATTGGACAAATTTCACACGTAAATTAATTGAATATACAAATTAATTCCTCAATTCCAACCACGAATCATGTGACTAGCTACATAGCTTTCTTTAATGAACTCTTATTATTGTTAGTACCAGTGTCACATATATATTCCTAGTCATTTATCATACATTTGAAGACTTATAAACTTATAAACTAAATGCTATCTTTTTAATTAATCATTTTAGAAAGTAATTTCCCTCACTTTATAGATCTGTTAACAACCATAAGACAATGTCGATTACTTCCCTCAAAAAAAAAAAAAACAAGACAATGTCGATTATAGACACGGTGTAGATGGGGGATTGACGTTGCATGTGGTCATACGTACATAACCAAAATAAAAGAGAGAAAAACACACGAGTGATGTTATGGGTACAACGGTTTTACAACAACGAGTATACAATATATTTTTAAACCCGTGGTTATACTGGGACTCATATGTGTTATGTGGACTCGTCGTCGCACAACCGTAAGATCTCTCGAAAGTCGAAACTCGAAACTCGTAGTGTATATATAGATGACATAAAGATAGAGATAGCTAGAGAGATGGAGGGGCAAAACCTCAATTTCGACCAAGACGGTAGAATAAGCATAAGCAAAGGCAATATCACCAACGGCTTGAAAACATCTCCACACCTTCTCTGATCCTGACACGTCCACCCCAACGGTCACCCCTGTTAATGTTGTCCTTGCATGTCCACCACCGCCTTTATCCATCCCACCATACAAATACAATATTCATTAATTCCCAAAAACAAATATTAACGTAATATATTTTGCATGCATGGACCACACATCAATTCCCAAAAGAAGAAATACTATAACTATAACGAGTGACACAAAATATTTAGTCACATACTTTGAAAATTTTATTAATGAAAACACTTGCCGGAGTAAAAAATGATCCACCAACTGGATTCACCAATGATATTTATAATTTTTTTAACAGTAAAAAACTACTATCATTTTGATATAAAAAAATCCCGAATGTTAGTAGGGCGTCGACCCTCTCCCTCTTGGCTTAATTAGGGTTTGCTTCTAAGAGTACTTTTACACCATTGATCCATGATGTGATTTTATCGCAATCATGCACTACGTACGGTTGTGTTGCAACATTTTTTTTTGTACTCTTGATTTTGATGGAGTAATATATCATGATAAAGTGTGTCAACTTGTTCCATCGTAATCAATTGTGTAAATATATATATATATATTGTGTCATCTATTACGATACGATCGTTGTAAGAGTAACATCACCTTTTACAAAATATATATATCTAGAGTTCAATACATTAGTCTTTTGAACAGAAAAACTGGCCAACAAGACATTGATCCAAAGGTGCTGTGGTTGTTAAACCGAAGGTTCCGGATTCGCGTTCTAGTAGGGACAGTGTGTGGATATTTCGTATTCGTAAAAAAATTATAGAAAATCTGTAGGTTATGTGGTACATATACTATAGAATTTGAATATTGTTATTATATATTATAAATCTGAGTATCTAAATATCTAATGCAATGCAAGTCCTTTTATTAATTAATTATAATGTTTTTAATTTTTACCTGCAACTTTGGCAATGGAGAGACCCAAACCAATGGAAGAGTAGGCAAAGGACATGACCGCAGCCAGAATTGATAGCCAAGACAGTTTATGAAAATTTGGTATTTGACTTAGACATATCTGTATTGCACCAAATATTATCATTGATGGATTATTTGATATGTTGCACTTCGCATCATCACCATGTTTGTGGAAACAATTTGACCTTTTCACAGCCCTGTGAATGATGTAATAATACACAAAATATTACATTTATATATAATTTCATTATTTCTATATATCATTATCAAAATACATTACAATTTCTATCATTATGATATATATCATCCATGGTTAATTGTCCGACATGACATTTGATATGGAAAAAAAAATGACATTTGATTTGAAATAAAAGATTCATGCGGCACTTGTACTGTATATCTCTTTTTGTCACTCATAATTATAAGTAACACTAAAAAGTGGATTACTAACAAGACATAGCAATGACGCGTCTCCAGGATTTTTAACATAGGATCGCAAATTGTTAAAAAGAAATTATCTTCCAACACAGGTTTGTACATTCAATTTTATATATATCTAATTACGAGTCAAGTCAAAACAATAAATGACGGGTAAATACATAAAAATTAATAAATCAATTTCACTCACATACATTAGTTAGTCAGTAATTTTGTGGTGGTCATAGACCAAATAGTTGGACCACTAATACATTGAGGTTCCACAAAAAAATCTCTTAAATCTTATTGGTTGACATACCAAATAGAATTTGGTACTGGACTATAATAAAATTTGCTTTAGTTAATAGTATTTTTTTTTAAGAGAGTTGGCCGTCCACCTGTCACAAGGGTGGAGCCGCTTCTGACCGTGTCATTTATTATGCACAATAAAGGCTATAAAATGATGCACTTTTGGAACTTGATAATAAAAAATTGAATCAAAACGACATTATAATTTTTTTTCCAAAAGAGCACCATTTTATAGCCTTTATTGTAACACACATGCTATGAAATAAATCCTTTTTTTTTATTAACAATTTCCAAAAGGGCATCATTTGAATTTGTAACACACATGCTATGAAATAAATCCTTTTTTTTTTTTTTTTTTTGGACAAAAAGAAAATAGTAAATTCGGGTACTCACACCATACTGATAGATGCAGTTATTGTGTAGCCAATTGTAATCCCAATAAGATTTGCATATTGAGCTAACCCACATAACTGGACTTTTGCTCCACCTACATTAAAAATAAAAAATAAAAATCCAGTCAAAATTAAATGGTTTTCTAATTTTAAATTTACAGTATTATGCAGCATTTTAATCATTTCGGTTTGGTGGCCATTGTGTATATAGATCGATTATCAACTATTAAAATCAAAATTGAGGACCCACCTTTCATGGAATTTGTGGGAATTTGATGATCTATAAACCGTCCCTAACGAACGATCGGCTCATGTTTAATTGAGCATGATGAATCATTTCGTGGTCATTAACAATCATAAGATTTCATTTACCATATATATTATATTTGAGACTTGGGATTTAGCCAGTGAAAATAAATCAAAATAATGTGGGGTGGCCGGAAATAGTACCTAAATGAGAGCGGACAACATCCATGTAAGTGTAATTTCTTTTCCCATCGGTGGGTCCCGGAGACCTATAGCAGTCAGCAAGTAATCTTGAAGTGAAATATGTTATGAACGAAAAGGCGACGAGAACCGCCGGTCCGGCCACCCAACCCAACTGCGCAATAGCCCATGACAGTGAAAGTACACCGGAACCGATCACTGCTGTGATGATATGTGCACTTGCAGTCATCAATGTTCCTGCAAATTCAATTTTCAAAGCCAATCAAAATAACAAATTAAATATATAAAAAAAATATACTTTAACAACACCAATCATGATGGGAGTCATTGGCCCATATATATCTATCAATCAATATGTCTTACGTTATTCGCCTACAACAACAATAAAATGCTCGTAAGACAACACATTTTTACATCCTATTTTGTCGTGCCAATTAATTAGCATTTCTCATCAATGGGTTTTTGTATACAGTTGTGCAAAAGTACGTGTGTAGTATTCTACAATGGTGTTCTTGTCAGAGGTTTAAGTACGATGCACAGTAATATTTTTTTTTTTGAAATTTCTAAAATTAAGAGAGATTTTGAAAATATTTACGATATATATCTATTGCAAGTGCTTTAAATACAAGATCTTACCGGTTCTTTTCTCACGACCATCATCATCGAAGCTCTTGAGATCATTGTCTATTGCTGCTTCTGGGTTTTGCTCCATGTACATGGGCTTGTTTTTCTGAAACTCATTCTTCATCTCTCTTTCTTTTTGAGTAATTAATTAATTTCAAATGAATTAGTTAATAGTCTGCAGAAAGATCTTAAACACTTAGTGTGAGACTGTGTATGCCACAGTGGTGTTGTTGTAGTTTTGAGAGTATGGAAGTTTAAAGAGAGAAAACAGAGGTTTTAAAGGAGAATTCAGAAAGTGGAGAGAAGAAAAGATTATTCAATACGTCAAAAACACTTTCTGATATTATGACAACAGTGATATATATATCAAACAATGAAGAGATAAATGATGGTATTTAAAAACACATAAAGATGTAGTTTAAAGAATAGATAGGTTGAAATAATACTTGATATAATGTACAAATGTTAAAAACCATAAAATTCATGTAATAATTGACATTTAGTTCATGGTAAAAAGGACAAATAATAATTTCCCTGGACGATTATGTCCTTTTCACGTGATATAAATCATTATATGCAGTGGTTAAAAATGAAATTCAAATGTTCCCGTTTATCATTAGCCATTTTTATATCTATAAATTAGCCATTATCTCTTACATCAACATTTTAGTATAAATATGGAATGTAGTCTATATGGGATGTATCATATACTACCTCCGGTCCAAAATATAAGTCACCGTTAACTTTGGCACGCATATTAAAAAGGTGATAACTAATCGAATTTTTACACTATCATGACGAAATTACCCATTGTTTACACTGCAATTGACTGAACAAGGGCTAGAGGGTGCAATTGACTGAACAAGGGCTAGAAGGTAATTTCGTCAAGATAGTGTAAAAATTCGATTAGTTATCGCCTCCTTAATATGCGTGTCAAAGTCAACGGTGACTTATATTTTGGACCGGAGGTAGTATATATACTAGTAAAACGGGACTCCGTGCAACGCACAGAGTGCCCATGCTAGATGTTTACCTTAATGTCAAAAACTATTAAATAGAAAATACATTTTAACTAAAATATCACTCCACACATTTTAAGTATAACACAATATAAATGACGAAATTTAGTCGGCATTGATATTATACAACAAATTATGATGTCAATTATTTAACATGACGACAATTAGACAAATATTTTCGACTTATTTACATAGACACCTGATACAAAAAACAAAAGTTCCAAACTATATTTAACACCCATCAATAAAATACATTTACCATGGTATTAGTAAAAATTGGCCTTTATCCACACTAAAACTAACTAACGACGTACCCATGCTAAAAGTTTGAATTTATTTGACGATATTAAATACGAAGAAATGTAGCATGTAACGAACAGTTCAGAACGCAATTTTTAAGCGCGAAAAATAAAACATTTTACGTCGATCTCCCTTCAGCAATCGAGATGGTTAATAGATCGAAAGAAAGAGGAAAGGAAGAGGTAGAGGGTAGAGAGTAGAGGCTTAATCACTTTTTTAATTTATGTATTTTCTCAAACGCGACATAGTAATTGAAAAAGAAATCTGGGAAAAAAAAATTTAAAATCCGATGAACAGTAAATAAGCCTACGAAGTTGAAAAATAATATTTAAAAGCGGAAATAGTATTAAAATATGTATTCGAAATGTAACTACGACATATTAAAAAAAATTGATTTCGGCAACTGCGACATATAAATAGGAACGGATGGAGTAATAAAATATTAATGTTATGTTTGTTTCCTTCGTCGAGAAGTATAGCCAAATATATAAAATAAAACAAATAAAAAGAAGGGGTGCGTGGGGTTGTTTCCGATCCATTTTTCTTCTCACTAATGATTTTGGTGTCTATCTCGAGAGGGTTGTGTGGTTCAGACACAAAGCAAAATAATATGTAATTAAATTGGAATCGGATACATCTTAAGCGCAACACACATAATAAAATTAAATTAAGGCTAATATGCAGATTTAAAAAAAAATTGGGAAAAAAAAAAAAAACAATGAACGTAAAATGCATGGGCGATGAACAGTAGAAAAAGTTTGGACGCTGGGCCGATGAACAGTATTTTAAAAATAAAAAAAATGTTGGGCCTTTGGGCTGATGAACAATTAAATGATGAACCAATAAAAAAAAACATGTGTCACTACCAAAATCCCTCCCAAACACTTTCTTTTCTTATTTAGATAAGAAGATATATATATATATATATATATATATATATATATATATATATATATATATATATATATATATATATATATATAATAATCAATATGATGTGTCGTACATACATAATTAATGGTATAAAATTGTATAATATTATTTGTTTTAACACAATATAATAATAATAATGGTATAAAAATGTATAATGCTAATTGTTTTAACACGATTGTCGTAATCAAACAATTTCTCACATTGCAATGACAACTAAAAATTTTATGTTGGTCCAGCCACAAATATAATATGAAATTCTCTATCTAGTAAAATTTTATTGATGTATTGTGCAACCCCTGGTTGTGTCTAAAAAAGAATGTCTTTTTAAATTGTTTCCTATTATTTTAAAAGATGCAACATTGCTTATATGGTATATTAGGACCACCATAAAATGACAACGATCGGTTGTTCTATTGCATACGGTGTTGTATATGTACACTTAATCATATGATGTATGTGTCTTTATATTTAACTTCAAATTGTTTAAAGTTTTCCAATACACTTAGCGAAATGTTTGAATTTGTGATTGTTCATAAAAATGCAGCATTTGTCAGCGTCATTAATAAACTTGACACTTCGGTAAATATTGTGATAACGAAACCAAAAAAAATTGATACTCGCTACAGGTATTGCGGAATGATATGTAATAAATTTGACACTCCAATAAATATTGTCATAACAAAACGTAAAAAAAGGGATACAAGTTGCGGGTATTGTGGAATGATCATACCACACGGAACACGATTTTATTTTAATTTAAAAAGGTTGCGAGTATTGTGGAAAGATGTCAACCTTCGATACACAGAGGCTCTATCCATTTTTCATTCAAAAAGGTTAAGAAAGATGTCGAACATTCGACTTGCTTAGGAAACATACGATTTATCTACTTTTTTGATGCTCTATCCACTTTTCATTCAAGAAGGTTAATCTTTCAAAAAAATGTTAATAATTTAAAAAGCATATATGGAAAGATTACGCTATCCACTTTTTGACGCTCTATTCACTTTCTATTCAAGAAGGTTAAAGATTCAAAAACGCTCTATCCACCTTTTTGACGCTCTATCCAATTTTTCATTCAAGAATGTAACGCCCCTAGGCCCGGGGTCAGTGACGCCCCGTCCCAGACACCGAGTCCTTATCCGGAAAGAACGTCCGGCACGCATAAATCAAAGAAGTATATATACGTAAGCCTACGTCATCATACATTAATATCAATTACAAAGCGGAAGACTTAAAAGAACAACTCGGGAATGTCAAACGACAAACAAAACAGATCGATGAAAGTTCCAAATTAAGTCTAAGAACATCCTCAAAAGAAACAATAGAATTAAATGTTGTCTAAACTATTACAATCCCAAATAAAAAAAAGATAAAACGGGAAGCTAAAAGTCTAGTGGCATCTCAAACGTTAAACGTTTACAATTCCAAGGTATTATTGAAACAATGAAAAGTAAAATAAACTTCATCTCGAACTCCAAGCTCAAACGTCTGCATCTTGACTATCGTCATAGCCAAACTCATCTACCTGCCAATCTTCTCGGGGTGGGTACAATAAGGAAAGGGGGTAAGTACATTTTGTACTCAGTAATGGGTAGAATACCGGTAACACGTATTGATCTACACATCTACCACATATGTTGCATTAAAATACACTCCCCTCTGCTAGGTCTGTTAGCACCATCACGAGCAATTATGTATGTTACATTGTAATTCAAGGACACAATGCCCGAATGATGGGTATGTACGGGACATATTCAAGACTCATACGTATGCACGGATGGTTCCGTGTGGAACATTTCCCAAACCCGAATATTGTCCGTTACGTATGAGAAATGATTCAATGCGCGAAATCATAAATGTGCCTCACCAAGAATTACAACGTTTTAGCTTTTAGACTCATCACATATGTTTATTACGTAGTTAATCTAACCACCTAAATTTATTCACGTAAAAGGCTCCTTAGGGAATTCTAGCTCTAAACATCTAATTACACTACCTAGCACGTTGTAAAAGAATCATTGACAACTAAGTCAATGACCCACAAGGCCTAAACAAAGCCTTCCGGTGCTCCCACATTCTCCCCGCAGAGGATCTCAGTTGTGGTGTGATATGATACCAAGGTTACCAGAAGTCGATGTTAGACATTATCAATTAACATATGATGTTCATAAGAACATACAAACCACATCGTATATAATATCAATTAAACCAACTATATTAATAAACCATTTTTATTTTTTAGAAAAAGGATACTATATGTATACCTTTCCTTTTCCCCTTTTTTTTTTCGATGGCATTTACATGCTCCTCTTCTAAATGGTTTTTTTTTTAATATTTTTTTTTTCTTTTTCTGGCAACATACGAATTGAACCTACTGCAAATAAGTTTATATGTCCTACTCTTTTCCCTTTTTTTTTCTTTTTTTTTTTTTTTTCCCACGGCCTACACACATACAGAAATAGCAATAGCATTAACAATAAGATTCAATCCTATTTTCTGTACAGGGGTGGTTCTAACGGAAATAAGACATAAGAAATAATAAAAATAAAAATAAAGAAACAACATCAATAATAACACATAATTAAATACGGTCACCCAAAATCCGTTAAGGACAACCCTTAACTTTTTAGCGAATTAAGCAAAATCCATAGCAATTTGAAAGCAATCCAAGAGAATCATTCGATTCAGAACTTCTACGAACAACCTACGATTCAGAAACGATATAACTACGATCATACAACATTCTACACAACTAAAGCTCAGATTTTCCTCAAAAACGACCAAGATTCCAAATTTAGTGCTAAACTTGAAAACTTACGGAATTGAGAACGGTTAGTGTGGAAACGTTCATCTTGATGAAACGATGATTTCCGTCTTTTGTGGTCTGCCCAAATTCTTGACGGATTAGCTGCGCGATTGAAGATTCATTTCCTCCACTTCCTGACTCTATGCGTCGTTCTTCCTCTCTGCGTTGCCGTCTTCTTTTTTTTCTTCATAAATTACGTGAACTACAATATTAGAATATTGTGGGGATTATTTTCTTTTTATAGCCATTAATTTAAATCCAATAAATTAATAACTAAATCCCTTTTATAATAATTGAATCCTTTTTAATTAATAGCTAGGAAAAATAATAATTAGGTCACCGTAAATATCTCAATTACTCTTTTACCCTTGAAGGTTAAACATTCCAAAAAAAAAACATTATGGAAAGATTCCACTGATTAATGTCAAGAAGATTATTCATTCAAAAAAACAATATAGAAAGAAGGTTAATCATTTAAAAAAACATTATGGAAGATTACGCTATCCACCTTTTTGACGCTCTATCCACTTTTTCATTCAAGAAGGTTAATATCCACTTTCAATTCAAGAAGGTTAAACATTCAAAAACACTCTATCCATCCTTTTGACGCTCTATCCACATTTTTCTTTCAAGAAGGTAAATATCCATTTTCTATTCAAGAAGGTTAAACATTCAAAAAAAAAATATTATGGAAAGATTCCACAGGTTAATGTCAAGAAAATTATTCATTCAAAAAAGCAATATAGAAAGAAGGTTATTCATTTATAAAAGCATTATGGAAAGATTCCACAGGTTAATGTCAAGAAGGTTATTCATTTAAAAAACAGGTTAAAGTCAAGAAGGTTATTCATTTAAAAAAGCAATAAAGAAAGATCAAGAAGGTTTATCCATTTTCTATTCAAGAAGGTTAAACATTCAAAAAATAAAAATAAAAAATATTATGGAAAGATTCCACAGGTTAATGTCAAGAAGGTTATTCATTTAAAGAAAGCTTCCACAGATTAATGTCAAAAAGCAATAAAAAAAAAAGATGTCATTGCTTGCTTCCACATAGGGCTGAGCTTGTGTTGGGTTTGGTCGACTTGGCTTGGGTTGGGTTTTTCCATAGTATAAGTCAGGTTGGTTCAAGAAAAAACTAACCCAAACCAAACCGAACGACTATAAAACCCAATGGGTTGGTTCGATTTGGTTTCGGGTTGGTCTGGGTTGGGTTTCGGGTTTTCATCCATAAAACATGCATCGATCATAAAACTTTTATGCAATAAAATCCACACACATGTATACATCAAAATTCGAGTACCATACCATATGTTCATAACTATAATCGTTAAAGAAAACAACTTTTTAGGAAAGAAACGTTAAAATTTGATAATTAAGAGCCCAACAATATATAACAAACCAACAATATATAGAGATAATAATTAAACATCAATAGTCATACATAAAAAAACATACACAGATTTTTTTTTTCAAAGAAAGATCAAAGAATCGTAGACGAAAACCGAAAATGAAGTGATAAAGCGACGATATGATAACTACATTTTACTTAAGATGGAATATATATATATATATATATATATATATATATATATATATATATATATATATATATATATATAAAAAATAAAAAAACACCAAACAAACCCAAAATATTTTTGTCGGGTTGGGTTTTTCGGGTCAACCCAAATAAAAAAATAAAAAAATCATTTTCTATTCTAAAGGTTAAACCCAAAATATTTTTCCACAGGTTCGGGTTATTCATTCAAAAAACAATATACGGCCTAAAATTTTGTTGGGATCGGGATTTTTATTAATTTAGGGTTTTTATATCGGGTCGGTTTACGTATAACCTTTAAATTTCCAAGTCACATGTGTAATGTCAAAAAGCAATAAAAAAATATCCATTTTCTATTCAAGAAGGTTAAACATTCCAAAAAAAAAAAAAAGCAAGTTATAGCATTATGGAAATCTTATTCTTTTAATACATACATTTATTAATTTATAGTCAATATAAGAAAAGTTATTATCTTATTATTTTATCGAAAAAAGCAAATTATTAATTTTATCGAGGTTATTAATTTATCGAGTTTAATTTATTTAAAAAAGGTTATTCATTTAAAAAAGTATTATGGAAAGATTCCACCGGTTAATGTCAAGAAGGTTATTCATTCAAAAAAGCAATATAGAAATAAGATTATTCATTTAAAAAAGCATTATGGAAAGATTTCACAAGTTAATGTCAAGAAAGTTATTCATTCAAAGAAAGGTAAAAAGCAATAAAAAAAGATGTCATTGCTTGCTTCCACGTGTTAATGTCAAAAAGCAATATATAAAAAAATAATATTTACGCGCCGGGAAGGGGTCGAACCTTCGACCTTCTGCTTAGGAAACAGACGCTCTATCCACTGAGCTACAGGCGCATGTTGTCATTAATTAAAGCATATGTGTATATGGATTGTAAAAAGAGTTCGAACACACTTTTCATTCCTTGATATAACAAGTATATATCAGATTTTAATATAAAATAATCAATTTTTAATCAAAACAACTACATTGTTTTCTAGAAATATATTTTCAGTAATAACAAATGTTACATCATTATATACGAAAGAAACATATCTTAAAAAAAAAATTTGGGAAGAAAAATTTTATTAATCAATATCCGCCAAACACGGTCATAACATCACATGGGGGTGAGGAACTCCAGAAAATCCGGACATAAACAAGCAAACCATGTCTAGCTAACAGATACGCAGGGACATTCCCTACGGGTCGAACAAATGAAAAGGTAACAACTTCAAACCTAGACACGAGAGCCAAGCAATCCTGGACTAGACATCCCTGAGCTGTGAGATCCTCTCCTGGCCGGCGAAGGCGCGACACACACGTCAAACAATCACTTTCCACATCTAGCCGTTGAATCCCCAAATGCTTTGCCTCCTTCAAAGCCAAGAAAATAGCCTTAAGCTCCAAATATTCCACTAGGTCACCAGGGTCAAAGTGATACGCAAAAAAGTGTAGTCCTGACTCACTCGAGTCCCGAAAGATAACCCCAATACCCGCGCCCGTGTCGGTAACTGATGCATCCACGTTGATTTTCACCACATTTGCCAAAGGCTTCGTCCAACTCTCCGGTAAATGGCGGTTCTCAGCCTGAATCCGAAAGCTCTCCATGGCCTCCATATACTCATTCGAATCTGCCAGAGATCGCATACAAACTGCAGAGACGTAAACCGCCTGATCATCAAACAACGCGCCTTCCAATCCCCCACATAAGCCATACAAACCTAGCCACCTCCTGGGCGCCATGATCATCTAATAACCGCATAAAGAACTCCGCGAAGGAAGCAGAGCGGAGGTGCTGTAGATCCCCATGAAAAGGCGACATCCGCCACACTCTGTCTGCCATCTCACACTCAAAAATCACATGTCGCATCGTCTCTAAAGTCTCCCCACATGCCAAGCAAATACCATCTCCCATATTCCACCTCTGCAAACCCTGACCTATAGCCAGGCAGTCGTGCAAACATCGTCATAGAAAGTGCTGGATACGCGGCTGGACTGGAAGTCGGCAACAACTCCTCCAAATATTGCTTTCTCCTCCCGATGTGGACGGCCCCGCCACCGACAATGGCCTATAGAGGGAAAGAGCCAGGAAGTATCCTGACCAAACAGTGTAAATTCCCCTCTGGTCGTAGTGCCAAATTCGCCGATCCGGATGCCCTCAACCCCATTCGCGAAATAGTATTTATGTTTTTTTCTAAAACGATAAGGATCAGCTTTAATTAAAAATCAACTTTTAAATTTCTAGGTTCATTTGACATATCTTGCTCTTCTTTTAAACCTTAATTTCTTGCGTTTATCTTCTCCTGAGCAATCATATTTGTTCCCAGATTTATAATCTTCATCTTTTTTTCTGAGGAATTATAATCTTTATCCCATGCTTTATCATCTTTTCTTTTCCTCGCACAAGGTACAATATGGGTCATCCACAATATGTCGTGAAAAGAGAAAGTTGTTTACCGGTAGAGCTTTATGGGCTAGGGTCCATAGAAGAAAGCTACTCCTAGTCGGTCCTTTGAGTTCCCATATTTTATTCCAAAGTAGATTTTCACCTTGCGAATTTTGTACTTGCTTCTGCCAGGCATAGCCAGATGCAACTGTATATTGCCCTTTAGACTCTCCCTTCCAAGTAGCTCCCGTTTCCGAAAGCTCAAAACCGTCGTGTAAATACGAAAAGGCCTTGCAGAGCCCTCTCCACGTAGGGGAACAACCTGCTTTCCCCTTAATCGTTAACTCTTTATATTTATGTGCCATTACTTTCACCCACAAATTTATCCTTCGATTTATGAGATCCCGGACGAGTTTCCCCAGGAAAGCAACATTCATTCGTTGCATATTTTTGAAACCCGGCCCCGCTTCTTGTTTGGTTTCACACAACTTCGCCCGTGCCACCGTGTGTAACTTTACGCTTGTATCGTCATCACCGCAAAAGAACTGCCTGCAGGTTTTCTCCATACTGTTAATAGTAGTAGTAGGGAGCAGAGTGGTTTGCATCACATAGTATGGTTGCGTGGCCAAGGAGCTTTTTATCAGGACACATCTTCCGGCCTTGGATAAAACTTTTGACTTCCAAGCATTCAACTTATTTTTCATCTTATCTTCCAGAAATCTGAAATGAGACACTCTCATTCTCCCATGAATAAGTGGCACCCCCAGATATTTGCCTAGATCAGCAGTATAGGACATGTTCAGTTTCTGAGAAATTTCCGAGATAATCGTACTGCCCACATTTTTACTAGTATAAAATCTAGACTTTGCTGTACTAATTTTTTGTCCTGAGCACCGGCAAAAATCCTGTAGCACTTCTTCGACCTGGGCCTGTTGAGCAGTGGCTTCACCAAACAGAATAAGGTCATCTGCAAAGAAAATGTGAGATATAGGCGGGCCACCTCTAGATAGTTTCACCGGTTTCCATTTCCTCTCGTTCACGGCCATATTAATTTGGGCACTCAAGACCTCCATGCAAAGCACAAACAGATAGGGGGCTATGGGGTCCCCTTGTCTCAGGCCACGGTTAGGACTAAAAGCCTCTAGTTTGTCTCCATTCCAAAGCACGGAGAGCTTTGTCGATGTGATGCAATACATGAGCGGTTTACGGAGATGAGTAGATAGGCCTATAGATTTAATCACGTTCGAAGAAAATCCCGCTTGACACGGTCGTATGCTTTCTCAAGATCCACTTTAATTGCCATGTAGCCTTTTTTCCCTTTCTTTCTATTAGTGAATGAATGGACGACTTCCTGGGTGAGCACGATGTTACCAGAGCTGCCCCTACCAGGGATGAAAGCACTCTGGGTCGTGTTTACTAGCTTTCCAATGACGTTTTGCAGACGATTGCCCAGGACTTTTGTTACCAGCTTAATGATGACATTGGCTAAGGCAATAGGTCTGAACTGGCTTGGGGTTTCAGGCTGATCCACTTTAGGGATGAGGGTTACTAGCACCTCATTCATCTCAGGAGGGAACCAGGCCGTATCAAATGCTTTCTTCACAAAATAAATAACTGACTTCCCTACAGTTGCCCAACATTTCTTGAAGAAGATTGGAGGGAGGCCATCCGGTCCAGCAACCTTATATGTTCCCATATCAAAACAAGCATCCTCTATTTCCTGTTCACAAACCCGTCTATTCAGAAACTGGCGATCAGACTGGGATAGGGCCGTCAAAGGGAGATGGCAAGTGCAGTTATGATGATCATCTTCTTTGGCGTATAGGCTCTTGTAGTAATTTCTCATCATGTCCTGGATTTCATTAGTGTCGGTGCTCCACGATCCATCAGGCCTCTTGAGGGTGGTGATCTTATTTCTTTGCTTTCGCTTGAGGGAGGTGACATGATAGAAGTGGGTATTTCGCTCTCCTTCCACAATCCACTGTAAGTGGGATTTCTGGTGCCAATATATTTCTTCTTGGGCCAAAATGTCTGAGTACTCTTCCTTCAGCTTGTGTTCAAGTTCTACCAGGAAGGACGATGGGTGTTGTGCCAGAGATTCCTGTATTCCAGATAACCGTTTAATGCAGGTCTTTTTTCTAGCAAAGATGTTCCCAAAAACTGTTTTGTTCCAATGGCTTGCTTTTGACATAAAGTTCTTAGCTATTGCCCCAAAATCAGCCCCACTGTCACTCCAATTTTTCTCTACAAAGGATTCGAATTCTGAATGTTCAAGCCAGGCGTTCTGGAAAATCAGGGGGGGGAGGTCCTTTGAAACACCTCCTGTTTGTCTCAACCTGGAGAAGAATAGGATGGTGGTCTGAGTGAGTGCTCGTAAGATGAGTTAGGGTAGCATCTGGGAACGTAGTCATCCAATCAACAATACACCATGCTTGATCTAATCGTTCTTGAATAGGAAGGCCTTTATAACGTGGACCCTTCCAAGTAAATCGGGGCCCTTGGTACGAGATCCCCACTAAATCACAGGCATCAATCATATCCCTCATACTATCAACATTAATACCCCCAATAGGTCTACCACCCTTCTTGTCTGCTTGATCTATCACCTGATTGAAATCCCCAATGAGGCACCAGGGATGTTGCAACACGCGAGAGATGTGTTCAAAGTAGGGCCAATAATCGTTTCGTACTGCAGGGATAAGAGAGGCATATACAACAGACAAATACCAACATATCTCTACACCTTTCAGAACAGCAAAATTCATACAGTAGTTTGTGCTGGCCAGAAGAGTGAGAGACACTTTGTCATTATTCCAAAAACACCATATGCCGCCTGCAAAGCCTCTAGCCTCCGCACAAACACATTTATTAAAATGAAATGGACGTAAAATCCGCCAAGCTTGATCACTGCTGACTCTTGTTTCCAACAAACACAGTATATCCGGTCTATGTTCTTTTATTAAATCCTTTATATTAAGGAGGAAGGCATCTGAGCCCGCCCCTCTGCAGTTCCACACTAGAATATTCATGGAAACAGAAAGACAAAAAATTATAGAGGGGGGTTCCCTCTGTCAGTACCTTTTCCACCATCCGGGGGCTCATCCCTTAATCTTCATTGCCCTGCATTTCTCTGATCATCTTTTTGTTGCTGCCCTTTTTTACCGTCAGGAGGCTTTGATTTATAATTATTGTCATCTCCTTTTGTGTTGGCATTCAAATTTGATTGTTTCTGGACATTTGATCCCACCCTCCCATCTTTTGAATGCTGCTGTTTATTTTTCACATTTGATATGTCATGTAGAGGGCTGTTCGGATTTCCAGAGGGCCGTGGTATGCCAGACTCAGTAGATGGTCGTTTAGTGGGAAGGGAATGTGTAGTTTCACCTGGGGAGATATCCTTTCGTTTGGTGGATTCTTGTTGGTGGTTCTTGCTCACAAGAGAGTCCATGTCCATGTCCATGTCCATCTGGGCTATCTTGCTGGATGCATTAGATGTGCCTTCCTTAGATAACAAGGTGATCACCGGCTCTTTGAATTTCGACGCAGCTTCTTGCATCTGGCCTTGGATTTCCGTCACATTGTCAGGCTGCTCATGTTGTTCAACCAATTCCCCATTAGGTTCTTCTTCAAAGAGTACATTAAATCTGGAACCCGAACTGAACCCATGCCTACCATCATCACATGTCTCTTGTTCATTCTGCCTTGCAGTATGACTTTGGTTTCCCTCACGACGTTCAGAATTTTGCCCAGCATTTTGCCTATTGTTTCTAGATCCTTGGCCCGTATTCGGCCTCCTTCTACGGGTTGTTGCGATCATCCACGGTCCAAAAGGCTTTTCCGGAGTAGGACCGGGAAGAGAATTTGATGGTCCAGCTGCAACATTTTCTTGGCCAGGTTGTGTTTCTGTTTGAGTGGTAGGGCAATGTTGCGTTTTATGACCGAATCTTCCACATTCGAAGCATATCTGTTGTAGGCCCTCGTATTCAACCGCAAATGTGTTGCCATTTAGAACCACCTTTGTTCTTAGTACTCGGTGAAGGTTTATTTCCACGCATACCCGAACAAATTTTGCCCTGGTCGTTCTGGATGTCACGATGTCTACTTTCCCTGGTTTACCAACTCTTCTAGCCAGACTTAGTAGAAAGCTTTCGTCTTCAAAGAGTTCCATTGGCATGCCTGGAAACCTAACCCAAACCAAAGTTTTGAGAATTTTCTGTTTCGATGGTTGAAAGAACGGCCTCCACTTCATCACAGTGAGATAGTGCCCCTGTATCAACCAAGGTCCCATGGACAGGGCCTGTTCATAGTCTTCTTTGCTAACAAACCTGACCACATAGAAATCCTGCTCAAGATCAACGATATCAAGTTCCCCTGATTTGCCCCACATGCTGTTCAATCGTTGTTGCAGAATCCGGAATGAGACATTCCGGCCTAGCACCTTGACTATGACTGCCCGACGCCATGGACGCCAAAGGTGTTCACAATTCTCAACCGGGATATCTATCGGGTCATCATCCGTGAAATGAAGCTGCTTTATCATCTTTTCGTATGGGCTTAATTAAGGTCATTTATTATTATTGGGGCAGGGGCGGCTGCAAAAATTGTGTGACACGTGTCAGGGGTCGATAACGACACATCGTATTACAAGTTTCTAATGCATTATATAAAAATTTAATGTATAATTATGGGTCAAGTGTCAATATCTTAAAATTTTAACGGGTCAATGAGTAGATATTAGTACATAAATTTTTTAAATAATGTAAAGAATACACTGAATTTTTTATTTTTATTTTTAAATATGGGTCAAGTGACCCAAATGGTCACATACTGCCGCCGCCCCTGATTGGGGGAGGAGATGAGATTATAACCCTAGTTGATAATACCTTTTAAATTAATGCTTTAAATATTATAATTAATTGAGAATCAGCTGTGAGAATATATTTTTTTGACAAAACTGTGAGAATATTTTAATGCAAGTGTTTTTTGTTTGGATGATGAATGTACATTTTAGTCTTTTCAATTATATTATATATCACTATTCAATATAAGCCTTATTTATATTGTACATGTCAGATGATTCACGTAATTGCTGCATTAGATGTGTCTGGCCTCGCCGTATTTTAGTGTGTGACACTTAGTAGTTGGCTTTGATATCAGTTGTAACGCTTCTAAACCCCGGGTCTGGTAGCATTAAATGAATCATAAATATTTCAGCTAACTAGTTAAACTGTCGTACGTCATCGCTTGGCCTAAAAGGAATAACTCGAGTTGACGAGATTTTAAATCTCACATTTCTACAAAAAAATTTAATAAACGAGACTTTTTATTGAAAGATGATAAAAAAAGATCGTACAATGTCTTACCATGGCCCTCCTCTTATGCCAAATTACGTAGACGAAACATAGTCCTGCCTCCTTAAAACCTATGAGTGGCAAACCCAGTGTGGGAAAATCCTGCTCGTAGGAAAGAGTACAACACCCTATATTTCCATAAAAAGAAATCTCTCCCTAAAAAAAGAAATTACAAGAACAAGCCGAAAAGGAGAAAATTGTCAGAAGAGCATAATAATCCGCAGGTCCTGGCCCAATGTGGTAGTCTTGAAGAGTGCTTAAACCATGATCTTTTTTTCTTCTTGCATAGGGGAAGGTGGATCAGCTCCAGCCAGTTGTCTAGGATCTCCTCTAGTTATGTCTGCTTTGCACCCTTCATGGTGCTGAAGGGTGCTTCCTGGATTTTTCTCCATGATGTAAACCATAAGAAATGATGTAGAAATTCTTCAATGCGTGGTAGTTATATCTCACACTTCTACTAATTTAGCTATGTGGAACATTACAACAAAATTCAATCGTTTTAATATGAAAAATCCGGAAATTTAGTAAGAACATGTACCCTCTCCTCCCGCTTCATCCGTCCGCCTATGGTTTTGATTCTGTAGGTGCACTTGAAGTGACATTTCTATCGGGAGAAACTAATGAAGTAGTAACCTTCTTGAAAATAAATACCTTAACACGGACCCACCATGTCATTTGTATCAAAGAAACTATGAAGTAGTAACCTTCTTGAAAATAAACTTCAAATTCTATTGGAGTTAACATACACAACAACTACATGTTTAAGATGTTCAAGTGATCAAGTGTTAGATAAATACTCTTTGAGGCATTTTATCAAACACTTAACCACAAAAACAGCTAGGAGGTAGTTATGTTGTTTTAGAGCAGTTATGGATCGGTAATGGTCTAGAATGCTGCTATATATACTCAGCTGTAACATAGAGTGTAAACTAACAGTTTAAGACCTTAAAACACTCTGTTATGATGATGAAAAGAGTTCAAAATTCCTTCAGTTCTTGTTCTTCGTAGTTTGTCACTGTTCTTCAAGGTTTTTTTTTGCCTTTTTCCTCTACTTTCATTCATACAAATTAGTTTCTACATGGTATCAGAGCAATTATGAAGCTCTCCGCTGTAAATATTTAATTCTTTCTTTGATCCTTCATATGTTTTTTTGATTACTTGATGGAACTGTTCTGCTTTTCTGCTTAGTTCCTGCATTTCTTGATTTCTTCTATTGAGTTGTGGAGAATCCGGCTCAGAATCAAGGTGTTTTGCCTGGGAGCCAGTTGTATCTACACCCTAATGAGAATCCTACGTTGATATTGGTTCAACCTTTGTTGAATAACAAGAATTATCATCCTTGGAGCTATTTCATGAAGATGGCTCTAATCACCAAGAACAAGATCGGATTCATTGATGGGACCATCAAGAAGCCAGCTGTTGATTCTCCAGAATTTCAGGTTTGGCTTCAGTGTAATACCTTTGTTAAAACTTGGATTCTGAACTCTGTTATGCCTAATATAGCTCAAAGCGTGATGTATAAAGAAACAGCTAGAGAAGTGTGGCAAGATTTGCAATCTAGATTCTCTAGAGTTGATGTATTTCATTTAGGAGATTTGTTGGATCAAGTACATGCTATGAGACAGGGAGATTTAGATGTCACTACTTATTTCACGAAGTTAAGGGCTCTCTGGGATGAGATTGCTATTATAAAGCCTGATCCAGTCTGTTCTTGCACTCCTAGTTGTACTTGTGGTGTTATAAAGGTGTTTACAGGTTATGCAAAAATAGAAAAGGTAGTAAAATTCTTGAGAGGTTTAAACTCTGAATTTTCTAAAGTTTTGACACAAGCACAATTAATGGTGCATGTGCCAACTTTGGATACTGTTTTTGCAATGGCTTTGAATCTAGAGGATCAAAGGGAATCTGTGAATAAATTCCCAGATGCTACTATCTTGTACAATAGGTCTTTCAATCAGAATTCTTCTGGTCCTGCACTTGCCACTGGTTTACAAAATACATGGTTTCAACAAGGTTTTAATAAAACAGTAAACGGGAATAATGGTGGTTTCAAGAAGAATTCAGGGAACACTCAAACTGGGAAGAAGGTTCAATGCACTTTCTGTGGTTATATAGGACATACAGTGGACAAACGCTATAAAATAAACATGGTTATCCACCTGGTTGGAAGCTTAGAAGCAAGGTCAATATGGCGGAAGCAATATCAAAAGATCAAGAAGCTCCTGCTGGGAATTCTGCTTCTGGCATGCAAGATTATGACAGTTTTACTTTTTGAGTAGGGCTCAATACCAGCAGTTGATGAGGCTATTGGACACTCAGAAGGTGGACATTTATGATAATGTGGCAAATCAAGCTACTGTTCTAACCACTAACTTTGTCCTTAATGCTAATATATCAGGTCTGTCTATTCCTAGTAGTGCTGGTAATTCTTTATCTAGGATTATAGATTCTGATGCCACTGATCATATTGTCACTGATAAAGCTTATATGCAATCTTTTAGACCCGTTTCTCACATGCTAGTAGATCTTCCAAATGGTTCTAGTGTATCAGTCACACACATTGGTACTGTTTGTTTAAATGATAGATTAATCATAACCAATGTGCTATGTACTCCAGATTTTAATTTCAATATTATTTCCTTGGCTAAATTGACTGCCGACCCTACATTGTATATCTTGTTTAATCTTGACTCTTGTCTAATACAGGACAAGAAACTTAGGATAGTGATTGGATCATCAAAGAAGTCTAGAGGTCTCTATGTTTTGTGCACTGACGAGAAGATTTTACACAATGTTAAAGTAGTCAATGGTACATAGTTGGATGATCAGTCAAGGATTACAAATGAGCAAGTCTGGCATTACAGACTTGGTCATTTGCACATTAAAAGATTATCTCATTTGATCTGTATTGATTCTTCTTGTATAAACAATATGGATGTTTGTCATGTTTGTCAACTAGCTAAACAACAGAGAAATTCTTTTCCTTTGAGCAAATCTGTTGTGCAAAGTATTTTTGATCTTGTTCACTTTGACATATGGGGACTTTATAAACAAAAACAGTTTATGGTCATTCCTATTTTCTAACAGTATTAGATGACTTTTCAAGATATACTTGGGTTTTTTTGGTTAAAACAGAAATCTGAAGTTAGACAACAGATTCAGTCCTTTATTGACTTTGCTTTAGTACAATTTGGAAAGCATGTTGAAATTGTTAGATCATAAAATGGAGCTGAGTTTGATATGCCTGATTATTATGCACAAAAAAGTATTATACACCAAACATCATGTGTGGACACACCACAACAGAATGGTATAGTAGAAAGAAAGCATCAGCACATTTTAAACGTGGCTAGAGCTTTGAGGTTTCAGTCTAATTTGCCTTTGTCTTACTGGGGATACTGTGTACTACATGTTGTATTCTTGATCAACTTGACACCCTCACCAGTAATTCAAAACAATACACCTTATTTTTGCTACATCATAAACAATTTGATTATGCTGAGTTAAGAGTTTTTGGTTCTCTTGTGTATGCATGCACCACTGCTCATAATAGATCAAAGTGAACCTAGGGCTAGAAAATGTGTGTATCTTGGAGTTCCTAAGTTTACAAAAGGCTACATTGTTTTAGATAAACAGACTAGGGACATTTTTGTATTTAGAGATGTGCAATTTTATGAAACCATTTTTCCTTTACATTTGAAAACTACAGATACAATAGCATGTTCAGTTCCAATACATATTCCATGAGAAGCAGATGCATATAATCGTGTTATATATTCTCACAACAATGAGATGGTACCTGAGGATTCTACTCATGCTGTTCCAGACAACTCTATGCAACCATCTCAACATGAAACCAGAAGATCCACTAGACAGAGACAAGTTCCCACATATCTTAAAGAATATATGGTTCCTAGGACAAGGTCACCACATTCAATCAACAATGTGGTCACATATGAGAATATTTCAAACAATTATTAGAAGTCTGTACTCTTGACAGACCAGATACAAGAGCCTAAAACCTACAGTCAAGCAGTTAAGCATGACTGTTGGAAAGAGTCTATGCAGAAAGAGCTAGATGCTTTACAAGATACCAAAACCTTTGTGTCCCTACTCCCAGGGAAGTCGACTATAGGTTGCAAATGGGTATACAAAGTTAAGTATCATGATGATGGTTCAATGGAAAGATATAAAGCCAGATTAGTAGCAAAAGGATATACAGGCATATATAATAGACTATCAAGAAACATTCTCTCTTGTAGCCAAGGTGACAATTAGAACTCTATTGGCACTTGCGGCATCCAAGAAATGGAATATCTACCAAATGGATGTCAACAATGCATTTCTATATGGAGATTTGGATGAGGAGGGTATACATAGAGCTTCCACTTGGTGTCAAGACAGAGAAACCCGGTCAAGAGTGCAAATTGACTAAGTCTTTGTATGGCCTCAAACAAGCAAGCAGACAATGGAACTCAAAGTTGACTGTGCCTTAACCGAAATGGGTTGTTCACAGTCACCCCATGATGACAGCTTGTTTACTAAAGGCACATGTTGTAACTTTATAGCTCTACTTGTGTATGTAGATGATATCATAGCAACCAGCTCAACAATGAGTCCAATAGATGAAGTCAAACAAGTTTTACACAAAAGATTTCAGATTAGGATACTGGTGACCTCGTGTATTTCTTGGGGATTGAAGTTGCAAGATTCACTAAGGGCATATACATCAAACAGAGAAAATACATCATTAATCTTATATCACAGTATGGATTCTTGAAGGCAAAACCAGTTAACACACCTATGAATTCCAAACAGAAACTATCAGCAGGGGATTCAGAACTTCTTCCAGACAATACCATATATAGGACACTGGTAGGAAATCTCATTTACATATCCTTCACTAGACCTGACATAGCATATTCAGTTCAACAACTTAATCGGTTTCTGTCTCATCCTACCATTAACCACATGCAAGCTGCACATAGGGTTTTAAGATACCTAAAAAGTAACCCTAGTCAATGCATCTTTTTTGAAGCAGATAATGATCTTCTTCTAAAAGGGTATACAAACTCTGTCTGGGAAGGTTGTGAGGACACCAGGAAGTCTATATCAGGGTACATCATGTTTTTGGGATCAACACCTATTTCCTGGAATACAAAGAAGCAAAGTACAATATCTAGAAGCTCATCTGAGGCAGAGTATAGAGCCATGGAAAATGCTACATGTGAGCTTCAATGGCTTGTTTATCTTATGCAAGACTTGCATATACCGGTTCAGTTTTGTTACAGTGCTAGTGCTATGCACATAGCCAAAAACCTTGTTTTTCATGAAAGGACCAAACATATTGAATTGGACTGTCACATCACAAGAGCCAAAGTCCAAGGAGGGTTCCTCAAACTCATGCTTGTAAGAACAACTAATCAACTAGCTGATATACTGACAAAGCCACTAGACACCCCACTATTCAGCTACCTACTGGACAAACTGGGCACCTATTCCATCTTCAAACCATCAGAACACACAGCCACACAACAGCTACATGTTTAAGATGTTCAAGTGCAAGCCTCAAATGTATTTTCAGCTTTAGGGGGGTATTGGAGTTAACATACACAACAGCTACATGTTTAAGATGTTCAAGTGATCAAGTGTTAGATAAATACTCTTTGAGGCATTTTATCAAACACTTAACCACAAAAACAGTTAGGAGGTAGTTAAGGTTGTTTTAAAGCAGTTATGGATCGATTATGGTCTAGAATGCTGCCATATATACTCAGCTGTAACATAGAGTGTAAACTAACAGTTTAAGACCTTAAAACACTCTGTTATGATGATGAAAAGAGTTCAAAATTCCTTCAGTTACTGTTCTTCGTAGTTTGTCACTGTTCTTCAAGCTTTTCTGCATTTTTCCTCTTCTTTCATTCATACAAATTAGTTTCTACAAATTCACACCTTGTTGCTCGTTCAGAAACAATTCATCAATTGAAGACAAATTATTTTAAAGAAGAAAGAACTTTTTACTGCAAATTAAACATCCACGTCTTAAACCGTAATTATAATCTACATAAAACATTTTTCGTGTTTTTCGGTATAAATAAGAATATCCGCACAGTGCAGAACTACAGATATATGACCTGAAAATTTCCCGCGGCAGGCACTACTACGTAGAACGATCAATCACACTTAAACCTTTCCCCTAATGTTGGAGTGTACTATTTTAAATCATTGAAACTTTGGCCGAAAGCAAATACAGAGATTCTCTTTTGACATGAAAATCAACACATGCCATGAGTAAAAAAACCAATAACTACGCACTAGTTAAAATAAATAAGAAGACAGAAATAAAAAGTAAAATAAAATAAAAATGGTTTACATCGTTTATTTTGCATAGAAGATATAGTGAAATTTTAAAATACAACCGTTGTAAGAAGGTTTTATCAAGTGACATATATTACAATCACTTATTTTTAATCTCTCACATACGATAAAAGTGTATTATGTAAAAGAGAGTAAAAAAGAGAGACTCTAATGTATGTCATTTGGTATAACCTTCTACAACCGTTGCACCATAAAATTACTAATATATTCGATCAACAGACGATGTGTTTTTATTTCTTAGTTTTTAGTTATTTTCTCATAAAATATAGTATGAGCTAAAAGGAAAACAAGTTGACTTCTCTCTTATAATGTACTACCTCCGTCCCATAAAAAGTGTTCAAATTTGAGAAAAGTTTTGTCTCACATAAAATATCCATTTAGAAAACCAATACACCATTTAATGCTATTTTTCCAAACATACCCCTACCCTAACAGTTATTGTTGTATATTCATTTCATATTCCAAAGCAAACATTAATTATAAGATAGGAGTATATTCTATTACTACTAAACACAACACATTAATTGAGTTTCTTAATCTTTGTGAATAGTAAAATATGACACTTTTTATGGGACGGAGTTAGTATATCACAATATACGCAAATTTTAATTTGGTCCTGGTCCAAATATGACTTGATGATTCAGGACCAAATAAGAAATCACAAAAAACAGATGGCTTTACCGTGTAAAATATATATGCATGCTTTGGACAAATTTACCCTTCTTTTAAAACATTTTACTGGTAGCACAAGAATGACATGGTGAAGCAGGACCCATAAAACTTCTGCACAATATAAATTCCACAATAAAGTATGATCTACATACATACAAAATGGGGTTGATTAGGGATAATAATTACAAGATTTATTTTCTCCACTATTGATGGTGCACTTTTTATTCAACCCCACTCTTTATTTGCCTTTGGTCCTAAACCACCAAATATGCATGTTTCCCGATTACAACAGCCATTCAATGAACCTTTGAATGTTGGTAAAAGCAATTATTAAAAATTTAAATGGTAGATCACAGTCATGCCATTGACTGATCATATGGGGTGCTTTTTTGTTTTGTTTTTGGGTGGATGAAGATGCTTTAATTTATTTTGTTATAGCTAGAGAGTTCTGATTCCTTTTGCAGTTTATGTTTATCATCATAATATATATTAAGGATAGTGACTTACGATAATAGCTGTGGCATAACGCATTACACAACATACTTTTACATGTGTAATTATGTTGAGTCTTATATCAATCATTTAGTCGTACATTATTATCAATTCTGTAAATATATGTTATAATATATGTATGTTATGACAATAGCATTTTCCTTCTATTAATGACCATGTGTATTAAATATGAATCATCCTACTGTCACAACAAAATTGAAGCACACAATGTTAGATGTTATTTTTTCTTCATGAATTACATATTTTAGTGATCGTTTGAATTCGAGTTGTTGTTCACATAAAAATATAGGCGCATAACAAAACGGGAATCAACATGCCTGGTCAGGTCACGGTAGGTCGAGAGGGCAACGCCCTTTTGATGGGTCGAGGGGGTAACGCCCCTGAAAATCTAAACACATCCAGCTGAAGTGACATACCCGTACGATGCGAAGTGACATACCCCGCAATGTGAAGTGATGTACATCGACAAATCCGAATAGTTATAGAATTAGGGCAAAGTGAGATGATTATTTTCTTTTCGTGAAGACATACATTATTCAGATGAGACGCTTTTTTGCCTATATATAAAAGACACTCAATGCATGTATATTCAGTCAATTTGAAAATCAACATCAGTTCTTATAATGAGTGAAACATTTCTTTAAAAAAAAAAACGCATACCGCCAACCGTCAATTAAGTGGTAAATAAGATATAATCAACTTATAACATGCACAAATTTCCTCAATTCTTTTTAGTGTAAATTAGTTATAAGGCCGTCGTTAGAGAATTAATGATCATTTAGGACACTCCGAAATCTTATTTAGTTATAAGGACATTCTAATTTTAAGAAGGAAATTTATTTAGTTATAAGGACATTCTAATTTCAAGTGGATAAAGAAGAAAAAGGAAGGAAGAAAAAAAAAAGATGAAGCGCTGGAAGGAAAAAAAAAAATATGAAGCGCTGGAGCTGATGTTTGTTTTTTTTTTTTTTTTTTTAAATTTTAGATGCAGTGACATTGATGTCTGAAGCAGTGACATATGATGACTTATGCAGTGACATTGATGTCTGATACAAGGACATTGATGACTTATGCAGTGGCACATTGATGTTTGATGCATGGACATTGATGTCGATGCGACGGGACGTTGATGTCCGATGCAGTTGATGAATGATGCAGGGACATTAAGCTAAACAAGATCGTCAAATGATTCAAGATCGTGTTAAAGAATTGAGGGATTCCACAATGAATCCAATTATCAGGAGGGCACTAACAACGTGTGGCCATTACAAGAGTCATAGTGAAGAGTCTTTGTAGTTTCACCAAACTTGTACTTCTATCAATATTAAAAGCTCCACATTTGGAGAAATGCAAAACAAGAGCAAAGCTGACTGATGCAGTTGTTAGGTTTTATGCAGTGACATTGACGACTTATGCAGTGACATTGATGTCTGATGCATGGACATTGATGACTTTTGCAGTGACATTGATGTCTGAAGCCAAGGACGGAGCCAGGATTTGAACTTTGGGTGGGCTAATGGACTATATCCGGTTCGTCGGGTGGGCTGGATTAAGAATATTTTATGGATTGAACTGGACTACATATATTTTTTAGTGTAATATTTTTTTGTTCGGGTGGGCTTAGCCCCCCCTGGAGATACACTTGCCTCCGTCCTTGTCTGAAGCAGTGACATTGATGACTGTATTTACAATTAGATAACTGATGCAATGATATTGATGTCACCGCATATACAACTTGATACACACATTTGATAACTTTGTAAAATAACTTTATTTCTTTGTTATCTTTAAATATTTGATTGATGTTGGTTTATTTGATTAATGTTGGTTTAAATTTTTGATAACTTTGTAAAATAACTGTATTTCTTTTGTTTTGTTTTTTTTGGTTTAAATGCATATTTTTACAACCAAAGGTATGCATAAATTGTTACAATAACACGTCACTGCATAAATCGTTACAATAACACGTCAATGCATAATTCGATACAATAAGACATCACTGCATAGATCGCTACAATAAGAAGTCACTGCATAAATCGCTACAATGAGACATCATTGCATAAATCGCTACAATGAGATGTCACTGATCAGGGTTGTCAATGGATCGCGGCGGTCAATACATCATGGTAGCCAATGAATCGCGGCGGTGAATGCATCGGGGTGGTTAATGGATCCCGGTGGCCAATGCATCCGCGTAGGTGGTCAATGCATGACGGTGATAAATACGTCACGTCGATTTTTATGAAGAAAAAAATTGATTTTATGAAATTTATTCGGAAAAATATTAAATTTGATTTTAGAATAAATAAGACGAAAAAATATGAATTTTAGTGAAAAAATTATGATGATCCGAGTTTTAGATCAAAATATATGACCTTTAGAAATATGGTGAATTATAAAACAAAAAGAAAAAAAAAAAAAAAAAAAAAAACCACGCACACAGTAAGTTTTTGTTTTGTTTTGTTATATATGTTTTTTTTATTTATTTATTATTATGAACGTTTTTTTTCCCTCATTCTTTTTTTCCTTCTTCCTCTCTATCCACTTGAAATTAGAATGTTCTTATAACTAAATAAGTTTCCTTCTTAAAATTAGAATTATAACTAAATAAGATTTCGGAGTGTCCTTTTACCCCTAATAAGTTGAAAATCAGTCCTTTTAAATAATTGTCCTTTGTTTTTAATTTATTGTGTTGAGAAATTAGGTGCTTGTCTTGATTTGTAAAGCAAGAAATATTCCTTTTAACATTTCATTTTCCGTATAATATTTTTCGTTTTTTTAGCATATGGACGTGTGTATATGGGAATAAAATTGCAGGCTTAGACATATCTTATTTGTAGTATAAATCAATCTTTCTTTGATGAAGACATAGGAATCTATTCAATCACTACCAAATGTCTTTGTGCCAATAGTAATAAATAACGATCTAACATGTCCAATTTTTTCTCAATTATTTTCTACTTATTAGATTGAGATTGAGACATTACTTTTTTTCTTCCACAAAAGACGAATGTATTATTACCACCGGAAGAAACCAAATTTAAAACAAAAACTAGCCAGAGCTAGATTAGAAACGCGGTTATACGCCGCACTACGATGCGGCCTAATGTCACACTACAAAGTATTGAAGTATAATATATAAAATTAAGCTTAATAATTGTGAAATATGACAAATTTCCGACACTTAGAATTAAATTCATGTAGCCGCTCCTAAGATGACACATTTTGTCTTGATTTGTAAGTAAGAAATATCCTCTCTTTTTTAGAACAGTTTTTATCCTTTTTAGCATTTAATTTTCCATGCAAAACTTTCCGGTTTCGCATATATATGGACGTATGTAACAAAATAAACTCCTTGATTTGTATTTTTTTATTCACTTGTTTTTTTTAGGAAGACATATGAATCTATTAAAAAAAAGACATAAGAATCTATCTCTTGCTAAATGATATAAAAAAGGGCACCGTAGCTGATTCATCATTTACCACATTACATGTGTTTCACAGTAGAATCAATCATGTGAAAGTCAAATATATGGGCAACATGCGACCCAGTGAAAGTCGAATCAGGATCGATAGTGCGAGAAGTCGCATGTTGCCTCATACATTCGACTTTCACACAGTCGATTCTATGAAAATGGTATGGTGCGGTAGGCATTGGACAACGAGTAGATCATTTGTAGTGCGAATACTATCCCTTAATTACTTGGACTTTTTTTCCACACGTGTAATTTTTTAAACGACGATAAGACACTTTTTTAGTAAAACAAAAAAGACCATATCTCGCTAAAAAAAATGCGTATGGATATTTCCCGAGTGTTATACAAAAAATAAGCCGAATCAAAGAAAAAGATGAAGCCCCATCAAGGGTATCATTCGCTAAACAACCTAAAGAAGAAAGGTCCGTAGCTGGCTGAGCAAGGTGAGTGACACAACAAAGACAATCACTCTTCACTTTCAATCGAATAAACCGCTAGTTAGATGCTTCAAAAAGTGCCAATCAAGCAGATTTTTTGGCTCGAGATACTCTATTACAATGCCTAGATCTAGACGGAAAGAAAAGGAAGCTTGAGTAGATCCAAGGCTATCATTGGAGATAAGACAAACGTACACCAGAAGACGAAGAAGTGACTGATGCATCCACATTACATTTTATAACTCTGTTTCAATTTATCTACATGAACAACCTAAGTAGGATGAGAACGTAACCCTTTCGAGCTCCTGCAATAGAAAGGTTATGAACACTACGAATATGAATGGGTGAATCATCAAAGACTTCTCTGTTTTTCCACAAGCTAAACATACATCATCACCAATATTCCTCTTTGCTAAATTATGGTCAATTTGTTTGACAATCCTGCAAGCAGCGCCACACAAATTGCAACGTCCAACATCTCCTTCAAATATGTAAAAATAAGACATTGTTTTAATATCTTTTTTTTGTTTGGAACAAATATTTTTATTTTATTGAAAAAAGTGAATGAAAAGTTTCAAACATGTCATATCCTGGCCCTCCCCTTATAAATTACGTCTCAGATCATAGTCCTGCCTCCTCAAAACCTACTAGCGGCAAACCCAGTGTATGAAAATCCGTCATAGTAAGAAAGAGTACATCACCCCATGCTCTCAAAAACCAAAATCCCGAAATACAAGAAATCAGTCAAAATAAAATAAAAATAAAAAAGTGCTGACAACTTGAAAATGAATATTTTTCTCTCCAACATATATCTTTTTTTTTTTAAGAAGAAAAACATTTATTAATCAATATCCGCTAAACAGACGGGCAAAACGTCACATGGGGCCGAGGCTCCCCAGGATGTCCGGGTCGAAACTAGCAAAGCATGTCTAGCTAAGAGATGCGCATGGATATTCTTCATACGCCGAATAAAACTAAAGAGACAGATATAAATCTTGAAAGTAAAGCCAAACAATCATGTACTAAACAACCATGGGCCGTAAGATCTTCGACATGTCTGCGAGTCGCGAGACGCACGCCAAGCAATCACTCTCTACCTCGAGTCGTTGAATCCCCAACTGTCGCGCTTCCTCTAAAGCCAAGGAAATAGCCTTGAGTCCTATGTACTCCACCGGGTCCCTTGGATCGAAGTGGTAAGCAAAGGAATGAAGGACTGCCCCCTGAGAATCTCAAAAAAGAACTCCAATCCCCGCAGCCTCCGCAGTGACCGTTGCATCGCATTGCCCTTAATAACCCCTGCTACCGGCCGCGCCTACTTATCAACCAGATGATGAACCGAGGTCGGCGTCCGATAAAGCTCCACAGCCTCTACATACTCTACTGATGCCGCTATAGAACGTGTGCACACAGCCAGGGGTGGATCTACCCTTACTATAGGGGACCCCGTTAAAATTAGAAATACTCTACATTTTACCTATAGAAAAATATTTCGGACCCCGTGAAAAAAAATATTTACTGTGTTAAATATTTACGGACTCCGCTGGATATTCATTCTGGATCCGCCACTACACACAGCCGTGACATAAACTGCCTAATCATCAAACACTGCAGAGCAACACACCTTCCAAATCCCCGGCATGAGCCACACAAATCTTGCAGCATCCTGAACTCCATGTTCCTCCAACAACCTCGCAAAGAAATCCGCAAAAGAAGCAGAACGGAGGCGCCCTAAAACCCCATAGTATGGGGACACCCTCCAAATTCTATCTACCATGTCGCACTCAAAAATCCCGCCCCTCTAGAATGTTGCGCTAGAGAAAGGACGGACGACGTCCCCGCCCAGCTGCAAGGATGGAACTATCCTCAAAATACTTTGCATGCAAGACTTGAGCCGCTAATGAACCCGGACTAGTCAAAATCCGCCAAGATTGATTTGCCAACAAGGCCAGATTGAAACATTTTAAATCGTGAAATCCCAAACCCCTAAGATCTTCGGTAAACAACAAGCCTCCCAATGTACCTTACGCATGTTGTCAGTATCCCCCAAAAGAAACCCCTACTCGCTTTTTCCAGTTCCCGTATGAGAGTAGTGGAAACCTTAAAGCACTGCATAATAAATGAGGGAATAGCTTGAAATGCTGATGTAATAAATACCTCCTTCCCAGCAGGCGAGAGCAATTTATCTTTCCAACCAGCCATCCTCTTACGTATTTTATCCCTTAAGATCGCAAGCACCTGGCGTTTATTTTCCCTACCACCAATGGCATCCACAAATATTTGCCAGAACCATCCCCTAAAGGTATCTGTAGTTGTGCAGACAGAGCCTCCCGATCCTCCACCGGGACTCTTTCCGAGAAATATAAATTTGATTTGTGGAAATTAATAACTTGACCCGAAAGAGCACCATGCCTTTCAAACAATTCCACCAGTGTCTCCGCCGCCCTATCCAAAAGCTCAAAAAACACAATACAATCATCAACAAACAACAAATGAGAGATAGAAACCTACGGCCTCTCTACCAAAACGAATACCCCGTAACGCTCCCATGTGCACATAGTCATTAAGCAAGGCCGTGAAACCCTCAGCACAGATAATGAAAAGAAAAGGCGACAGCGGGTCTCCTTGCCGAATGCCCCTAGTCGGTACAATCCTACTACTTGGCTTTCCATTGATCAGCACCCGATAAGAAACAGATGTCACACATCGCCTCAACAAATCAATGAAAGACAAATAGAAACCCATATGCTCCATAACCCTCCAAAAATACTACCACTCCACTCGATCAAAGGCCTTGTCCATATCCAACTTCAAAGCGGCATGCCTATCGCAACCCTGTAACCCTGCCTGGAGAGAGTGAAAGCTTCAAATGCAATGATCGCATTATCTGTAATAAGTTGACCTGAACCAAACGCTCTCTGATTCTTCGATATCACGTCCCCAATCACACCCTTGAGGCGATTAATTATCACTCGAGAGATAAACTTGTAGATCGAGTACATAGGGCAATTGGCCGAAACTCAGTCATAACTATGGGTGTAGAAACCTTCGGGATCAATGAGATATATGTTTCATTTAACCTTCCTAGAGAGGCCCCATTATTCAAAACATCCAACACTACTCGCAGAACATCTTCCCCCACAATATTCCAGAATTTCTACAAAAAGACGACATGCATACCATCAGGCCCATACGACTTCCTCCCTGGCAACTGTTTCAAAGCAATACAAACCTCCTCCCTAGTATAAGCTGTTTCCAGATGTTGTTTCTGCCCGACATCAACCTCAGTAAAATGCAAACCATCTAAGTCAATACTAGAACCATTAGACGAATAGATAGCCTGAAAGTAGTCCACAACCACCCGTTCCATATCTATAGGCTCTTCACATGCCACCCCATGAGCACCGTGCAACAAATGGATGGTGTTCCACTTCCTCCGAGCTCCCGCTTTATGATGAAGGAAACGAGTATTCCTATCCGTCATTACTAGCCATTCGCTTCTTCCCTTCTGTCTCAAATACTCCTCTTCCATAGTCTGCCACTAATCAATTTGCTGAATAAGACTGCGCTCTTGTTGAGCCGAATAGCCAGATGATTCCCGCAATTTCCGCAATTCCTCCTTCTTCTCCGTGATACGTTTCGCAAGATTCCTATGCCTTTGAGAACTTCAATTACGCAGCTGCACATGGACCCGCGTCACCCGCCCTACAAGCGTCGAGGGTCCATGAACACTCAACCTCGCTGCTAAGCGGCCCTAACATTGTCCTCGAACTCCTGGTCCCTAATCCAAAAGAGATCAAAACGTGGCAACGGCGTCCACTTAGCTAGGCCGCGATCAAAAGGATTAAGCGACGAAATCTGAATAGGAACATGGTCCGACCGAGAGCTAGATAAGTGTTAGACTGTATGCTGCGGGAAAAGAGTACGCCACCCCAGATTGGCCACCCCTCTGTCCAAACGAACTCGAGTCCCCATACCATCCGCGCGTTTATACCATGTAAAAGGTGCCCCTACGCTCCCCAAATCTACAAGATCACAATCACTAAGGGCTTTCTGAAATGCAGCAATCTGCGGGAACGGCCGAGGGTTCGGGCCATCCTGCTCCGCGCGTGAAAGAACCTCATTAAAGTCCCCAGCAACCAGCCATTGGATGGACATCCACTCATTCAAACGTCGCAATATAGCCCAGGAATGCTCCCGTTCCTGAACTAACGGTGCCATAAAAACATGTGAATCACCAAGATGGAGTTGAACTACTTCGAATAACATCATCAATATGTCCGGCATTAAAGGTAGAAATCAGAACATCAATATCATCATTCGCACCCACACTCCCTACGACAATCGCACTAGCAAAACCGAGCGAACTACGAACATATTCAAAACGACTCTCATTTAATTTAGTTTCTGACAAAAATTAAATGGAAGGTGAAAAAGTATGTACAAGGCCTTTTAAAATTTTAACTGGCCGATGGTGGCCAAGCCTTCGGCAGTTCCAACACAAGATACTCATGGCGCCGGGTGGGCCTGCTTCTCGGCAGACTCCACCAATGGCGATTCGATAGTTTGTTTTTTTTGTTGCAGTAGCATCCTCTTGCTCATCCTCAATTTTCCTCTTGCTCCCAATTGACAGAAACAAGGTCAAATGTGGTTGACCTTGCCGGACCCCCTCTTGCTGCCGATACCCACGTGTTGTCCGCCCTTGAGAAATCACCAAATTCTGCACTTCCTCCCTGTTGCTCTCGTCCCCGTCATTTAGTTCCCCCATCAATTCGGACTCAACTCCAGCCGACTTGGTCCCACCAATATCAGCCCCCATCACATCAACTGCCATGGATTCCGGCATAAGAGCAGCCGGTTGTTGGCGTTCATCCACCTCTTCCCCAATGAATTCATCCCCCCTAGTAGGAGGAGCCTGCTCCAATAAAAGCACTTGCCCCAACTCAGTCCCCGCCGTCTCCACCCCACCTCTTTCAGACAAAACATCTTCAATCAACTTTGTTTTCCTTGTCGAAAAGTGAAATGGGCTTGAATTTGTGTTTGTGGCTTGAGCCGTCCTTGATAAAAATATCTCTCCTGCTTGTCTTTCTTATCTTGAAGCATCCATTCACTGCAAGTCCACTCCTCTTCTTCGTGCCCACATTGTCTTAATATGAAAACAAGATGATATCCATTAGGTATATAATATTAAGTATAAAATTGGGAAGGATTCTCCATAAATTGATATGTTTACGATTTAAATTTAACTCAAGAATATTTGGTCAAGATGCTATAAAAAAAATTAAAATTTAAAAATTTACAATGTTCCTTTAATTTTATGAATCTTTCATGTGCAGCAATACTGTTCTCGCTGCTTTTGTTTTTCTTTCTGGGCCTGATGGGCTGTTCTTTTAAGAAGACGATGGGCCGTTTCTGTAAGCCCAAGAGATCAGTTATTTTGAACGATTTACAGATGTATTGCCAGGTTGGGAAGGAAGTGCTTCAGATTCAAGAATTATAAAAAATGCTCTTAAACGAGATGATAAGTTTAACATCCCTACCTGTACATAATAAACACTATAAAATTTGTAGATTTTATATTTTTTATTCTTAGTTTTATCACACATTTTTTAAAAATAGGAAAATACTACCTTGTTGATGCTGGGTACATGCTAAAGAGGTGGACTGCTTGCCCCTTACCGTGGTGAACGGTTCATTTGAAAGAATATTCTTCAACAAATCCACCAAGAAATCCAAGAGAGTTATTTAACCTTCGACATGCATCATTACGGAACGGCGTAGAAAGAATTATTGGAGTTGTTAAAAGACGCTTTAAGATTATAGGAAGTAACGCTGAGCCTGCTTACTCATCTGACACTATGTCGGACGTCTTTATAGCTTGTTGTATCATACATAACTTTCTTATGAGTGTAGACCCTGATGAAGAACTAATTGTTGAGGTCGATGAAGAATTGTCGAATAGACCTATACAGTTTGACGATATAACACCAACCTACGATACCATGGATGTGCTAGTCTTGGTGAAAGTCTGAGGGACACCATAGCTGCTGAAATGTGGCATGACTAAGTAACATCGCAACAAAACCCTTGACTTTGTTTATTTCCAACATTCAGATGTGTCTTCTTTATTTTTTTTAATGTACATTTATTAACTTGCTCTCTTCTGTAATTATGACTTCAAATTCGATTCTTGTTTAGTTCATTTGTGAGATATTTTTAATCTTAATGATCCAACTTTTGTTTTAAGATTCATGTTGTATGTTATATATTTATAGATTTCATGGGGAAAAAACAAACAACCAATGTTGAGTCAGGAAAAAAGGATAGATTTGTTTGGACAACGCAAATGGATGATTCGCTTGTTGAAGCACTTTATACTCGATCAGCATGTGGAAGGGAACAGAGTTGATGGGAATTTTACAACCAAAGCTTATGATAAAATTGTCGAAGATGTACAAAACAAAATTGGTCCTAGCATTGACAAAGATAAAGTAAAAAATAGGATGAAGAGTTTGAAAAGCAATTTCAATGAAAGTTATGACATATTCAAAAGCGGATTGAGTGGATTCGCATGGAGTACTACTACTACGACTCTAGCCGGAGTGCTGAAGAGGAAGTTTGGGCAGCTCTGATTAAGGTTTGTATCTTATTTTGGTATATATTGGTTTTTTTTTTTTTTTTTTTTTGCATACTAATTCGATTATGTTCCATTTTCTTACCAGGAAAATGCAAAGGCAGATAAGTGGAAAAACACTCCTATAGGAAATTACAACAAGCCATGTGAATTATTTGGTAAAGATAGAGCAACTGGTGAAGGTGCCGAAACTGCAAAAGAAAAACGTAAAAGATGGGCTATGGAGAGTGAAGATGAGTTACTGAATAGAAATGACATTGTTTTTGACATTGATGATACAAACGACGATGTGCAATTTCTATCACCAAAAGAACGTGGCCCACAGATGCATAGGGTGTCTCGAAAAGGTAAGAAGAAAAAAGTCTCACCAAAAAATGAGAATGAAGATAAGATTGTCGCAGCTATGGAGTCTATAGCAGTTGCAGTGAATGCTGGTGTTGAAAGCCAAAATGCTACTGAAAACTATATCAGACAAACCTTGTGGAATGATTTGAAATCATGTGGTGCGCAACAGCCTCTACTTGGTGATGCGTATATGTTATTGACTGGAAATTCTAGCAAGCTGATTACATTTCGTGGGTTTCCTGAGGAAGATCGATTGGATATGCTGTTGAGAATGATGATGATATATGATCGTAACCAATTAATGTTTTTTTTAAATAACCGTTCGGTATGTTAATAACGTACTACCTATTTCCAATTTCATGGTTATTATCTAGACTATTGTGGATGTTAGTATTTTGTTGTTTTTGTGTTGACTCTGTAAACCATTATGGTGTTTGTGTGATTTGCTTCAATAAGATTATGTTTGAGGAAAGTGATTTTTAGATCTTTGCAACCTAGTGATATTTTTTAGTTGGTGTTATTTTATAGTTGAAGGGGAGCTTTGTTTTGTTGTCTTTTATATATATATATATATATATATATATATATATATATATATATATATATATATATATATATATATCAGTAGTTTTGTGCAGATAGCATCGAGGTGCTTTACCTTATGCATTTTTATCTCTGCTTTTTCTTTGAATGAACATGGAAGTCTAAAATTGAGAAATATGGAGAATCATATTTAATGCAATGTTTAAAATTAGAAAATCATGTATAATTTTTCGATTTCTTTTCATTTCCACTGATATTCCAAACACACTTTTAAACCTTACTTTCCTTTCCACCTAGTTCTATCCAAACATTCAAAATAAATTTCACAATCCCTCCATTACCTCTCCTTGCTTTTCAGACACTATATTTCATTTTTCTTTCTATCTAATTCTTTCAATCAAAACGGGCCCGTAGTTTAGTCATTTAAAGATTTTATTTATTTATTTATTTATTTTTGGTTGTTATACTTTAGTCATCTAACAATTTTTTATTTTTTTAAACAAATTTTACTCAACAAATTTTTGTTTGGGCTGTTTATATTTTTTTACTCTTGCATAAAAATGTTTTATGTTGAGAAATTGTTGGACTATGATGGGATTTTAACTGTTTGATTGTTTTAAAATAATGACTCTATTATTATCCACTCAAAAAAAAAAAAAAAAGACTCTATTATTAGTATCATATGTATGTGACATTGGCATTAGTTATCGTATGATCATGACATTTTATGTGATACTATGATTATTAGACTTATTATGTTTGTTTTATTATGAAATGACATTACATTATCTCTTTCTTATTGTGTTTGAGTTGATTTTTTTCTTTTTTTTTTCCCGAAAAAAGGATCTTAGATATATATTATAAAAAACGTACATAAAGTGTACTTTACAAAAGAGAACAATCTCAAGCCGCCCTACCTAGGCTAATTAGCAAACTAATTAAGATTTATAATAGATTTGACCCTACTAAGATACTTAGATACCAAAAAGCCTATTCACGGGAAAGACATCACCGTGCCCAAAAAGCACCTTATTACGCCAGAACCATGCGCGAGCAACAGTTTCCCTAAAGATATATTTCCAATCCACCACGGCAAAATGAAAAACATTGCCTTGAGAGAGATTGAAATCGAGCTACATATCAATCCTTCTAAAACCAAAAAAACGACATGCCAAGAAAGAGGGAGAAGCGTCTTCCAAACATTGCAAATCTAGTCACAATCTCTAACCGCGTGGAGATTAGTCTCGATACAAGCACCACAAAAGGGGCAGGAAGAATCAGCACCTTGAATGCATGATTTTTTTCTTATTGACTCCAGTGTTAGTTAATTTTTTTATTTTATGCTGAGTTTTTTTTATTAATAGTGGTGTGTGAGTTGAAAGTTGCAATCTTAGGTTGTATTTGCGGGTTGAGAGTTTTGTGAGTTGCTGGGTTTAGAGTTGTAAAAGAATCATTGTATTCAATCATTTTAGATGTTATAGATTCAATACCTATTAAAGCTCAGTGTTTTTGATTGATATAAAATAGTTAACCTAAGTTAACAAAGTCATTATGTCTCAATCTTATATCTTGGAGACATTTCTCACTTTTCCAATGTGGGTAGTTGCAAATGCATCAATAGAGAACTATGACAATATTTTCGAAATATATTCATAGTTCCCTTATGTTTTTTATTTTTTATTTTTACTGAGCTGTTTCGTTCACACATTATATCTTTTCAGAGGATAAAACACTTGAGTCAATTGAGGCTAACTGCAACTCCAAGAGAGGTCAAATTCAACAGCAAATCAGCAAATAGGTGGAGAGACACCTCTCCAATGCGCATGTTTTTCCCAATCAAATTGGTGTAGGATGAAAAGTACCATCAAATTTGCTGCGAGATGAAAATCACCGGCAACTATTGTTCCTATTTCTTTTTTTTCCTTTTCTTTTGTAGAGAAGAAAACAATTTGAAGATGGAATATTCCAAGAATATTCTTTTTTGAGAACCATTGTAGTTGATGAATAAAATTTGGTGTAAAAATTACACAAAATTGATGATTTGGTGTAAAATTTGATGGGCAACCATTGGAGTTGCTCTAAGAGCAACTCCAACAACACCCTTTTTCATCAGCAAAACAACAAATTGATGGAGAAGTGCCACATAGTTTTCCACCATCAAATTGGTGGGAAGCCAGAAAAATCCGGCAAACACTATAAAAAATGTCCATCGGCAAACACTGTTGATCTATTTTTGTTTCTTTTGTGAAGAAGGAAACAACTTTTTAATGGAATATTCCAGTATATTCTTTTGGTGTAGAATCATTGGAGTTGATGGATAAAATTTGATATAAATGTTACACCAAATGGATGATTTGATGTAAAATTTGGTATAAATCATTAGAGTTGCTCTAAGCACGTAAAAGATTATTACTATGCTTCTTAAATACGAGAAGGATGCTCATTTCATTTTAGTTCTTTATTTTTGGGATGCACCCCAAGTCAGACAGTGGCTTCATTTCTGTTGAATCATTATTCACTTTCTAGCATTGTGATTACGTAAGATTTTCTTATTGTGATTCTTGGGAATTTTTTTCAGGCCCTATTACGGATCTGACTTTTTTTTAGGGTGTTGTTTACGTACGGGGCCGTTTTTAGGTCTTCCGGACGTATATATACGAGATTCGATATTCATGGGCTTATTACATGCGTGGAATATGTGGTTCTGAATATAACATCAAATAAAGCTATGTACGGGGCGAAGCCCATTTCCCGGACATAGTACGTACGCAAATGAAGCTTCCCGGGGCTATTATGTACGTGAATCTATATAAAACTTTGCAAACTCTACGTCCGGGGCGAGAAGGCATTTCCCGGACGTACTACACCCGTAAATCAGTCTTCCCGGGCTTATCCAACAACAAAATAATTTACATACGCGGCTGGGTTTAGGATCTTCATAGCCAAGGCCTTCCCCCAAATTACACTACTAGTACTATAAGAGATAAAATCACCAGAGAAGATTCCACGATAAGTTGAACAGAACAGCCATTATATATGCATACTTCTTCTTGGGAAATATGGCACCAAAAAGAACATTTCTTTCTTGTCAAAACCCCAGGTAGATAGATAGATAAACTCCTACAGCCTTCTCCTCCATTTTCAAACTGGAGGTTCGCCCGTAAGAGCAAAAACCAGCAACTTCCTCAGGATGCGATTTGTAGGATGTAATATCGTCGGATGGATCATGGATCCACCCGATTACGCAGCGGAAAGTACAAGATCTAGATCTAAACAATCAAAACACATAAATAAAAGATCTAACCTATGAGGGGTTTAGATTACCAACTTTTTTATGGTGCAATTACTCCAAGAACAAAAGGTCAATCCAAGCTAGTTGAGATCCTAGTTGAGAAGCCAAAGTCTTCCAACGTGTGTCTCCAAGCACCACCAGGTGGATGGTGTTTCAAGCCGCTTGACCTCCTTGATATGCTACCGGAATAATCCCGAGGATTATCCCAACTCGAAACCCTAGTGTTGAAGCCGAAAATTCTAAGCTTCAAACACTCATGTATGTCGCATTATGTGTGTTCTATTGAGGCTTGGGAGAACTCTCTTTATATAGGAAAATAATCATTGTCTTCCAAGGATTCAATAATTAAAAGATAATTATTAAATTAATCCTTAATTTAAATAAAAGATAAATATAATATATATCCCAAACAAATTAGAATAAATAAATATATTATCCAATATTCCATGATTTATCATTTAACAAATAAATAATTAAATCATATATTAAATAATTATCCAAGAAAACAAATTTCTCTCTAATTACCGATACGTTTTCGAATTTTTTATAGCGACGTTTTTATATTCTTACTTGAGATAGGGTTATACCTTCTCAAATGTGGTCAGAATAATTTAGCTTATTCTGACCCAAACGTGGTCAGGAAAACATTATATATCCGGCCTCTAGAATGGTCCGATACGTTTTCAAAATTTTCAGAGCGCCGTGGTCATATTCTAACTAGAAATAGGAACGTAAAACGTTATTTTTCAGCCTGTAAAACGGTCCGTATTGTTTCTCAAGTGTACATAATAATGTCTCTTTATTCAGACCAAAAATTGGTCTGGAAAACATAATGTTCCAGGCTTGTAACATGGTCTGAATAATATACAATTCCTGACTCATTTAAGGTCAGAATGATATGTGTGTTAAATGTCAAAACGAAGCCCACTCTCGTCCTTGGAATGTGTAAAACATGTTTTGTGTGAAAAGACAGTCTCATTATTTAATACTCAAAAATGCGCCCCAAACCCTAGAAATAAGGGCCACACGCATTTTACACATATTGGGCCGAGTCCACGAAAAAATTCTTTTCCATGTATTTAATTATCTAGTCCAACTAAACAATTAATCCACATATCAATTAAATAGTCCAATCCAACTATTTAATTATAATTGAGGTGAAACGACGAGAAAACATATGCTATGTTAGGAGTCACGTCGGGGACCATGGACCCATATTCAGTAGCTATAATAAATTAAACAATATTATCCGTCAGACCGAACAATAATATCCAATCTATTAATTCCGGGATTACACCACCATAAACCTGAAACTGAACTCTGCCGAATATAGATAACTTACACTCAACCATGAGTTGATAAGGTGTCCACTGATATAATCATTACATACGCATAAATCCTTCATAGACTGTTCGTTTCGATTCGGGATATCTTCGTAAACCCTTCTCGAAACCTCTTATCCTTATTTACCATTAACCTCCTAGTGATCAATTAGTTCATAACTAATTAATATAATATGAACTCCCGGGATCGATCAGTTTCTAGGATTAACAAATAAGGGAACTGTCTGTCTATTTCCCGAGGGAAGGAATGGATTCCATATCTGTGATAGCACAGACTACTCACTCATCCTAAAATAGAGCCAACGAGAAGTGTTGGACCACATACTACGAAGTAATCCTTACTAACACATCAAACTCTACCCTAGTCTAAGCAGTTGTCTGTGATCACCTCAGGATTGAGATTAATCCATATATGATTATCTTGTGATTCGATAAGACTTCTCGATCACGAAATTATATCGAGAACTCAAATCAAATCGGTCCAGTCCTATATGATTATCATCATATATAAATGCCCTACTAGGTACCTTATTACCGACAGTCCGGATAAGACTTTCACACCTAAAGTGTTCTGGGCGTATTATCAGCAAATTAATCTTGAGACCCGTACTCAGATTAATAAACGCTACGGACTAAGTTAATTTTAAGTACATCTCACTAACTCAATTCTCTTGTGTATAGCCATACACTGAATTATGTGATTACATAAACGAGGTATTTAGGGTTTTTAGTAGTGTCTTAATTATAAGCATACATGCATATAAAATGATGAATTATTAATTCTGTCCTAAAACAATTACATAATTGTCTTTCGGGCACTACACCTAACACGATTTATGTCTGACGATTCTGAAAATCGTCGGGTATCAATCTGGGCCGTTTAATCTAGGGTAATATGAACGAGGGATGGTTTTTTTGGGTGGACTTTTTTTTGGAAAGATTTTTGGGTGGATTTAGACTGAGCTTGAGAGCTCATCTTTCAAGTTGCCTACGTATCTTGTTGATTATTCATGAATCAAGTCTTTCGTAATTTCTTAGGGTTGTTTATATAGGGGATGGCTCATCACTTTCCTTGTTCTACAAGGATTCTAATTCTTGATCCCTAAGGATAATCTTGTGTGTATCCCTATAATTTAGGGATAATTATGGACATATTCAAGTGACAATATTAATGTCATTATATCATAAGATTCTTTCCATATTTGTCCGATATTATTGAGCATGTGTGCCAAATACGCATAAGGAAGGCTCTGGCCGACCTGCGTCAAGCCCCCTAGGCCATCTCGACCTGTACTGTATTACCCGGCCTCCACTCTTTCCGAGCTGACCTGTGGTGGTAAGTTAAGAAGGGCCGAGCTGACCTCCCACCTGGGGTTCATGTCCGCTTCGGTAAGCCAATATAAAGACACACGTGGCGAGGCTTACTTCGACCCTCATCAATGTCCCAACAACAGGAGGGGGAAAGGGATTACTTTGTTGGCATACATGCTCCAGTATGAGACGGTTGATCAGCTCAGATGAAACACCGGTAACTGCAGTTTCAGACGAGAATGAAAATGAAGTATAGCTTCATATCGTTTGAATTGAATGCCCAGTCAGTAAAAATAAGAAAATTTTATTGCAAGATTAAAAAGCTCACAGATGTGTGTATATTACAAGTACAAGATGTTTCACAATCATACATCTTGTTTAAAGTTGAAGAGAGGCGGAAAGGGTCGACCATACTACACCCGAGGATGTTTTTTTCCACACATACTACACCCGGGGAAAAAATTGCGTATGTACTATGTCCGGGAAATGCCTTCTCGCCCCGGACGTAGAGTTTGCAAAGTTTTATATAGATTCCCGTCCGGGAAGCTTCATCTTCACCCCTACATAGCTTTATTTGATGTTCAGGGGCGCCCCTGTGGGGGGGGGGGGGGGAGGAGCCTACGTGGCCGGCCCTCGAAAATCAATGAATTTTAAAAATTTCCCACGAAATTTCAACCTAATATTATATATATACTGTAATTATATGAAAAATGAATGTATTACCTTAATGATTAGCACTCTAGTTTACTAGACAATAGACTCGGATTCGAATGTTGCTAGCTACAACAATTTTTGTTTTTTTAAACATAGAAATCAAATAAGTAGGTTTTTTTTTCTTCTAAGTTCCAAACCCATGACTATCTCACGCAGCATTTTTGTTTGACTTTATATATATATATATATATATATATATATATATATATATATATATATATATATATTTTTTTTTTTTTTTTTTTTGGTTGACAAATGACAATGTTCTTATTTGACTTGGAAAATTTCTACTTTTTTTGTTACTGTTTTTTTCGTAGGACGATGGTCTAATTTTTTTTTTGGCCCCGAGCCTAAATTTGGACAGGGACGATCCTGTTGATGTTATATACGGAACCAACGTATTCCACGCATGTAATAAACCCGTGAATGTCAAATCCCGTATATATACGTCCGGAAGACCTAAAAACGGCCCCGTACGTAAGCAACAACCTAAAACAAAAATCAGACCCGTAACAAGGCCTGAAAAAAAAAATTCCCCTGATTCTTTTAAACATGGGTTGGCTTAGCCCCCTACCACAATCACATAGTTCCGTCTATGGTCATAACAAAAATATACAGCATACTTTACTTTATTGATCATGATATAAGATCTCTTAATTGGTGTAGGTTATATCACAATCAACAATGTAAATTGCATTTTGTACTTTTATTATAGTTATTTTGTTGTGTATATATTATTATTCGAAAATGAAATGGGAAATGTTAGACCTTTGAAACTATAGTAGGCTCTTAATGGAAACAAAAGTTGAACATAAAAGTGTAACAAAAAGTGAGAATTTTCTCAATTATATAATCAAACCCACTTTTATGCAATTTCCCCCATGAAAAAAAGGTCTCCCTTTGAAGCTCGAATCAGCACCTCACAACCATAACATCATCCCTAATTCTTTATTGATGAACTCTCTTTTCTAAAAGTACCATTAATAAAAGTTGAATTAAAAAGCATTTTTTTTTTTTTTCTTTTTTTTTTTTTTCATTTTTTTGGAGGGGATAAAAAGCATCCTTTTAAAATAAGAGAATTATTTCAGCTTGTGGGTCAATTTAAAATTTAATAAATTAATAGACACCCCTGCGTTAATTCCATAAAGCACTACATATTCATGTATTCTTCAAGTACTTGCATTAGTCCAAATTACAAAAATGTCCCTAAAAAAAGTTACAAAAAAGGAATCATAAAAAAAGTGGGATACAATCCTACTATTTAAACGGAGGTTTTCGTCGCATTCGACTAAACCTATTTTCGTTCATGTTTAACTATTGGGGTTCGATTTTTTAAAATTTGCCTATCTAGAAAATCAAACATTATATTTCAATACAGTGTCACGGTATTGTTTTATCCCGTCTTTAAAAACTCCTTATTAAAATTAGCAAAACGACTATTTTACACTAGTTATCTCTCAAAATGTATGTAGAGATTATACTCCGTCAAAAAAACACGTCCATACAATCTACACGGTAAAACTTAAATTACAAAAAGCATATATCTCTATATGTTTAACCTTCCATAACTAGTGTATATACATATCCAACTCTTGGTTAAGAAGTCCCACTTATACTTTCCATATTCACTCCATTGAACCGACGCAATCGAGATCCTCTTGAGTGGGACATGTCATGTTTTTTGTCCCGAGACTCGTCCAGTGACATCATAAAGCATAAACTTATTGTATACAAAATAAAAAGTTTATTTCATCTCGTGGAGTACTATCCAACACATGAAATAAGTTTACTATCACTGGACGAATCAAAGAACGGACCTCACAGAACATGATCCAGACTCTCTAGAGACATAATCACAACTCAAAAGGGCTCTTTTTGGCTTCTAACATTGAATGTCTCTTTACTCTTGTTGTTCAACTTACATGAATCAAATGTGCATGGATCAGCTTCAATTAGTTGTTGAACTACTTCGTTCATCGTTGGACGAAGAACCGGGCTTTTTGAGGTACAACGTATAGCGATTTTGAGAACCTTAACCATTTCATCCTTAAATGAAGCTGATATTCTTTTGTCCAAAACCTCCAATACTCCTCCTTTTGTCTCTAGTTTTGAAGAAATCCAACAGATAATGTTGTTGTTTTCTCCATAGTCTCGCTCTACAGGCTTCTTCCCGGTTATTAGCTCCATTAGTACAACTCCAAAGCTGTAAACATCACATTTCGTGGTCGCCTTTGAAGAATACGCGTATTCTATCATGTTTATATACATATAAAAACTTAAACTTTTGATCAAACATATGGTAATTCAATAAATAAGATGGAGAAGGTTGATTACCTGGAGCCAAGTAGCCATAAGTTCCAGCAACAACAGTGGTAGTAGAGTCCTTACCACCTCTTCCCTGCAAAACCTTAGCGATTCCAAAGTCTGCAACTTTTGGCTCATAATCACCATCCAACAATATATTATTAGATTTGATATCCCTATGGATTATAGGCGGCATGAGATCATGATGTAGATATGACAGACCTTGAGCTACCCCTAACGCGATTTCGAATCGAGCTGGCCAATTTAAAAGGATCTTTTCACCATGAATAGCATCCCAAAGATTACCATTGATCATGTATTCATACACCAATAAATTGCAATTCATACTTGAGAAATAGCAATAGAGCTTCACAATGTTCTTGTGCCTTACGGTTCCTAATGTATCAACCTCACTTTTAAGTTCCTTGTCTAAAGCTAATTTATCTGGACTCCATAGCTTTTTGACAGCTACTATTTCTCCGTTTTTTAATGCAATTCTGTATACAGTTCCTGATCCACCATAGCCCACAATGTTCTTATCGATCATGGATTCGATGATTTCTTGTTGATCGAAACTTAAACGATAAAAGCTCTTAACTTTATATGATGAAGACATAGAATCCTCATGATCCATAAGTCTTCTGTTTCTACTAAACCATCCCTTTAAAAACAGGACTATCCCAATGATTAAAATCCCAACAGACATTCCAATCAGCCAGAAGCAACGTGTTTTCTTGTGACTATACACTTGGGGACAAAGTCTGATTTTCGGTGCTGAGGCATTTTTACAAACAGTTGGAAGACACAGGTTTGGATTACCAGAAAAACTTTCTAGCACACCCCCTTCTACAAAGGAAATAGGTATAGGACCATATAACAGATTGTTTGAGAAATTCATAGAATTTGGTAAGAGATTACTGAGATTTTCTGGGATTTTTCCTGTTAAAAGATTTCTTGATAAGTCAAGAACATTGAGAGATTTTAGCAAAGATAGTGAGCTTGGGATTGAAGAACTAAACTTGTTACCATTAAGAAGTAAAGAATTAAGCAGCTGCAAATTCCCGATTTCGAAAGGAATTGGACCTGATAAAAGATTGTTACTGAGCTCAATCTTTACAAGATTAGATGATAAAGAAATTTCAGTTGGTATTGATCCAGAAATCATGTTATTAGGCATGATTAATTCAGACAAGTTCTTAGCATTCCCAATGGTTTTAGGAATTGAACCATTCAAACTATTATATCCGACATCGAAAATAGACACATGTGGAAGTGCAAGAATCCATTCAGGAACTCTCCCTATTAAAAGGTTATGACTAACTCTAAACCTTAAAAGATTCAAACAATTTGCATAGCTTTCAGGAATTTCTCCAGAAATCATATTTCCAAGGACTAATATATACAACAACTTACCTCCATTGCATACATTAGCTGGAAGCTCACCAGAAAACTGATTTTCTGAGAGATCAAACCCGATCATAGGCGAAAACCTTCCAAGATTTCGTGGGATTTTTCCGGTGAAAAAGTTTTCGTATATAGATATTAAACCCAAAGTTGTAGAGTTTCCAAAAAAATCAGGAATTTGTCCAAATATGCTGTTGTTATAAAGCTGCAAGACTCTAAGTTTAGGAAGTGCCCATATAGAATCATGAACTTTAGTGATGTTATTAACAGAGATATCCAATTCTTGAAGCTCTGTTAAATTACCAATTTCTTTAGGTATTTCACCTTGAAGATGATTGTAATAAAGTTGAAGCTGTTTCAAGTTCTTTAACTGACCGATTTCAACCGGTATCGGACCGCGTAAGTGGTTTCCAGACAGTTCTAGATCAATCAATGATGTTATGTATCCAATTGATGATGGAATAGTGCCTTGAATCTTGCATGTTGAAAAAATGATGGTTTTGAGATTTTTCAAATTTGAGAAATTATGGGGTAGTTCCCATTCATTGAAACCATAATTTTCATTGAAATTGATGTATTCAAGATTGGAAAGATTAGTGAATGACATAGGAAAATCACCATTGAAATGGTTGTAAGAAAGATCCATTAACCTTAAAGACTGCAACGGCGAAAAATCGGGTAATGGCCCTGTAAGATGTGTTAAGCTCATATTGAGTTCTTCCAAGAAAGAACAGTTTGTTATGCTGATTGGAAAGTTCCCTTGAAGATAATTACGACCGAGTCGTAGAATTCGCAATCCGGGGAGATAAGAAAACACATTTTCAGGTAAGTTTGTAGTGATTCCCCATCCTGTAAGATCAATCTTGATTACAGTACTTGAATTATCACAAACAACTCCTTTGAAGGCGCAGAAATGTTGGCCTCCATTAGTGTCCCAATCAAGAAATGATGAAGAGTTCTTCATTAAAGTGAAAAAATCAGCTTGATCAGATGTCCCAAAATGAAAGATTTTAAATATAATGCAAAGGGTCAAGATGGTATTGTGTGCCATGATCAAAGTTTAGATTTTTTTGTTTTTGGAAGTAGTTGCTGATGAGAAAGATATGGAAAGAAGAGGTTTATAAAGGGTGTTGATAAGAGCATCACAGTGAATCCACCGTGACATCACACTTCGAGTTAGGTTTAAATGTATAAAGATCGAATGTTCAGGTTAGGTTTAACTATATAAGGTCGAAAATGGGCATTTGACCTATGTAAAGTCGAATATTAAGCTTACATTTGACTTTCAAAAGGTTGTATATCACTATAGAGCCCAAAACATAAATTCGTTGTGATGCATTTAACAAATGCCTTTATAAATAGGCGTTTTTAGTGACACCACGCTGAAAACAATCGACTGCCCGAAAATTGATTTCAGATATGAGAATTGACTACCAGAAGGTTGATTCTTAGCTTACTGGGTAGTCACTCATTTACGGAAAAACACAGAGGTGGTGAATCTAGACCACACAATTTCATCAACCCTGAATGTAACTCTGTGGTCAGAAATCATCCATAGGGTGTCACTCTACAAATGAAGATTTAATATGATGCCAAAAACGGTAGATTTAGTATGGTGTCATTAAAGACGCGTCTTATAAATGGTTATTAATTAGTGGGATTCTTTTGATGCACAAATAAAAAGCCATGATGGTGAAAAAGAAGGTTCTTGTGGGTGTTAGTGTACTAGTGAAAGAAATTTAAGAGAACAATTTTCTTTTGGTAAAGAAGCTTTTTGGCTTCTACTATTTCCATTCTCCACTAACACACTTTGTAGAGAATAATAACACCAATTTTTACAAGTATTAATATTGCATCTGATACTTGTTCTATTGCACTAACAATCAATAGAACTTTTGATTTGAAAACCAACATTTGGAATTTATACCTATGTGGTGTTCCATATATCACACATTTGTAAGTTCATGTGGGAACTTTTTTATTTAAGTTTTGTATCAAACTAATAGTTTTAGTGACATGTGTACAACATGACAATATTATTTTGTGTTTTTATAAATATGTAAATGTGCATTAAAAGTGTGTCTAATAAAGAAATTTTCATGTCATTCGTCTTTTGCGTCTCAGTCACTAAAGTGGTGGTTTCATTTTCTTAGACTATATTTTCTTACAAAATGAAAATTGGAGGCGGGTTTTTTTATGAGCCGAATCGGTGTCTAGCGATTCGGCGTATGCATCATTTGTGTCGAGAACACGTTATGTGTTGGGGCGGATCCACTTTTTACTTTTTACTTGGGGGCTAATGATAAAACTCAGTCGGGCACGTCTTCCTCCCACCCCCACCCCCACCCCCACGCTCCACATAAATTGCAAAGAATTATCTCACCGCACGTTAATACGACCATAAGATAATGTTTGACCGGGATATTATGCAAAAGAGTTAGTGTAAAATTATAATTAATTACTATTTAAGGGTAAATCAAGTAAAAACATAATAAATGTTGCATTGAAAATTGTACTGCCTCACATAAAATAGAACAAAACATTTTGACAATTGCCTCAGTTATTGTGAAACGGGGGAGTACTAATCATTAAAGGCAAAGAGCTAAGATGGTGCAGTTTGAATTGTGGAGCCATTACTACAAAAATAGTGCTACTATGTATCTAAAAAAAGAGTATGCCTGTTTTAGCTATAGGTGAAAAATGGGGCATGGTCCTTTATGTCATATTTGTGAGGTTGGAATTATGACATAAAAGGTAGAGATAACATCCATGATTGAGAGAAAAAAAAAGTTTGTAAAAGTTGAGGATGATGACTTGTACTTGTGTGTGTGTGTGTGTGCAGATAAGGCATGACAAAGTAGGGTGGGTAAGGAAGACACTTTGAGTCCATGACAATAATGCTCAAGTTCAATGAAAGTATTACAATCACTTTAAAGTTCACAATTTGGAATATATATATATATATATATATATATATATATATATATATATATATATACGAAAATCGTTATTTGGTGCAAATAACTTTGTAACGATAGTTGTATGAAGTGAAAGTTTCGTGTACTTTTCACTTCCCTAAGTTTACACGAGTTACACAATATAAGTGCACATCACGTGTCATACTAGTACTTGTTCTTGATGATTGAAAATAGTGAATTACACGTGACATAATTTGTAATAATATTTTGAGGCTTGCGGAAAAATGGTTTAGAAACTAAATGAGTTCCTCATACATGGTGAGTGTTGATGTGAAATTAGTATTTCTCGTTGAACGATGAGAGTGCGGGTAAGAATTTCCCCATTGAATGACTCAATTTAATAATATTTTTCTTCTTCTACATTGTGGACAGACATTGTGGACAGGGATGACAACTGTCTCACCCCCCACATTCCTTTCCAAGACAATCCCATTGTCTAAATTAAAGCTACTGCTAGCTTCATGTAGTATTTACAATGTAACTTCTGAGAAAATCCACTATCCCAATGTCTTTTTTGGAGTTGCGTGCTCTTAGCTTGTCAGATTATCATATCAGGTGGAATGCATTATAAAACTCCAATGAGTTGGACAATTCAAGTTGAGCTAACTTGAACTTGAGCCGAGCTTTGATGACCTAATTCATTATGAGTCGAGTTTAAAACTAGTGAGCTTTCAAATATCTATATCTATATCTATATATATTTAAAAGTAACATTTAACCCGATTACCCGGAAATTATACCCATAACCCGTTGATGACCCATAATCCTGGCATGAATCCAAACAGGAAAAAAAAAAAAAAAAAAATCTCCCACAAATCCTGAATCCAAACTGAAAGAAAATTAAATAATATCTCCTACAAATCCTAGGTTGAGATCCAAACAACAAATCCAATCGGCGCATAATCATCCTACTCATTTTTTTTTAATGGCATCTCTACTCATTTAAATCAAATAAAATTTGTATCCATTTTGTTGGCCTACCAGAGGCGTGGAGCTTTCTACTCCAGCCATGCTTTCTATTCTCCTGAATCCTGAGCAATTGTCTCGGATTTAGTTTCCCGAAGCAGGTTTCCTTTGTTTTTTTTTTTTTTCTTATGAAACAAAATGATCATTTGTGTTGTTGTTTCCTTTTCGGAAATTTTCATTGTTGCCTATATTGTAAGATCAATTTCGATATTTTTGTCCCTGAAATTGTTTAGAATTCTAAAGATTTGAATCTGAAGCATGGATTTGCCCAGAAGAAGGTCTATCTCGGATTGCATAATTGTATTTTGAATTTTTTCAGGTTTTTTGATACGGGAGGTATACCATAAATATGGCTTCATGAAGCAACAATCCGGTAGATGTTTGATTTTTATAACTTGGTTATATTTTGATTTTTGCTATATTATTTTGGTTTTGGTTGATTCAAATTTAAATATTGCTTTCAAAGGAAGGAGACTGGTTTTTTTTTTTTTTTTTTTTGCGGATACGAAAGATGCACACGCAGCACGCACACTTTTGGCCAGGTTGTTTATTTGAGTCTTAGAATCTCACTATGACGGATTAATAATGTTTTTTTTCTTTCTTTTTAATCCCCAAATTGGACGTTTTGGTTTTATATTCCACATATATTTTTTTTCTTCCTATTTTTGATTATTTATTTTCTCCTCAGTAACTTTGTTTCATTTGATATGTAATTGAGCTCTCTTTAATGGTGTTTTTTTTAAATTTAAATTCTTCTTAATATTTGTTTCACTTTTTTATTTTCCTGTTACAAGTTTTCCTGCCACTATGAATCATCTTAAATGAAACTTCATTCTGGTGAAAAATATTGCAAGTACCCATTTTACATGTCTTTTTTTTTCCGTTTAGTTTTACCTCTTTTAGTTTTTAATATATACCTTAAGATAAGAAATTTGGATGAGTCAATGTATACACGACACAAATAAGGAACTAGGTAAGCCAAATACAATAAGGAAAATGATTTTGGCACAGAAAATGTACACACACATCCCCCGAAAGTGTACATTTTATGGTCCAGAATTTTTGTGTTATTTTGTTTTTCTTTTAAGTGTTAAAATATGTGGTTATAACGTGTTGTGTGGATGATTTATGTACACTTTTTCTGTGCCTAAATCACTCTCCATACAATAATATGTGCAATGTACGTCTAATGCCCACCGATCTTACTGCTCTTTTAGGTAACTTGATAGGGAAAATTATTGTGTGGTGAGGAAATTTGGGGTTGATGTGACGGGTGAAACGATCAGAACCACACAGTTTAAATACAGAATGAATGTGTGTGGTTGTGGTGTCTCCACAACGGTGTCTCCACACGTGTGGAGACACCACACAAGTATTTCCTGATAGATAGATCATCTAAAATGTTAGAAAAGCATGGCTATTTTGTGTACTACAACACATATCCATGTACTAGCCCACTTTAGCCTACTCTGTCATTACTTTGGATATCATAAAAATATGTTGCTTTACAATTCATAAAATATTTTGAGCAATATGTTCCACATATTACTCAAAGTAATCACTAGGTTTAAGTCAATTTTGTGTACTTTGTTTTCATCGCTCTGTAACTGATATCAGGCGTCAAAAGCTGTGTAGCAAATCCAACCGAACTCAGCTACCACAACACAAAATAATATATAGCTGGATGGTATCATGGAGTTGTATATTTTTCAAATTAGAAAATATTCATTTTTTACGATTCTTGCAATTATGATGAATCGAGTTTTTGTATTTGATAACCCTTTTTCGTTTCTTCCCGTATATATGAATTTTTGGATATGATGTGAGTATGTGAACTTGGAAACGATCGAGCGGGATGGTATGACATCTTTGAAAGAAGATCGGAAGACTGCTTTACGACAATTCGATAACTATATCACGATTTACATGTGTTTTTATGGTTGCTTTGAGGTTTTTTTTTCCTTAAAGGCTTCATTTTTTTTTTATTTATCTTTACATGTGTTTTTATGATTGCTTTAAGGTTTTTTTCCTTAAAGGCTTCATTTTTTTAATCTTTACAACGAAGTAATGGTTTTTCTTTTGGTGTTGCATCATTCAGGTTCTGCTTCCTGGCTGCCCAACGAATGTGAGTTCTTTGCATGTAGGCTATTTTAGGAAGAGGTAGGTGGCGGGATTTTGTGGGAAAATTATGATGCAGAGACTCTATTAGAACGGACCGTCGGATGACCGCGCCACATGTAGAAAAAGACAAAATTATTTTGTCTATTTGTACACGTTACAGTCATATAACGTCCGTTCTAATAGAGATTACTGGAGAATTACCCGACTTTGTGACTATACATGTCAATTGGAGAGGAAGCTAAAGTTGCTGTTTAGAAATTAATTTGATTCATATGTATGGCATATTTTTTTTTTTTGAGTCATGCCTCATCCGATGTTGTGCTTGCAAATAATTACGTATAAATTTTCATTTGAATAACAATAAAACGTTGCATTCGTCTCTTTAAATGATAATAAAACGTTGTAATCATCTTACATAATCAAATTTAGTGCTTTTTAATCTTTCCGTATAGCCATGATTTTGTTTTCCAAGTTACTCCCGATATTTTATTTTATTTTATTTTTGAGAATTTACTTCCGATATTCAATAAATCATTTTTTATATAATTTTTTTTACTTATGACACCATGGAAAAATGACTAAATAATTTAGTACACATTGCCTCACATCTGCTGAATAAAAATTACAAAATTATATTTAAAGATAAACAATATATTTAAGTACCATCTAATGTCTCTTACCTAATATCACATTTTTTTATCTATCCCCGTACACATCATTAACAAAATGTAAATATTGAAGTACCATCTTGGTATCTTACTTAATATCCCATTGTTTTTAATCTATCCCCGTGCGTTGCGCGGGTTATTGACTAGTATATTCCATATGATAATAAGCATCTTATTTGCATATAAATCCAGTGGTCTCATAGTGTGAGTCTCTATGGCTTCGAACATATACAAATCTTCAATATGGACAAATTATAATATAAAAAGAACTTTTGGGCTGATTGGGTGGGCTTCATGGTTTAATATCACCCACGTACATTGCTAGAAGGTTTAATCAACAAGAACACATATAGCTATCATAAAAGAGAGAATCAACAATCACATATAACCATCTTTGTGCTTGGGGCAATAACGCACGTCTATTGCTCGTTCAAAACTATTTCCAACCCCCTCTTCGGCTTGGCTTGTTGAGCTGTTGAGAATTTTTAGAATGACTTTCTTTTTGAAAAGCCCTTGAAATATTGGAGGGCCGGCACTATGAGTTAGACACTCTATTTCAATAACAACACGGGATATGTTTTTATGTTTGTAACAAACAAATCCTGCTAACGTCTAGCCAGATTTATTTGACATAAATTGAGATGACACATAACACGGGATATGTTCTTTATGTTTGTAACAACGAAATATGGCTAACATCTAGCCAGATTTGTTTGGCATAGATTAAAATAACACATAAGCTTCTACTGAGTATATTGTTTACTCGATGATACACTTTTAGGCATTCATTTGTTTTTCGCCACGATGACACTAAATAATATTACGTCCGTCTTTAAATATAATTCGTCATAAGATTTTCACAATGATTAAAAAAATTATACATCATAAATTTTTAATTGTACTGCTGAAATACTATACAAATTAGTCATCCTTAAAATAATCTTTTTTTTTTAGAGCAAAAATAAAATTTAAAAAATATATATATATATATATATATATATATATATATATATATATATATATATATATATATATATATGGTCGGGTTCTATTGGCACCTTGTAAATATTTTTGACACCACATTTACATACAAATCTATACATTTGAATGTGGTGTTTAAAGTATTTTTTTTGGGTACCAATATAACTCAATTTTTGTATTTTTATTAGATCTTCAATTTTGGGCTTTCAATTTCTTAGTCAATCGGCCCGCAGTAGCTTATCCCATCCAGTTGCTAACATAAACTAATTCACCCATTAATAAATAAATGGACACAGACAAATATCCTCACTTTTCTTCTTTCACTTTTTTTTTTTTATGGAAGAAAATCATCCTTATCTTTTTCTTTTGAGAAGGAATTATCCTTCGTACAAAGGAGATTTCCCTCGTCCACGGACCTTTCATTTTGATCCGATAAAATGATGAGGAGATTAATTATGGTGTCTCAACGGTCTTTTATAGGTTATGATCATTACTCAGTGTCACAAAGAGTCACCATGATTTCAAAGATCTCCCACAATACAGCTGTCAGAAGTCGATCTTGTGTTTTTTTTGTTCATTCTTCACCCAGTAACCAACTGAGCTTACCCATGTGGGTCGAAGAAAATATCCTTACTTAGAAAAAGACACTCATTTGAATAAAACTTGTCATTTTAAATTACTCCCAAAGTTGACTACACAAGTTTTTTTTCATAAAACATTGAAGTTTAAAACAATTACTCTGTGATTGATTTAAAAAGTTTAAATCGATAAAAAAAAAAAAAATAAAAAAAAAAAAGTTTATTTCATCAAAGAAAATAGGTAATTTACATATATTGACCATAATTGAGTCAGTTGACATCAACAATCATGGCATTTTTATTTACGGCGCATCAAATTTATTATCATAACACCACAGCAACCTTCACTCTCTTCAGAATCAAATTTTAGCTCTTTATTCTGAAAATGTAGAACTCAAATTTTTAACATTTACAGAATAGTTTATTTCCCAAAATATAACGATTAAGTACATTTATCGTGGTGCAAATAGTGCAAAAAAATTATTAACAACTTTGTTGGAAAATTATATTTTCAGGTCATTTTAACACCTCATATATCAAATTCAAGTCGGGTCATGTTAAGAGAAATAGTGACTAGGATACTTGTAGAGTGCCAAATGTCAATAAATGAATGACAAGTGTATTAGTGGATTAGATGAAATATTAGTTTGTTATGTTTGTTAAGGATGACTTATATATTGTAATGGTGCATTAGTCACAAACCATGAAATGAATATTCTGAATATCTAAAACATTATCTTCTTCCATAATTTAACTTGGTATCAGAGCTGGTATGGAGCAGACCTCCGCTCCGCCACCATCTCCATCTAAACTCCCTGGTTTATCTTCTCAGACCCCGTTTTCCGGCCATCTAAACCAACCAACGACCGTCAAATTGGACAGATACCTCCTCTGGCGTTACACCATCTTACCAGTTGTTCGTAGCCACAAACTGGAAGATCACTTGTTTGATTACCTACCCAAACCACCAGAATTCCTTACTTACCCTGGGCCCGGTGGTGCTGTTCTCACCAGCAATATTCCGAATCCAGCTTTTGCAGAGTGGAACCAGATTGATCAACATCTCATGGGGTGGCTCCTGAGATCTATGACTGAACATGCTCTGCTGGAGGTTCTGGGCTGTGATACTCCTGCTCGGTATGGAAAACTCTTGAAGATCTCTTTAATAGTCGATATGAAGCTCGCATGTTAGAATTCAACGATGCCCTGACCAAAACCACCAAAGGAACAAAGAATATGGCCGATTATTTAGCTCTCGAATTCCTACGCTGATAGTCTTGTTGCTGCTGGGTATCTTGGATCCAAATCTGAGCTTATCTTAGCAACTCTGGGAGGTTTGGACAAGGAGTATGAAGCTGTCATTGTAAATATCACTACTAGGGTTGGATCACTTACATGGCAGGAAGTTCAGTCTCAACTTATTACACATGAAATATTGATTTCCCGGTTCAACCCTACTCAAACTCTGGATACGAGTCATCCCACTGCTCATCTAGCTGCAAGAGCCTCTCCCAAACCAGATAACATGTCTTCAAATCAAAACCAGTCCTCCAGAGGTAGAGGACAGTCCAGGGGAGGCAGATCAAGAGGTAGATGTGGAGGTGGTAGAAGATCCAATGCAGGATCGGCCGGAAGTGGAAATGGCACTGGTAAAGGCATTACTTGCCAAAGTATGTGGTAAAGTTGGTCATACGGCCAACATTTGCTGGCATAGATATCAAGAGGACTTCAACAATCAACCTCCAAACAAATTCACAGGGAAACCGAATCGGTAATCAACCTCCATGTCACAAGTCTCTCGCACTTGAGCTATCTAATGCCACACCTCGGTCGGTGGTGAGATCAATCTCATGGTACATGGATACCACACACTGCTTCTAACCATGTCACCAATGACTAAAAACTTAACAATTGCCGCACCGTACGAGCTTAAGTTAAGGATCGACTACATTGGTAATGATACTTTTGTTTCTCATGTTGATTATGTTCTTTACCTAATACATTCTGACATTTGGGGTCCTGCCCCTCTAAAATCCACAACTAGCTATTAATACTACATACACTTTATTGATGACCATTCCAGATTTACATGGATCTATCCACTTAAACATGGATCTATCCACTTAAACAGAAGTCAGATGCTTTATCTGCATTTAAAGAGTTCAAATTAATGGTTGAAAATCAGTTTGACACTAAAATCAAACGCCTACAAACAAATTGGGGAGGGGAATACAGAATCCTAGTTCCAATATTGAAGGAATCTAGAATCACATTTAGACACCTCTGTCCTCATCTTCATGAGCAAAATGGTAGGAGTGAAAGGAAACACAGGATATTGTAGAACTTGGCCTCACCCTATTAGCTCAAGCATCTATGCCCTTAAGATTCCGGTGGGATGCTTTTAAACACTCTATGAGCCTCATTAACATACTTCCCTCATCTATGCTTCACTTCAAATCACCCTTTGAAACCCTTTATCACACCAAACCTGATTACTCTATGCATACGGTGTTTGGATGTGCTTGCTACCCTCATCTACGACCCTACCACAACTATAAGTTCAACTTTCACTCATCTAAATGTGTGTATCTAGGAACTTCCACTGATCATAAAGGCCACATATGTCTCTCTGAATCTGGTAGAGTCTATATTACCAGGAATGTGACCTTCAATGAAGTCTCCTTCCCCTTTCATGATGGTTTCTCTTAGGGTCCTCATAGGTCTGTGCAAACTGATCCTACCGCATCAAACTTCTTTCATGCCCTGCCTCACCCCCACTCCCCTACCAACAACAGCAGAAGCAGTGACAGCTCCGGGCATTCATCATCACCAAGTGCACCTACTTTCTCCCCTACATCCTCTTCATCTTCAAGGGGGGAACACTAAACACAACACTCACCCATCACCACACATAACACAACACTCACGACAAAGTTCCACATCACCACAAAGCCTTGCACAAAGCTCACCACCAAACTCTCTTGTGAATACATCACTAAATATTCACTCACCCTCACCTGTTAGCAATGATATACATGAAGAAGAAGAGCATGTTGCTTCTTCAACTCAAACCCTTCCTGTCACTTCCACAAACACTAGACCTAACCCATCCATGTCAAAGAACACCACTACTCACCAGATGCAAACAAGATCCAAGAATAGGATCTTTAAACCCAAAACTTACACTGCCGTTGTTAAGCCACTCACAGATTCTCACCCTACTGAACCTGTTAAAGTGTCAGAGGCCTTAGTTGTACCACAATGGATGCTTGCTATGTAGGAGGAATATAATCCTTGTTGAGGAATGGAACCTGGGAGCTGGTTCCACCTACCACAAAACAACAGCTGGTGGACAACAAATGGATTTTCAAGCTGAAATTGAATCCTGATGGATTAGTCCTGAAATATAAGGCAAGACTGGTTGCCAAAGGATTCTTACAAGCCTATGGGGTCAACTTCACTGAAACATTTAGTCCAGTGGAAAAGGCATCAACCATCAGAGTCATTATAGCCATAGCAGTCACACTAAATTGGAGCATCAGACAAGTGGATATCAACAATGCTTTCCTGAATGGGTCACTTAATGAAACTGTATATATGCCCCAACCTGAAGGGTTTGTAGATGCAGCAAAACCAACAGATGTGTGTAGACTCAAGAAGGCTCTCTATGGGTTGAAACAAGCTCCTAGGGAATGGTTTGATGCCCTTAGAAACCAGATGGTACACAGGGGATTTACTCAGTATAGAGCATACAACTCCTTGTTCATATTCAGAAAGGAAAGGACACTGTTGTATGTGTTGGTATATGTTGATGACATATTAGTTACAGGCAACAGTAGCTCCCTGATTCAAAGGTTCATTCAAGTCTTGCAATCAACTTTTTCCTTGAAGGACCTTGGGGATCTGTCTCACTTTTTGGGAATGGAAGCACATAGGGACAATACTGGACTCTACTCACACAAAAGCATTATGCCACACGGCTCCTTAAGAGACTTAACATGGAGCATGTCAAACCTTGCCCCACACTTATGGTTGCAGGTAGACATTATGAGCAAGATCAAAGAACTCTATGGCCAACCTAGCCTGTACAGGAGTGCCATAGGAGGATTGCAATATCTGACCCTTACTAGGCCAGACATCACCTATGCAGTAAATGCTCTTAGTCAGTTCATGTAGAGTCCTACAGCTGTGCATTGGAATGCCCTCAAAAGAATGCTGAAGTTTGTAAAAGGGACAGTTGATCAGGGCTTGCACTTTAAGCTAGGTCTTACTTTACATGTTAAGAGCTATTCTGATACATATTGGGCTTGTGATGAGTCAGATAGAAAGACCACAAGAGGTTATTGTGTTTATATGGGTGATTCACTGATATCTTGGAGTTCCAAAAAGCAGAATATAGTGTCCAGATCGAGTGCTGAGTCAGAGTACAGATCACTGGCAAATCTGTCCTCTGAACTCCAGTGGTTACAACATCTTATGAAAGAATTATGCCTAAAGATTCCTGATACGCCTGTGGCCTTGTGTGACAACATTAGTGCCACTTTTCTGGCACACAATCCAGTCTTTCATGCCAGGACAAAGCGAAGTTGATGTCCATTATGTCAAAGATTTGGTACAGAAGAAGCTCATTTCAGTTCAGCACATTCCTTCAGCAGATCAAGTAGCAGATTGTCTTACAAAGACCTTACCATCATCACGGTTCCAGCTCTTCAAGACCAAACTGAATGTGGTTACCCCACCATCCAGTTTGAGGGGGTATGTTAAGAGAAATAGTGACTAGGACACTTGTAGAGTGTCAAGTGTCAATAAATGAATGAGACATGTGTATTAGTGGATTAGATGGAATATTAGTTTGTTGTGTTTGTTAATGATGACTTATTTATTGTAATGGTGCATTAGTCACAAACCAGGAAATGAATATTCTGAATATATAAAACATTATCTTCTTCCATAATTTAAGTGGTCAGTCCTGATATTTTTTTTAAGTCCTCCGTGTAAATTTCTCCCCGGCTCATTGAAATTTCTCCCCAGTCCATTGAAAAAAGAGAAAAGGGAAGCAATGTTAAATTTACACGGACCGGGGAAATTTGAACATGCCGGGAAGAAATTTGCACAAAAAACTTTTTAAAAAAAAAGACTGATCTGACCCAATCTAACATAAAATAAGAGACATTAAAATGACAAATTAAAATTTGTCAACTTTGTTTCCTCTCCAAATATCAAATAAATAAATAAAAGAAAAAATACGTTGATTGCCAGATTTTGTTCAAATGTCCCACATGTCAAATGATTAGAGCTTGAAAGTGCTAACTTTAAGGCTGTCTACGTCAATTGATGTGCTTTGCTTTTACCAAAACAATGTTTTAGCTCTAAATTGTTAAAATATGTCGGCATTATTCCTAGTATTAAATCTCTCGAACGTGGAAGTTTTTGTATAGTATGTATCTACGTAGGTATACATTACGTGGCACACTATACACTACATGATTTTATTCACACTTAAACCGTGCGTTCGATCACTACATACCACGTATATTCAAAAATTTCCCTTCGAATGGTACTACTCTTTCCCTATTTTTTTTTTTAACTCTCATTCTTTTATTTCTCAAAAAAAAATCTCATTCTTTTTAATCTCTCAAAGGATACTATTCTTTACCTTTTTTTTTTTAAAAAATTCCATTTTTTAGAATTTACTTTGTTTTTATTTATCTGTCATTCTACCTTCCTAATACATCATTCATTATTTTTCCATCTTTACCCATCAATTTAACTATAATATACTATCTCCGTTCCATAAAAAATGTCAACATTTTTTAGTACACATAATTTAAGAAAATAATTAATGTGTTGTATTTTTGGTAGTGATGGACATGCATATATGCCCCTATCACATTGTCAGTTTTGGAGACTTGATCTCTAAAACTGATGAATAAACTGGTGGGACTAATCTGTGAAACTGAGACTGAGAATGATGGTCAGTTCAGTAAGAGTATTCAGTTCTGTGAAAGTCAGTTGTGGAGAAGTGCAAACTGAGTTTGTTCTGAAATTAGCTTTCAGTTTTGTCAGCTGAGTAATTGCTGAGTACATCTGAGTTCCGCATCTGAGCAGTTGGTTACAAGTCTAGGAAAGTCAGTCATTTTGAAGCCGATTTTCATCTAGTGGATAATAGCTGGAGCTAGGATCCACATCTGGGGTATTTATGACAATTCCGACAAAGATCTCATGGCGGTTATGGTTAGGGAATTGTGCCTATAAATAACTATGTTGTAATCAATGCAATGTGTGCTTTTCACAAGTGTGTGAAAATCCTTGTAACTTTGTTCATAATAAAATGTCTCTTTTTCTGTCCGTGAGGTAGTCGGCACAACGCCGAAAACCACATTAAATCACTTTGTTCTCTTTGTTTCTGTGTTTTATCAATTTCCGTTATACTTATATTTGCATTGCTTCTATTTTATCTTTCGTATACTGCAAGTTTCTCGTTTGTGTTTTAACAAAATGACATCACATGATAAAAGCTATTTTAGAATATAAATGAATATATAAACATTAAATGATATGATAGGGGTATGTTTGAAAAAAAAACATTAAATGATGTATTGATTTTCTAAATGGACACTTTTTATGAAACAATTCATTTTAAAAAAATAGATACTTTTTATGGAACGAAGATAGTATAAACAAAGTATTTACATTTCCCAATGCACAACTCAAAAAGTCAATTGCAGCACTATTACCCATTTATATACACATTCTCAATTAAAATATTCCAATTAACAAGATATAATCACATTTGTTGGGTGTGCATACATTAAAAAAATCAAAGGACAAATTAGTCATTTCATACTCAATTTTAAACATATTAATTATTTTTTTAATCAATATGAATCTTCTCTATGCGACAGATAAAAAAAAAGGAGTGCTAGTCTAGTACCCTCTCTATCTTTTTAATTGTTATTTTAAAATTTTAGTTTTGTTTATACTCCCCCGTTCCTATTTAACTGTCGCATATGTTAACAACACACATATTAATGAGAGTAGTTAATGCTTTGATTTTACATCAAATTGACAATAACAACATTTGAATATAATTAATATACAATATTGTTTTCAATCTTCCATCCCTTAATAAATAAAGGTAGATGTAGAAAAATACATTAAATAATGCTTTGGAAAATGTACTTACGACAGATAAAAATGAATTTTATTTTTGGCAACTACGATAATTAAATAGGAACGGGGGAGTATTTATCTGCTAATTAAGACAAGTAAAAAGTTATTGAATTGATATTAAATTAAGGATAACAAGAGAAAACATTTAATAATGCTCCATTGATATTCAAAATGCATTATAATTTTTTATTATGGCAGGAAGAGAGTATATATATAAGATTTTTTTTTTTGGAATAATATAAAAATAATTTGGGAAGTTCTTCTATGGTGAGTGCAAAGAGTAACATATTTTGGACCACACAGTTTCAATTCAAATTCAAACTGCAGTCGAAGAATTATCATGCGTGTATCTATCGTGTAAATGAAGTGACTAGAAAAGAATTACCCAAATAATTTAGTTGCCGAAAAAAAGGCTAGTTTTTAATGTATTTTTCTTATTTATTTAAGTAGGCTTTTCTTTTCTCACCATAGGGGAAAAACGCTCAAGTGGAAAAGGTGAGTATCCTCCTTCTTCTTCTTTTTATTATTATATTTTTTTTTAAGAGTAGCTCGAAAATTAATAATAAATAAATAAAATAGTAATTAAGTAAAGATGCTGTGATTGTGGAAGGTTATATAAGTAAATTTGAGGAAATTCTAAGATAGGAACTCCCTTGTAGGGAAGTAAGCGCAGATATCATCCCGACTACGTAGCTTTAATCCTACAATAAAACTATGTGGTCTAGATAATACCACATAAAAGACTTCTTACAAGAGAGCTTCCTACGTTAGAATTTCCCGTAAATTTGGCTCTATGAAGTACTGTATGAACTGATGTGATATGGAATAAAATTGAATGGGCAGGCAAATTAAAATATCTAATCATTACCCTACTTTTTCCTCAATTATTTGTGTGCATTTTGGAGTTTCTGTCTTGTGTCTTTATATGATTTTCTGTTTTTTAAGGTAGCCCATGACTTTGTTTTCAATTCTTTGTGCCAAAAATTAAAATGATACAAGATGATTGAAAATTTTGTTTTTCATTCTCATTCCATCTCGATTAAAAAAATAAAAATTTAATATGGTTTGCCAAATTTCTAATATAGTAGTGCAATGCATTAACTATGTATATTATCAACAACATTTATAATAACATATACATATTTATACAACTTTAATAGGTCCCCTCGAGCAGGGACGGACCCAATGTATCACGGCCCCCATTCAACTTTTTATGCGAAGTTACTAAAATACTTCTCTAATAATATTAAAGGTCGATATGTATATTATTTCAGACAAATTTTAATTTAATTGCTATTTAGTTAACTAGTTAGAAGTATATATCGCTATACGCGATTTTGTTCAAAAATTCCGTAGTCCAAATCTTACGCCCGAGTGTGGTCTATAATGAATAACTCAATATTTTAACTATATAAATGTGTATATTTGATGCTATGTACAAAACATGGTCTAATAACAAAGGATGGTGATACATCCACAACATCATATCTACACTACACATTCACTACACACTTTTATTCATTGATTATGGTACGACACATTTTAATCAATCAAGCAACACTTTCATCAATTGGTCCAAAAAAGGATGTATAATGAATAACTCAATATTTTAACTATTTAAAACAAATGAGAGGAAGGATCTTATCATTAAAACATAAGGAATAGGCTAGGCTGTGAAAGTCGATATATATTGATATGATGGCTGAAAGAATTACATCAGCTCATGGCCTCATGTTTTATGATAGTTTATGGATCCATCGTTGCTTTTAATACTAGTATGTATTTGATCATCATTGTTTTGCATTAATTTTAAAGATGTTCGAGCGATAAAATTTTAATCAAAAAGATAATTTTAAATATAAATACTGTTATTCTATTCTATTAACACATAATATATAAATTTAATTTATGGCTCCATCGTTGCTTTTAATACTAGTATATGTATTTGATCAACATTGTTTTGTACATTTTATTCATTTCTAATTTTAGATCATTATAAAAGTTATTTTAAAAGAAAAAATGAGAAACATATGGTGGTTTTTTACAACCTTCTTACAACCGTTTAAACATATAATTTATATTTATATTGGTTGTCATCACAAAATAGAATTTGTACCGTTGTCAAACTAAAATTTGTGTTATTTTGTAGAAAATTTTAAAAAAGACATGCATGATTCACGTTTAAAAAATAAATAAATATTGTCGGTATATGTATAGACACCTATGCATGCCACGTATGCACTATCTAGACGATTACTTCACAAATATCTATATTTATTTATATTTTACAATTATCTTATCATGTTGGCTACTTCATCATAATATCATAATATATCACTTCGATTAGACTATTGTCCCATGAACCTCGTAAAACGTAGCAAAATGTGTATATCCGAATATGGCCCTATATTAGATTTTATAATAAAACAAATCATAAAAATATACATTACAACCATTCATTTATAACCTCTCACATACGATAAAAGTGTATTATGTAAAAGGTGTAGAGTAAAAATGGCGCCTACATGTAGCCACTCTCATTTCTTACTCCGTTCACATAATACAAAATTTCTCCTATAATATTTATTTTCAAATTAGTTATTAGATTGATATTAATAAAACAAATCATAAAAATAAAGTTACCCCATTATACCTGATATGATCAAAGTAATGTTTTAAAATTATTATTTATTCATTTCCTTTTTTGAACGAAAATTTATTACTGATTGATAATTTAAATTGAATAAATAACCACTATAAAATTTGCCCTCGTCTTTATACTTAAAACTTCATTATTTCTAACAATCATGCCATTCGGATTTTCTCTTTTACTGTAGATCTCATAATCAATCGACATACTATAATATTATATAAAGTGTAAAGTTTTTAGCTTGTTAGTTGTTAATCATTATGGTGATAAAGTAGGAATGAGGGTAAAAGATTTTACCCTGTATTGTCTATACTTTTCTACTTCAATTTACTATATTTCAAATAGACTGTATCAAACTTAAAAAAGAAAAATTAAGTCTATCATAATCTATATTCTTTTTAGCAATCAAAGAATTTTATTAATCAACGTCCGTATAACATACAACCAAAACGTCTTCAGAAGACAAAATGCCACAAGAAGTAACAACATCTAAAGACAAAGCGTGTCGCGCTAGCAGATGCGCAGGTACCTTGCCAGTCCGACGGACAAAAGAAAAAGAAAAAGAGGTAAAACTAGGAAGTAGGGTCAAATAGTCCTCCAATAAGCAGCCATGAGCCGTAATGTCCTCTACAGGCTGTCGGAGCCGTTGCACACATGTTAAATAATCACTTTCCACCTCCGATCGAAGCACATTCAAACATTGTGCCTCCACCAATGCCAAGTAAATAGCCCGGAGCTCCACAAATCCCCCCCCCCCCCCCGGCAAAGGGGTAACTCATCGAGTGCGTGACTGCCCCAGTCGGGTCCTGAAAAACAAGCCCAACGCCCGCCCTATCCTCTCGTATAGCGGCATCTACATTATATTTCACTACCCCTTGGGGTGGCCTAGCCCACGTATCCGCCAAGTACTGTGGCGCCCCTGCACCCGGAAGGCCGCCAGTGCCTCCATAAATTCTGTAGTCGCCCCTAAAGCACGCGTGCACACCGCCGAAACATATACCTCATGATCATCAAACACTGTAGAACACAGCGCTTTCCATATCCCCCACATGAGCCCAACAACTCTCATTGTATCCCGCTCTCCCTCATTCATCCAAGAGGCGCATAAAGAAATCCGCAAAGGAGGACGAGGGGAGATGCTCCAATAACCCGTGGAAACGAGAGGCCCGCCAAATTTTGTCCGCCATTTCGCGCTCAAACAAGACATGCCTTTAAGCCTCAACTGCCTCCCCGCAAGCAAAACATATACATGTCCCCATATTGCGCCGCATAAGGCCTTACCCAATGGCCAGACAATCACAAAGGCACCGCCAAAGGAAGTGCTAAATGTGGGGTTGGACCGGGAGCTACAAACAACGCCGCCAAACTCGATCAACCCCACCTGAAGTCGTTGGCCCTGCTATCAGAGATTGGCGATAAAGCGAGAGAGCCAGATAATATCCGGACTTGACCGTGTAGGTGCCCGTGCGATCGTAGCCCCAAATCCGCCGATCTGGGTGAGTCCCTGAGGCTATAGAAGTAGATAGAATGACATCAGATTCCCATGGCTGGAATAATTCCCGGATGCAAGGGGCATCCCAGACTCGCGTGTGCAAAATGAATAAAGCTTAAACTTTAACATCTATCGGAAGCATGAGACCTGCATAAGGTATACGGAAGGATGACCGCCGCTCCATCCACGCATCGTGAAATACAAAAACTGACTCCCCATCCCCCACTCTCTATCGCATCCCACTAATCAACAGATCCCTTCCCCCCAAAATACTTCGCCACAAAAACATCCGTCGGGGACCCAACCCGGCTGACAAGAGGGTACCGTCCTCAAAGTACTTCGCATGAAGAACATGCGATGCCAACGACCATGGGTGATACATGATCTTCCACGACTGTTTGGCTAAAAAGGCTAAATTAAAACATTCTAGACCTCAAAAACCCAATCCACCTAGATTCTTTGGCAAACAGCATGCTTCCCAATTCTTCTAGTGAACCCGTCATCTCGTCTCCGTATCCCCCCCAGAAGAAACCCATTATCGCCTTTTCCAGTTCCCGGATTAAAGTAGTAGGAAGCTTGAAGCACTGTATCACAAATGTTGGAATGGCCTGGAGGGACGATTTAATAAAAACCTCATTCCCAGCCGGTGAAAGCAACTTATCCTTCCAACCTGCCACTTTTTTGAAAATCTTATCCCGCAAGAACTCAAACACTTGATGCTTGCTTCGGCCAATCACAAAAGGCGACCCGGATACTTGCCAGTCCCATCGCCCAGGGGAATCGGAAGTGTATCAGACACCGCATCCCTCTCCTCTATAGAAACTGACTCTGAGAAGTACAAACTGACTTGTGAAAGTTTATGGCCTAGCCCGAAAGGGCACCATATCTAGCAAACAAATCCATCAAAGTCTCCACCACCCCCTCCGGTAACTCAAAGAATATCATGCAGTCATTGGAAAACGGTAGATGCGATATGGTAACCACGTCCTCTCTACCAAAGCTAATACCCCGAAGTGCACCCCTACGAACATAATCGTCCAGCAAAGCCGTAAACTCCTCCGCATAGATGATAAAGAGAAAGGGCGACAGAGGGTCACCCTGCCGAATGCCCCGAGTAAGCACAATCCTCTGGCTGGGCTTCCCATTAATCAATACCCGGAATGATGCAGTCGTCACACACCTGTGAACCAAATCAATAAATGATAACGGGAATCGCATACGTTCCATGATGCTCCAGAGATACTGCCATTCTACTCTATCGAAGGCCTTAGTCATATCATAACCCTGCCTACCGGCCTTCAGAGAGTGGAAGGCTTCAAAAGCGATAATAGCGTTATCCGTGATAAGAGGGCCAGACACAAACGCACTCTGATTACCCGAAACAACATCCCAAATTACCCTTTAAGCCGGTTGATTACAATCCGAGATATGAGCTTATAGATAGAATTACAAAGTGCAATCGGGCGAAACTCAGTCATAACTGTAGGAGTAGACACCTTAGGAATTAAGGTAATATAAGTTTTGTAATAGTTCCGGGTCATAATCTATATTAAATCCATTATAAATTGTACATTTTCTGAATTTAATAAAGTAAAGATCCCCTGATATTTTTTTAAACATTATATTTTCTTTCTCTCTCCATCAGATGAGTAGTTATGAAGTTCTCCGGTCCGGTTCCAGGTCTTGACGGTTCCCGGGTCTAGACGGTTCAGATCACGGTTACGATCACGGTTCAGATCATGGTTTCAAAAAAATCAATATTTTTTAGAAAATTTGTATAACTTATGTTAAAATTAATAATAAATTATAATTGGTTATTAAACTATATATAATATTTAATTTCATAACTATAGTTTAAAAAAACACACGGTTTGGAACTTTATTCTAAATAATTTGTAAGTAATTAAAGCATAATGCGTAGTTTTCTAATTGTTTATTTTTTTACGATTAATTTGTAAGTAAATTAAACGTATATTTCATATAGTGATTAAAGTTGACAAAGTATCTTTTATTCTTATACCGATCATTTTCACAACTGAAAAATACAATGAACTTTCTCAAAAAAAAATATATTATAATTTACTATTATAACATTGATTATAACAACCATTTCGATTACATTAATTTATTACAATATAATACAATAAAGGATGGATATCGATTATTCTACGTAACGGTGACACTGATAAAACTAAACTAATACAACAAAACACTACAACAAACAACATTAATATTACATCGATTTTTCATAACGTGCATGTAGACGTTGTTACATGTCACATCCTACCCGGCTACCCGTCTCGACGTCTCCGCGCATCATGCATATAATTTTCATATTCCTCGGAATGCCTTGTTCGTAAGTGTCGTACATAAGAACCAAGACCGATTCCATGCTGATAATGATACACTTTTTCGCAAACATTACAAACAACCTTAAATTTTGAAGGATTTACTTCCCCGGTAGTTTCATCAGTAACATTTTCTACCTGAAAAAAGAATCGATCGAAAAACTGACACAATGATAGACATTGCAAAATAATATATTTCGAATGTGATAAAGTACACGAATTTATTCAGATAACTTCAAATCACTATTTGAAATATTATAATGGTAGATAATATTATGATAATATGAGAGTTAGAAGAAAATTGTGAGGAAAAAGTGACGAAATGAGTGTGTATTTATAGTGTGATGAGTGTGTGATATTTTAAAATTAAAAAAATATTTTATTCAAAAAATTTGAAAAAATAGACATTGCCAAAGGTTGGAGAAAAAAAAGGAAATAAAACGGGAGCCAGAGCTTCTATTTACTCAACGGCTGATCTTAATAGAACCGAATGTTGGACAAGACCACATTCAATAATAGCCTTCTCTGGGCATGAATAGGAGACTAAAGTCCCTCTGTGCATCCTACTACTAGCAGCTTCTTCTATGTCCCTTCCTATACAATGCATATGGATCCACGGCCATTCCCTGTTCGTTGTTGATTTTGTTGTACCAAACAATCCGAGTATACGCCCGGCATACGAGCCCTCAAGGGTGTGGTTAGGGTCAATCTCAACCTATCATCGACGCCGAGCCTATCCTTAGCAACGTGCCGTGCCCCGATTGTCATCTTTGTCTTTGTGTGTGCATGATCAGGGGTGGGATCTTTCTTCGTGAATTGCCTTCTTCGAGGCATGATCAGGGGCGGGATTTCCTTCTTCAGTGTATAAGACCATCACGGTTTCATACACGGATTTGAGGGCATTTAGCTAGCCTATATCTCCATCTCCGCTCTTCTTGCTCCAATAAGCCCCCGTAGCAATAGTAGCCTCTGTGTTAGCATCTTAGGAAGCCGTGATATGAGAAGCCGTGATATGATAAGCTTCTCCGTCCATGTGAGGCCATCGATATGGATGAAATGTATACATGCCCGTGGTAGGAATCGAGCCAAGCGCTACTTTCAGGCTTTACTAATAGAAAACCAGTTCCGGCCGGTTTGACCGCCGGTTTCACGTCCGGTTCGTAGAACCGCCGGTTCCGGGCCGGTCCGGGTCCGGTAGAACCTTAAACGGGGCGAACCGTGTACCCCTGGTTCCGGGAACCGGCGACCCGTGTACCCGTCGGTTTGGAACCGGGACCCGCCGGGTCGGAACCGGCAAAAGCACCGGAACCTGCCAAGTCTAACAAACACATTGATTTGAATAATTTTATATTAACATTTTTATATAAATCACATTTAACCTCCCTTGAAGCCCCACACCGATTATAAAAACAATTATTGATTTTAAAAACAACTTTAATATACATTCAATCGCTTAAAAATCGATTATGAAGTTATGACATGCTGTCCTGATAAATGCTCGATAGTGTCAACAATTATATTTCAATAAAACGATTTACACGTAATGTTTTAGTGATTTGTGATTAATGATTCATTAATAATGGAAATATATCACAATTAATGGTAAAAATATATCGGATAATTTATTGTATCTAAATTATTGGCTTAGAATATTGGCTTTTTATATGGTATAGTTTTATGTTATCCAAGTCTAATCCCTTTGCGTGATTTTATCCAAATACAAGGGAGTTATTAATTACAACATTTCTTTCTCTTTCCCAAAAACTTTCGCTCCACTTTTTCTTTTCCTTCCATTTTTCTGCTGCCCCCCGCGCCACCTTTCTCCACTACCGGGCACTCACTTTTTCACTTCCTCACACTCAAATGACGCAACCGGAAACCGACAAACGAACCAGAAACAAACAAACCAGAACGAACCGCGTCGTCTCCATCCGAGAACCAGCTCAGCCACCTCGAGTGCCGCTCCCCCTCCTTCTCCGAGTATCCTCCGTCGCCTGCGGCATACAATTCGGCTGGGCGTTGCAACTGTCGTTACTAACTCCATACGTACAGGAGCTCGGGATTCCTCACGCCTGGTCGAGTTTGATATGGTTATGTGGACCGCTTTCCGGTTTTTTTGTTCAGCCGCTTGTCGGACTGATGAGCGACAGGTGTAAAAGTCCGTTTGGTCGCCGTCGACCGTTTATCGTCGTCGGCGCAACGTCAATCCTTTTTTCTGTTCTGATTATTAGCTTCTCTGCTGATATCGGTTGGCTTCTCGGCGATCGTGGTGAGACGAAACCGCGAGCCGTTGGTGCCTTTGTTATAGGCTTTTGGATCCTTGATGTTGCTAATAATATGACACAAGGTCCATGTCGAGCTCTTCTGGCTGATCTCACTGGTATGTTTCTTTTACTTTCTTCCTATTTTGTTTTTGTTATTGTAGAAATGAGCTAAACTACAGGCCCTGCTGAGATTCGTTTAACTCAGCTACGGTCTGTAAACTTGCATATACGGATTCGTATATTTATGTTTGTGTTATGTCATATGTTGCTTTAGAGATTTCTTATTGGATTATTGGACCATGGAATTTTGGAATGTGACATGCTTTGATTTTTAGATGAAGGGAAAGTAGAATTAAGATCTCGTGAAGGAATAGGTAAACCTGTACATATTGCTAACATACACGAATCGTTTCTGGATTATTACTAGAACCCCCCTTTTTCTGGATCCACCTCACATCAATAACACGACCCCTACTGCCCGCTGCTCTAGCTAATTGTCCACCCCTTCCAAGTGTGATTTCTATGTTATGTATGGCTTTTGCCAGGTTGTAAAATTAGTTCAAGTTTTAATTCATTGGGGTCGAATTATTGGGGGTTTATCACTTGATTGTGTGCTCAATTACTATAATGCCTGAATTCGTAATACTCAGGGAAAAAAGTGCAGGGGAAATGATAAGTTATGTAACTCACTTGCCTTTATTCTTTGCTTTATTTGGGAGGAGATGGGATTGAATTGAAATGTCCTTTGTTATTCTAGGAATTTGAATTTGAGTTGTAAACTGGAGCCTATTTGGGTAACTTACCTGCTAGGTTCTGTTTCTGTGTTTTATACGAGTGGTTGTTTTCTTTTCTTTTGTTTCTTTTTTTTTGCCTCATATTGGTGAAGCTGTTTAGGTAACTGGTAGGTGTGAAGCTTGGGCAGAAAGGGCTTGTGCCTCATCTGCCTGGTAACATACCTCCCTTTGACATTAAAATTTGTAAACGAGTTAGTTGTTAACTTGTTATGTGATAAACATTGAGGTAAGGATTATTATGAGGCTGACTTTCAAAATAGGAATTGCCTACCTTTGACATGAAATTTGTGTATGTATCGAGGAAAATTATATCCCGAGCTTGACACTCAAAAGGGGATGTGAATTTCAGTCTTCAAGCTTTAAAAAGTCCACTTGTCTGGCCTCAGTTTAGAGATGACAAGTTAGTAAGGTGATCAACTGTTTTCTTGCTGCCCCAGAGCAAAATTGAGATGCAAAATCGAGAGGATGTGCATTTTTTAAGAAACTGAACCGTTGATTATTTGAGAACCGATAATTTACTAACATATTGGTTAACCCAAAACTCTGCATCTCCTCTATGATACTTAGGAACTTTTCCCTTTTGTCCATTTGGTGTGAATACACATCATCAAATTTCCTCGGGTTTTGCTAATTACAAGTTAGGCTAGAGAAATATTAGAATCCTCACTCTCTTTTAAATTTTCCTCTACACCCACCCCTGAAAAAAAAAAAAAAAAAAGAATAGCTAGACAAAAAAGCTTCTCTTTTAAAATTTAGAAAGCATGAGGAACTTGCTGGGGGAATGTCACTCTATTAATTAAATCTGTTTTCTCCTTCTATAGCATTCTAAACACATGTAAAATTTGTTTTTATAGGGAAGGATCACCGAAGGAATCGTGTAGCAAATGCGTATTTTTCTTTGTGGATGGCTGTTGGTAATGTTCTCGGTTATGCCACAGGTGCTTATAGTGGTTGGTATAAGATTTTCCCATTTACGCTAACTCGTGCATGCAACATTAACTGCGCCAACCTCAAGTCAGCCTTTATTATTGATATTATTTTCATTGCTGTTGCCACAATTATAAGCATAACAGCAGCCAAAGAGGAGCCGTTGGTTTCCAGCAACAGTTCAGCACCTTTTGGAGAAGAATCCGGACAGTCCAATCCGGAACAAGAAGCCTTCCTTTGGGAATTGTTTGGAACTTTCAAATATTTTACTGGTGTTATCTGGATTATCTTCCTTGCTACTGCCCTGACTTGGATTGGATGGTTTCCATTTACCCTTTATGATACCGACTGGATGGGTCGTGAAATTTATGGTGGTGAACCAAATGTTGGTCAGAACTACAGTATTGGAGTCAGAATGGGTGCTTTTGGCTTAATGATTAACTCTATACTTCTTGGAATCACTTCAGTTTTCATGGAGAAGCTCTGTCGGAAGTGGGGTGCCGGTTTTACCTGGGGAGTTTCAAATATCATAATGTCTCTTTGTTTCATGGGAATGCTTCTGATTGCAGCAATTAGAGCTAATATGGACCTTGGAAACAAGCCTCCTCCTGATGGTATTGTAATTGCAGCACTGGTTGTTTTCTCCATTCTGGGTATACCGCTTGCAGTAAGTCATTCTATTCATCTTACTGAAATCATAAACTAGGATTTTGGAAAAGATTTTGTTTCAGGTTGATTAATTTTTCGTCAATTAAGACAATGTGGACAGGATTCTGATAGTAAAGTCTTCTCTTCTCTCTTAAGACAACATTGAGCAGGATTCTGATAGTAAAGACGAAATTGTTATTATCGTCCTCATTATCTTAATATTATTATTAGTATTATTTTGTCATTTGTGTGGGGTTGACAGTGGAGATTTCTCTTCAAATTGAGAGAGTCTGTGACACATCCTGATTTTGCATAAAGTTTTTTGCAGGTAACATATAGTGTCCCGTATGCCTTAATTTCCTCGAGGATTGAAGCTTTGGGGCTTGGTCAAGGTTCGTTTATTTAGTGTTTCTCTACTCGATATGTATAGAAAGGTCAGCTGGGATTCCTCAACTTTCATTTTGTAACTTGCAGGATTGTCAATGGGTGTTCTAAACCTGGCTATTGTGCTACCACAGGTAGATCTGCATGCTTCTTTGTTGTTTCCTTTTTGTAGGTTACTTTAAAGGGTGTTGGGCCTTTATACATTGGTCTGCTTAAAATATGCGAATTCACGAGCATTGAAAAGTCGAGGAAAACTATATCTGTTTGTATTGCCTCCATTGTCATGATGATATGACCTGTCCTAGGAAAAAACCTTCAGGTTCAAAAAACATTTTCAAAAAGAAGATTAGCATAATAGTATTCCTTGACTAGCTTCAAAGTTTTAGTGTTTGTAATTTTCTAGATGGCCTAGTAAGTTTCTTACTACCTTCTCACATCTTTTTAAGTCACTTTGAACACATATGCACAAAGAATGTTGGAGTGAGGTTACACTTTAAGATACTATGTGTCTGATGTGTACATAGTTGCCTTGTTCTTGATGTCTAGTTGATTCAGCTTAAATGTGTCTTCAGCCTGGTTTCTTTCCTCTAGCATCTATTCAGTTGCCATTTAACAATTTCTCTTATGGGCTTTTCGGCATGGTTCATAAAATTTCCTGGAGAGGAGACATTCTGTAAAAAATTGGAGATAAGGGCTAGCAGTGAAATAGTGTAATCTGGGAGATCCAGTTTTTGGTCATCGAGCAAATTTTGGACTAAAAATATTTAAAATCTGTTGTTTGGTGTGTTTTTTTTCCTCCTTTGTTGGTTGGTCCACCTGTCTTGATTGATTTCTTGTTATGGTTTAGAAAATTTTAACGTTGGAAAAGTTTTGTCTTGTAAACGATTTGCAACATATGGCAATCAATATCGATTTAAATCAACTGAAAAATTAAGCACTTTGATATTTTGTTTGACATCGTTCTATTTTCTTTCGATATTCCATCTTGTTTCCCCCTCTTCACCTGTGTTGTCAATTGGTTTAAAGCGATATTTTGTTTGCCATCGTGTTCTAGTTTCTTTCTATTTTCGATGTTCACTCCCCCCACCCTTCCCTTCTTCCTAATGGAAAATAAACAAACACCAAGTAGGCAGTAAAAGGGTAGGTGCACAAGGTTTTATTTTAATTGGGTGTAAACTAAAAGGAATTATTTTGAGAGCTATAAAAAACTTTTAATGATGTCTGATACCTTTTCTGATGAATTTGAAATAAAGGTTGTGGTGTCCCTCGGAAGTGGGCCATGGGATGAGCTCTTTGGCGGTGGAAACTCGCCAGCTCTTGCAGTTGCTGCAGTTTCAGCATTTATCAGTGGACTAATAGCCATTTTGGCTATTCCAAGATCGCGGGTGGAGAAGCCAAGGACCCGACGTTGAGTATGTGTGCCTTTTCCTTTCTTTGCATGATACAGCAGCTATTGCCTGGCCCGATGAAGAAAGCTAAAAACATTTTAAATTTCGTGTATCAATAACCGGGACTTAACGATCTATTATTTCCTTAAAGAAGTTTCATTAGCTCTTACAGGTGTCGTATCTGAATGGAAACACTGTCACAAATGCACACTACGAGTAAAATCACATGAAGTAACGAATTATACGTTTCTGAGTTTCATGCGTGCCTTGTTGTTACAAAGACAAGCATAAAGGACCAAGGATACTGATGTTCTGTGGCTCACAATCCTAGTATGGTTTTGGGTAGAGCCTCTTGCACCTGCCTTTTCCTTTGAAAACGCAGCGATTATTTTCCTATTCTCTTTTCATTTAATTTGTTTTTGAAAGAGTTAAAGCATTGTTTACATACTTAAACTTGATTGTTTTAGGTGATTAAGCTTCCCTATTCTCATTTATAATGTATTTAGGTCACACGGTGCATGTGGATCCATTGGCCTATAAAGGAATATGGAGCTAGCTTTGCACAGGGAAAAGTTTGGGTATTCTTGGGTCTGATTGATAACAGCAATAACTCAAATCAATCAGGTAATACACTGTTGTAAAACCGATTCCATTACATTGATTGTAAACATTCTGTAATAGGCTTCAATATTTTGTATAAAAGCTTTGATTCTCTTTTTTGTCCTAGTCTTCGAGTTGTCTTGTGGAAATGTTGTTGTTTTTTTTTCTTTCTATTCCAAGATCTGAAATTCTATCTTGTTTAGCTTCTGGCGATCTTTTTAAATCATGGTCAGATTGCTTGTTGAAGAAAAACTATGTGATAAAAGAAAGATATACGATATTGCTTTTGCCTCTTTCTTGAAAATGTGCATTCTTAGTAGTGTGGTTTGACTGAGTAATAGTTGTAGATGATGGTTGTGACTCTTGTGACAAGAGTTGGTAAAAATGAAAGGTTCTGATACGTGTCATTGCATTGGATGTACCGTTGCTACAACCGTTGTAATTCCTATGTTGATATGTGACGATCGTCTTCATGCTCATGCTTTTTGAAAGAAAATTGACATAGATAATACACATAAACGTGACAAGTTTTTTATGCCAACTACACACACTAATACATGAGGAATGACGAACGAAATGTGAAACATCAATGTTTTGCAAAGATGCAACAATTATGTTTATGCAGTAAGATGAAAAAAAAAAAAACTGATTATTTTATCAAAAATAAAACAATTGAGACGTCTTTAACAACATATTAAATCCACTGTTATGAAACCACGATGAATGTTGATTTTTTCACAATCAGTTTTAAAGTTAAGATCGACATTCCATGACAATTATTTTCATCAAAATCGATTTTTCGTTGGTCAAATGTTTTCAATGTGTTTGTCGCGATAAAAACCATCCTCATGCTTAAGCTCCGGTTAATTTTCGATATATACGATGTTATATATGTCTTTTACTCCTGGAGACCAGTGTGCTAAAGCCTTGGTTAATTTTCGATATATACAATGTTATATGTGCCTTTTACTCTCATGACATTCCTAGAGATGACACTCCTAGAGAGTAGCGACACAACTTGTAATTAGTAAAAAAAGCAAAGATACTACAGTGATAGTCTTTAGAGTTGAAGACTTGAAGTGTTGGGGTTCGAGTATTCTCAAAAAGAAAAAAACGAAGTACATGCAACTTTTGTAAACTGGACCATTATAACATAAATTTTGATTTACTACATGTGAAATTTTAAAAACGGACGGTGAGACCTTTTCACTCAGACACGTTTCATTTCGACATTTTAATTCTAACTTCTCACACACGAATAAAAAGTATATTATGTTTCTAACCTCTCAAAAAAAGTAAAAATAAAAAATTCTAATGTATGACACCTTATTTAACCGTTTTAAAACCTCTCATACATGATAAAAAAAAACATATTATGTGGAAAAAAATAAAAATAAAAAACTCTAATAAATAACACATTATACGATCTTTATAAAACCGTTATAACATAAAATCTCTTGTCCGGTTGAGCCTTAACTTTTTCTCTTATTTGATTACAAGTTGGATTTAGTATTTCCGTACCATTATTCTACGAGAAGAGTTATTACGCAACAGTTATTGAAAAGTTATATGAAATGGATGAATATCAAATCACCGATGCACCATAATTTTTCTCTTATTCTACGTCATTCAATAAAAATAAAGTAAAAAATAAATAGAACAAAACAAAAATCTGATGTGGCAAACAAAGAGCAGCTCACCAACTTTGCAAAATGGAGACGTGGCTTTTTGTGGGAGTTTTTTGCTCTCAAAATTAATAAGTTGTAGGATAATTTGACATACTCTTCAAACTTCGACAGGTCACAAGAACCCGAACCTAATTCTCCGGTGAATTCACGCAAACCATCACCGGCGAGGTCCACACACTCAGAAGACGCCGGAAAAATGGAGGAATGGGATCGGACGACGAAATCAACCCTGACTCAGATTCCATTACTAACCATCAAAGCCGGCCCACGTGACGGCGCGGCGTGGACACAGCGATTGAAGGAGGAATACAAAGCCCTCATAGCTTACACATCGATGAACAAGTCCAATGATAACGACTGGTTCCGGATATCCGCTGCCAACCCGGAAGGAACCCGGTGGACTGGCAAGTGCTGGTACGTCCATAATCTCCTCAAGTACGAGTTTGATCTCCAATTTGATATACCGGTCACTTATCCGGCCACTGCTCCTGAGCTCGAATTGCCTGAGCTCGATGGAAAAACACACAAGGTAAAAAAATTTTTTGTGTGTGGGTTTATGGATTTTGATTGTGTTTTTTTGATGGATTGTGATTGTGAATTGAACAGATGTATCGAGGAGGGAAGATTTGCTTAACTGTGCATTTCAAACCACTATGGGCTAAGAACTGGTGACTCCCCTCTCTTGTTTTGTTCTTTTTTTCTTCTTTGATAGCTTTTTAGAACTATTAAAGTTTCCTCTTTTTTCTCTTTTGCTAGTTTTTCTAAGGATCATTTATTTTACATGGATGGTATTCATCAATTTAAAGTTCTTCTCTTGGGATTTGATAATGTCTTGAATTACCCATAAGTATCTTCTCTTTCGATTGTCTTGTTTAGTTGTATAATTCTGGGTGATTTTGGTTTAGATTGTTGTTAAAGGCACCGATCTAAGCTCGACATTTAAATTTGCAAAGGTTGAATGTCCATTTTAAACCTCGATAAAGTCGAAGTGCCGCCGGTAGATTTGTTGCGGTGCTTTTTAACAAGCGTCTTTTGGTTATGTTGGATGGAATAGCTATCTCGAAGTAGCTATCTTTACCAAATAGAAGCTGGAATTTTATCCTTTTGATTTGTTTAGCTTATGTTATGTTTATGTCTGAGTAAATGTTATTGTTTAACTGGTTATGTAAAGGTTTGGCATGGAAGTTGTGTAATTTGCTTAGGATACACTGAGAGGGTGATAAAGTTTCTGAGTTTTCTAATGTTGTAACATGATGATGTATTGGCAGTCCAAGGTTTGGCATTGCACATGCACTATGTTTGGGTTTAGCACCATGGCTTGCTGCAGAGATTCCAGTTCTTGTTGATTCAGGCATGATTAAACACAAAGATGATACATCATCCTCCTCGACCGAGGCCTAGTAGTTCTAGTTTTTGGGTGCATTGGATTGGATCAATATATAGATGATGATAAAACGAAGGAGCAATGGTTACAGTATGCGGGGGGATGAACTTTTATGCCCGCTTGATATGGAATTTACCTATTTTGATGAACCTTATGATGTGAATTTTACCTTTGCATTCTTTTTGGAATTCCCTTAATATGAATTCTTGTCTTACTTCTTCAATGCCTATTGTAAAATGCAGAGGTCCTTATCTCCCTGGGATCCAGGAATAATAATTTTGGTTTGCCAATTTTCTTTCAAGATTCCCCATTGGATTGTGAAGTAAAAAAGGTTTGATTAATTTAGAGTGAAATAATTCATTATGAGTCGTTGGTTCTTGATTTGACTGCTAATCGCGGAATATGTCATGTTAGGTAAACAAAGTTAGTTGTTAAAAATACAATGTATATTGTGACTACGTTGTATCATGTATGTTTGTTTTTTCTTATATGCATACACCCGATTGGATTTCCAATGCTTCGAGGACCCATTGCACCTCCTGCTGGTATTAAGTTATATTAATGACATCAAAAAACATTTTACTAGTTTTGAAAACATGTATCTTGAAGATGCTGCTGGTTCCTTAAAATAAAATGATGCTGCAAGCCTTTTAAAAATCTTTAAGGTTCACACTTGCACCCCAAATGCACCCCCAAATAGCTGTGAAAATACGTTTTAGTTAATTGTACCAATATTACTACCTGAATAACACATCAACTCTGCCAAACTTGTCGAATATATTTGTAATAATAGCAAGTTTGGAGAAGAATAGAGCTGCAGTTACATGGTCCGGAAGTTTGAGTTCATTGGACATTTGATCGAATTCCTAGAGTAGCAAGTTAGTTTTTATTGAGACATTTGATTGAATACCTAGTGTAGCAAGTTTAGAAGAATAGAGCTACAAATGGAGGTCTGGGTTCACTGGGACATTTGATCGAATACCTAGTGTAGCAAGTTAGTTTCCATTCGGACATTTTGATCTAATACCTAGTGTAGCAAGTTAGTTAAACTAGTTAGGAGCGGTTAATAGCAGTTGAACATCATAGAGCTTATATAAATTCAGTTACTTTGATTATCTGCTTAATTAATGAGAGATCAAATTGCATCTTCTTGTTTTTGTATTTTCCCGCTCGTTTATGATTCAAATTCTATGAAAAACTTTTTTTTGCTAACATTAGTTGCTAAACTTCAAGTCAGAATGATAAAATATGGATCAAATCATCAAAATCAACGTGTTCACTAAAATTGCAGATAAAAATACCACAATCAAATGTCAATGTTTACTACACTCCCAGAGATGGTTCAAATGAACCTTGGGTAGTATATAATGGATAGTCTTGAGGAAGTGTTAACATATGTCCGTCGTTGGCCAATCCACGACAAGTTTGTGCTAACGAGTACCCAAGAGTACAAGCTACTGGAACAACAACTGCATTTCCAACTTGAATGTACCTCTCTTTGATGGGGGCAACAAGCTTATAATAATCCGGAAAACCTTGAAGGCGAGCATTTTCCCTAACTGTTAGCACACGATCTTGGAAAGGGTGCAATAACACATGATTATACGTCTCCGTTCGTGTCATAACAGTTGGCATGGTCTAATCATACCACAATCGTCCAAACGGCTTTGAAGATGTTCCCTTTACAAATGACATAGCATAGTCGGGAACCAAAGGCTTTCCCGAGGGTAAGGATACACGGGAATTGCAGGATTACATTCAACTTTATTATCTGCCCCGACTCTTACTTCCGGTAAATCCCAAAAATTGGCACCCTTTTCCTTGGGAATTTGACAAACACGCAAATAATCATCATTAATCATTATTCAGTCAGTGGTCGGTAAAGCAAGAGTTACTCCGGAAGCATGCCTATAAAAAACATATTTAGTTCTTCTTTCTTCTTCTGATTTGTTCTTAGTTTCTGGTGTTTAATCACTGCAATTATGCAGTTTTAACAGCTTAACAACGTCTCTTTACCCTCTAGGCATATGTACATTATTATAACAAAAATGTCTTCAACAATAATAAAGTCTGTGACTGTGAGACGAATATTTATTGATGAGTGGTCATTGATTAATTGGTCTTATGTTAGTGTGTACAGTCAAGATTAAGTGTGCAAGATATTTACTATTATTAAAAATTTGTGAAAAATGTGTAATAAAACATATTAATTTTTTAAATTATAAAAAGCTTAATACTCCGACGACCTAAACAAACCAAACTTGAATAATAGATAATCGGCTCAATTCATAGGGGACAAGGTGAATATGTATGGTCTTTTTCTTTACAAAATCATCATGTGATCATCATCATTTATGAAGACTTGATGTACCTACCAAAGAACATGCATCAATCCAAGAACCTAGACATTGTTTATAGGGCCACCAATCAAATCATCAATCAGTAGTGGGCCTTTGAATTCAGGCTCAGCCCTACATAAACTCCAAACCCCTTCTATTACAATTTGTCACTATTATATATTCTTGGGGCCCAATAATATAGGCCCACATTATAAAAACAAAACAAAATCTAAAATCTAGCATTTTCAAGCCCATGCAAGTCACCCACTCTACTAAATGATTTTTTCATCATAGCCATTTTAGCCAGCTTCTCAGCTGCTTTCCAAGCCGATGTCGGCGTAAGCGACTCGCCGTTCTCGTCCAAAAACAAACTCGCTCCTTGATCGTTTAACCTCTTCCGTACGATATTTACTTGATCTAACGTTTGTCGTTGTTTATACTGCATCTTCCACTGTACTCCAGCTAGCTCTGCTTCTAAGCTGTTGACGTGTTCTTTGGATGAATCAAACTTGGATTGCATAACAAATGCCCGAGCCGAAGACAACAGCTGCATGGCTTTGTTAAGCTCGTTCTGCTCGATCAGTCGTCTAGATTCGGCGATTGCTCGAGTAGAGATAAAAAGGTTTCTCATCCGTTCATTTCCTTGCAAAGTTTGCGGCTTAGGTACTGAAATAACATGTTCTCTGTTATACACCAATTCTTGAGTCGCCGCGTGTTTGTAGGAAGATCTTATTGATATAACATGGCGGGACCCAATTGTTGATGCCGGAACCCGCATTTCGACAAGGAATTCCTTCTCTTCCTCCGCGTATAAATCCCCAACCCGAATCAAGTCCGACCCAAGAAATGCGGGTCTCCCGTTACATGAATATACGGCTAAAATCTCAGCCAGGTTCGAGCCGGAGACAAAAGAAAACTGAACCCGTAAATCTTGGACCACAACACTCAATAATCCTCCAACACATTTTGAGAAAGCATCTTCCTCTGGGACATGGGAGGTGTACCCGGGTTTTTCCCCAAACCCGGACGAATGAACCGGAATTTCAATATGCGAAAAACGGGTCGTCGACGATTGACCCGATTTCTGTTGTTGGTTATCATTTTTCACTTGAACATTATCTTCTTGACCACCCGATAACAAGATAATGCTAGCCACCGGGTTCCTCTCGCGCCGATGCTCAAGAATTTTCGCAGCTTTTCTCAAAGCTTCATTAGCACAAGTCCCCGAGCCGCATTCAAGCTGATCGATAATACGCCGAGCCGATCTCTGGCCCGAACCATTCATTCTTCTCAACGGCATAAGCCGTTTCGGATTAGCTGCATAAGCCACAATGGAAAGCCGATCAGCCGAGCCGAGTGACGAAATAACCAAACGCATAGCTCTTTTCAACATCTGCAGCTTAGCTCCATTCATCCCGCCGCTAACATCAAGCACAGAAACCAAGTCGATCGGCGCACGACGCGCCGCCGTGTTTTGAGCAGCCCCAGACGGCGGAGATGGTGGTGGTGCTTTGATCTTCAACATTACTGCCACAGTTTCATGGGTCCGACCCGTTGCAATCACAGCTGATTCGGGTAACAAGCTAATTTCAACCATTTTAAACTCTTTCTGAGAATCTTTAAAAGCATTATCGATATCAGGTGTTGGATTTACGAAGAACCCTTTAAATTCTTCTGAATCATCATCGTCTTCTTCTTCTTCTGGGATGGGATGAAATTTAGGTGAAATCAAGGGTTCATCATCATGGTAATTAATTTTGGGGCTATGTGATGGAATTTCATTTTCTTGCCTTTGGTTTTCATTCATGGATTTTTTTGAAGAGGTTTTTTTGGTATCCACTTTTTGTTCTTCTTGTTGTTGATTTTGGTGGGAAGGTTGAAGGTTGTGGATACTTAATAAAGGAACATCTTTCCATGGGGATTTGCAGATTGGACAAATGAGTGTTGTTTGTTTTTTAAGGAAATCTACAATGCATGGGAAATGAAAAGTATGGGAGCATTCTGCTGTGTAAATTGCCATTCCTTGCCCTGCTTTTACACTCTGCATACACACTCCACAGCTGTTGTTCTGTATCACAAAAATGAAACCAAAATCAGATAATTTTTGACATATACTCTAACAAAATATACAAATTTTTTTTTTTTTTTTTTTGTGTGCAACTTAGTTTGATGGATGGAGGAGTCAAATTCGCATTAGATTTTATAAAAATAAAAATCAATAATTATATCTGATAGGAATACTCTAAGTCCCCTCCATTCACGACAGATTTTTCTCTATAAAATACTATGTATCTTTATTTTACTGTCAGTCTATACAACATAGTATTAAACAATGTTCATCCTTATTTCTATAAATCTTTAAATATAAAATAATGCATATTCTTACTTTATATCTATATGTATATAAACTAACTAAAAATTCATTCTTTTTCTTCCATTTTTTTAAGTTGAATACTTTCATATAGGGATTAATCAATATATTCGAGGAAACTAATGAAACAAGTAGCATTTTCTTATGAAAACTGCAAATACAATGCAAGATGATGCATATATATAGTTCTTGCATACCTTAGAGAGACGAAGACTGTTCTTGAGTATAGAAAAAGGAGATCTTGGAGAAGACGGGTTCGAGTTCGACCCGAGAAGAATAGTTCTTGGACTTCTGCTACATGATTTTGGTGTATTAGCAGCTGTTTTACACCTCAGTTTTTTTTGACCATTATTACCATTATCATCAATCAAACTTGTCTGAACAATATTTGCATTAGTTTTGCAGAACAGATTGGGACTGCTGTTACTAGTTTGCAATCTTGGTTTAGATGGGGGTCTGTTTCCAGATGAAAGACCAGATTTTGAACGGCCAAGATATGATCTTGAGCTTTTTGGTTGTACCTCTGTTGTTTTCTCTGCTGCATCTTCTTCTTCTCCTTCCATAACCATGGCGTTTTCTCTGCTTCTTGGGATTGTTGTACAAAAAGCTTTTCTCCAGCCAGTGCCCATTATTTCTTTTCTTCTTTTTTGTTTTAAAAAAAAAAAAGAGAAAAACTTATCTTTTAGTGTACTTTTAGAGAAGGGGATGGATGAGAAAAGGAGTGGCGGTGAGATTTGTTGACAATGTGGGGGTGATATATATATATATATATATATATTAAGGAGACAGAGAAGAAGAGAAAGGAAGGGAAAGGACTGAGAAGACAATTCAATGAGATGATTCAGATGATCGCAGAAAGATAGAGACAAACCACACACAATTTAAAGACAAATATGGGAAGGAAAGGAAGGACTACAAGCCAGCTTCTTCTTCTTCTTGTTATTATTATTATTATAAACAATGTGAAACTTTATTAACGTAGTGACTAGATGTTCTAACAACAGTTATTACATTTTTGTCCTAAGAAACATATATATTTGTTTGAATTACGGTCACAATAAAATAGACATAATCAATGACACAAGATTATATTTTATGCGTGAGTAGTGTATAACTTAAAGATTATATATGTTACCTATCATAGTAGTTTTTCGTAAATGATGATTTAAATCTAGTTGTTGTCAAGAAGTTCAATAACCTTTTACATCAAACCAAGTTCAATAGCTGATTTTGATAAATGATTTTTATGGGATCTAAATGATTTAATGTATGGCAGATGCACTTTCTTTTAAATACACTTATGCAAATGGTTTTAAACATAATAATTTACTCAATACTAAACACTTCTACAATGTAAAAGAGACTTGAGAGGTTTAGAATATTTTCATCCATAATAACTGATATATTGTAATTGCTGTATGACGAGGATAAATCTCTTACCTACGATTGTTGTATGACGAGGATAAATCTTTCATCTTAACGTGTAAACATCCGAATCATTTTCTTTTATTGGATGAGCCTGATTATTGGAATGTCTGTCTATGTCCAACCACTTTTTTCAAACAACTTAGACCTTGAAAACTTTTCTACAATCTATATTATTATTTGCCTCGACCAGCACAGATGAATTAGCTCGGGCTCGGTGATAGTGGTCCGCTGATTCACTGTCAAAGTTAAGTCTTTATCATTGACATGCCCATAAACACCTCTCCTTAGTAGCCTGGCCTTTGAGCAAACTTCTCAAACCCGAGCCGATGCAGTTATATGATCCTATCAATGCATGACGTGTCCCCACAACATATAGTCCAATCGAGAATCTTTGTCCTTTTGTTCAAGACGACTAACATAATTGTGGTGCATGTACTATCCACGTTCACACATATTAGCGACCAACTGAATTTGTACCAATATATTGGGGACCACAATGTACTAACTCTGGATTGTCCATCCAAAGATTGTCTATCTTTCAACTAACTCTCAAACGTTCATATAAGTTTTAGTTCGAATTTACTCAAATTCATCGACCGACGAGTATGACCTTGATTGTACACTAAAATTCTCTCATGGACAATCGTACACGATCATGTTATATATCATATCAATTATCTTATTTTTGAAGTTTCTATATTTTTACTTATTTATACTACATTTTTTTAAATATATTTTAAATATTAATTAGATCAACATATGCATTCATTCCATATTATCGAGCACTTAATTAACCATGGAGTATCTTCTTAACGAAATCACTGCGTATAGGCTTCTCAAATCTCTCTTAAAACAACTGGACTATCAAGTATACATTGTGAGCTTACATTTCACCATTGCAAAAATTTGGACATATTCATATATGAAAAGAGTTTATTGGCAATGGAAATAAACCTGATTTATGTACTAAGAATTTTCCCCCAAAACGTCTTGTTTATTGGTTGGGGATGCTAATTATTTGAGAAGCTTTTAATTAAAGGCATGGTCAACTGTCGACTCACATATTATATAGTTATAATAATATTGTGGTGGCCAACCTCCACATGATAGGAGGTTGAAGATTGCATTATCACACATGGGTGATTACATTGTTACAATTATAAATAAGTACTCTATTTTTGGTCAAACTAGGGAATTGTCATTAGATCAATAACAGCATGATTAAACTAATGATGCAAAATAACTTAATTAATTTATATGATTCTTCAAACTATTATTGATAGTTTCTAATGCTAAGAAAAGAGAAATAAAAACATAACTATTATTGAAATTCCAAGGGGATAAATAAAAAGCGGGAAAAAAAACATCATCAATGTATAATGTTGAGGCATTATGGACTTGGTATATTGAAGAAATTGTTTTATGGCAATTGATGATAATTGGTCTAAGTAGTTATTGGATCTATTATTATTTATGTATCTCTGTTAGGTCTATGTTCTGAGACGTTACAAATGGTATCATAGTCGCCGACTGGACATAACTAAGTGTCGTACGTCGTGAGAGACAATGGAGGACACCTCAAGAATCATCTGATAGAGTCCTGACGTCAGTGAGGGTCGCATTGATCTAAAATCCTCTGATAGGTCCTCCTGACGATGACGTCAATTCATAGATATGGAGAAAATGTAATATCAAACATTGGAAAAAATGGAAAGAAAAAAACATCGCCATGATATATGGTTGATAGATAATACTTGATAATTTGCCTAATTATATATTGAATTCATTATGGCTCAACTAACAACGGAGTAAATGCTATATCTTCCATTGAAAAAAATGAGAGAAATATCTCCAAGATATAGATATGAAATATAACATAATTGATATTTTGTGTTTACTATTTTTGATCAAACGATCACGATATACCTAACTTGTTATTAAAATCATTAAGCTTCAAAACCGCTAGATCCAAGTTTTGATGCATTACAAAAGCCTTTAGAAAGTGAAGAAACATTTTCAACAAATTCCCAAAGCCTTTATTATAGATGAGTTGAAAAGAAAAATAACAATAATTGCGGAGTGATAGCAAAATACTTAACCGATAACTTTAACCGACAGAGTATCGGGTCAACGGTAGTATAGTGTTGTCAAGGTCGAATCCACAGGGAATAATAGTGAAGTACCAAAGTCGACGTCTAAACTTGGTTCAAGTCAATATTAGGTGAAAAGTATTATAGCTAATGCAGAAAATAAAGATTATTCTAACGGATTTATCTAGGTGATTAAAAGGCATAGCCTTACTATGATCCAACAGGTTACTTTTACCCCACAGGAAAGACTAGACAAGGAGTGTGTTTTAACCGACCTACCTATCCAATTCAGTTTATATGACATCCACGGGTGTCAACTCTTTATTCTTGCGTTAAGGTCTGAACAACTCTCGCTTAACCCCTATACTAGGCTTATTAACCTTCCCTTTAAAAAGCTAACTCACCTAACATGGTTGTCCAGAATAATGAGCCGCTCAGGAACCCGATAAGAACCTCACATAGGCATAGTCCTAACGTCTAGCTAGGTTGTCAATCTAACAATCAAGGTTATGTCTAGTGATTCTAAAACCCGTATCCCACACCTCACCGCAAAGTACATATATCAGCTTGGTGTGTATGTAGCTAAGAACAAGGTTGTCAATCCAATTCAAAGCCATTAATACAATCAAAATAGGTTTTAGAACATGGAATAATCATACAAACGTTTAATTAAGCGCTACACAACTCCCGTCTCATCTCCCTAAGGATTTTCACCCGTTTTCACATAATTCGGCTACACAACTATTTAGCTACTCATGATGGAATTGAAAAACGAAATACTAATGAAAGCGATAATCAAAGACATAATCAAATAATTGAAAGACAAAGAAATAATTACCATAAAAGATGAAACCTTGAATTGTATGAAAATCTCCTTCAAAAGATGAAATCTTGGATCACGAATCGAAAATCTAAGCTATTAAAGTTGTATAGAGTTGCTAGGAATTAAATCTATGATCTAAGGATTGAAACAACGTTTAAACTAATGGAAATCGCCCTAAAATCGCCCCTAAGAAACCCTAAAACGTCTAAGTACTGAATAGATCTCATATGGGATCGAAAAAGAGGGTTTTTATAGGTTTTTGCCGCATCCCGACCACGAACGAGCGTTTCTGGCAAGGCAAACGCCCGTTAGCCTGAAAAGCCAACTCGCTGTCCTCAGTAAATCAGCAATAACTTTTTGTGTAGAGCTCCGATTTGAATGATTCAAGATGCTTTAGAAATCTCGTTCAATTTCCTACAACTTTCATGAAGACGACTTGGCCAGAAAATGCCTCCAAGATGGGTCAAAATAAAGATTAACGTTACAAGTACGGTGAATACTGCTGTCGGGGCCAAACTAGAGTTTGCATTGGCCAAACGCTAGTTTGTCTTATACGAGTTGGGCCGAACCCATCCAAACGTGCGTTTGAGGTGATTTGGAAGCTAGTTTGCCTGAAAACCCAACTTTCAGTACCAACACTTCTTCTGTGAACGCCAGTTTGAGTTGGCCAAACGCTAGTTTGGGGTAGGTTTCAGTATTTTCATCATAACTTCACTTATAGGGATCCAAATGAGATGATTTAAAATGCGTTGGAAAGATGATTCAATTATCTACAACTTTCATCAAGACAACTCTTCCTTAAAGTGTCTGCAGATATGACCAAAATGCCTCTGAAGTGACTGGTTCAGATTTCGTCAATGATTCTTCACTCTTTTCTCCTCCTTGGCCCCAATCTCGTTCTTTCTCGAGACTCTCTTCCTTATTCTCGGCCTTATACATCAATCTACGCCTGAAAACAAAGACACGAACACCAAGGCATAATATACATTGACGGAAACGTAGAGCTGTTAACGAGCCGAGCCGAGCCGAGCCGAGTATTGGTGGTTAGAACTCGAGCTCGTTTAGCTCATGAGCTCGTTCGAGCTCGTTCGTTTGATAAACAAACAAAAAATTCTGTTCGAGCTCGGCTCGTTTAAAAGATGAAATGTTCGAGCTCGTTCGAGCTCGGCTCGTTAACATATTATTTTCCTTTTGGCTCGACTTTGGCTCGAATTCGGCTCGAGTTCGGTTCGTTAAAATATAAAACATAAAGTGCAAATGTAAAAATAATATGTTAGACATTAAAATTACATATATTACACAACTAAAATTACTATAAAAATATCTAAATATTATATAAATCAAATCTATAATATCTATTAGATGAATGAATTATCCTCTTTTGAGTCAGTGTTACTGTAAATTGATGTATTTATATAAGCATGTTCGCGAACATTATATAAGCATGTTCGCAAACATTATATAAACACGTTCGCGAACATAATCGAACGTTCGCGAACCAAGCTCGAGCTCGGCTCGTTAAGCAAACGAGCCTACAGTCATGTTCGAGCTCGGCTCCTTAAGCTAAATGAACAAACGATCACGAACACTAACGAGCCGAACACGAGCTTGTTCACGAGCGGCTCTGTTCGTTTAACAGCACTGCGGAAACGTAACGAAATCCACATAAAACACGAGTTTTTAGGACGAAAACGTCATTAGTCTCGAAACATGCATTTAAGAGAATATCGTTCATATATTACCCATAATAGCCCAAAATAACCATGAATAACTCGTAAAAGGAGGTAATCTCATAAAAGAAATACACTACAATTTGACTCCCATCACGGAGTGGATTAATCTAATCCTCAATCATGATTAGTAATAATGCATTAAGACTCTAAAAAATTATTGGAATACATATTTAACATGTCATTTTTAATACAATTTTTATACAAAGGTGGTAGCATAAAGTTTCTCATTTGAATTATGAACTAACAATGTAAACACTTGTCAATGCAGGCATCAATAAAAGCTTCTGTAATCTTGAAATTATTGTATCACAACGAAACAAAAAATTTATTTCACTGATAAAGACATGTTTTTCATTCCAAATTTTGCATTTTTATCTCTAATTTTCTTTTTGACGCTTTCGCTTCTAGTTGTATGTATTTTTTTTTTTGCAATATAAAGTATCACATGTCAAAAATATAACATCAATATGATTCGGTCAATGAAATTTGACCCTTGACAAACAAATATTCAAAGAGTAAAAATAAATGTATGGATGGAAGATAAATAATAATGTTACATTATTGACACCACATTGAATCTACAGCAACACCACACTTTAGGCAAAATTTGATTTTACAGAGATTAATTTTGCTTTTGACCTCTTTAATGTTAAATTTTAAGTTTAAATTCGACTCTGTAGTGGCCGTAATCACTACAATGCCCTAACATTAGGTTCAATATGCTGCGAGTAACAATTTCCAAGATAAAAAATGTCAAGATGAAAGATAAAAACGAGACATCCACAAAACAAGAGAGATCAAAATTGTTTTTAGTATTTTATAATACTGTATAGTACTATCCTCGTCTCAAAATTTAAGTTTATTTAGTTTTTTGATTTTGTCCTATAATGTAACTCAAATTAGAAAACCAATAAAGTATTTATTATATTTTTCACTTTTTACCTCTAATTTATAATATACACACATTTCATTATTTAGCATTAATAAACGATCAAATATCATTTTAGATATTTTTTAATTAAAATTAATAACACATAATCAATTCAATAAACTTTCTTAATCTGTGTATATAAAAAAGTTGTAACGTATTTATAATTTGTACGGAGTTACTACACCTTATGCAGGGTCAAAACATTGGAATCACACTTGACCTTTTGGAATTCCAAGGCCATGCCATTACTATGAGGTCAGTGGTTAGTTGTGCGTGAAACTCTAAAATTGGAATGTGACACAAAAACTTTAGGTCCAAACATAACAAGCTTGGCCTAATACATGCAAGTTTGCAAAAATGACAGTGTAATAATGGGAAAAAGAGTATACAGTACCTGGGTGGATGTTGTCATACCAGAATCTTCGCCATTAATCTGCTGATTTTATTCCATCAATGATATCTCAATGGAGCCAATTAATGAATATATATATACGTAGTTCAATTCCCTTAAACTTTTCACTTTTTTACCCCACTCATTCAATAAATGATAGAGATATATATAACAACATAATGTTGAACTCAACCCAAAGGGCTCCTGTGCCTCACCGTTAAAGTTTCGAAATGATGTAATTAAATCGAGTTTTAGTGTTTAGAATGTCAATTATCTACATTTCTATCAGTTTAAGTTTATTGGAGATGTAATGATGACTTAAATTGATGCGTTCGAATTTGAATCTGGTTGGAGCTGAATCTGAATACTCAGTTGAGGTCTATATGGTGTTCACGTCTGGTCAGCTATGCATCTGAATTCTGGTTACATTTGGTAGCTCTTCGTCTGAATCAGGGAATGCTGCATCTTGGGGTATTTCTGGTAGATCACTTAGTTGGTCGTTGACGGCTAGGGTTTGATTTCCAAGACTATAAATATCGGCATCAATAAATCAATTTGTAACTTTCTGTTGATAATATAAACTCCTCGTTTCTGTTCGTGGATCAGTCCCATGTGATCCGTTACAACAACAGATGGTAGTTCAAAATGATATCAAAATTGGTCACGAGTTCACTCCTTTGTGCCAACATTGTCATCCATTTACGTGAAGTGTTTGTGTCTATTTGTTGGCTTAATATTGTCATTTATATGTCTTTCTGTGTCATTTTGGTTTACCCTTGTTATAGTCCCACACTTGAAGGAAGTGTTTGGTATTTTAGTTGGCCTTATAGTGTTATTTATATGCATTTGTGTGTCATCTTAGCCTAGCCTTTTTATTGTCCCACAATATAAGATAATATTGAGTCTTTTTATTTGCTGTACAATAATACATTTTATATGTCTTTGTGTGTTATATTGACATAGTCTTATTATAAACCCACATTTAAGAGTGCATGTTCAAATGTTTAAAATATTATTTACCTCTCATATATCTCAGCGATTTAGAGGATGCATGTACAACTTCGTGTGCCAAATTAACCTAGCCTTGTTATAAAACCCAGACTTGAAAGGGTGCATGTGTTTACGATATTAATTATTCATCTCTCATATTTCTTACTTTTTCAAGATGATACATATACAACTCTTTTTGCTAAAAGAATCGATTCAAATGATTGAACTCTAAATTTAGTTTAAAGACAATTGTCGCTACAACACACTCGTTTTTTTATCGCTCGATTATTCTCTTGGTGAGGTAATTGAGAATAAAGAGTACGGGGTCGAACGAGGAAATTGGGTCTACGAAACCCGTGTTAAAATCGGTGAACAAAGAGCACACCAACGGGATAAACGATCGAAGCCCAAACTAAACTACGGCACAAAAAAGGGATTTAAAGCATGAACTAACAACAATAAGCAATCCCTTCGACAAAGGATCGAAACAATCAAAGCAAAATCGAGAGAAAGCAAATCTATCGTGACCCACGACGCGAAATCCACAAGCAATCGATCGAATACCGCGTTCGACGCTAAATACAAAAATCTAATCTAAAAGCATGGGCCCAAGCCTTGATCCGACTATTTAGATGTCAACCTGCATAACAGCCGCCGGAGCGGCTGGGTTGAGCACCTAAGCCGGCCTCGAGCTCAGTCCACGCCGAAAAAAGTGAGAGTATTTTGTTTCTAAGCTATAGAAGCTCTTATATAGAGCAGAAATCGCGAGTTTGAGCTGGTGGGCCGACCAACTCGGCTCGTTTGACCCGTCTTCAGTAAATCATTAAAATCTCCCCGTATATAGCTCGAATTGAACGATTCAGGATGCGTCGGAAAGCTCGTTCAATTCCCTACAACTTTCATGAAGACGACTTGACCAGAAAATGCTTCCTCGATGGGTCAAAATGCAGCTCACAGGACCGGACTGGTGGAAACTGAACCTGCTGCTGCTGCGATGTTTTTAGGTGTTTATATAGTCCAGGGTACTTGTCCGTATGGATAAAAGGCTGTCCGTACGGATAGTTCATCATTTTCCAGTCGTCCGTACGGACAAAATGCGTCATCCGTACGGACAACTCTCTGGTTTTGCCTCCAGATTGCTCCATTTCGACGGCTACCGCGAAAACACTTCATAACTTCTTCATACGACCTCTGATTGGGGTGATTCAAAAACCATTAGAAAGATCTTTGAATTATCTACAACTTTCATGAAGACACCATGACCAGAAAATGCCTCTATAATCGGTCAAAATGCTGATGAAGTGAACATATGGTGAGAGCAACAACTATTTCTCTTCCTTTTCTTATTCTTTCTTCTTCCTTGGCTCATTCTTGCACCTTGATCACACTTATCATCATAAATCTTCGCCTTCCGGGTTCTCGAGATACCCTAGTCCTGCATCCATATGAAAACAACAAGCAAACGCATAACCCCGCAAACTACGGGTGCTCGGGAAAAACGAGTATAAAATGCTAAAATAAGGTCGAGTTTACGGAAAACCGACAGTCACTCGCCGTACAATAAAACCTCATTTAATACTCAAAATAGGGTCTAAACTCACCCAAAACATGCCAGAAATGTGATAATCGTGGGCTGAACTGTACAGAAATGTACTGTAAAGTTGGTTCCTATCAATGTGCGACATGTGCGCAAGAAGACTAATTAGTATTTGTTTTCTTGCGCACATGTCGCGCATATATCCGACAGGCGCACGTGAGAACTCTCCGGATAAGAATTTCCGGTGTGATACATCATAGATTTATTTATGTGACAGAAATTGCCGGTTGTAGTTTCTTTTCCACATTAATGAATAGTAATAATAGTAACACCTAACAATTCCTGGTCTTTTCCTTTTTTTTTTTCTTGTTGTTCTAGTCTTTTCTTAGACTAATAAATAAGAAGACCCCATCATTTTCATGAAAATGGACCTATGTCATTAAATACCTGACAAAGATTGTATATAAACGTCGGCACTAAGAATCCCCATATCCCTTTTATATTCTTTACTTTTAATTTTCAAAAAGCCTAAACAACCGCCTTTAATTTTTCCCTAATCCCCCCTCCTCCATTTCTTTAAAAGGTTAAACCCCAATCCTTTTCTATAATTTTTTTTTTTTTTGAAAGAAACCGTTATGATATCGAGCTATCGTATGCACCTCAACACAGAGACAAAACTGTGACTACTACATTTTTGTTATTGTTTTACCGGTGAAATACTATGTTTTGTGGCAAGTCCCATTTCCTTAATTTCTAAACCAATGAAGTCATGAGAAGAGGCTAATTTATTAGAATGTCAGGATAATTGGGGTAATGTTCATTAATAAATTGAGCAAATAATTTTAAATTCAATGATAATGCTCAATTGTTGAACTTTTGTACCACCCTCCTCCATTAGTCTTTTTCATAGAGTTAAAACCCCGATTACCAATCATGTGACCCGTTTAATTTCAACGTTTTCACCTAATCCACTTATTATATTAATTACTTACAATACCACAAGCTTAGGTTTCCTTTTTAAGAACTATTTGCCCATTATGACGGGAAATTCTTATCCGGCGGTGAGTCATCGTGTGATCTATCCGTCTATTACATGTATACAAAAACTCAAAAGAATATATGTCTTTTTATACACATTTATAGATCTAACGGATCACTGCGTAACGGAGAATTAACGCGAGTAATAATTTCCCATCATGACCTCCAATAAGGTTCCAATTAATTTAATCATGACCCCATTATCACCTTTACTAAAGTTTCCAATTTTTCTTGCATTCTATGCCACAGTATAATTCAGCATGTTGAACCTATATCATACATATTTAATTTAACATCATTTTTTTGAAGATTATATGGCATGTGTCTAAAAAGATGTGACATGTCATACACATAATTAATCTTGCTATGTATACGGTGTATAATGTATATGTAGAGAGAATAAATGATAAAGAAATAATGGAAAATTAGGGATAAGGACACAATCTGGAATATTTTTAAGTAACAGGACAACTACATATTTTTTATAGGGAGAAGACAACCGCATAATTTTTATAATGAGAAAGACAAACAAATAATCCCGAAAATCGGTGAATCTTCCTAAATAATCCCAAAATCAAATTTTTCGACAATGAATCCCGAAAATCGGTGAATCTCGACAATGAATTTTGAAAATTAGTGAATTTCGAAGCTGAAATTTCGGCAGCCGAATTTAAACAAGAATTTCGAACACAAGTGAATTTCGACAGTGAATAAATAGTTTTGTCCTTTATGCAAAAGTTTTAAAAAACTGTCCTTCTACTCAATTGATGAAATATTTATGTCCTTCTCCCTCATTCCCCCAAGAAATAAAGATCTAAAACCACTCAACATTTAAATAATGGTGATAGGTTTACATAATTGTGTTGCTACAAAACTTTAAATAGGTATAGATAATCATACATTTAAATAATTAAGCAGAAAAAATAAAATTGAAAAAAACAAAACGCACCACGTCCGTTGGATTTGCCTACGTGGGAGGAACTTTTCGGTAAAAAAAATTCATACCACGGCTATATTATAAAATTTCTCCAATGTTATTTATAAGCTATCTTTATTACTAAAAACAAATCGTTTTTGAATGTTTTCATACAAATTAAAGTATCTCAATAATGTAATAATTTAGATGCATCAAGTCTATAATACTCTTCAACTATAATTACCGTGTATGTTCATGAAATTTGATAACTTGTTTGATATCTTTAATTATTGTTTGAATTGATAAATTAGGAGACACATCATTTGACTAAAAAGACTCCTTGTTTTTTTAGTTTCTTTTTGGACAAGAAATGACTCTTTGTTAAGCAAGGACGTAGGAGGTTGGACATGTCTTCAATTGTTTTATTATGTTCATTACCCCATTTAAACCTAAACACGCAAACCTTGATTGACTTTTTCATTGTCACTTTATGTTAAACGCTAACTACGAGGGTCTTCATCTCGTATCTCACGGGATAAGTGGCGATTTTAATCGGGTTTGCTGAAAGAAGTCTCCGGGTTCAAACATCCACACTCCAATTTAAGGTCCGTTGCTCTATTAAGACACTCAAGTCCTTTATCACTATGTCTTTCTCATTGTCACTTTGTATCAAAGGTTAATGCTTACTTACAACGTCAGTTATACAATATATCTTTATTTTTATATATTTGATTATGTTAAGTTTATATAATTACCAATTAATCCTACGTCATTTTCAAAAATATAAAAATACAGTGTATCACTTGTTATGTTGAGAGTTATTATAAGTAATTACGACGGTAACATTACGTTGTGATTATCCAACCGTAAAAAATTGTTGAATAAATAGAAACTAGGAGATGAATAGTAACATGACATGTGAGTTTTCCAAGTAGGACACATACAACCAAAACTTCCTCTTGGACTCATATGGTATTGTTTAGTCAGCATCTTTGGACTGTGGTTCTATATATGACCCGAATTCCACATCACAACGATGGTCGGTTTTGTTCTTATTTAATTTGATGACTCACACCTCCCTATCATTTCATATCATTGATGAATCATACATATAATCAAGGCCGGCCCCGGGTCCGGGTGCGATAGAATCGATCGACGAGGGACAATTAATGATATAAGGGGACCAAAAATTTATACATTTGAATAATTGTGTAAATTGGTCTAGTGGATAAACAATAGTTGCATACTCTTATTAATGCGAAGTTGATTCTTGCAATGGACATATTTTGTGTTTTATTTCTTTATATCTTTTTAATGTAATGACATATATTGATCTGCCATCAAACTCTTATAAAGTAACGATAGTAATGAAAAACCTTACTCAGCAGACCATCTATGGCCCATGAACAGAATAATGTGTTGGGCACTTTTAAAATTGAAATGATTATTAATGATTTTGCGTCTAGAAATGAATGGCGACATTTTTTTATGATCACGTTGATTGCTTATTATGCAATTATCTTGTGGATCCGTGATTTGAATTTTTTTGATATTGCTGGTTACGGGTGCATTGTTTTGCTTCTACCATTGGTCTGTTGTTGTAGGAGGTAGGGCTGGCAAAAATCCCATATTCCCGACCCATCCCGAATCCCGACCCGAAGCCGACTTGAATTTCTTCCCGACCTGTACTATTCGGGAAACTTCCCGACCCGACGTACTTCGGAATGGGATTCGGGTATATGCTGAAAACCCGACGGGATCCCGATCCCGACCCGACTTTTATATATTATAATTATTTTTTTTATAATTTTTCATATTTTTAGGTAGAAATATATCTTTTAAAAATAATTATTTTTCTTATTTAGGAAAAAATATTTTACATAATAGAAATTTAAAAAATAATCGTCAAAAACGAAATAGTGTTTTTCTAAAAAATTCCCTTCTTCGTTTTCGACTTGTCCATTTATTCAATCACACTAATCTAACTTTCATTATTTTCTTTTTTCATATTTTATCACTTCTCAATTCACTTCATCACCTTGTATCTGAGAATGCTAAATAAGAACTTGTGCGATAGACGGCTGAAGATGTCGCAATGAGATTCAACAGACGATCAATCATGATTTAGGAGTTAAAAATGATGTTTAATTTTTATTTATATAAATCTTTGTTGTGGGTTAGGTGAATATTAATACTACTAACGAAAGTAATAATTTTTCTAACTTCACTCAAAATTGCAACCAGAAAAAAAAAAAAAAAAAAAAAAAAAAAAATTTTGATGATATTTTTTCGGGATATCTTCTCCCGACCCGACGGGATCCCGATCGTCGGATCCCGACACTTGTCGGATACGGGGTCGGGAAGAAAAGTAGATCCCCGATTCACAGTCGGGTCGGGATCGGATATGAAGGTTACGGGACGGGTCCCGACCCGATGCCACCCCTAGTAGTAGGTGGTTTCTCAGCAAGCACACCAGACTTTGGCCATCTCGCAACATGTCAGGGAGAACTTGCATTTTTCTTCTCAAAAAACGGATTTATGGGATTATCGACCTCGAATGAGGAAGCGTCGCCTCGATTTGGTTTGAATTAATTACCAGGTCTTCCTTTATCATTCTTTTATCAAACAGTGTGGAAGACTGCCACACTTATTGGTAGACCATTAAGACTTGCCTTCTTGATTGAGAAATATATATATCGCAATATGATTGACAAAATATATAAAAGTAAATTAGCAATAATGACAAAATAATTAAGATAAACAGTGGGACTTAGAAATGTCACGTTTTCAAAATGAACTAATCCATGTACATGTGATCAGTCTTTGGTCTTCTGATCGATGTTGGAGACTTATTAATCAAATAATGTGACAAAAACAAAAGGAAAAATAAAAATACAGTGATTGGTGAGAAATCTGACTGTTGGATGTGAAAGAAAATACAGTCAAATAATTTAGGTTGTTTAGAGCAAGAGTAATGGTGATCCATTATCCGGAGATAATGCTATTGATTGGTGATGTTTGGATGATATGGAGAAAGATGATTGGAGGATAAATATAGAAGAGTTGTAGGGATAATTTGTTTGTGATGTGATGTTGTAATGGTGATAATATAGAAGGATTGTAGATGATTAATTGTGTATGATTAGATGCTGTAATTGTGATAAATATTTTGACTCTAGATCTATTGATTAAAATAGTATTAAATATTAATGGAGGATTTTTTTAATCCTAGTTTTAACTAACTTTTCTTGTTTCACGCAAAAAAAAAAAAAAAAACACAATTTACTTAATAATTAAAACTGACACTTTTTGGGGATATGATAGAGTATTATCTCCATGGTTCTCTCAAAATAATTTCTTGTTTCACGCAAAAAAAAAAAAAAAGCATACAATTTACTTAATAATTAAAACTGACCATTTTTGGGAATAGAGTAGAAGAACACAGATAATCTGGAAAAAAAGCTGTCTACATTCCTTCTATTATTTCATCTTTATTGGAGAGAACATATCTAAACTGACAGATAGAAGAAAGAACTTCTCCAAACCACTTTCACTAGGGCGGCTCTTAGTATTGAACAAGTTCACATGAATATGAGATTTGAAAGATTAGGAAAGGCTTTAATTGCTTCAGCGTTTATAATTAATTATTAAGCATTATTTATGTTTGATTAATCAAACACATGAGATTAATATGTAAAGAGATCTCCTTCATGTGACAACTTGAAGTGTGATATATTCTAGAATTTTCAAACTTATTAAAAATATTATCAATATATAAGATTTAGGAACACAAAACCTTAGCAATTTGAGTTAACCGATTCAGGCCGAGCAAATACAATATACTCGAAAATATTTGGACTAAATAAATACTCAAGTCAAGTAGCACCGTTAAATTTGAGTTACGTGATGTTACAAATGGTCACGCACATATCCGACTATCACACGATATTAAATGTCATACCGCGAGATGCCATGACCTACATCCAAAATCCCCATGGTAAGAGACGGTAAGCGTCACATGCATCTAGAATTGATAGAGTCCTCGTGGGGAAATTATGATGCATTGAATCCCTATTAGAATGGATTTCCGGATGACTACTACGTATAGAAAAATACAAAATTGTTTTATCTGTTTATATACGTGACAATCGTCTGGCGGTCTGTTCTAATAAAGAATCTCTGACTCACAATTCCCTGATCCTCGTGATAATGTCACTTTTTAAGGAGGTGAATGTAATAATTCATATTGAGAAAGGGGAGAACCATTATTGAGATACAAGTTTGAGAAATGATTAACTTAGCAACTTGGGTTAACAATTTCAGACTAATTAAATAAGGATAGTGAATTTAAATAATTATTGAATCTATTATATCTTAACTAGTATCGCTATATAATTATAAATTCTTAAGACGTCACATGCATGAAGATCCCTTTGGCATAACATTACATAAAAATCCCAAAAATCCCAAGCTCTGTCTATATATATATATATATATATATCAAGGAGAAGTGTTACACACCTGAAATCTAATTTACAAGTTAGTGGCTTCAACCGACTAAGATGCTTCCAGATGTATGAAAATCAAGTTCTTAATAGAAATATTCAACATAATAATTGTCAAACACAATATAATATAGTATGCCTAACATTATAAGTTTTTATATATATTTGTGATTAAGTAAATGTGAACAGCCTAGTGGATGATAATTAATCTCATAGTTATGCTTAGCCATCGTTAGGAGAATGATTAGGGTTGCTTCATTATATCAGTTATAGGTTGGTAATGGTATCATAACTACTTACCATTATTAATTACTAGCACAAATATCATAACTATAAATTAAATTAAAAAATACTTAGAAAAATTGTGTCACACTTTCAAGTTTCAACCTCAGCAATAATGTAAGTCGTTGATGATAATTAATGCCACTAATTAATCTAAAAACAATATGTGATGGCTCTTCATTGAGGTGTCAGAATTTCAACTTTTAGAAGTAATAAAAAATAGTAAAAACTTTTAGGAGTAATATATTGTCACTGTTATATTAATTATATGTCATGTCTATTCATAATAAAAAAAAAAAACTGACTTAACACTTATGAAAACGAATATACATCGTTAATTCGAAGGTAATGTCACCTTCATCAAATATTTTATGAAATATGATAGATTGACATTTTGTCTGTTATATATAGGAAAAACAACCGCTACCAGCTGTTATTAATGAACGCGCGCAATTGAGGGGTGCGTAGACGCAGACTCCTCAGCGAAGGACGATCACAATATCGATTCTTTTTTTATGAGGTATTAATGAACTTATCGCGACCCCTCGGCAAAAGGGCGATCACCGTACCGATTTTTTTTTCATTACGAAAAACGTATATTTACTTAAACAATATAGAAAAATGTATTGTATCTAAACTTGTTTGGATTGATGGAATGTAATGGAATGAAATGATTATTTCATTTCATTTCATTCCATCAATTTGACATGTTTGGAAACGTAATAATTGAATTTATTTTGATTCCAACAGATTTCATTCCATTTATGAGATGCTATGGAATGACTGGAGTGGAATAAAAATGATTTTATTTCATTGCCTATCAAACGCAGTAATACAATAATATAATTCCATTTTATTACATTTCATTTCATCAAATTCATTATATTACATTACATCAATCCAAACGAGCCATTAAGAATTGTGACCTACCATCTTTTTAACTTTTGTTTTACATGTTATTTATCTTTTTTTATGCACATTTAATCCCGTTTAGATTTGTTTAGTCTGTTATGTTTTAAATCTCTTTTAGAATCGTATTTTATCTATATATTTCACGAGACTAAATTTGCCTAAAAATCAAAAGATAAATGTGAAAAATGACAAAATACAGGTAATAATTGATCTTTAATCCAGTAAAATACATTTTATGTCATTAATGACAATTTAAGATTACACTGAAACATTTTAACATTTTATTTTACAATTTCACCATTCGTTTTCATTGTTTCATTATCTTTTTACTAGTGAAATTATTCTGAATACCATAAAAAAAAATTAGTGAATTGTCATTTCAGACATTTCTTGCAACTATTTTGTCCAACACACTACCCAAAAAATCAAAAGATAGAGTGCAATTCTTTTAAGTATAAAATCAAAAGTTGTGTAGATTAACTTATTGGATTATATTATGTGATCGCCAAAGACGAATGTAGAGGTGGATATAGAGGCGAATACATCTTATACACAATAATGTTTCTTTCTGAAAATAAGGGGGATTGCCCCCTCATGTATTGGTCCGTCCTTGAACACATGTCTTAAAAACATTAATAACAATGACGACATATGTTCAAGTGGTGATGATTATAATATTAAGGTCTGAGTTTTGGATTTGGTTGAGTGAGTTCGGTTTGATTGGTTTTTATTAGTAGTCGTTTTGGTCCGGAAAATGTGTAACTAAAACCAAACCAAATAACTATGAAAATCGATGGTTTCATTAACAGATTAATTTGATTTGAAATAGATTTGGGTGATTTCGGTTTGGCTCGGTCTACTATCCCGTTGGAATTGGTTTTTTAGTTTATTCACTCACCTCTATGATTAATATAGTGTATTTTGTATTATCTCATTCATTAATAAATAAAGGAAGATGTATGATAAACAGAATAAATATTGCTTCAGAAATCTAACTACAGATAAAATGGAATTTTTTATGCAACTGCATCAATTATTATGAAACGAATGGAATACGTGATAGCACTTGCTCAAGAATCCACCTTGAACATGGGATTTCATAAGTGGTGGAGAATTAATATCCCACATTGAATAAATGAGATATTGATAATCTCACGTCAACATAATATTGTGGTTGTATGGTTTGTTTTTGAGTTTTTTTTTTCTTTCAAAAATAAACAATATGTGGTGAGATGATATGAGTGTATATATATATATAATTAATGTAGACTATTGAGAATAATTTCTTTTGAGGGGAAAGGTGAAATATATTAATTAAGGAGGGTTTAAATCAGTAATTAATGCTGAGATTACATGAGACGGGGGTAAATCCCCAATTACAGTAACCAGACGAATTAGAGGGGAGGGGAAACCCTAATTTTTCTAACAGATCTGCATCACTATTGCCAGATCGATTGATATAACAAAACATAGAATCTTCAAAGTAGCAACTGTCCTTGGTGATCTGATCTTTAATGGTCCGGAAGGCCGACAAGTCTTCATCATCATCGTTCAGACGGGAAATACAATTTAACGAGTCCGATTCAAAGGTCACTTTGCCATTCCACATTCTCGCCGTTTCTTTGACACCGTGAGAGATCGCAATCATTTTTGCTAATGCAGCCGAGGCAACGTTCCCCAAGAAGATCGAGAAGGCTCCAAGTAGATATCCGACATGATTCCTGATCGCGATGCTAGCAGATCCATGGTTGTTAATAAAGCTGGCATCAACATTGACTTTAATGGAGAATGGTTTGGGTTTGGTCCAATTAATAGGGATTGGTGATGGTCGGTGCGGTAATTCATCGTCAACAACAGATTTGCAGTGGGCATGTAAAAGAGAGGTTGCCTGAGTGGAAATCCGGCAGATGAAAAGGCATTTCTTCTTGGAATATGAAATGATTTCTTGAGATCCAGATAAACCAGAGGGTCGTACTAAAGAGCTCCACATCTTGTTGCTTCATACTCATAAGAAGACTACAAAGATCAAGAAAGGTACGATGCTGAATGGTGCTCAGATTTTCATGGTTAGGGAAAAGGGCCCAGAGATCTTGGAGCCAAGGGTAGTGAAGGAGGCAGTGACTCCAATTTTCTTCTTCTTCCTGGAATATATGGCATACCGTTGGAGATCTTCCTAATTTTGAGTTGGGATCCAAAAGGCAAGGAGGATGTTGCAATTCGCCACAAAAAGGATCTGATCTTTAGGGGAACGTTTATTGTCCACAGGTAGTTCCAAATCATCTTTGAATTACTCGAGTTAGATGACTCTCCACTGCTGTTTTGTGCATGTCTACAATGTAGTGCTAGTTTATAACCAGACTTGACAGTGTATATTCCTCTCTTAGAATAGTGCCAAATTAAATGATCTGGTGGGGTATCTTGGGAGGGGAATGGAGAGAATGGCTTCAGCTTCGTAGGGTAGGGATAAGTTGTTGATCATGGTAGAGTCCCATTCTTGATCCCTGATCAGTTGTTTGACATAAGTGGTTTGATGGATGCTCCCCTTTCTATGAACCCTGAAGCTGTGTTCCAGAGGTACCCAAGAATCTTGCCAAATTAATTGAGTGACCATCCTGCACTGACCACCTTAGACCTTGGTTAAGTAAATCTTTCCCATGCAATATACTTCTCCAAACATAGGATGGTCTGTCCCCCAACGTAGCACTAAGAAGGTCACCAGATTTAAAATACTTGTATTTCAAGATTGTAGCTACTAGGGAGTTAGGTTTCTGGATCAATCTTCAGGACTATTTTTCAAGAAGAGCTTGGTTGAACATACCAAGATCTCTAAATACTAAACTACCTCTGTCTTTTGGAAGACAGATCTTATCCCAAGATATCCAGGCCATTGAAGCCTTATCTGGGTAGTTTTTCCACCAGAAGTTCCTCACCATGGATAGAATTTCCTGTAGCAGCTTCTTGGGAAGCATAAAGCATTGCATCACATAGGTGGGAATTGCTTGGATAACTGCTTTAATTAGGACTTCTTTCCAAGCTGTGGAGAGATACATGGACTTCTATCCTGTTAGCTTCCTCTAAATCCTGTCCTTAATATATTTGAAAATCTCATACCTTGTTCTTCCAATCATGAAGGGGAGACCAAGGTATTTGCCATTAGTTGCACCAACAGGGATATAAAGGAGATAAGAATCTGCTTTTTGATACCAGTGTCCATAAGCTTCCCAAAATACATACTTGACTTCATCAAATTCACCTTCTGTCCAGATAGGGATTCGTAACACTGAAGGATCTTGAATATCTCCTCTGCATTAGAAGGGATAACATGGGCAAAAATGATACTGTCATCAGCAAACCAAAGATGGGATAGACAAGGACCATCCTTCCCAAATCTAAAGGGTATTAGCCTTCCTTCCAAGACTGCCTGGTTAATGAGAGAAGATAAACCCTCAGCACAAATAATAAAGAGGAAAGGGGACAGTGGATCCCCTTGCCTTATACCTCTTGAAGGATAGAATGTTTTTTATGGTTGACCATTAACCACTACCTGAAAAGAGCTGGTGGTCACACAGTTCTTGATGAGAGAAATAAACTACATAGGATAGCCCATCTTCTTCAAAATATATTCCAAGTAATTCCACTCTGTTCTTTCAAAAGCTTTGACTATATCCAGCTTGATTGCCATCTGATTACTACAGAACTTCTCATTTCCATTGAGAGTGTGGAAAGCTTCAAAGGCTGAAATAGCATTATCAGTGATTAACCTCCCTTTAAGAAAAGCAAACTAAGACTCCTCAATAACACTATCTAGAGTTCTTTTTAGTTTGTCGGCAACATATTTGGAGATGACTTTATAGATTGTATTGCTCAGGCTTATGGTCCTGAAGTCCTTGAGTGCAGAGGCATTAGGTGTTTTGGGTCTCAGTGAGATCAGTGTGTCATTGATGGCTGCAAAATTTGCTCCATTATTTAAAACATCAAGTAAGAAGGGCACTAGATACTGTTTGTAAATGTTCCAGGGCTTTTTGATGAAGACGGCCTGCATGCCATCTGGCCCTGGACTTTTCTGGCCAGGTAGTTGTCTGATTGCCTTAGTAATCTCAGCTTTTGTGAAAGGTTCTAAAAGAGCTCTCCTCTGGCTATCTGAAATCTGTGGCAAAGGGAGATTATCAATCAAATCTAACTCCGAATTAGTACATGCACATGAAGCAAACAGATTAGTATAAAACTCCTTAGCATGATCCAGCATTTCAGAATATTCAGTGATTATGGATCCAGTATCAGTGGTAAGATTGTGGATTTGGTTTTTAGCATGCCTCCTAGAGGCCTTTTGGTGGAAGTAGGTTGTATTTCTATCTCCTGAAGTGAGCCAATCACACTTCCCTCTCTGTTTCCAGTATTCTTCATTCATATTCAGTAGGAGGTCAAGGTTATTCATAAGGGTCTATTCTTTATTTAGATCATGATCCACAGTGTTCTGCAGCACAAAAAGCTTGTCCTGAGTTTCCTGAATCAGTTTATTAAGATTCCCAAATTTTGCTTAACTCCAACTCCTTAAGGCATCCCGAAATTCTATGATTCCACTAGCACAAACTTGATCCTTTAAGTGTATTTCCTTAGTCCAAACTTGCTCAGTGATAAGGGTACAGTCAGAGTATTGAAGCCAAAAGGGATCAAATCTGGGGATCTTTCTTTTTCTGGAATCATAAGTTTAAGGAAAGGATTTTGTGGATATAAGAATAGGTAGGTGGCCACTCCTAGCAGCACAATGATGAGTGATAGAAAAGGCAGGAAAAAGGGTTAGCCAGGCAGGGTTTGCAAAGGCTCGGTCAATTCTTGTTTGGACGGGGCAATCAGGTCTACCATTAGTCCAGGTAAATGGTGCACCAGTAAACCCAAGATCATGAAGGTTGCGGTAGGAAATGGCTTGCCTGATTTCTATCAGATATCTAGTTCTAGTAATTCCTCCAGTTTTTTCAGCTGCATGAATGATTTCATTGAAATCCCCCGCACATAACCAAGGATAACAGGCTTGATCATGAAGTCTTTTTAGAAGGGACCAAGGTATGGTTCTGAGGCCTCTTCTAGGCTGGCCGTAGAAACCTGTAAAGCGGTAAGTAGATTGCTTGAAAGTAACGAGAGCATCAATGTGACATTGAGAGGAGCCTAGGATGTGCATTGAAAGAGTGTTATTCCAGAGTAAAGAGAGTCCTCCTCTAGTTTCAATACTATTTACATGGAAACCAGAGGCAAACCCAAGCCGATTTCTAAGAGATTCCATAGCAGAGTAAGTAAATTTGGTTTAAGAGAGAAAGTGGGAGGAATGAGAGAGATTTTTAATCAGGCTTTTGAGGCTAGGAACTTCCTCGGGGTTGCCTAAGCCCATGCAGTTCCATCATAGGGTATTCATGGCTGTGGGTGGGGCTGCACTGCAGCCTCCACCGGAAGAGAGTTGATTATTTGTTTGGATTTCTTTGTAACAGAGAGACTTTCTCCATAAACAGGAGTTTATTAGTTTTTCCTTTTCCCCAAGGACAGATCAAGGTTTTGTAACATCAGAGAGGATTCTGGGGGGGGGGGGGGGTATTGTTTTTGTCTTTGAAAAGTTTTGGTTGAGAAAGTTGGTTTTGTTTCGTTTTGGGTCAGGTTTGGGATGGTGGTTTGAGTGGGTTTAGAGTCTGTGAGAGTTTTATGGCTTGTTTGTTGAATATGGTTTTGATGATGATTTTGTAGCAGGTTGGCAGTAAAAAGATCAGGGGATATGTGAGGTTTGGCTACTGGAGGATGAGAGATTTTTGGATCTTAAGGAGTTTGAGGGGTTGCAGGTGTGGTAGAGGGTGCATACTTGGTGGGAGTTGCAGAGGAGCAAACTTTTGGTGAAGAGGTGGGAGGGATGGATCCAGGAACAAGGGCTCGCAAAAGGGTCAAATTGGATGACAGGGACTGGTCAGGAAGAGGAGAGAGAGTGTTGTCAGCCTTGATGGTAGATGGTGGTTTTTTAAGATCAAGCACTTACCGCTGTACTAAAACCAATTGGTGGTAATAACGGTGCTACTTTATTTCCTTATCATTTAAGAGTGTGGGCAATCTGTCCCAACACCCCTCCTCAAGTGTCGGCAATCTGTCCAACACTTGCTTGCACAATTCTTTTCAAGGGTGTGAGCAATCTGTCTCAACACCCCCTCAAGTGTGGGTAATCTCTCCCAACACTTGCACAATATCAAGCGCTTACTGATAGCAAAATAACTAACCGCTAACCTTAACCGACAGAGTATCGGGTCAACGGTAGTATAGTGGTTTCAAGGTCGAATCCACAGGGAGTAATGTCTAAGTACCAAAGTCGACTTAGAACTTAGTTCGAGTCAAAATAGTGGTGGAGAGTATTATGCTAGTGCAAAAGTAAAGATTATACTAACGAGTTTACTTAAGTATTAAAGGGTATAGTCGAACTATGATCCCACGAGCTACTTTTACCCCTAAGGAAAGACTTAACAGGGAGCGTGTCTTAACCGACCTACCTATCCAATGTAATTTAACGACATCCACGGGTGCCAACTCCTAATTCTAGCGATTAGACTGAACAACTCGATCTAACCACCCTATGTGAAGTTAATTAATTCTCCCTTTAAAAACCGATTAACCTAACATGATTAAGCTCTGAGTCGCTCGAACAACGATGACAAACATCTCGTATTGGAAACGGACCTAACAACTAGGCCGAATCTACGCAACGATCCTAAAACCCCTTATCCCACATCTCACCGCAAAATACATCTATAAGTTCGATGTGTGTGACGAAATGAACTAGGTGATCAATCTAATTCAAAGACGTTAAAATAAGTTTTAGGACGTGGATTAATCGTTTAAACAATAATTTACGCACTACACAACTCCCAATCTCATCCTCCTTAGGGTTTTCACTCGTTTTCACATAATTCGACTACACATAGAATTAGCTACTCATGGTAATAATAAAAGTGCAGAAATTTATGAAGAAATTAATAATAAACATGATAAGAAGATTGAATAAAATTTACCAAAAGAAATCGTAGCAATCCACCACTCGAATCGTCACTTCGTTGTGTACCAATTACCAAATAGGAAAAAATAACAGTGCTGTTTTTCTTGCAGGAATTGCAGAAAAAGAAATAAAATAAAATATGTTCTACTCTAAGGGGAGTACGGCGGCAGGGAAGAAAATAAAGAATAAAATTCTGGTGTAAAAACTGTGTGTTGAAATTTGATCTAAGTGGCTTTATATAATTAAATTGCCGACTCCGTCTTCTGAAAATTAACGAAAATAAACTAAATTGGCTCCTCATTAATTGGTCCTTCAATGTGCAAGCCAATGGGTGTGTGCCACGTCAACTTTTTATTGTCCCACTTCATTAAATGCATGTCCTCCTTTATTGATGGCATTGACTCCCTTTTGTTTTCAGCCAATCGGATGCCTCCCTGCCTACAATAAGGTACGCTTCTTTTTTTTAATTTATTATATTGTCTTGATTTTGATCAAAACTTTGTGATTTGAAGGAAGTTATACTGAGACCTCCTCTCTCACTCAACACCAAAGTCGGGATCCCGACAAAGTCGGATAATAATTATTTTTCCCGAATATTTGAAATTGAGTCTCGCGTCATTTTCTCACACGAACTTCGTTTTGGACGATTTTCGTACCGTTGTGACCTTTGTCACGCCCTCTATCACGCCATACCTATAATAAAAATAAACCACATACCCAAGCGTGACAAACACCAATAAAACACACACAAATCACCCAAAAATATCAAGATTTTCGACGTAAACGTCTTATCGTCTCGTGATTCAACTCATGGTGAAACGTGCCTATAAAAACACTTAACTACCCCAAAATTACATCGAATAGGCTACAAATATAAGGTAAAATGCACACGAAACTATTGCAAAGTTGACTCTCATCACTTACCGTTGTACTAAAACAAATTTGTGCCAGTAAATGCGCTACTATATTTCTTTTAGGTATTCAAGAGTGTGGGAAATCTCTCCCAATACCCCCCTCAAGTGTAGACAATGACAATCTGTCCCAACACTTGCACAATTTTTAATTCAAGAGTGTGGACAATATCTACCAACCCCCCTTCAAGTGTGGTAATCTACCAACACTTGCACAAATATATATATATATATATATTTTTTTTTATTTTTTTTTAAAAAAATAATGTTCCAACCAGGGTTCGATCCCGTGACATCTGGCACTGATACCATGTTAAGATCCATCGCTTACCATTTTACTAAGACCAATTTGTGTTAGTAAAGGTGAACTATATTTCTTATACATTAAGAGTGTGGGCAATCTGTCCCAACACCCCCCTCAAGTGTTGCAATCTGTCCAACACTTGCACAATTTTCATTCAAGAGTGTGGGCAATTTTGTCTCAACATCCCCCTCAAGTGTGAGTAATTTGTCCCAACACTTGCACAAATATTTCTTTTCTAAAATACTGTTTCAACCAGGATTCGATCTCATGACCTCTGGCTCCGATACCATGTTAAGATCAAGCGCTTACCGTTGTACTAAAACCAATTGGTGCCAGTAAAGGCGCTACTATATTTCTTTTAGGTATTCAAGAGTGTGGGCAATCTCTCCCAACACCCCCCTCAAGTGTGGGCAATCTGTCCCAACACTTGCACAATGTTTAATTCAAGAGTGTAGGCAATATCTCCCAACATGGTTGAAAAGCTGTTTTGTCTGGGGATGGGGTTTTGTCTTTTATGCTTTCTGATATACCCGGATTGGAATGGGGCCCTGTTCAACCATATTGGGCCTACAATCTTGGCCCATCAACATAGATAAAGGGCTTCTGCGCCCACTGACCGCTGTCATAGCCATCTCTTACCCGCTAGATACAAGCCGGGACCTGTCCGCCAACCGTAAGCCGGATCTTGTCCGCCAGTTCAATGTCGGATCCATCTTCTCAATGTGATTTCTACCCATTTAGTCAAGGCACAAATGAGTCCGCTGCTCGTCATTCTTACCAATGATTGATGGTCGTTACTCGCCGCGGCCTATCGCTGTCCGCTGTCCGTCGTTCTTATCAATCCAAATTCGGCCAATCGTGACAAATGGCTAGGACACTTGTAATGCATACGTAGTTAACTTAGCTATGTACTCTCGCCTTGTCTTGTCGCGAACAAGAGACCGACTTACTTTTTAGCCTATAAATATGGGATCACATTGTAATAGAAAATGATGATCAATCTCTCAAGCTTTAAGCTATAATATACTACAAGCGTAAACTCGCCAATTTGTTGACAAACATTCACCGATTCTTCATAAACATTTAAATCGCCACCACTCGTTCTTGAACACCACCGTGTCCTCACCGTCGAAATCACCCATCACAGCCTTATATCCACGTGATAAGCACTGTTACCGCAAACCTGGTGTTTTACGCAACATCAGTTGGCTCCGTTACCGGGAAAGATCATCATTCAGCTTTTGGAGATCATTTGCTCCATCACAAAGACGATTTCACGGTGTTTTAGACGAGGTTATCATCATCACCACTCCATCGGTCATTGAAGCTTTGACCTTTTGGGATAATACAGCCCAGAAACCGCCGCTCTCCTCATCTCAACAAGGAGATCACTAATTTCACCGCATACTCACGCTTGAGTCCATCTTTAAATACCCAGGTTGGTTTATACACTCTTTTGTCGGTTTCGCATCTTCAAGTAAGGAAAGTTTGATTATTTAGCATGGTCAAGGGAAAAACTTGAACCCAAAGAACACCGACTAAACCATTCAATCAACGCCCGACACGTGGAACAAGCGCGTTGCGGGGAGAGGCTAGCCGTAAGGTTATGTCGTCGACGGGGCGTACGTCAACCCCGCCCTCACAACCGACATGCGGGCATACATACGGGAAAGAGCTAAAGCCCGCGAAATACATGAGGAGGCGGTTAGGAAAAATAAAGGAAAGGGAATTATTGGAGCATCCAATCCAAATAACGAACAAGAGGCTATTTCGGCAGGGGGAGCTCCCCCACAGCAAGATGCTTATAGAATAGCTCTACAGGCACATATGGAATACGTAGAGGAAATGCGAATGGGAAATGCATTACTGATTGCTGAGGGATTACCACCCCAACCTATCCGCAAATTCAACCCCCCTCAACCCGCACAAACAGAGTTACAACCAACTTTCATTCCTCCGAAAACCGTACAAACCCAACAGTCAGAAATGGAAGAAAGCAGCCATGCGACGTCACATCCAAGGGGAGATAGGAGATCGCATTTGGTCGGTTGGGGCCCGTGGTCGACGACCGCGGTGCAGCCCTGTGGCGACCAAAGAATCCAAGACAGTCCGTACTCGCACGGAGGGACATGGGGACTCGCAAGATCGTGGAGGACATATGGCGTTCCCACCAATTCCCCAAACTCGTGTGGAAATGGGCATCATGAAAAAACAGATAGAGGAGGGCCGCAGAAGGGTACAAAGAGTGTTAAGGTGGTGCCGACATGGGGAACGAGTGTGCTCCATCCGAGTATATTGAAAGCCGCACCAAGAGGAGGGACTCACTACCCCAATTTCATTAACTACCATGGAGCCACGCATCCACCGGATTGGCCGTCGCCTTTCCGCAGCGTAATCGCTTTATGTACCTCTAGCGACGAGGCTTGGTGTATAGCATTTGTGGGATCAATGCAAGATAGGGCGGCATCTTGGATCCGCAGTCTTCCTCCCGGTTCAATATTATCATGGGATGATCTGATCAACAAATTTATAGCTGAATTTAGGTCGGTGGGAGGACCTAAAAAGACACACATCGACCTGTATGAGGTCCGACAGGGCGATAATGAGGCTACCCGCAGCTATTATGAACGATTTTATAAAGTGTACGAGCTAACCAGGGGCATAGCAGATAACGTCGTCATGACTAGCTTCGAAACAGGGTTGAAGCCGGGGTATTTGAAATCTTATTTCGCTTTGTCACCACCAGCGAACCTACAAGAGATGTTGAGTTCGACCAGGAAGTACATTGCGACTGCGGGAAACGAAGGAGCGTCTTCGTCCAACAAAGGCAAACAGAGGGCTGAGCGTAGCCCGCCAAGAGATACCCGCCGAGGGGCAGATCGGGAAATCAAGAAACCGGAAAGATTTAAGGAGGAGCATTTCACGCCGCTCAGAATTTCCTATTCCCAAGTGTTGAATGAAATAAGAGACGAGATACCAGAGCCATATCCGATGGTACCAGATACCCGCCGCGATGCGTCCAAATACTGCGGCTATCACAGGGATAAGGGGCATACTACTGATGAATGCATTCAGTTTAAACGGGCGATAGAGAAATTGCTAGCCCGCGGACACCATGATCACCTCAAACTAGATAATGGTGGTCCGAATAGGAGGAATCAAAACTCGTCGCCCGACAGAACATTAGAATGATAACTGAGCCTCCTCCCAGTAACAATCAGATTAAGAATCGCATCGGCTCCATCAACAAACATGTGGAGAAGCCAATAGTTTTGCGTGGAAATGAGCAACCTCTGACCTTTACTCGGAGCGAACTGGTGACTTCGATCAACACAGAGGATATGTGCTTATGCATCTCAGTGGTCATCAATCGGGCATGTGTCAACAGAGTGATGGTTGATACAGGAGCTTGCCGCGACATCTTATACTACAACTGCTTTAAAGAATTAGGGTTCGGCGACTCCAATCTGCGGCCGCACAATGGTACCCTTGAGGGATTCACAAATCACAAAATACAGGTCAAGGGGGCCATCGACTTAGATGTACAAATGGGAGATTACGCGCCATTTCGCACGGAAAATGTGATATTTCTGGTAGTCGATCTCCAGTCCAATTATAACATGATAATTGGGACACCCGCCTTGAAACAATTTCAAATGGTAACTTCCATTCCTCATCAACGGGCAAAGTTTTATGTAGGGGACAGGATCGGAACGTCGATCAGCGAACCTACCGTCCTAACATACATACATGAAATGAGAACAGGGAACAAGAGAGCACGGATTGAGCAAACCCCCGCACATGGAAAACATTGACATGATCGTGGTCGCCGCCGAACGTGTGACAGCTAAAGTGGAGTGCGAAACATTGCAAGTCATGGGACGAGCCTGATTTTACAGCAGAGGATGAGTTAGTAGAGGTAATCATCAACGATGAATACCCCGATCAGAAAGTCAAAATTGGGGCTCGGCTGAGTTCTTTTGAAAGGGAAAATTTGGTACAATTACTCAAAGAAAATCTGAGCGCATTTGCCTGGGTTGTCACGGACATGCGAGGAGTCGAAATTGACGTCGCTCTTCATCATCTTAACGTCGACTCTACTTTCAAGCCAATACAACAGCGAGCGCGCCAATTTTCAGCTGAAAAGGAGGCGGCGGTGAAAATAGAGGTTGAAAAACTCCTGCAAGCGGGGATAATAAAAGAGCTCGCCTACCCGACCTGGCTAGCAAATGTGGTTATGGTAAAGAAGCACAATGGCAAGTGGAGGATGTGCGTCGACTTCACCGATATCAACAAAGCTTGTCCCAAGGATCCTTATCGCCTTCCACGAATCGATCGGTTAGTCGACTCTATTTCGGCTTTGAAGTTTTAAGTTTCTTGGATGCATATTCGGGTATCACCAAGTGCGGATGGCTGAATCCGACAAAGAGAAAACGGCATTCGTAGCCGCCGTGAGGTCTATTTTATTATGAAATGATGCCATTTGGGTTGAAGAATGCGGGTTCGACCTATCGGCGAATGGTCAACAGTGGTCTTCGGTTCACGATTGGCGTAAATATGGAAGCTTATATAGACGACATGGTTGTTAAGTCCGCTGGGGACGGTCACGCCGCCGACCTTCAAGAAACCTTCAACAATGTCGAAAGCACTCGATGAAGCTCAATCCGGCCAAATGTACTTTTGGTGTCCAAAGGGCAAGTTTTTGGGATTCATGGTTAGTCGTCGTGGCATCGAGGCTAACCCGAGAAAAGATTCAAGCTTTAATCGATATGCAAGAGCCTACAACTATCAAAGAAGTTCGTAGGCTTAATGGCCGCATCATCGCGTTGGGTCGGTTCATATCAAAATCGCCGGAGAAGTGTCTTCCTTTCTTCAAGATTCTCGCAGGCGATAAAACTTTCTCATGGAACGCAGATTGTTCGCAGTGCATTCCAAGCTCGAAGGAATATCTAGGAAAACCACCTCTTTTGGTTAGCCCCGTAGCGGGAGATGTTTTGTTTTTATACTTAGCGGCTTCAGACCGGGCTGTTGCCGCCGTTCTTGTCAAGGAGGCCGGAACCCTCCAAAATCCCGTCTATTATGTAAGCAAGGCTCTCGGTCCGGTGGAGAGTCGCTATTTTAATATTGAAAAATTAGCCTACTCGCTTGTCATTGCCGCCCGCAAACTCAGGGCTTACTTTACTTCACATACGATTATTGTCTTAACGGATAGTCCGATGCGCCAAATACTACACAAACCAGATCTTTCAGGTCGACTCCTCAGATGGGCCATCGAAATTACTGAATTCGACATACAATATCAGCCCAGAAAAGCTATCAAAGGTCAGACATTACCGGATTTTATTGTAGAGACAAGTTTCAGCTCGCCCCAACTAGTTCTCCATTATCACAAGAGCCCGCGGCGGCCAGAATTAAGCCAAATCAGTGCTGGCACTTATATGTTGATGGAGCATCTAATCGAAATGGTTGTGGAGCCGGAGTTATCTTGATGGAGCCCGGAACGACGGAAGAAATCGAAAAAGCTTTGAGGTTTGAATTTCCGGCCACCAATAATCAAGCCGAGTATGAAGCAGTTGTAGCCGGGCTCAAACTTGCCCGAGAATTAAAAGTGGAAAATGTTGAAGTATTTTGTGATTCCCAACTCATCATCAATCAAATCTCAGGGGACTATGACACGCACTGTGGTATTCTTGAGAAGTATGGTGAGATTGTTCGACGATTAAAAAGCGGTTTCAACTATTGCGAGTTCATCAGAATTCGAAGAGAGGACAATGAGCGAGCGTACTATCTCTCTAAGCTATCACTCAAAGAAGAGATTGCGTATCCTTCAATAATGATTGAGTATCTAGCCATACCCGCCATAGAGGAAAAACAAATCATGGAAATCGACACACCAGCGCCAATTACATGTTGGATTGATGAGGTACAGGCTTACATAGAAACAGGTATATTACCAAATGGGGCGGACAAAGCTCGCACACTTAAGAAAAGAGCGGTCAGGTATATCGTAAACAATGGAATACTCTACAGAAGGTCCGCGACAAGACCCCTCTTACGATGTGTTCGAGAGGAAGAGAGCAAGACAATCCTTATCGAACTTCACCAAGGAGTGTGTGGGGGCCATCCCGCTAGCCGCTCCTTGGCGCAAAAGGTTATAACCGCAGGGTATTATTGGCCAACAATTCTTAAAGATTCAGAAAAATTGGTTAGAGAATGTCCAGAGTGTCAAAAGCATGCGGACATCCCTCGGATACCGTCTGTCGAGCAAAGCATCGTGACCGCACCATGGCCTTTCGACATGTGGGGACTCGATCTCATTGGGCCTTTTCCACCAGGAAGAGGTGGATGCAAAGTCATCATAGTGGCTGTGGATTATTTCACAAAATGGATTGAAGCGAAACCTATGGTCAAGATAACCGCAAAAGCAGCAGGATACTTCTTACACGATCAGATTTTTTCACGTTTTGGCGTCCCGCGGGTAGTAGTATCGGATCACGGCCCGCAATTTAGGAAGGACTTCTCAGATCTTTGCGACGAATTCAAAGTCAAACACTGGCAGTCATTGGTAGCTTATCCTCGAAAAACGGCCAAGCTGAGGCCGGCAACAAACAAATTATCAAAATGTTGAAGAAAAGCGTGGACGACAAGGTAAAAGCAGGAGGGTGGGTTGATGAGTTACCCGATATACTTTGGGCACTCCGCACCACTATCAAAACACCCACAGGAGAAACTCCTTTTGCTCTTACCTATGGATCAGAGGCTATGACTCCAGTTGAAATGGCTCTACCCAACATCAGGGTCGCATTGTATGACCCAACGGATAATCTTTTAAACAGACAGATCGACTTGGATCTAGTGGAGGAAAAAAGAATTGCGACTTATCATCGTTTAGCGAACTACAAGCAAATCGCTAAACAACAACACGACAAGCGAATCCGCGACCACTCATTTAAAGTCGGGGATTTCGTTCTTCGGAACGAAAGGCCACGGGTATGGAGCCTAATAAAGGGAAGCTAACAAAAATTGGGAAGGCCCTTATCAAGTCGCGAGAGAGATCAAAAAAGGGACTTATGTCCTCGTAAATCATCAAGGCTACGAGCTCAATAGACCTTGGCATGCGGACAACCTCAAAAGGTACTACATGTAATAAATCGGCTAGGGATATGGCTATCCTCTCGTTTACAACGTGAGTGGTTAGGCTTTCTTATTTTGCTTGTAATCTTTACTCATCTAGCGGGATGAGTCGAAATTAATAAAGCCCGATTTTACATTCTCCTTTTTATATGCAAATTATTACAAGTATGCACGGGTAAGAAAGAATTGTGCTCGAAGAATTTTCAACAAAACTTCGGCTGGACTTCAGAGTTGTTAAAATAGGGGCAATATTTGGGAAAATTTAACGCGGCCACAACTCCCTAGCGAACAAGTTATTTTAGATAAGATTCAAGAGGGGCATATCTCATACAGAAGTCCGCACAAGATTGACCTAGAATCTTATCTAAAACAAGGGGGACGGATGTTATTATCATCGGACTCAACTTAGACAATAAATTCGAGCAAAAAGCAAGCATACATAAAAAACGGGCAGGAAACAAACTTGTGAATAACATTATAAGCTGGACAAAGTACATACTAGCTATTACAGAGACAAATGTGCGGACAAAAGTGCGGAAAAGGAAAAAAGTTGTACATATGCGAACACAGAATAATGTTTTACAAAACAGAGCCAGAAATCTAAGAACCCTCGGGCCGCATCTCTTCATTATGGACATTCTCTTCGCGGAGAGAATGGTGCGGCATCTGATCAGCATTGGTCTCCGACTCAGTAGCCTCTGTCGACTTCTCACCAGGCTGATCGACCTCGCCTTCTTCGACGGCTCTCTCTCTCGCCTCTGTGGCCAAGCGAACACGCTCCCTCAGATTTGCTTCAATTACAGCGGGAACCATCCAATCATGATCATACATGGGGACGTAGCGCTGAAGCTCAACATCGGAGAAAGGTATGCGGTCATGGAATTCTCTTAGATAATCAGAAAAGGGATGGGTGAGAATCCATTCTTCCAAGACGTCGAGGTCGGGGGTACCGCCATCATGAGCCAGGACGCACCTTGCGATGTGATAAAACCCTTGGTCATATCCCATCATAAAGCTATCGTCGGCAGCGGCTTTGCTAGCAACCTCAATCTGGCCTGGGATACTCGAGTTCAGATCCTCCAACTGTTTACGCAGGTCTGCGCACACCGATTTCTCGGTTTCCCAGTGAGCTTGAGCCTCAATCACCCTCTCGCTTCATCTCTTCCATGGTTCGATCGACGGATTTTCCTCGCTCCACGAGGTCGAGTTAATCCTATTAGCTTCGGCGAGCTGTGCTCTTAGCTTCTCATTCTCCGCCTCAGCTGCGTTTAATCGCCCACGAAGACCGGCAGACACTGCATTTGCGGCACCAAGAGCTTTCTGGGTTTCGACCAACTCTTTTCTGACATCGGCACTCTCAGCTATGGTGTTTCCGTAATCATTGACGAACTGCGCCAAGCCTGTGCCGACCTAAGGGAAGAAAAGTAAAAAGCGGAGTCAATATTGACTTAAGAAGAATGACAGTAAAAAGAATGAAAAACAAAAGTGGAAAAAGAGGTTTACCATGCTCACCGTGGCGCCGTATAAGCCCCACAAATCTTCAATACTCCCAAGAAAGGCACGGCGGGGATCGGTCTGGTCCGCCATCACAACCCTGTCCGCTATTCCGCGGCCTATCTCCAACTGAATATCATTAGGAATACCCCACCTAAAATGCCTCAGGGGAGGCACGTCGGCGATACCCCTAGAAATTGTCCGCGCCATGGGCAGGTCGAGAGGATGTTGCCGCATAAACTCTTTGTCCAACCAGGCGGCAGGACACCCTCTGGGCCCAGCAGGGATTCCAGTAAAGGGCACCACTGTTCTCATGCCCGCAGGAGCAGACTCGGCGGCAACAGATTTGCCTTTACTCTTTTCAGTGGCCTCTTTCCTCGGGGATCATCTGTTCTGGTCTTTTTATGAAGAGGGACATCCTGCTTACTGCTGTCATCTCCTGCGAGCTCGATCTCCTCAACAGCATCCCTCTTTTTCTTATCCCCCACGGGTGGCTTCGTCAGAGTAGTCTGCTTCATGGTTTTGCTGGCCGCGGTTTTCTCTACTACAGGCGGCTGGGATGACTTCACGACTTTATCTCCAGAGGTTCCCGCCGCGGACGTCTGTAAATTGACCATGGGGAGGGATGTTTTGATCCCCTTCAGCTCAGCAGTCCTCTTCACTTCGCCGACAGTCTTTTTCTTTGACAAATGGCCGCGCGTTGAGCTAATTTGTCCATGGTATCTGCGGGGAACAAAGTTTATCAGCGATCACAAAAACAACAAGGGAACAAATTATGAAATAAAACAAGTAAAAATCCTACTCGGTGCTCGCATGTTAGGGTAACCGCCGCAAATTTCGCACTGAGAGGGCATAAACCCGCCATGGTGACACTCGCCGTACCAATGCGGTGAGTCGGCAATGAATCAACTACAACCAAAGGTTCGCCAACACCGGCCCCGTAAAGTCCGGCCTGTCTAAGGTAGGGCTGGCCGACGTCCAACAACAACCTCCGCTTAAATGCTCGGGCTTGAGGTTCACCTTTGCGGGTGTAGCCCAGATCATCTTTTAGCTCGGATATGAAGGTATCATCGTCAAACTGAGTCTTTATTTTTACCAAGTGTTCGGGTTTAACCGAGTTCACCGGCAACTTCGGAAACGGCCATCCCACCCGGGATTCTACCTTCATACATCTCTTATCCCAGTCCGCTACCTTGTCTGGAAGATTGAACAATAAGCGGGGCCTCCCATGGCTAGATCTACTTCGCGGCTGAATTTGACCGGCCCCGCCTTTCCGGGAGAAACTATAAAAGTATAAGAGCACTGGCATCGACGGCTCGCGTCCGCTCAACCTACTGATTATGATATACGACATGACCACGCGAACAACCCCAAGGCTAAGGTCGCAGGGCATCACCTGCAGCTCCTCCATAAAATTAACAAAAAATGGGTCAAAGGGAGGTCTGAGCCCGGCCGCGAGATGGTCATAGTGCAACCACAGGTAGTCTTGATGCTCCCGGCCACAAACCCACGACACATTGGTCGCACCCATGCTGACAAAACGATAGTCCGCTGGTATATCGTATGCCGATAACGCCGAGGTATAATCTTCTCGATCTTTGAACTCTTTCCATCGAGATATAAGATCGCTGTCTACACGCTTTTGTTCTACGAGTTCGTTCTCGACGTCATCGGACCTTTTCCTAGGAGCCATTTTCCTCTTTGCGGGCTCAGGGACAGTTGCGGCCTTCCTCTTGGATACAACGACCTTTGGAGATTTCCTTGGTTTCTCCGATGGATCAACAGTTTCCACGGCTTCCTTGAGCTTGCCGCTACGTTTGGCGGCCCCAGTATTCAGAGCTTTTTCCATTCTGGTTAGTAGCCCGCTCAGTGCCATCTGGTCGTCATCTTCGACCTCGACCTCAGCATCGCCCTCATCACCAACGGATATGTCCTGGTCAGATTCTATAGTGATGGGTTCAGGGTTGGGATTTTCATCCAACTCTTCCTCATCGCCGCTGGAGGAAGCGTCCTCCATACTCACCTCTTCTGATCCGTAACCCGCCGCGGCCCTAGCCTCTTCGTCTGATTGAGTATGCTCTGATGACATTCTGGAAAAGAAAAAGGGCAAGGTGGATTAGATTATCACCCGGACATGGAAATTGGGCCGGGGTGAAAGCAATCACACCCCGACACCTAGCCCTTCCATCTTCCTTAAACAAACAAAAGCCCAGAAAAACCCCCAAAACACAATCCAATTTTACAAAAAACTACCCAGAAAAACCCTAATACATCACACATTCAAAAGCGCAAACACAAATACTCTAGCATTGGCAAAAAACCGCACTCAAAATACATGCATACAAGGTTATTTCTGGGAAAAAGAGGCTGAAATCACAAGAAGGCATGAACGACTGGGCTCATGGCATTCATCAAAGGAAAAATAATATAAATTACAGAGGCACAGACCAAGGCATTGTAATCTTCCAACAAGAAATAGATGACATCTAGGCAAAATTGGATAAGAGAGCAAAGGGAATGTACAACTTCGCACCTGATTGATAAAAAGAGAGGAAAAGCGTTGATCTTGGACTGAAATAGCGCTTGCCGGAAACCTGCTTGCAATTGCCGGATCTTCTCTTCTTCAGTTGCCGGAAAAATTATCAGAGATGAAAAGAGAGAAAAGTATAAGAGTTGGAGGTAACTCCTCTATTTATAGAGGGAAAAAAGAGGGGAAACGACGTTTGGGATTCAAAATTCAAACGTAATGATGGTGGGAACGGTTACCGATTTTTCTCCGCCAATCAGAGCAAGGGACGGTTCATTTCCAACCGTCGTGTCAGTACACGTGACTGATGTGACGTTTCGTGTACCGATACATCCGTTTGTACATTCCAACCGTTCAAAACTCTTTCGACGACCATCAGCTTATCCGCCGAATAAGCGGCTTCAGCATGTTACTATCTCCCAACCTTATTTCAAGCGGCTGACACCAATCAATGCCCGTTGTGGCTTATCTTGACAAAGCACCTTTGATAGAACGTTATCACTTAAATGAGCCCGATAGAACATTATCGGCGATCAAGCCTGTCCGCTACAAATGCACAGCATATATCTAGTGGTTTTCACCAACACTGATTCAAGCCCGATAGAGCATTATCGGCAATCCCCCGTCACGTGCAACTACAAAGGAGCTTCACCTAAAGTTCTTCTTCAAAAAATCTACTCTCCGCCTTGGCGGACACACCAGGCACAGAGTAGGGGGCCATTGATATACCCGGATTGGAATGGGGCCCTGTTCAACCATATTGGGCCTACAATCTTGGCCCATCAACATAGATAAAGGGCTTCTGCGCCCACTGACCGCTGTCATAGCCATCTCTTACCCGCTAGATACAAGCCGGGACCTGTCCGCCAACCGTAAGCCGGATCTTGTCCGCCAGTTCAATGTCGGATCCATCTTCTCAATGTGATTTCTACCCATATAGTCAAGGCACAAATGAGTCCGTTGCTCGTCATTCTTACCAATGATTGATGGTCGTTACTCGCCGCGGCCTATCGCTGTCCGCTGTCCGTCGTTCTTATCAATCCACCTGGCCAATCGTGACAGCTGGCTAGGACACTTGTAATGCATACGTAGTTAACTTAGCTATGTACTCTCAGTTGTCTTGTCAGTGAACAGTAGACCGACTTACTTTTTAGCCTATAAATATGGGATCACATTGTAATAGAAAATGATGATCAATCTCTCAAGCTTTAAGCTATAATATACTACAAGCAGAAACTCTGCCAATTTGTTGACAGATTCACTGATTCTTCATAAACATTTAAATCGCCACCACTATTCTTGAACACCACCGTGTCCTCACCGTCGAAATCACCCATCACAGCCTTATATCCACGTGATAAGCACTGTTACCGCAAACCTGGTGTTTTACGCAACATCACTTTCTGGGATAAAGTGTATACGAGGTTTAGGTGTATGGGTGATTGGGCTTAGCAAAAAAGTGGTTTTGTCAATATCCAAAGGAGGTAGGGATTGCAGATGTTGACTTTTGAGAGATTCCTAGGCTGACTGGGAATTTGAAAAATGCGAGATTTAGCGGGAATGTTGAATTGTCAATTTCTGGGTTTGAGAAGAGGGGTTTGCTGGGGTAAATTCCATGTCTAAGAGCCGATATTCTTTAACAAGTTTGGTGTTTTTTTTATGCATTTAACCAGGTACCGTATTTAAAGGATTCCTCATCCTCAAGATTGAAGATTGAACTCTTCTGTGATGTGGGGCAATTTTTGGCAATATGTCCAATAAGGCCACAATGGTAGCAGAAGAAAGGGATCCGTTCATATTGGAATAGGGCAATGTGGGTACTCGTGTTGGAGGGTAGAAGGGACTCATCTTCGAGCAAAATAGAGAGAGTTAGGGTATGGGTTTGGATATTGAAAGAGAGGCTCTCAATCTGAAAAGGGGTAGATTAGTACCTTGGGCTTCTCTTAGTTGCAAGATGGAAGCATCCTTCAGGTCTTTTGCTATCTTCCTTCCCGCTTCTTCAGTGTAGCAGTGAGTAGGGAGTCCACATACATGAATCCAGAAGTCGCACTCCTCAAATTCCTCATCTTCACTACTTAGCTGAGGTTGCCATGGTTTGTTTGATGACTAGGAGGATATCATCAAAACACCAAGGCCCATCAAATTTCACTCTTTTAAGATCTTCAGTTTCTTCAAAAAGGAACTGAAAGAAATTCCTTCCGATCCTGATAACTTTGAACTTGGTGGTGGACCAAGACTATTCCATAGCAATTCTGTAATTTTTGACCTGAATCTCTTTAGAAGTTATGATTTCCCGAAGAGACTGCAACATCCTTTCTTTAAATCAGATTTCTTAACATTAATAATTGAAGTGGGTGTATCTTGCGGGTAGAGTTTGGCTATGAGGGCAGGGAGATCTTGCTTGTCCATGGATAAAAGAGTTAAGGAAACTAGAAAAGCTCACTTCAAGAGGGAGAAGCTCTCATAGAGAGAGAGAAAAAAAAGTATGTTTCTTGAATAATTTTATCATCAACCGAATTAGTGAGATAAACCATATAAAAATACAACAATCGTTTTCAATTTGCTCAAAAAATAACCGTTTTCAAAATATAAATAATTTTAAATATTTTACACAGATTATAAATATAGAAATGGTTGAATATACTTATTTAACCATCTCCCTCCGAAAAAAACGATCTCCCACCAATCATGTAGCGAGGGAAGTCGATAAAGCTTACATTCATTGAATTAGTCTCAAGCCTGTCATTTACGTTCCGGCATCCCATTAATATTTAGCGTTTTATTTTATTTTTTAATTATGTTTAAAAGGGCCAGGAAAGGAAAGGGAAGGGAAGGGAAGGGAAGGCAAAGATAATCTTATTTATAGCCATCGTTGAGGGCAAATATTGATGTTTTTTAAAGAGCACTTCTATAGCATACATCGTGCACACATCACACACACGGATGATGCGGATCGGTGTTAGATCTATATTATAATATAGATCTAACACCGATCAACGGTGTAGATCTATATTATAATATGTGTATCTAACGCACCGATGGGGGGGAGCGATAATAGTAGAGATTTTTGCAATCCGAAAAATGTATACTTGCTTAAACAAAATTTTCGGCATTGTCTTACAAACATTTAACTTACCGTAAGACATAAATCTAAAAGCGAAATATACATTAAAAAAAAAGTAGAATAAATACGTACATTACAACTCCGCTTCGCCTTGTCTTCATATTTTGAAACCTTTGAATAATTGATTTCCACACGACGAAAGACCTCATTCTCAATGTATGTCACAAGACAATCATTCAACCAATCATCTCCCATTCGATTCCGTAAGTTGCATTTCACAATATACAGTATACCGGATGCATATGGCAAATTTTGAATCGCAGCTGCACAGGAGATGGAGGATTGTCAAATGTCAATTGAAGAAGAAAGAATGCCAGGAGTCATTTTTTGTTTTTGTTTGTTGAATTTTGTTGTAAGGGTTAATGAGAAATAAATATTCGTAAATTTTTTTCTTGAGAATGTGAGGGGTCAAAGCGTAGTAGAAAGCCTGCCTCTTTTTTTGACTATTAAGTATTATTTTTGACTTTATAATATATTTTAATAGTTGTATTAGTCTTTGATAATTAAAATATTTTTGATAATGTGTTAAATGTATCACTTTTGTAATAACGATGTATTTTTTATTTACGTGATAAAAAAAAATTTCACCAAAAAAAATTTAATATAAAGTGTAGGGGCGAATTCAAATTTTAAGAGGGCAAAAAAAAAATACATAACACTTAGTGTTTTTCCGGATCTAAGAGGGAGCGCTTGCCCCCCCAATATATACCGTACATCCGCCCCTGGGCACTATCATTTCCGTTGTTTAAAAGGAAGAGGAAATCCTCACTACAAAATAAACACTCTATTGCTACATAAGTTTTTGCTACACACACAAAAATGTATGGTTAATAGCACTTGATTAGACTCTTTTACCATGCTCATGTGGCTAAAAGTAAGTATATAACAACACTTTTTTATTGTATGACAAACAATAGTGTAGCAAAAAACTGTTTTTCTTGTAGTGCCTCTTATGCTAAATGATGTGCATAAACATTTACTTCAGGCTTAAGAAGGGAAAAAGGCAAAAAGAAAAAAAAATCGAAATAGATCTTGACGATGTTGAATATTGTCTAGTCAATAATTCGGGCCTAATTAACTCTTGAGACGATTTATCAAAAACACAGAACAATGGGGATGGTAATTTAGGTTTGTTTTAGACTGAACCTGAGAGTTATGTTTCTCAAGTTGCCTACGTATCCAATGTATGTAATTGGAATCAAGTATCTCGTAGTTCTTTAGAGTTTGTTTATATAGGGGGCATCTCGCCCTATTTCTTGTCCTACAAGGTATTAGGACTTATTTCCTAACCCCTAAGGATTAATACATAGGAATCCCTTTAATTTAGGGATAATTATGATTATGTTTAAATAACAGGATTAGTGTCCTATAATCACGAGATTCTTCCATGTTTATCCTATTATTTAGGCACATGTGTGACCATCAAAATAAGGTAAGCCCTAGACGTCCTGCGCTGGGCTCCTCAGGTCATCTCCACTTGGGTTGCACGGCCTGCCCTCCGTTATGACCGAGCCGTCCTGCGGTGGTCTAGTCGGAAAATTAAAGGCAGAGGCAGACCTCCCACCAGGGGTTTAGGTCTGCTCCGCCGATCGGTGTTAGGCCCCTGGCCTTCTTGTGTATTACATTTCTCTCTCTCTTTATTTAGTACATTGTCATTTTTTGAATGACACGTGGCAAGATCTACTCTGACCATCGTCAGACCTGTAATACTTCCCACATTAGATAGATTTTCATAGGAAGAAACGAGACTCTGATGGACAATCCTGTGAATTTCCTTCGAAAATCACCTTCGTGTAACACCACAAACCAAGGGCGGATCCAATAATTTGTTTCAGTGGTGTCACCGGAGTGTAAAACAACATTTTTTAACTACAAATCAACATTTTATGACAACAAAACTATATTTTTAACTACAAAACAATATCGTTTTAACACTAAAAAAAACTCGTATCTCAGTAGGGTCCAGGGGTGGAGGTATGTATATTAGGGTGATCACGTGACCCCACTAAGATCCGGTTTTTTTTTTATAGTATTAAACGATATAGTTTTGTTGTTAAAAAATATCGTTGTTGTTAAAATATGTAGTTTTAGGCTCCGGTAAACCCACTGAAAAAAAAAATTTGGATCCGCCCCTCGTAGGGTCATGTGACCCCAGCCTAGTATACACAGGTCTGCCAATGCCACAAAGAATGCAAAACAATTACATGATAAATGGCTAAGACTTTACCAGGGTCGGCCCTCCAATAAGGCGGAGGAGACGGTGGTCTTAGGCCCAACATTACATGTTTCACTAAAAGAAAAAAAAAATTGTAGAAATTCAATCTGATTCAACCTAATATAATATGTTAATTTTTTTTGAATTGATAAAGGGCAAAAAAATATACTCGAATCATTAAAGACCCAATTTTTTTTTATTAATTAGTATGTATTTTCGAGAAAAAAAAAAACCAAATTCGAACTAAAAAATCTAATTAGAGGATTTGGGCTTAAGCTCAAAAAATACCAGGACCGGCCCTGAATTTTACGGGTGAAAGGGATCAAAGTTCCCTTCCTACGGTCTAGAGAAAACCCATAGTACTCCTTAGAATTACCATCTTATATTTACTGCCTCTTTTAAGCAAAAATATTAAAATTCATATGCATGCAATCGACACGTGGAAGTTAGTTTGCATGTATAAGAGTTCATTTAGCCTTTGGGGTTATGTTTCGTAAAATCATGAAGATTTCACTTGCATCTTAGCAGCTCCAGATGTGTGTATAAATTGAGGGGAAAAAAAGCTCTCCCGGATAAAAAAATAATACACTAAAAAATATGTGTAGTCTAGTCGAATTCACAAAATATTCTTAATACAGCTCACCCGACGAACTCGATATACTCCATTAGCACATCCCGATTTAAAATCCTAGCTCCGTCCTTGACTCCAATAATTGCTCAATTTGTTGAGTTTCCATTTTCATATTATCTCATTTTTAACTCCTAATTTTATTATCCATTCAATAATTATCAATGCAATAATAGTAACAAATGTTCTTTTGTATTTTGTAAACTAAAACCGATAAAACTTTCCTAACCTGTATAAAAATATGAGAGTTGACATAGAGTAATGCTAAATAGAATATTGAGAGTAGTTTTGATTTCAGGTTCTAAAAATTATTGTAAGTTGGTTGAGAGTAGTTTTAATTTTTAAAGAGCTAATAAAAGACGAACAAAAAAAAAAAAAAAAAGTAATTATATCAACTATTATCTAACATCTAAGCAAGCCGAATATCTCTACACTCTAGACTGAGCTACCGCCTTAGATCGAAAGCACGACATGCCGGGGTTGGGGGGGGGGGGGGGGGGCAAATTCCTGGGGCATTTGTGTGTATTTTTTAGTTTAAACGTCGGACTTATACACGACAAATAAAGACACCACATAAAATTTTCGCACTATACTTAAGAGAGGTATTCAAAACATGAAATCCGGATTTACTTAAAGAGAGGTAAAAATATATTTTCTGTGTGTGGGTGTGTGTGTGTGGGGGGGGGGGGGGGTGGGTGGTGGGGAAGAAATCACTTTCATGGTCATAAATTAAGAGTTTTGCATGAGCATTAATAAAATGTTTGCAACTACTACCTCCTTTCCAAAATATAAATTCATTTAGGTTTTTCACACATATTAAGAAAGATAGTTAAATTTGTTATTTGTCATTAATTTTGATTAAAAAAACTAAAATAAACTTTCATTGATATTAATGCAAAGTAGTAGGTTGAGTATATAATAAATAAGGGGTAGAAGGAGAAAAATTTAATAAATAAGGGGTAGAAGGAGAAAAATTTAATAAATATTTTATTACTTTTCTAAATGGACTTACATTGTAGGACAAAATCAAAAAGATAAATAGACTTACATTTTAGAACGGTTTAGTATAAAACATATGACATGATGGTAATATATTCTATGTGATTCCATTAGAAATGTAATAATTAGCGTTTTAAATTTTCCAAATATGAATCGCGCGTTGATTTAAAGGTAGCCTCTATGTTTTAAGGGAAGTTCTTCTATGGTGAGTCCATTTGAAGAGTAAAATATGTGAATGTATCTGGATCACACAGTTTCAACTCAAATTCAAACTGTGTGATCCAGAATCATCCACGTGTATCTACGGTGCAAATGAAATGACTAGAGAAGAATTACCCATGTTTTAAAGGTTCAAAGACTAACACTATGTTTAATTACATTTTTTCACAAGAAATAATGTTTTCATATTACATTTTAAAACTCAAAACTATTTTAAGCGGCTAAGTGCCCTAATTTTCTTTGTTTGAACACTGTTATAATCTTGAGGGACTGATGTGTAATATCTAGAAGTATAGTATCTATCCTAGATATGGTGTGTACACGTGTCATGCCTTGGTTGAACCAAGTGGCCTATCTTATCTCTATATGTAACAATCCCTGACTCAATGAAATAATAACATAAACATTATCTAATATTCAGTTTCTAAGTTGGTAGCAGAGCTTCTTCCCCTCCGGCCATGGCCGCCACAGGGAGCACTGCTCCGGCAGGAAGCACACAACCGGCTCCTGCTACACCTAGTTCGACCCCAGCTCAACAATTCACTCTGGGGAGCTATTCTACTGTCATCGTTCCTCCATTAAGCACTTTATCATCACCTTCTCCTTTCCTCCGACCATCACCACCATCACTTCCGGTCACTACACATGCACCACCGTTCGGAGGAAATCTCACTCAAAGTTTCACCGTCAAACTTAACCGGCATAACTATCTGCTCTGGAAATATTCCATTCTTCCAGTCATCTGTGGTCATCGTCTTGAAGATCATGTGTTTGGTACCAAACCCAAACCCCCAGAATTTGTTTATGTTACCGGTACCTCAATTGCTGCTCTTCCGATCAAGAATCCTGCATTTGATGAATGGATGGCTGTTGATAATCTTCTTCTTGGCTGGTTATTGGGATCTATGACCGAGCAGGCCTTACTTGAAGTTGTTGGCTGCTCCACAGCTGCTGAAGTATGGCACACACTCAAAATTCTGTTTAATAGCCAGGCCGAGTCTCGAATCCTTGAACTTAAGGATGCCTTGACAAGAACGGAGAAGGGTGCTCACCCAATGGCTGATTATTTGGCTCTTATAAAGAGCCATTCCGATGGTCTTGCCTCTGCTGGCTATCATGTGTCTCAATCTGAGCTCATACTTTCTACACTGGGTGGATTGACCAGAGAGTATGAATCTGTGATTGTTAACATCACATTTCGAGTTGGATCTCTATCTTGGCCAGAAGCCCAAGCCCAATTGATGACTCATGAACGTTTGCTTGCCAAATTCAACCCAACTCCTGCACTAGATCTTTCTCAATCAAGTGCCAATGTAGCTTAGGTATATCAAGGAGGAGGTAGAGGATCCAGAGCTCCAATGAACAACAGAGGAAGAGGACAACAGGGGTCAGGAAGGGGAGGTCGATCCAGAGGTGGGGGAAGATCAAACAATGGCAGGTCATCCTCCAACAATGGACCAAAACCAACTTGTCAGATCTGTCTCAAAGTTGGACACATAGCCTCTGAATGTTGGCACATATTTGAGTCTAATTATAGTCCCCAAATCAACACCAACAATGCCCCTAATCAGAATGGAAATAGGCAAGCTGCTGCCTACATTGCTTCTCCAGAAATGGTAGGAGATCCTAGCTGGTATGCTGATTCTGGAGCAACCAACCATGTCACATCAGAGCTGAGTCACCTGCAAAACAAGACTGAATATGATGGTAAAGCAACTCTCACTGTTGGTAATGGCTATAAAATGCATATTGCATACACTGGTCATTCTATTATCTCACCCAATATGCATCTGAAAAACATCCTACATGTCCCACATATTACTAAGAATTTACTAAGCATTTACAGTTTGACTTCTGACAATAATGTGTTTGTTGAATTCCATGGTTCCAAATGTTTTGTGAAGGACAAAGCCTCAAGGAAAGTACTTCTGGAAGGAGCACTGCACAATGGTCTGTATCAGATGCACCCCCATTTCAGTGACATCAAGCCCAATACCATGAGTTCCCTTCAATCCAACTCTGTATGTTCTACTGCTTTTACTGCTTCTGTTGTCTCTAGTGAGACTGATCCTGATGTATGGCATAGAAGACTAGAACACCCTAGTGTCAGGATTTTGAATAAAATTGTATCTGCTTATGATTTGAAAGTTAATGGAATTGTGTCTTTTTGTGATTTCTGTCAGTTTGGCAAGTTGCATGCTACTCCTCTTACTCCCTCTCTCAGTCATGCCACATCTATGTTAGACTTAATACATACAAATATTTGGGGTCCAGCTCCCATACAATCTACTTCTGGTTTTGTTTACTACATTCACTTTATAGATGACTACAACAAGTTCACCTGGCTATACCCTATCAAACATAAATCAGATGCCCTAGATACTTTTATTCAGTTTAAAAAACTTGTTGAAAATCTGTTTAGTACTACCATTAAAACAGTCCAATCAGACTGGGGAGGGGAATACAAGAACTTTGAATCATTCTTGGCCACTCATGGCATCACATTTAGACACTCATGTCCCCATGTTCATGAACAAAATGGCCGGGCAGAGAGAAAGCACAGGCACATTGTAGAGACAGGACTTACTCTCATTGCACAGGCATCTTTGCCTCTCAAATGTTGGGTTGATAGTTTCCTTCATGCTGTGTCTATCATTAACATTCTCCCTACACCTGTCCTTAACTATAAATCACCCTATAAAGTTCTGTATCACAAAAAACCAGACCTCAGCCTGATTAAAACCTTTGGATGCACTTGCTATCTATATCTGAGGCCCTATCACACACAAAAAGTTCAATACCACACTCAGAAATGTGTCTATCTGGGTCTGAGTCACACTCATAAGGGTCACAAGTGTCTAAGTAGTACTGGTAGGGTTTACACAACCATACATGTTAAATTCAATGAACTGGAGTTCCCTTACAAAACCTTGCACCCTTATAGTCATGCCACCAGTCCATCTTTGACTGATTTGTCTGTCTCTTATCCTAGCTTCAGTCTTCCCACGTGTTCCAATGTGCAGCAGCTCCCTCCAGAAGTACAGTCCAATGCCACATCTCATGTCACACCTATGCATCACCAGGACACACCTGTGCATTCCCCTGCATCTATACATTCACCTGCACCTATGTCTCCTTCTCCACCTCCTGCTAATAATGCAGCACAAGATCCTTCACCATCTACTGCCTTATCTGTGTCTTCACCAAAACATCAGATGCAAACAAGGTTGAAAAGTGGCATTGCAAAGCCAAAGAAGATGTTCAGCTTTAACACATAACTGACTGATGGTATTCTGGAACCTGAAACTGTGGCACAAGCTGTTGGGGACCCTAAATGGCATACAACTATGAAAGAAGAGTTTCAAGCCCTGTGCGACAATCATACTTGGGATCTTGTACCAGCACATCCATCTCAAAATCTGGTAGGCAATAGATGGATCTTCAAAACCAAGCTGAAACCAGATGGCTTAGTCCTCAAATACAAGGCCAAGCTTGTTGCAAAGGGGTTTCACTAGAAGGAGGAATTGACTATAGTTAAACCTTCAACCCAGTGGCAAAAGCTGGCACAATCAGAGTTATCATGGCAATAGCAACTTCTTTAAACTGGGGGATACAACAAGTTGACATCAACAATGCATTTCTAAATGGCACCTTGTATGAGTCTGTGTTCATGCCTCAACCTGAAGAGTTTGTAGACAGTGGAAAACCTACACATGTGTGTCACCTAAAGAAGGCCCTCTATGGTCTTAAACAGGCACCTAGGGCCTAGTTTGATGAATTAAGAAATCAGTTGCTGCAATGGGGTTTCACTCAATCAATGTCAAACACATCCCTCTTCATCATGAAGAAGAACCACACTCTCCTATATGTATTAGTCTATGTTGATGACTTCTTGATCACTGGCAATAGGACAGATGGCCTCCAGCAGTTTATCAAGTTATTGAATAGCAGATTTCCACTGAAAGACTTGGGACGGCTGAGTCATTTCCTTGGTGTGAAAGGAAAAATAGACAAGACTGGCATTCTCCTCACTCAGAAACATTATTTGAAGCAGTTATTCCACAAACTTGGTCTGGAACATGTGAAACCATGCCCTACTCCTATGGTTACTGGCAAAAGTTTCACCCCAGAAGAGGGCATACCCATGACAAATCCCTCACTCTATAGAGTGTCATAGGGGCCCTTCAGTATGTGACTTTTACAAGGCCTGATGTAGCCTTTGTTGTGAATACCCTCAGTCAATTCATGCACTCCCCCAAGGATGTGCATTGGCAGGCCCTAAAAAGGGTTTTGAGATATCTAAATGGCACAGTAGACTTTGGACTCCACTTCAAAGCTCAGGGGCAGCTTAATCTCACAGCATATACTGATGCAGCTCTCTCCCTTACTGGTTTTAGTGATGATGACTGGGGGTGTTCCAAACATGACAGAAGATCTGTGGCTGGTCACTGCATGTATATTGGAGATTCTTTGGTTACTTGGAGTTCAAAAAAATAGCAGGTTGTATCTCAATCAAGCACTGAATCAGAATATAGAAGCCTTGCAAATGCAGCAGCTGAAGTTAGATGGTTCACTACTCTCTTAAAAGAACTTGGTGTTAGCCTCAGCTCCACTCCTGTGATTTACTGTGATAACGTTAGAGCAAATGCCTTAGCTCAAAATTCAGCGTTCCATGCTTGAACTAAGCACATAGAGATTGATGGTCACTTTGTAAGAGATCAAGTTATCAATGGTGAACTAGTGGTGGAGTATATTCCCTCTTGTGAACAACCGGCTGATATTTTCACCAAGGCATTATCTGCAGCAGCATTCTTGCCCTTTAGAGCCAAACTCAATGTGGAAAATCACCCACATTTAGTTTGAAGGGGCTGTTTGAACACTGTTATAATCTTGAGGGACTGATGTGTAATATCTAGAAGTATAGTATATATCCTAGATATGGTGTGTACACGTGTCATGCCTTGGTTGAACCAAGTGACCTATCTTATCTTTATATGTAACAATCTCCTTACTCAATGAAATAATAACAGAAACATTATCTAATATATATTTTTTTTGAACACATTATCTAATATTCAGTTTCTAAGTTTCTTTAAGGTGGAGCCCATGCACGTTAGCTAAAACAAGTACTATTTTATTTGCACCTTTAGGACTTCGAAAATTGTGAAATGGTTTTAAGTTAAAAGTCCGAAAAGAAGACAAATTGGTAGGATGAAATACCTGAAGATTAGGAAGTTTGAATGACAATTGCATGCTGCGAAATGGCAAAATTCAAAGTTTGTTGGGATCGGATCACCTGTCCTAAATATCTGTCCAATTTCTCTGTCCAATAACATACGACATCGTTTCATACCCTTCTTTCTTTTCTTTTTTTTTAAGGTAACCGATTCTCCATTTTCTCCTTCACGTCGATCAGTCTAACAGTCTTCCTCACCACCGGCGCCGCCGCAAACTCAACCCAGCAACATCACTTCAACACAAACTACCTATTAGCTTATTGCACCACTTCTTCTTTTTGGGTGAAAAACGAAGTTTGAAATAAAGAGGAAAACAGAGAGAAGCAGCAAACGGTGGCTCATGGGTGGTAATGGCTTTCTTTTGAGCTCCTCCGTACTTTCGTCCAGGGGGATGAATATGGCGACGAAAGAGAAGCAAATAGCATAGCAAATCGCAAAGGGGTTTTATAATTTGCCATTAAACGTGTTCTGATTAATTCTTCAATGTAAATTTTTTTTCTTCTTTTTTTGTTGCTGGGTAAATGAATCAATTTCATAATCCAATAATATTTATACAATTTATTATAGTTTATACCTCTGCTGCCTGCTGGGGATTGGATCCAAGAGGATGTTGGAAGAGACGACCTCAGCTTTCTTTCTTGTTTTTTTTTTTTTTTTTTTTTAATTTTTTGTTTTTCTGTAAGGACTTAAGTTTTTGTCTCATCTAAAAATTGTAGAAAAGGGTATGAAACGATGTCGTATGTTATTGGACAGAGAAATTGGACAGATATTTAGGACAGGTGATCCGATCCCAAGTTTGTTAGGTTTAAAGCATGCCCAAAAAGTTACTTGACCCTCAAAAAAAAAAAAAGTTACTTTAAAACATCAATAAATAAATAAACTAAGGTGCCGACATTGACATTTGGGTTTGGACAAGTATAATATGTTCCACATTGAATCTAGTAATACACGAAGTTTCTATGTTACATAGTGGAGGGAGAAGTAGTGGGAAAGAGTTACTCTTTTAACATACTATATATTATTCATTTGAATGTACGTAGTTAAATGCACCGTAACGAAAATAATTTTTGTTTTCAGCTTTTTAGGTATCATTGACATGTATTCGACTTTTGAAAGTCAAATATAGACTCAATTTTCGATTTTACAAAGATCAGATAGTGTTTATTAAGATTATTTGTGTTAGGTGAATTAGTGGATTATATTTGTTTTGTCGAGTAGCTAGGCCGGGTTAAGATGGCTTACTAGGCTGGACAATATATATATATATAACTAACTCATAACTAACTTAAGCCACTAAGTGTTTGATGTATGTCGAGCTGGCTGGTATAATTTGTTCAAGCATTCGTCTCCTGACTGATTAACTTAGGCTGCTAAGTGTTTGATGTATGTCGAGCTAGGGTTATTTGTTCAAGCATTTGTCTTATAACTAACTTGGGCTGCTAAGTGTTTGATGTATGTTAAGCTAGGGTACATCATTCTTCAGCATCAGCTCTGCAATACTTTTGAGTTTTTTCTTTCCCACCAAAGATGAAAGTTTTTATTATAAAACCGGACTAACACCGGAATATACAACGAAAACAGAATTGGTAACCACCGGACAAACCTATCACACCGCTAGACTAAAACACGAAAATATACCGAACAAAAGAACAACCGATAAAATAAAAACAAAAACAAACTAAAAAGGGCTTGTCGAGAACAAAGCACATAGCCGGTTTTGACAAATAATGGAAGCCCACACGATCAAAGACCATTACCCAGAAATTGAAGCAAAAAAAACAAAGACTATCAATAATGAGAAGAGTTATTACGCAACAAGTTTGTATGGGTGATACCAATTGAAGAGGTGAGATCTCTTCAACTCACCCCTACACACCATTACTATGTGAGAGAGTAAATTTTGATTCACCTCAACAATAATATCAAAGGTGGTAAAAATAAAAAGTATTTAATGACACGTACGGTACCACACAATATTTACATTAATTAGTTGAATCTCAATGTACATAGTGCATGTACTTAGCTCTGTCAAATGTTTCAGGGTTTTCTAAAATAAAAACTACTGCCCAAACTGACGACTTTGTCCCATGCACTGAATAGCATTGATCTCTTAATTTGAGTATACAATGGCTGATTCTTGTTTCTTTGCCGGCATCAAAACGGTATTGTATGCCTACACCATGCTCCCTATCCATCTATCTCTCCAACTGTATATACAGAAAGATCATATCCATACATATATATATGCACCCGTATTCCTTCTTTAAGGTGTTGTGAATTGTGATAGATATGTACTTGCATGTATAACCGTCTTTTCTTTTATCACAGGTGATATGTATGTGTATATTGTTGAACTAACATCTCTCCCAAAAACTTAAAGTGACGGGAATGTAGATAACTAAAATATTAAGCACTTTACACACGCCCCTTAAGTGTGGACCTATAAGAAGCCTAAGTCAACTTGGGCATACAAAGGGCCTATACCAAGCTTGAGTCAACTCGGACATACAAAGGCATATATATAACGGCACTATCTATAACATTTTCACACTCACCCTCAAGTTTGAGCCTATAAAAAACCTAAGCCAACTTGAGCACACAAAGGCAAGGGATATAACGGCACTACAAGGCCAACAACAAAGAGCCCCAACACTTATGGGGCCGGATAATATTATATGTTAGCAACAATGTTTGAACTCATAAGTCATAACTTTCCGCTCTGATGCCATGTTGAATTATCATATCTTTAAAAAACTTAAACTAATAGGAGGTAAATAATTATTAGCATCTTAAACACTTTCACACGTATCTCGATCATCAAATGTAAAGTCATATATAGTAGAGATAGAATATGGGTTCATGTATTTATATATATTAATATCACAGCCTCTGCATTTATAGTCCCCAAATTAAGATGTTGAGTTATTTTTTCCCATCTTGTTATTAAACCAAGAACCTAAAAGTTCTGCAGCACAAAGATCCTGTTTTATATATATATATATATATACTTCAATATGTACAGCCCTAAACTTTCTCCCATCTTCTCTTGCAGTGATTGTCTTTTAAGCACCAGGCAGATACCTGTGGGTTTCGATTATTTTACCCTTCTTGTATTATGTGCTTGCCCGTGGATCCCTTGACAAAAAAATCACACAAAATGATAGAAAATTAGAATCACAAGAGATGGGTTTTTTTTGGTTTAATTTTAAAACAATTCAGTTAAAAAAAATTATAGCAAATGAATGCACATAAAAATTGTATACAAGAACGGAAAAAGAAAAGAAAAAAAATCAATCTTGCCCCTCATAGTGGGAAATTCTAAGGTGAATACTTTCATATGGAAAGAAACCTATGTGGCTTCATTTGTATCACACTGTTTTATTCTGCAACGAAACTGTGTGATCCAGATAAATGCACATAGGTGACTATATAGTAGTGCCTTCTATATGCATACCGGTCCCTTCATTTGTCCTTGTCATATGGGTTGGTAGATTTAATAAAACTTATTAATTGACTAACTTAAATTTCGATGATTAATTAAACATTAAAAATTCTTTAACGGCATAACTCAATGATAAAACAATATGATGTTGTAGTCGAAGTCTTGCATTTGAATTAATGTATGAGAGGGTTTGATACTTTGTATCGACTTATCTCGGCAAAAAATGATGGAGTGAGTTTATTAATAACCATGAAGTCCCCTAATTAATGGCTAGACTAATGCCTCAACCTGAATATGCACAAAAAAGACAATGTAGAGTTTTGGAGATTCCTTATCCGAGAGCTCATCATGAGCATTAGATATTGGCGGAATGAAGAGTTTCATCATAGTGATAGTGTTAACTATCATCTTTCCCAAAAGCTTAAGCTGCTGGGGATACAGATAATTAATATTTTATACACTTTAACACGCTCCCTCAAGTGTGGGTCTATATCAAGGCTATGTCAACTAGACACACAACAAACCTGAGGCAACTAGGCTCACAAAGACCAACTAGGCCAACAACAAAGAGGTCCAACACTTGCACAATATAATATAAATGGGTTATATCAAGGCTATTTCAACTAGGCACACAACAAGCCTGAGCCAACTAGGCTCAAAAAGACCAACTAGGCCAAACACAAAGAGGCCCAACACTTGCATAATATAATATAAATTGGGGGAAATAATGTTGGCACTTATATCAAGGCTATGTCAACAAAGACACACAACAAGCCTGAGGCAACTAGGCTCACAAAAACCAACTGGCCAACAACAAATAGGCCCAACACTTGCACAATATAATATAAATGGGCTACATCAAGGCTGTGCCAACTAGGAACACAACAAGCCTGAGTCAACTAGGCTCAAAAAGACCAACTAGGCCAAACACAAAGAGGCCCAACACTTACACAATATAATATAAATGGGGGGAAATAATATTGGCAGCGGGGTTTGAACCCAAGACCTTCCGCTCTGCTACCATTTAAACTACCGTCTCTCCTGAAAGTTTAAGCTTTTGGGAGAGATGGTAGTTCACAGATAGACAGAGGCTCCCGATGGAGGTTTTATTCTCTCGAACAATTCGACTGGCTCACGAACTTAAATTAGCTTGGCACAAATAGTTTAGCGTTTTGGGGTTTTTGGATACTCTTGTATAGTGCTATTTTGTTCGTTGAGCACACTTTGTACAGTTTCACATAAAAAATTCAATAAAGATCCGGTTTATATCAGAAAATATGCAACATTAATTTAAGCATAAATGATTATTTCATTTTACACTTAGTATAGTTTTAATAATAAATTGATTCAAGTTGCTAGTAATATAAATGGGCCAATCTACACCGGAAGGGCCACGAATCTGAACCCGTGAATTTGGGAAAAATCATGTTTTGGGCCAGTGCTGTGACATAAGAGGGTCTATCTGGTAACACAATAAAAAACAAGCATTACAAAAAAAAAGACTATCGACGGTCAAATCAATAAACAGTCACGCAACGAAAAAGATAAACTCAACCAAAACGTTCATTAACTATTTTGATCCATTCTAAAGTTGTGAGCTCTGCGGATTAGAGGAAGAATCCTCGTTGCACGTCTAAGAGATGGTGAGTGGCCCAAGGCTATTTGGAACATATTTCTAGAGCCCCACTGCAAAGAGATTTATTTTGGTGCTACAACAACTTTAGAATGGATCAAAATAGTTCTAAAGACGGTCCAACCCCTATGAGAACGAATAAATGGAGATACATCTGGAGTGAAATGATCTATGGTATATGGTACTGGAGGAACAACATGATTTTTGGAGAAGGAGGCACCCGCTCCCCACCCCATATTTTCATTGCGCAAATGGTAGATAGGGCGAGAAATATTATATTAGTTTGGGACTTAGAGGAACAATAAAAGTCCGGTTTTGCGTTGTATCATTTTTCTCTGTAACAGTTTTGGCTTCAAAGTGATGAATAAAACGGATCGTTTCTATTAAAAAAAACGTTCATTAAATATTGAAACTAACATATGAGCCTACCCAAAACAAATCAAACTCCCCCCCCCCCCCCCTTCCATGAGACGGTGAGACTTGTTCTTCAAAAAAAAATTAAATATAATATCCTAGACGATGAAACTTAAAGAGTTATGCTAAGAAGCAATAACTACATGTAATATCGGATTCCGAGATATACTTCTTAACGACAATAACGATGGGAGAAAATATAAACAAGACGAAGGCATTAAATTTACATGGCTCGGTCAACTAGACCTACATGCACGGGCAAAAAGCAAAAAAAAAAATATATATAATATAATATAATGAACAATAAAAAGAACTCATCTAGAACAATACATTTCATTGCTGTATCTAATACTACAAAATACTAAAAACCTTATTTGTTATAAAACTAAGAAGATAATGGAGGAAGAACAAGAGGAAATACAATTATAGAAGAAAGGAAAATTGCTTGTGTCTTATTCCAATGATATAAGGGGGTATTTATAGTAGAGATTACAATGTGAACACAATAATCTGAATTAATCACAAATCTACTTAAATCAATCAGAATAATAGATAATCCATCAATGATATTATTTCATAACACTCCCCTTGGATATCTATTATTTAAACATACAACGAGATATGATATGCCTCATTAAAACCTTACTAAGAGAAAACCCGGTGGGAAAAAATCTTAGTTAAGGAAAAAGAGTACATATTTATCCGGTTGATTTACTCCCCCGAACCAAGCGTCAATTTCGATATTTCAATTTGCATCCCAATGCTCTTCAATGGTCTTTCAAATGTTGCGATCGACACTTTGTCTTGATAAATAATTATCGGTTGACCGGATCTGTTGCACATCAATCTCCTCATTCTTTTGCAAATCATGAGTAAAGAATAACTTGGGTGAAATATGTTTTGTTAATCTCCATTAATATAGCCTCACTTCAATTGAGATATGCAAGATGCATTGTCTTCGTGCAATTAAATAATTTTCATTCTCATCTAGACAATGTCTCAATTGATTGTCTCGATCGTAGTTGCATAACGTATATGTCATGTACTATTAACTTTGCTAGAAAAAACCGGTGGGAAAAAAACTAGACAAGGTAAATAGTTCATGCCATATGCGTTTATGTGTTGCAGTATTTATTGATCGCTCTCATTAAAAACCTTTAACTAAGAAAACCCTTTGGGAAAAACTTGGTTAAAGGGAAAAAGTACAATCATTGGTTTTAAGGCCAAATCCACACAAAAGTTTTGAAGTTGTCGCTCTTTCCGACGACAACAATCTTTCAAATGTACGCATTCCATTATTATAAACACTTATTATCCAAAACCGATGTAGGAATAATCTTAGTGAACAAATCTATGAGATTGTCACTTTAGAGCGTACTTTTGCATATCACTCTCTTTTAGAGTTTATTGGATAGTCAAATGTAGGGGCTAATAAGTGTCATTCCCACTACTCACTTGTGCAACACATGCAACACAATTAACACCGTAATCACTAAATAATGGGGGAAGTAATATAATCGAAATTTGCATGCATATATTTTCACTATCATGCATCGTAATTCCTTTAAATTTATGACATTAACAATGCATTACTTACATATATTCCTTTCTCAATAGGAATCTTCTCAACTGGTCATACTACATCAACATGAATGTTAATGACCTTAACCATTTGCATGTTGCGATTGTCATATTAATTTATTTTTGAAATCCACCAAGGATTTTCATAACGACCCGTAAATATACCGTCATGACATAAAGTTACTGCCAGATATATTAGTTAGCGGAACATTATATTATCTATAATGGGAGAATATATTTGATCATTAACAAACAAATATTTCCAATTCAAACTCAACCTCAATTGCTTATTTCATTTTTACCTAGTCTGAGTGTTTATGGCACTCTGCGAATGACTTAGGTACTGGATCCAGATATAATAATAGCAATTAAAGAGGCAAATATGTCGTCGACGACTATGATATTTTATTATAAATTTCTCCCATAAAATTCATTGCTAATTCAATATTAGTATAAACCAATTCCTTATCAATGTATGGATTGATTGTTCCGCAACCCCAATATTTAATCATCTGTCGCACGTGCAATTTTATTTTGGGGTTTTCGCTTTGAAGACGGATCTCTTTAAGAGTTTTGATGAGTGACTGAATATCAATAATAAATTGATCATTCTTCCGCGGATTTTTATCTTTAACACCGATCGGTCTTCTACGCTTCTGGCGTAGAGAAATATCTTTAATCATACTGTTGGTGCATTTATAAATAATCACTCATTTAATTTCAATATAGGCATCTGGCATATTACTTGTTAAATACTACAAGTAAGATTATTTTCGCAGATTCGATTAAACCGATGCGTGGAAGATCGTTTATCTTGTTAAAATTTCTCGGCATTCTTTTATTCTAACATGAGATTTTCTTTATCTCCCCCTAATGCCGAGAATCGATCTTCATCGAACATGTAGCACCGAGCTATACATTGATGCTCTTTTATTCGCTTCATGCGATTTACTATATCACTATGTGATTTTAGATTCTTCAAGAATCGTTCGAAAAAATTCACGTTATATTTAGAGAAATCACTAGAATGAGACAACGAACTTTTGGTTCGTTTTTCCCTCTTTCTCGGAAAATATTTGATATATGCAAAATGTGCATAAAATCTACCCTTCATGGGTTTGATATCAATGAATGATATGTGAACTCATAGTTCATTTATGTCGAAGTTTGTCACGAGATATAATTCATATTGGGTTTTCCTCCCTCATTCTCGGACAACATTTTCTCATAATTGATATGTCAAAAATTTGAAATAACCCGTGACGGATTCAACATTTTAATGTGAGATCCTCTTATGCGGGTATCAACAAACTTCTTTTATCTTTTTCGATTTGTGGAGAAATTTTGTCTCATATAGAGATATTATATCCGTTCTCACAATTATGAATACAATGTATCGAGTTATACCAATTTTCTTGAATCACCATCCCAATTCTAGTGGATTCTCACATAAAGAATGTTTATAACCACAATATTCAGAATCACTATATGCATCTTAAATACTTAATTTTGTCGCATTCATTTCACAGAATGATTGTGATGCATCACATGTAATATGATACATATATCATTGTTTTAAATGATGCATGTAGTATCATCACACACTCTTCGTGGAACGGACATATCTCATTATTTTCAAACACATTGTTTATACCCATTTCATCGGGAAATAGTATATAAAGCAAATATTTCAATCTCGATATAACACTCATATTACTTAAATAAATCGAGACTTGAGAGAGTATAGTGCTTTATTTCAAACAATTTTGTTTCAATATAGCACTTGCATGTTGCATTACCATATGCATCTCTCATTAATACTTTTGAGAACTTGTTTCTCAATATAATGTGCGTGTCGCACTATCGATGAGGCAATTTAATTGCTCTCATGCTCCGACTCCATTTCTTCCTTAGAACGAAATGAGCAATTAATTTTTCAAAATATAATAATTGTCACATAATATAAATGAATTACAATGATTAATTATTTTAAATAGAAAATTACATTATGTATCAATTCAAGCAAATTAAATTGATATTGTAAATGCTAGTGGATCCGAGTGACAATTATCCAAAGTATTACAATTCATGAATCAATCATTATGAATAATTTCACTCACCAATAAAGCACTATAATATGTTGTCATATTCATTCTTATCACAACTAGACAACAAATTTTGAATATAATAACAATATAGAGCGAATGCGCGCTTACAATCAAAGACCATATACATGGTATTCATTTTTTAAAAAAAACCGCAGGGTTGAATATTTTTCTCGTTGTAATAAACATGTGTATAGATAATCACATTAATGATGATCACTATTTTTATTGTCAATAAAATCTTTTCATTAAATTAACAAATATGATTTTGTTTATTGAAATTATTGCAAATGTAGTTGCCAAAAATACAACGAATGCATTAATTACCGCAATGATCATGCAAATATTGTAAAGTTATGTTTAATATCAATCCAATTAACTAAATGATATGGAAATATCATGTGTTCATATCATATCAACTTTATAGTGAAAAATATATTGATAAATTATAAAGCGAGCGTATAAAACATTCTCACGTCGTATCAATATAAAGATCATATATGCGCACCATGTAAGTGATTAACACAACTACGTACACAATCATGTAAAATATAATCTATTTAATTTTAACTATTTAAAATGACTTTAATTAATATGAATATGATTGCAAAAGTAATATACATGTTGATTAATCCAGCGATTGAGAATCATATATTATTATTGTGGTCAAATAACAAGATTTACTTACCAAAAATACATGATGATACAATTATTTTCCTTTTTCTTTTTGAAGAAAACTAGTCACACGTATCAATTATACACAATCGATAAAAAAAAATTCCAAAGCTACTATATATATCACAAAATACTTTAGCCGTATCAAAATAAACCCAAGACAAGAAACAATTTATTTATTAATAAACGATGCTTAAGTTTAAATGCATCGTATAAACAATTTCGTAAATCGCCACTAACTCCGACATGTGGCGTAATCTTCTAAAAGATTACTTTGTTTCTTGTCATGATTATTGTTTTAATCATATAAAACAATTTTGTTAGGAACTGTATCAATAATGTCCTCCTCCACGACCATAACCAAATATTTCAAATATTTATAAATTGAGTCACGTTCTTTATAAAGTATGAACTCTTATAATTTGGTCGGAACTCATTATTTATTTTCATAATTCCACATCCAAAGTGGATTATTATTTTTCATTCATGATACGAAATCATAATCAATTTCATATACATCATAAATTACTTTGATTGATATTCTTCGCTTCGATAGCATATCATCATGATGAAAATGATTTAATTATTTTCTCAACTCGTGATCATGAAATCCCATGATATATTCGATAGATTTCTTATCTCTCGAATTTCGATCACTCGTGGAACATGTCTTTCTCTATGGACATCGGGTCCTAATTTTTATTTATATGAATGACATGTTTGTACTTTTTTCTCTGTGAATTTCAAATTCACCTTCACCAAATTTTTTTTTTTGCACGTCGAAATTCATCTATGTGAATTTAATATTCACTTTCATCGGTTTTTGACATGCCCATTTATGTGAATTTTATATTCACTTTTACGAGCTTTCTATTTTCATATGGATTTCGATCCATTATATCTTCGTTTCAAACATTGATCAACTTCATGTGATCATACCTCATTTTTCAATTTGCACAAAAGACAAACTCTTTTGTCTAAGGAATATAGCCATCAAGGCTTCATATCACCGATGAGTATTACTCATATCTTTTGCTTACGTGGTATTGACTTGATCCATAATGATTTGATGATGTCAATACCACTAGCATCAATATTACATATATCTATAAAATAATAGAATTGATCACGATAAATAATTTAAATAAATCAAATTTTTACCTTAATGTTTACCCGTATCGAGATGTGTAGATATAAAATATATTAATTGATCGACTTGAGTCCTTCTGGCAATCTATGAATGGTGATTCTTGTAGGTCTTTTTTTTTTTTTTTGCGAAGGTTGCCAAACTTCATCAAAACAATTTTGATGATTTGAGACGTGGTTAGAGACTCGTGCTGATAACGTGTTATAAAACTAAGAAGATAATGGAGGAAGAACAAGAGGAAATACAATTATAGAAGAAAGGAAAATTGCTTGTGTCTTATTCCAATGATATAAGGGGGTATTTATAGTAGAGATTACAATGTGAACACAATAATCTGAATTAATCACAAATCTACTTAAATCAATCAGAATAATAGATAATCCATCAATGATATTATTTCATAACCTTATTCAGTTTTTTTTTTAAATACATTATTTATATGAGAACAAAGGTCTAATGACATACTAATATAGCGATGTGGGATTGAGTCTATCTACTAAAAAAATCTTCACCTCGAGATAAAATCTCACACTCAAAAATAGTATTTGTTGGGACAGATTGCCCACACTATTAAATGATAAGAAATATAGTTGCGCATTTACTAACATCAATTGGTTTTAATACAACGGTAAGCGTTTGATCTTAACATGGTAGCAGAGCCAGAGGTCATGAGATCGAACCCTGGTTGGAACATTATTAAAAAAACAATTGTGCAAGTGTTAGACAGATTGCTAACACTTGAGGCCCACACTATTAAATGATCAATAGCATCAATAGAAATATAGTTGCTAGGGGGGTGTTGGGACAGATTGCCCACACTATTAAATGATAAGAAATATAGTTGCGTCTTTACTAACACCAATTGGTTTTAGTAACAACGGAAGCGCTTAATCTTAACAGTATTACTGCTCCATTTTCTCCACATGTTCCCAAAAGCTAGAAAAAAATCCTAGCAATGTTGGAATAACTAAAAATAAGCTATCACTGATCTTTATCTTCTGCACAGAAACCTGTCTCCTGACAATTGTCTTTCTAAACTCTTCTTCTTCCCAAACAAGACAATTTTGAAACCTCAATCTTAAACTTCCACATCCCAAGTTGACATTTCGGACGAATTTCTTCAAAACAAAACTTAGTTATTGTCAAGATGACTATTTTATCAAACTCGAAAGCCAGGCTCTAATACCAATTTGTTAATGATCGGTTCCGGGATATATCCCTTCACGACAATAATCGAAAAACAAAGAAGATAGGAAAAAAAATCGAGACAAAGACACCAAATTAACGTTGCTCGGTAAAACTGACATACATCCACGAACGAAAAGGAAGAAATATCATTAAGTGTTTTTATCTTAAATTAAGTGTCAGAAACATTTGCCTATATTACACTTGACATAGATGCATCATAGGATATAAATATATATAATTTTTTATTCTGAAAATTTAGATAAATCTGGGGCTATGGGAAGGACTTTTAGGCAAAGGGACAATGTGGTCCATTTCTGCCAGAGTGTAAAAAAGCAGAACATGTGAATTCAATCCACAGCCCAATATATAGTTATATACTGCAAGGTCCAATACACTGTATCTACAAACACCACTATATTAGCCCAGCCAAAAGTAATAATTAAAATAAATAAAAAAGGAACAATTTGTGTGTAACTTCACATATTTATTCTTCATTTAAAAATATATATCCTTTCCTTCTATATAATAAGAAGACAAGGGTGAAGGGGAGGGGGACAAGTGTTTTTTTTTTATTGGTTCCTCCGTTTTTACTGTTCATCGGCCCAGAAGCCCACCTATTTTTTTACTGTTCATCTCGTTTTCACTGATAATCGGCCCAGCCTTTTTACTGTTCATCGTTTTTTTTTTTTTTTTTTTTTTTTTTCAATTTTTTTTAATCATATTTTAGACTTAATCTTATTATGTGTGTTGTGCTTAAGATGTATCCGATTTCAATTTAATTACATATTATTTTGCTTTCCATCTAGATCTCTTCTTTTTTTTTTTTTGGCTCTTATCATAATACGATACGACCAAGTGATATTTCAATATGCTATATACTATAGTTTGTCTGTGTGTGTTCTTTTCCTTTTTTGCATATATATATTTTACATTGTGTGTACATGCCGGTTTTTTTTAGGAGCATCGTTTTTTGGGGTCTACGTATTTATTATTTTTTTCCGTCTTCGCTTTTTTACTTCTATATATTGTGTGTGTCGGTTTTTTTTTTAGTCAATGGTTCAGTGTCGAAAGGTGTCGATTTTGTGTCGTGGAGTGTTGACGGTGTGTTAGATTTTAATTAATATTCATTTCATCAACCGACAACCGTTGGATATGGCGTCGGGGTGTATCGAAGCGTGTCGTGTCGTGTTTTTGGTAGAACACGTGTTGTTGCAAATAATGTCGAAGATAGCTTCATTTTTTCGGTTAAAATAGATTTAAGTAGAAATTGAAAAAAAAATTGTTCAGTAGTGTCGAAAAGTATCCATACGATGTCGGGAGATGTCGAAGATGTGTCGGATATTCATTTCATCAACCGACACGTGCCGGACATGCCATCGTAATGTATCAGAGCGTATCATGTCGTGTTGGTTGTCGGTCACGTATCGTATACCTTTTATGTTATTATTTCAGTCCTCTATGATTATTAAAATACTCGATAAATTTACACGGCATTTAGCGTAAGATGCGCGCGTCTTTCGTACGCATTCAATTTCACTAGTATATATATAAATAAATCTGAAAAAATGGTGTTAAATAAACCATGTAGATGCAGAAAGAAAATACAAGCAATCATCCTCTTTATAAAAAATAAAATCATTCAAAAAAAAAAAAAAAAAAAAAAAGAGTTGAGCCCCCATTACCTCGAGAGATTTTATAGTGCAACGGTTGTAGGAAGGTTATATCAAGTGGCATACATTAGAGCCTCTCATTTTTACTCTCTTTCACATAACACATTTTTTATCGTGTGTGAAAGGTTAGAAATAAGTGATTGTAATGCATGTCACTTGATAAAACATTCCTACAACGATTGTATTTTAAAATTTCACCATTACCTCACTATTAAAGTTATGAAAGTCGTAAATCGAATGTTATTTTTTTCCGGGAGAATTCAACCTTTTATGAAATCGAACCTCGGTACCTATTCTATCGAAGACCCTTTGCAATGATTTGGTTTCAGTTTATTTGAAAAATATGTTTATCATATCATTCATGTTAAAGATTCACAATATTTTGTAACATAAATATTTATTTATTTATTTTTTTGGAAGGGAACAGATCATGAAGTTATATAGTGTTCTTAAGATAGGTCTATGGTTAATTTTAGTTGGACCAGCAAAACCCTGACAGAGATTCAAGAAACAAAATCCTGATCAAGTCTATCCACAAACCACAATCTAACAAACGTTAAAATATAAAAAGTATAAAAAAAAAATTATAGTTATAAAAAAATATAAAAAGTAAAAATTGAGTCGGTGTAGATATGAAATTTTTTTGATTTTTTTCAAAATAGAGTTGGTTGAAATGTTGTTTGATTTGTTTTGAGTTTTGTGTCGAATAAAGTAGACGTAATGTTTGAGAATCTTAACAATTTAATAGTTGGAATGGTGATGTAAATTGTATTAGAGGCTGCCATCTATGATGCTGCATCTCAACTTAGGCTTTTTTTTTCGTCATGTAATGGTTTTTATTTTGTTATATCGTTGAGTTATGGTTGTAGTGAAATAAACGTCGAATTTTTATTACAATGAAAATGGAGGTGTTCAGTTTGATTACAACTTTAAAATGAATAAAACGAATGTATTAAAAGTGGACACCGCCAGAGCCCCTTCCACCCAACTCACACCCTGTGTATGTTCATCTTACCCATTTCACTCACTCATACATCAACTAACGCTCTATCACCCGATGTCGCCCTCAACTTACACCATTACAAACTCTTACCATATAATATACCCCTCATCCCTCGCCTATCCTCGTTATCCACCTACCTACTTACATTTACACAATTACCTCTACCCCAACTAATCTTGCCTTACCTATTCACCCACCCCAACACCACCTTAACATACACTCTCAACCACTTCCACCTTAACCTACCTTACCCTACCTCACTTTCGCCCCTTAATCTTACCCTTTACACTTGCCTAATCCTTCTCCACTCATCCCTCACCCTAACATTACCACATGTCATTTATCTTACCCTTACGTACCCACCCTAACCCCACCTTTACACTTAATACTAACCTTCAGCCACGTTACCCTCACATTATTTGTCCATCATTCACCATGTCGTATATCATATTCTTTGTTATTTCATTTGCATATCAAACGTCGTTGAAGAAGGCATGTATCATTTCACTGTATAACACTTATGTTACATTGAACTAAAACAATCCAAGCAAATCCTTAATTTTTAGCTTCAAGATCATTTTCATCACTTGTCTGGGTTCGAATCCTACCGAAAGGTTCACTAGAGATCCAAAATTGTTCGAATCCTACGATTGTCAAGATGCGGGATCCTATTCAGAAGATAAATAACACAAGTTGTTGCTGCTCTGAAGTGCTTAAACTTGTTGACTTTCGGGCAGAGGCGGATCCACAAATTTATTTCAGTGGTGTTACCGAGGTTTAAAACTACGTTTTTTATCTAAAAAATTGTTTCAGTAGGGTCACCGGAGCCTAAAAATGCATTTTTTTTAAATGACAAAACGATGTTTTTTAACAACAAAACTACATCGTTTTAATACAAAAAAATTCTCGGATCTCAATGAGGTCACGTGACCTCACCAAGTCCAATGTAGATCTACCCCTGCTTCCGGGAGCTTATGTTGAGAAGATAAGCATTATTACATAGCTGAGATTTATTAAGCCAGCAGGACTAAAATCTCACATCGTATAAATAATGTATAAAGTCTTATTTGTATTAGATGAATCGATGAGAGATCTGTTATTTGAGATAAACTTTTGTCACATATTGTAGAATGTTTGGACTTTTGTCCTTTAGGTTTCAAAAGAGTGTTTCGCATTCTTAGTGTATAGTGATATTGTTCTTTTTTCGTTGAATATATATTGATTGTTCGTCTAATCAAGTAAATTTGGTGTTTCGTCTTAATTTTATTTTTTCCTCTTCTTTATTTTTGTTATTGTTGGTAATGGTTACAATTCGATCCATATCCATAACCTTGTGCTTTCATGCAATAAAATATCAGCCGTTTTTTCATGCAAATTTATCCTTAGGTTTCTTATCTTGTATGTTTTATTTTTTAATTATTTGCCCTTAGAACAATGCAAATTCATACCCTGAAAATGAATCCAATCAAGATAGATACTCTTATCAAATATATGGTGACCACTCCGTTGCCAATTAAGAAAAAAAATATTTGATGATTCACATATCTGACACTTTCTGTGAAAGTCAATATCTTTTGCCTACTTGATCGAAATTTTTGGCTTCTTGTCCCATTATTATATTTTGGGGTTATTCGATGCGGGGAGGGAGGACTGAGCCAGAGAGAATACGTGGCACATCTGACCACACACGCTTTCACGCCACGTATGCAATTCCCTATTGAGGATGAAACCGCGTGTGGTCGATGTTGCGCGTATGCATTTCTCTCTATCGTTCTCCCTACATCAGAATAACCCTATATTTTGATTATCAAGAAAGAAAAAAGAATGATTTATCGGATTAAAATAAGAAAAATATTGTAAGAAACTATCTAATTTTAATCGATATTTGTGTGGCCTGATATTACTAATTTACATTATTGTTTTCTTTCACTAATTAACAGTTAACGCATGGTCAACCCTGAAAATTTTGGGATCCTAGCTAGGCCTATTTGTCGGAAGAGCCCTCTTTAAGTTATGATCGGCTACCGACGATGATCTAAATCGTCAAGAATGAAATTAGGTTGTTATGAAATACGGACAATTGAGTCTTGAGAGGATAACCAAACTATTAATTAAATTGTTTTGTTGATTTTTTTGGTTGTACCAGTAACAACTGCATACTTACTCACGGTAATTGGGATCAAGCCAAAAATGTGTTCTTGATAATGAGGATTATGATTGGGAGCGTTATGGAGGCAGCCATGAAGTAATCATGGCCTTAATGGCGAGAATCGTGGAGAAGCTATAAGATCTTGAGTTAATCCCACAGTTGAAGGGTAGCTGTTATCTGATGTCAACACGGACTTGCCTGAGATGGACATAAGAGACCGAAGCGAACCTGCACTATGTCTGCATTACGAGGATGTATATGTCTTGCATCGTGTTGATTATAAGGGACAGAGGATGGCATATGTCATGTCGGACAGAGGACGACCAACGTCATGTCAGCAAAATACTAATGCGACTTGCGCTATATGAAGGCCAACTTTACTGATGTCATCTGATGTATGAAGCCCAATATTGTCCTGAGCCTCTGCCGGCCTATTTGAATATAAGACGTGAAAAAGTCTATTAAGTGACACGTGTATGAGGTCGGGTCATACTCGTGTCAGCGATAATAAACAATACATTAAAGAAAACCAGATAAGGTTTTTTTTGGTTTAATTGTTATATCCTTAAATATACCATATTATGTTAGCTAAATATACCTTAAAGAAATTAATATGTTTGCAGAATAACAAGTAAACGGAAATCAAGGCAGGGTCATCCCATCAAGCTAGTACTACATCCGTCCTAAAATATATATGTCCGTTTAGCTTTTTTGTTTTGCTCTAAAATATAAGTTCATTTAATTACATTTTTCTCATTTTACTTTTTATTTATTATCTACCCTCCCACTTTTTACAACTATGCATTATTAATAGTCAAATTTTATTTTAGACTTTTTCATCAAAATTAATGACACATAACTAATAACCAACTTTCTTAATTTGTGTGAAAAACCTCAAATGGACTTACATTGTAGGACGATGGAGGTGGTAACAAATATACGTTTTTGTCTTTATTTTCCTTCTGTTGTCAATATCGAAACCGTGTTTCTTTCATATGCCGGAATCTTTTTTCTATATGCGATAAAAATAGGATTGTTAAGACATTCTCAAATTAAATATACATGTATGTGTAGGGGGTTAAAGTTGTATATGTATATAGTTAAAGTTATATTGACACCGGAAAGGTCGAAGTTGGATATAGATTCGACTTTCACATGATTGATTTTTTTGTGGTGCACATGTAATGTAGTACATCAGGAGTCATGGTGATACAGATGAAGGCCCCCTTAAAATAAGAAAGTCACCCGAGGCTGATCTGAGAATCGACCATCCCAAAGTCGATCTTAAATCGATTTTTGTCAAGGAGAATCGACTTTCAGATGGTCGATTCTCAGTTCTACCTTCGAAAGGTTGATATTTACGTGAGGAGGAAATTGTGGTGCCATATGTAAGTGTAGTGCCATAGGTGTATTCACTAATCAGTTTAATGCACAAGTAAATCAACACACAGACGTGATGCCATAGATAAACCAACACAAATCGGTGTGGTGCCACTTAATTTGGGTCAATCTAACAAAATACATCTTTGCCCCATGTATTATAACTAGCTTTGATAGAAACTACACATCTTTATTAATACATCAAATCAGGGGACAAAATAATGAGCAGCAACACCAACCATTGATTCAAGTTGGTGATGCTTAAATCAAGGATTCAGAATCTTTCCACAAAACAGAAAGTGCCGATTGGATAGTAGTACCCCTAACACGGCATAAAACCTTCTACCACAATTTTACATGTAGCAATCCTTTAATATAATTGATATACTTAATAACACTTACAAATAATTATTAATTATAATTGTAGTAGATCTTGGGTTATTAGCAGTTAGCAAAAGCTTCCTCCAAATCCAGCATTTCTAAACAGGGCCTGCTTTACATCTTCTAAACTTTGATTACTTCTTTGTTCTACTTCCTGTCAAAAGAATCACATTAAATGTTAGACCGAACCCGAATCGATCTTTCTTCTACATGAGCATCAAATCCGAATCGATTATGATGTATTTCGGTTCATTTGAGTCTATAAAATAAAGAAGCGTGTTGGAAAAAGGGAATGACCGGACATTCTTTAAAGTTATTAAATAATGGGATTGGGTGTACCTCAAAACAAGATGCATGAAGAGTGAAGTCACTAAAGCAGCTAATGACACATTGTTGAATCTCAAGGCCTTGTGCCTCTAGTGTTGTCAATGTTGACAACAAAAGACCTGGTTTTGATACACAGCAAATTTCCACTCTTGTGTCTTTCACATTCCTCCTTTCCACTTCAAACTGCAATCATTAATTTCATTCTCATAAGTTATATTGAAGATTATGTGTGTGAAAGTAGCTAAGAAACCATGTTATAAAACGCGGGTCATAGAATCGTTTTGTTTTCGATAGCAATTACCTTTGGGGAATTCCGGAGCAGAACCTGATTTGGCTTCTCATCTTTGAAGATACTCACCAAGCCTGTATGATCCAGATTTGATTTCACTTTCATTTCATCTTGCAAGTTTTTGCTTCTTTCTAGAAGTTCTTTCATGTAATCAATTGTATCTCCAAGTATAGCTGTTCTATCCATCTGCTAAATATCAAATTAAATCACATTTCTTGACAAAAACGACAAAAAAAAGTATGTTGTGTGTTATTACCTTGCTTATCTTTGGTACAACTGATCTGAGCATAGAAAGGCGATCATTAAGCCTCTTCCTTCGTCTTCTTTCAGCCATTAGATTCTTTGAAGGCTGCCCATTTGATTTCTTTGGTTGGTTCCTTCTTTCTGGGAAAAATCCCAAATCAAGTTTCGGAGTTTCAGCGAATTGTAATGACTCCAGCATTCCAGGAATAAACCCATCTGAATTCTGAGCGCTATTTCCAACCAAACCTTCTACATTGTGATCTTCATCATCCATGGTTGATAAAGGGAGAGTATCATCAAGATTATAGTAGGATGAATTAACAGCAAGTTCCTCTGTAAATGGACTGTAAAATCCATTGAATCCAGAGCTTAAAGGTTGAAAATCAGAAGAAAATGAGAACCCGTCAAAGAAATTTCTTTGAGGCATTTCGTCAGTCAGATTGCCTGCAGGTAATAGATAATCGAAATTCCAGCCATTGTTGTGCAACAACTGATCATCATTCATTGACATGGAGATAGTACCTTCAGAAGGGTCACTTCTTAGAGAGATGAAATCCGACGAGAAGCCATTATCACCATAGAACTCCATTGTTGCTCTCTTTCTTTGATAGTGAAAATGAACAAACACACAAATAAAAGCTCAATACAACGAAGATGAACGCAACAGAACGCTTAGCAACGTTATATAAATACAGCAAGTGATCGGGATAGTTTGCAACATACGGGGCAAAGCAAACTTTACATAAATTTTATTTATAAGATATAACCGTAATAGATATAAAATTATTATATCAAGAGGCCGATCATATATATAAAAGACGAAGGCCCTTCCTAGTTGTTAGGGAGAGGCCTCTGCGCTGGTGTGACCGGTTGCGTTTCGACACCGCCAATATAAATTTCGTTTCCGGAAAAAAATAAAATAAAATATATATATATATATATATAAAAAAGATGGGCGTTGTTAACGATACGCAACTCATATATTCGACACGCATATGTTAAAAAATTCGACTTTTTAGGGGTCGAAATGTGTTATTTCAACCCCCGCAAAGTCGAAATGTGTTATTTCGACCCCCGCAAAGTCGAAATGTGTTATTTCGACCCCTAAAAAGTCAAATTTTACACAAGTGTGGTGCCCGAGTATATTGGATGTAGTGCCATTAACAATGCCCATAAAAGATACTCCATATGTCCCATAATATAAGGCCTTTTGACCATTTCACACAGTTTAAGAAAACATAATAAATAAGTTACTTTTTAAGATTTCAATGTAAAATATTGTATTGTTTTTTAGGACTGACTAATAATATTACATTGTTTAGTGTGAAAATGAAAACAATGTATTTAATATTGTATTGTTTTGTAAGAAAAATTTATATTTTAGGACACCACTAAAAACCAAAAAAAACTTATATTACGGGACTGAGGGAGTATTAGAAATAACAAACTTTGTACAAAGGCTTTATTATTATTATTTTTTAAGGTAAAAAAATAATATTTTTAGGGTCGCAGGCTAGAATGACAAAATAAGATACAAAATGAAAAAAATGACAAGAAAAAAAAGATAGTGGTTGAGAAGGACAAAAACGCGGATGTTACTACATGTTGCTACAACCATATCTAGTAACACATGTAGTAACATGTGCGTTTTTGTCATTCTTAACCATTATCTTTTTTTCTTATCTTTTTTTCTCATTTTAGATTAAAAAGCACAACCTTTAACTAAATATTTTATTGCATACTCTCGGCATTGCAAGGGTGAATTACACGTGAATTTCCCATTCGACACACATAAGTAAATTGAATTATTCTATAGCTAGTAAATATGCTGGAACATTGTCTTCTATCCTTACAAATGAAAATGAAACGGAAGAAAAATTTGTTTAGAAGATTCTATAATCATTTATAATGCTACCAAGCTCGGATCATTTCATTTAATTTGAATCGCAATCCAGCCCTCTCACATGCTGCTTTACCAATTCCCATCGTGGCGTCAACATTGAATTTTATCGTGTCTGACGGAGGTGGCTGCCATCTCGAAGCCGAGGAGGCCAAGTTCAGTTTCTAAAATGGGTTATAGCATTCCAACATGTATCCATTAGCCTCATCGAATGGGATACCTCTCATCAGTCATCATCAAATATATTTCTCTTTAAGTTTCTCGTAATACCTAATGAAATTTTCACGTCAATAAAAAATTACATTAAAAATATTGTAACGTAAGACTCTTTATTTTAAACGTTATACCGTATATAGATGACACTTCGTTGAATTAGTGAAAACGGCCATTGCAATCGAGAAATTTTTACGTAATAACTTCATATTTAAATATTACAAATCAATTTACGCCACACATTTTTATATGGGGAGTGATAGAACTACTTTCTCAAACCTACATTATTTTTACATCATCATCATTTTATCATATGTTTCTCACTAGTTAAAAAAATTAAAAATTAAAAAAAAAAAAAAACAATCACAACCACAATATTTTGTTGGTTGTAAAAATAGTGTAGACTTAAGAAAGTAACTCTATCATTACTCTTTTTATATTGGGTTTCTTATATTTTTAAGGGATTTTGACATTTTTAGTCCCTCATGTTTTAGATTTGTTTCAGAAATAACTCTAATCTTTTTGAATGACACTTTCAGACCCCTACGTTTGTAATTTGTTTCGATTTTAGGACAATTATTCAATTATCCGTCTAAGTTAACGTCGATTAAACGTTCAATCCGATCTAACAACCAAATGTGATTTTATTCCCCGTCTAAAATTGACATTCCTCTTTCGAATTCAACATTTAGTCGACGTTAGCTTAGACGGCTAATTGAGTAATTATCCCAAATTAAAATAAAATCAAAAATTAGAGGACAAAAATATCGTTCAAACACATTAAATTATTTTTGAAACAAAACTCAAAAATGAGAAAATTTTGTTAAAATCCCTTTTTACTCTTGTTTATAGAAATAAAAACTAAAAAATAAAAAACAAACAAAAACAAAAACAAAAAAACATGCACTGATATCTTCTCTCAAAGTAATTTATGTAAAACAACATTCACTGATATCTTCTGAATCAAAACAGTAACTCGGAAAACTTTGACTCCGTTTTCTGTCCGAATCTAAAAAGTGGTGGAACCTAGTTTCATAGACCCCCTTAGTCTAGTCCCTTTCCCCACTTTATTTTTTTATTTAAATTTTTTTTTTCTCCTTTTTCCATTACAATAAGCCTATGTAAATCGTTTCATAACATGAAAACAAAACATGGTAATTTAGGGGCTAAGCCCACTCAAAACATTTTATTCTTATATTCCAAAATTTTATACAATGAGGTTTTTATGTTTGAACAGTATACAATGAGGTTCAGTCTATTAAATTGTTTTAATCTAACTCATCCGATAATTCAAATATATTTAATTATTCACCCGAGTTTTAAATCTTGGTTCTCAATCTTTAAATACAACAGTCATCAACAGTGGCGGAGTCACATACAACCAAGGGGGGCAACTGACCCTCTTGATTCGAAAAATTACACTAATATATGTATAAATCATATCGTTTGCCCTCCATTAAATTTTTTATTTGCCTTTAAAAATTTTATTCCCCCCCCCCCCCTTACACGAAATCTTGCGTCCGCCCTTGGTCATCAAGACTTGAGCCGTTCACAATGGCCATAAGTTCCTTAGCTATTTTCACTCTTTACAGATAAATTATGAAAAATTACCCACAAATCATCAATGATGACCCATACATGGTAGACAATCCCTACTATTTACGGATAATTTTCAAAGATTTTTTTTAAAGAAATAGTAAACAAGATGATGATTTTCTTTTTAAAATTATCCATGGATAGTAGGGATTGTCTATTTATTCAGTAGCTTGTCTATAATTTAAATTTAAGTATAGCATTTTAAATTTGGCGTATGATGGCAGGGATCAGTTCTGATGATTATATTGATATGAAGAAGATACAATGGTTGAATACATGTGATTACAGTGTAAATGTACAAGATGGTCTTAATGTGCTAGTCTGTTGTCCTTTATATACATAGGAGCATCAACACTTAATTTCTAAACTAACTCTAACCAACTAACTGTTTTTCCTAACTTCAGTCCATAGGTGTTTGATCATGTGCTTGAATGAATCTTCTAGTAATCCATCTTGCTATTTGTAGCTGCAACACCCCCTCTCAATATGGCATTACTTTGTTTTGTAGATGTTGTAAAGAGGATAGTATGACAACAGATTCTGAAAAGTGATTTTGTCTAAAGTTTTTGTAAACAAATCTGCTAGATGTAAATTAGTTGATATAGGTAGTGGTTTCAATAATCCTGACTGGTATCTGTTCCTAATCACATGACAATCATGTCAATGTCTTTAGCCATTTCATGGAATATAGGATTCACTATGATGTGTAGTGCACTCTTGCTGTCACAGAACATAAGGATGTGTTTTTCTGGATTTATGTTGAACTCTTGTAGTAGGTAGGTTAACCATTGCAACTCACAAGAAGCCATAGCCATAGCTCTGTATTCAGATTTAGAGGAGCTTCTTGAAGTTGTTGTCTGTTTCTTTGACCTCTAGCTTATCAGTGAATTGCCTAGGAATACTGAGAATCCAGTTATTGACCTCCTGGTGTCTTCACAACCTGCCCAATATGCATCCACATATGCCTTTAGTCCTAATGTTCCTTGTGCAGAAAACAGGATGCCCTGTCCATGAGATTTCTTTAAGTATTTTAGAAGTCTATTTGTTGTCTTGAGCTGTAATTCAGTGGGTGAATCTAGGAATTGGCTTAGTTGTTGTGTAGCCAATGTAATATCTGGTCTAGTAATTCCAAGGTACAATAGCTTTCCAACCAAACTTCTGTAGTAGCTGTTTGACTTCAATTTTGGTGAATCCTTGCTATGTACTTTTTGTGATGTATCCATAGGTGTTATGGCTGGTTTGCAATCTATGTAACCATAATCTTCTAATAACTCGCAGCAATACTTCCTTTGTGTGAGCAATATGCCTTGTTTGGATCTTGCAACTTCTAATCCCAAAAAGTACTTAAGATCCCCAAGATCTTTAATACCAAACTTCTGATTTAGGCATTCCTTTAGATCTTTGATTTGATCCATGCTAGGACCGGTAATTAGTACATCATCAACATAAAAAAGCGAGGCAATAAAATCACGGTCTTGGCCCTTAACAAACAAGTTGTAGTCCTGTTTAGATTGCTTAAACCCCTTCTCAAGCAATGCTTGGGTTCGTTTTAGGTTACATTGCCTACTAGCTTGTTTAAGTCCATATAAGGACTTTTTAAGTCTACAAACATGTCCAGGTTTTGTAGTTCATCCTTCAGGTATGGACATGTAAACTTCCTCTGTAAGGTCTCCATGCAAGAATGCATTGACATCCAATTGTTGTAGGTGCCATCCTTTTGCAGCTATGATTGCAAGTAGAGTTCTGACAGAATTGAGTTTTGCAACATGAGAGAAAGTGTCCAGATAATCTAAGCCAAGTTGTTGTGTGTAGCCCTTGGCTACAAGTCTTGCCTTGAACCTCACTATAGAACCATCTGCAAGTCTTTTGATTCTGTAAACCCATTTGCAACCAATTTGGGGTTTCCCTTTTGGAAGTGGCGCAATCTCCCATGTGCCTATCTGTTCCAGTTCATCAAGCTCATCTTGCATTGCCTTTCTCCAAGCCTCATCCTTCACAGCTTCATTGTAATTATTTGGTTCAACAATGGTTTGAGCACTTAAAATATATTTTTTGGGAATGGATAAATTGCAACATGAGTCCACCTTCTGAATGCTGTGAGGTGTAGTTTTAACCTTTGAATGACCACAAACATATTCATTCAAATAAGTTGGCACACATATATTCCTAGTAGATCTTATGGTCATATCATCATCATTGATAGGAAGAGGAACAATGGATTGTTCTGGTTCCTGCTCAATTGGTATATCTATACCAGATGAGAGATCATTATCAGGAATAGGAGTGTGTTTAAACCCTCAAAATTTTCGGAATGTGTTTCTTCAAGAAATGGAGAAGGTAAAGTAAAATTGCCAGTATCACCTGAGTTTTGTTTATAAGAAAAAACCATCTCATGGAAAGTGACATCCCTACTTATAAAATTATGTCTTGTTTGCAATTTTAAAAGACAATAACCCTTAACATTCACTGCATGGCCTAAATACACATATTTAATACTTTTGTGTGCAAACTGGTTTCCATCAGTGTGTAGGTTACAAGCATAGGTTAAGCAACCAAACACTTTAATATTCTTATAAAAAGGAGAAGAACCAAACATAATCTCATGAGGAGGTTTCTCATGCAAAACAGGAGTATGTAAAATATTAATTAAGTATTTAAGTTTACAACATGAAGTAAACAATAAGACCGATACACAACAGGCAATCCACACTGAAATTTTAAACTTCAAGCCACAGAAAGTATATGTTGGTGTTTTCTTTCTACAATACCATTTTGTTGTGGTGTGTGCACAACAGAAGTTTGATGTAAAATACCCTTATCATTATAAAAATCAGGCATAACAAACTCAAGTCCATTGTCAGATCTCAAAATTTTTACCTTTTTATTAAATTGTGTCTCAATCATATTACAAAAATTTGGAATAAGAGACCTAACTTTTGATTTTGATTTCAACAAATGAACCCAAGTGTAACCACTGAAGTCATCAACTATGGTAAGAAAATATCTGTGACTTTGGACACCAGTCACTCTATATGGACCCCAAATGTCCATGTGCACAAGATCAAAAACTCCGACAGAAGAAGACTGACTTAAAGGAAAACTAAGCCTATTCTGCTTTGCTAGAAGACAAACATGACAAATGGCTTCAGTATTTGCTTGAATTTATTTGTATTTATTCTGTAGTACTTGCATTCTTTTAAGAGATGCATGCCCAGTCTATAATGCCATAGAAGGTGTGACTGATTATCAAGCACAGAAGAATCAGGAATAGAAACAGCAAAAGAACAAGAATCTCTATCAGCTTTAAGAACATACAATCCATTTGAAAGATTAGCCGAACCAATCTTCTTCAAAGTCACATTGTCCTGAATCACACAGCAATCCAAATAGAATTTAATGTTATAGGCTCTAGTTCTAATAAGTTTACTAATGGACATTAGATTAAATGTAAAGTCTGGCACACAAAGCACATCATCTAGGACTAAATCTTTATTAACTTTAACCTATCCTATGTGAGTGATTGGTGCACTAAAATCATTAGGTAAACTAACAGGCTTATGAGCAACAGCGGTACATGAAGTAAACAAGGATTTATCACAAACTATATGATCAGTGGCACCTGAGTCCACAATCCAAAACAAAAGTTTAGAGATACTTGTCCCTCATACGGACTGAAAATTTATAGTTAGTGCAACAGAATTGACATTTACAGATGTCTCACTCTCTTGCTTGCTTTGTAACAAGTTCAAGATGTGCTGATACTGCTCTTGAAGTACAAAAACCTGACTAGCAACACTTGAATCAACAGAACTCCCTGAATCATATTGCACCCAAGAATCTGACCCTATACAATTTGAAGAAGATATGCCTCTCCCTCTGCCTCTAAATCCAGGAGGATAGCCATGTTTTTGGTAACATCTATCAACTGTATGTCCCAACATACCACAATGAGCACACTGAGGTTTCTTGTTTCCATTGCTAAATGTTTTCCTATTTCCTTGATTTTGGACTGCTGAAACAGAATTATGAGACTATTCTTGACAAAAACAGCAACAGATTCTACCAATTTAGCACCTGAAATTCCTCTATAGTGCTGTTGTTTTTCTTGTTTCACAGCCATTGAAAACACAACATTAATCGAAGGTAGGTGATCCAACATCAGAACTTGCGATTTAATAGCAGCATACTCATCATTTAATCCCTTTAAGAATCTAATCACATACTGTTTTTCTATATACCCTTGAACCATTTCTTTCCACAATCACACTCTAGGGGAATTGTCAAAGTAACCAGCTGATCCCAAAGTACTTTTAACTTTGTGAAATATTGAGAAACAGTCAAGTTACCTTGTTTGGTATTCTAGATGGGCTCCATGATATCTGAAAGAGTATAGGTATCACCTTCTCCAAAACGATCTTGCAAATCATCCCACATGTCTTTTGCAGTTTTGTAGGAAGCAATACTCTGCGCAATGTCTCAAGAAACCGAATTGACCAACCATGCTTTCACCATACTGTTACATTGACGTCAAGAAGAGTAATGATTATCAGTAGGATAAAGAGATGGAATCAAACCATCCACGAATCCCATCTTATTCTTTGAAGACAGAGCCGTGGTCATGGAAATCTTCCAACTATGATAGTTATTATCATCAAGAAGTGGTTGGACGAGGCTGGATTCTCGTTTGGATGAACTACAAAATCTGCAGGAACTGCTCTTTGAATCTCCATCTTGAATCAGCAAGAAGGAAAGAAAAAAATTGCAGGAAGAACAAACACAAGCAACGGAATAGAATTTCAGAAAAATAGCTCCGATTCCATGATGATTTTATTGATATGAAGAAGAAGAAGAAGAAGATACAATGGTTGAATACATGTGATTACAATGTAAATGTACAAGATGATCTTAATGTGCTAGTCTGTTGTCCTTTATATACATAGGAGCATCAGCACTTAATTTCTAAACTAACTCTAACTAACTAACTGTTTTTCCTAACTGCAGTCCTTAGGTGTTTGATCATGTGCTTGAATGAATTTTCTAGTAATCCATCTTTGCTATTTGTAGCTGCAACAAATTCTTCCATACCAAGAAATTCTTGTATACTCATTCAATTTGATAAGTGAGTGGATATGTCACACATCATGGTCATCGATGATTAACACTTATTAAAGATGGACTATAATGCATGTCAAATCAGCTCAATCCTCAATTAGAGTGAACGTACAAAAATTTCCCTTTCATGCCCTATTTTAAACTATTTCATTGTTCAATTCGATTAAATACTACAAGACGCTCGTTTTTCACACACACACACAAAACACAAATATATATATATATATATATATATATATATATATATATATATATATATATATATATATATATATATATATATATATATATCAAGACGATGACAAAAAAATCATAAATCGACACGATCCAAAGTTGATTCATCATTATTATTAGCATTAATTGTTCTGAGACCCATAGATTCCAGATAAATTTTTGCATCTATAGTCCGTGATAAGTAATTGTTTCCATATATACACCAAATAAAAACATAAATTATGTCACAAACATGATTTCTGACAGTTAATGTGATTATAAATATGGCAAAATGTATAATAGTTTATTTACAATATATACAGAAATGTAATACTACTACTACACATTTTGCTGATTGTGAAAAATATCTGATATTATCATCCTTTTGTCCAAGATACTGCATCTCCACCGGCTTGTACAAATAGTTTTATAATTTTATCATTTGCATGGTGACTTGTGACAACTACTATACTACTACAATGAAAATGGGAAATCCTTATCCGCACTCTCCTCGTGTACACCTGTTCCATTGAATGTGTGACATATACGTAAGAAGACAAAATAGTATTTGTCATCTTGCACACATGTCATACATCCAATGAGCCTTGATACATGAGGACTCTTCGGGTAAGAATTTCCGAACGAAACCTTCTAAAGGTCACAAAATCCGAGACTTAGCCAATATGTATAGGGGGTAGTAGGGGTACATAGGGGGAATCATTACATATAGGGATGTAGGTACCATATGTTTTTGCATCAATGTGTGTTTGCACAGAAACTTTCACGGGAAATTATTTGGGACCCATGTATTTGGCATCCACCTTGACATAGTTTTCAATTTGGTTGGGACTACTCAATTAATTCCTTGTTTAAGCCACGGGGATGATACATATATTATGGATGCATGTTTATATCTTATTATACTTCGAAACGTTATTTGATTATGATAGGATTCATATTCAATAATGATCATAACATATATATTATAAGATGTTGTGGTTAAGTATATATGATGCACGTATTATTTTTATGTGTCTATTTACATGTGATCAAGAACAGAGTTAGGATTCTAAGTAGCTAGGTTAATTGAGTGTACTTGAATTGTCAGGTGAGATAAGATTAAGACGGCATAACATATCGAAGTGAATAGGTTTTCGGATGAACTCAGCAGCTCAGCACCATGCACCCCTAATCTTATACTATTAGTTACTATTATTTTCGAATATTACAGTAATATTTGATCATATTTATTTAATGTGAAATGTTAATGTAGTGTTGAGTAGTACATAAATGTATGTTTCGTAATGTGTCATAACAAATTAAAGTTATTGTTACAGCAAAAAGAAAATAAAAAACCAAAAAAAAAAACCTAACTCCTCTGGCTCTGGCGATTCCGGCGCAGCTGCCATCTCCGACCATCCGATCCTTCTCCCACCAATCCAAATGACTCCTCCTGCCATAAATGAGGAGCAAGACCTTCTTCTTCGCTCGGCCGCCGATTTAAGCGAAGAGCAACCGAAGACCCACCCCTCCCAAATGGTGGTGATTCAGTGTGGAGCCGCAAAGGGGGTGCTGATCTCCTTCGGCCATCGGAAGAGACACCGGAACTTTACACCGGCCTGGACGAACCTGAGGAAGATATCCTTGAATTTATCGAGCACTACCAGAAACAAACTGCAGAGAAGTCACCAATTGACATGTCTGGAATCAAAGAAGTGTCAATTCCGTTGGACTCCCTAAAGAAGCTGTGGCAACCATGGCGCAGAGCTCTTATCATAAAGGTTTTGGGACGAAATGTCACCTTCAAGGCCCTACACGCTCGGCTGACGGATATGTGGGCGAGGGGCAAGCATATCGAGATCACAGATTTGGAGGATGGTTTCTATATCATTCGATTCGTCTCCAAAGAAGATTACAACTTTGTTCTAGAGAATGGTCCCTGGCAAATCCAGAATCACTACATTACTATATCCAAATGGAAACCATCCTTCCACCCCTCGAACGATGCCATTCAATCCACTTTGATTTGGGTTCGAATTCCGCGGGTACCAATTGAATACTTTGAGCAGGAGACATTGCTCCACCTAGGAAACTGCATTGGTGCTGCTAGCAAGGTAGATGCCACTTCCCTCCGGACCCAAAGGGGTAAGTATGCTCGGGTTTGTGTTGAAGTGGAACTTAACAAACCCTCCCTGTTGCAGTTATGCTAAATGATAAAATCTATAAAATTGAGTATGAAGGGTTGCACATGGTGTGCTTTGAATGTGGTGTTTATGGACATAAAACCGAAGAGTGCCCCCAAAAAGCTAAAGACATGGATACAACTACTGAACCATCTCCTGTAAATGCGACTGCCAACGTGCCCACAGCTTCTAATCCATTCGGGCCATGGATGCTGGCATCAAACCGGAGAAGAAAACCTACCACCCAACGTGCTGCCACCAATACGCCCAGCCCAACTGCTGATCCTACTGCCAATGGACCAATATCTAATGCTACCAGACATGCAGGTCAGTCCGATCCCCATAGAACCTCTGAAAACAGACCAACTGGAAACCGATACTCCGTTCTCGTCGATGAAGAAACAGAGAGCACAATGGGGACCCCAAGAAACACCTTGCAAAGAACAATTCCGAGCCTACCTCAAAGCTAATGCCACCCCTTCAATCCGACAAGCCACACGTGGAGACCGTAGCAAAACCACTAGGGGTGAGGACGTGGGGGCTCCTCTCGTGTTCCAAACCAAGATCGCCCACAGCCCTCCAAGGTAATGGTAAAGAGATGGTCGCTCAAAAATTTAAATTCATTCCCACCGCTATCAATCCGTTTTTCAAAGAACTCCCCGTATACCCCTCAACGATATCACAAATACCCCCGGAACCTCTCTCACTCGAATATAGACCATTTCCCGAGTTTTAGGTGAGGTTATGGAGGTGGACGCGGCTCTAGCGAAAGAGAGTGCTAGCAAGAACGATTCAGTTTATGTCAAAACGAACCCGCCTGACATCTCAAATACTAATGGCGCTATGGATATTTTACCACAAACGCACCCGCCAAATGACACTGCCCCTGGGCATCCCGACAACAATGAATCCGATCACAAATGAGGATTATTTCCTGGAACTGCCGGGGAGCTAGCTCTCCTACTTTCTTTAGACACTTAAAATCCTTGCTTTTGGAGCATCAACCAGTAATACTTTTTCTTATGGAAACAAGATGTCCGAGTTCGAAGGCGAACCGCATTCTTCGACTGTCAAATTTCACAAATATGGTTGCCATTGAAGCCAGGGGCTTCAGTGGGGGTCTTTGGATTTTTTGGGATGCATCTTTCATCGATCTCCGGCTCCTTTATGCTACAGACCAAACAGTAATAATGGCTGCTACCTCTCATAATATGGTAAAATGGGTTATTTCTTTTACTTATGCCTCCCCAGGCTCTGCTACTCGGGGCGAGCTTTGGGATCTTTTCGAGCATATTTCCACTTTTATTTCTGTGCCTTGGTGTATTATTGGTGATTTAAACCAGGTTATTCATGCTGCGGACAAACGCCGGGGCAGGCCGGTCTCTGGACCTTCTGTTGATCGGCTTCGAGACTTAATTAGAAATGCAGCTCTTTATGAAATCCCCTTTCAAGGCCCTCGTTTTACGTGGTCTAGTTCTATACATAGCTCCACACCTATCGAGCAACCGTATCGATCGTGGACTCGTGTAACTCAACTTGGTGGGACAAATTTTCCGCATTCTTCGATTTATCACCTTCCACGGGTACACTCGGATCATCACCCCATACTCCTATCACTGGAGAACCCACATACTATGGATTATTCTGCAAAGCCCTTCCGCTTTCAAGCTTGCTGGTTGAAACATAAGGGCTTCCAAACTTTCGTGAGGGATACTTGGTATGTCATTGACAATGATCTGCACACAGCTCTCTCCAATTTTAGCGCAAAAGCCCAGGAGTGGAATAAGACCGTTTTTGGCAATATTTTTTATCGCAAGAGACGGTGTAAGGCTAGAATAGCAGGAATTCAGCTAGCGTTGTCCAAGGCCCCCTCGCGGTTCCTATCAACTTTAAATAAGTCTCTAGTGCAAGAATACGATGATATACTCTCTCAAGATGAGACTTTCTGGCACCAAAAATCACGGTTAAACTGGATTGAGGACGGTGAGCGGAACACCCGGTATTTTCACATCTCTACTAAGCGTAGACGGAAGAACAGTCGGATCCTTTACCTAGAAGACGATACCGGAAATTGGATTAGTGACCATGTGGCACTGACAGAGATGGTGCGGCGATTCTACATTGACCTATATACGGCGGAGCCAGTAACACCTATGCCCAATGACCTTTTCGACCCCCTTATCAATCACGCAGATAAAAGGCTTCTTAACCGTCCGGTTACTCCATGTGAGGTGAAAACAGCAATTTTTGATATGGGGGCCCTCAAGTCCCCAGGGCCTGATGGTTTCCCACCAATCTTCTATCAGCATAACTGGGATACGGTTGGCCCCTCCCTTACTAGCTGGGTGCTCAAGGCCTTTCACCATCGTCATTTTCCACCGGAAATGAACCGCACCTTTATTGCTCTCATCCCAAAAGTTTATCCTCCAGAACGAGTATCTCAGCTACGGCCTATTGCTCTCACCAATGTCACGGCTAAAATTATTACTAAAATTATAGCAAACAGGTTGAGAACGATCATTGGGAAAATTGCGGATCATAGTCAAAGTGCCTTCATACCGGGTAGACAAACATCTGATAATATTATCGTTGCGCAAGAAGTTCTGTACACCATGCGGCAAAAGAAAGGCAATAAAGGGATCATGATTATCAAAGTCGATCTCGAGAAGGCATATGACAGAGTTAATTGGGACTTCCTTCGCCATATTCTTCATATTGTGGGTTTCCAAGATGCTATCCTTGATATTATTATGTATTCACTGTCGAGTACCTCACTTGAGATCTTGTGGAATGGGCATCCTTTGGAAGGATTTCAGCCCCATCGGGGTCTCAAGCAAGGAGATCCGTTGGCCCCGTATCTATTTGTTACAGTGATGCAAGTACTGAGCTGTCTCATTCAACAATCAATCATGGACGGGGAGTGGAAACCGATTTCAGTATCTCGAGGGGGGCCGAAAATATCTCACCTTTTCTTTGCAGATGACCTGCTCCTCTTCTCAAAGGCCTCTGTTGATCAAGCACGTACGATTAACCGGGTCCTTACAAAGTTCTGCAGCTATTCGGGTCAGAAAATCAGTGTGGCAAAATCAAGATTCGCAACGTCCCCGAACACTCCTCCTTACACCACTTCGTGCATTGAAGATGCACTAGGTATGTCGCATACATCCCATCTTGAGAAATATCTTGGTGTACCTCTGCACCACACCCGAGTAAAAAAGGAAGACTTCCAAGGTATTATTGATAAAGTCCGCGGAAAACTGCAATCTTGGAAGGCACGCACTCTCTCTAAGGCTGGGCGAGCGATCCTCTCTCAATCGGTCCTATCTACTACACCCTACTATCAGATGCAAACAGTAAAGCTCCATGTCTCTGTAACTTGCGAGCTTGATAAGATAATCCGTTCATTTTTTTGGGGACACGATACAAATCGAAGGAGCTTGCACCTAGTCGCATGGGATAACATATGTCAACCTAAATTAAGTGGAGGCCTCAGCATCCGTAGTGCTCAAAACATGAACACAGCGTTTCTAGCAAAGCTTTCGTGGCAACTTTTAACACAACCGGAGAAACTATGGGTGCAACTCCTAACCTCGAAATATGGTTCCCCTTTCGAGGTGCCCAAATCGAATTGCTCCTCTATATGGCGACACATTTGTTTGGCTGCGGATACCATCCGCGATGCCTTTGATGTTGATGAAGATGGTAATGCCGTCTGGCGATTAACGGCCTCTGGAAAATTTTCGGTCAGCTCCGCATACCATGCCATTCACCACACTCAGGAAGACCCGAGAGCTAACATTTGGCGCATCATCTGGGCAATTAAAGGGCCGCTAAGGGGCAATATTCTCCTATGGCAGATTTGCCGCGATGCCATTCCCACGGCTCGCCTCCTTGCTGCGAGAGGCCTTATTGAAGACGACACATGCTGTATTTGTGGTACTCATTCCGAAACGTCACTCCATGTTTTACGGGACTGCCATTGGACATACAATATGTGGAAGCACCTCATCCACCAGAGCCAGTGGGCGTCTTTCATCTCCAACCACGACACACCATCCTGGCTTACGTCCTGCTTAACGATAAATATGTACAAGCATGACAATATGGCTTTCTGGAGGTTCTTGTTCCGTGAAACTGTGTTAGGCATCTGGTACTGGCGTAATAAAGAATACCATTGTCCAGACACCTCGCGACCCCCATCGATGATCTTCATCTCCGAAGCTGTTCGTCGTGCTCGAGAACTTAGACTAGCCTGGCCTTGAGCCCCTAGTTTACATTATGTTAATTGTTTTGGCATTATTTTGTACAGTTTGTATCTTTTGTACAGTTGCTTAATAAAATATCCGGTTTCGACCAAAAAAAAGTTATTGTTACAGCTAAATCTCAACAAAAAAAAAAGAAATATCACAACAAGCAAGGTAAAACATCTCAAAACATTAGTAAAAAGCGTCACGATAATTTTCTACAAGTATGCTTGGTGGTTTGAAACCAATTATATTCCATTATTATTTTTTTGGTCCCGCGTGTTTAGAGTAATTTATTACTTTTAAATTTTATGATTGGTAAGAAAAGTGATGACATGGCATGGTTGAATGATCATAAAATCATTGACGTAGGCAAATTTGAGATGGAAAATGCTATGAAGTAATGTTTGTGACAATTTTGTGATATAAAATTTGCCTTTGTATCATTATTGTTAAGGGACAATGTAACGCCCCCAGACCCCGGGCCTGGTAGCGTTAAATGAGTCATAAATGGTCCGGTCAACTGCTTAGAACTTCGTCCTCGCTTGGTCTAAAAGGGCTAACCCGAGTTGACAAGACATTTATGTCGCACACTTATATGAGGGTGAACATTCTCTTATTTTACCGATGTGGGACTTTACATTTCCCCCCCCCCCCCTATAAGAGACTGGCGTCCTCGCCAGGACGGCCGAGACTGTTCCCGGATCGTCCCTACCAGAGGTAACTAGAAGCCATCCTTACACCGTCTTCTTGTACGGTGCGGCGCATAGTTCCGTCGATAGTCGGCTCGAATACCATTCTCGTAACGCCCCGCATCCCGGCCCCAGTGGCCCAAATGAGTCATAAATGGTCCGGTCAACTGCTTACACCTCCGTCATCGCTTGGTCTAAAAGGGCTAACCCGAGTTGACAAGATATTTATGTCTCACATTTATATGAGGGTGAACATTCTCTTATTTTACCGATGTGGGACTTTACAGACAATGCAGTCTTCTCTCATGACATAATTAGTAGCAAAAAGTAAGTTATCATTTCATTATATATGCAAGTGGATTTGATGTACTTTATTCAAGGAAATTTATATATATACCTATTTATAATAACCAGTTGGGAAACTGCAAAGGGGGTGTCCACGTGTTTTTTTTTTTTTCTTTTTTTTATCGTTCATCTTTTTATTTTTTTTTAATTTTTTTTTACTCGTTCATTGTGCGGCCCACCAAAAAAGTGTTTTTTTTTTTTTTTTTTTTTTTTTTTTTTTTGAGTTAAATTGTTTCATTTTAAAAACTCAATCGTATTTTTAATCTACACATTAGCTTTAATTTATTCTTAATCTTATTATATGTGTTGTCTTAAGATGTATCCGATTCCGATTTAATTACATTTGGGAAATGTCAAAGAAGACTCCACGTGTTTTTTTTTTCTATGTTCGTTGGGCGCACGGCCCCGAAAAAAAGTGTTTTTTTTTTTTTTTTTAAAATTTTTTTTTTATGTATCCCCCATTTCATATTCAACGAAATACAGATGCCCGCGCGTTGTGCGGCCTTCCCATCTAGTATATATATAAAGCATTCTCCATGTCACCTTAAACTAATGAAAATAGGTAATAAAACAATAAACCTAGAGGATTATATCAAATGGGAACACATAATTATATAGTTCAATTCTAACAAAAAAGAAAAACTGAATCTAAATACTTATTAATGAAGTTAATTTGTCTTATGTTAAACGTCTTATTCAGTACAATAATATACGGAAACTATTGGCTATATATTAATTATGCTACGTTTTTTTAGCTCCATTTGTCTACGTCTTTTTATTTTATTTTATTTTTAATTTCCTTTCTTGTCCCTTTTCATAAGGACAGAGAATGATGCATGTTAATAAGTCTTGATTTTGCGTGATTGAATTTATTTTATACAAATAGAATAATTTGGGGACCTACTTGCTTTGATTTCAAGAATTTCATTCGCAAAAACATCGATTCTGTGCATGCACCAAGTTACTATTCAATACTATAATTTTACTTTTTCCATAGATTCTATTTGGATCACATGCTTCATGCATTTTTGAATAGAAATAATAGGTTCAATTACAAGTTGAAGGTCATGGTTTGGTTGTTAAAGCGGTTGAGTTTTGAGACTCGGTTGAGCTTCCAACTGGTATTTATTGTTGATTAACGGTCGTCAAACATTAATTAACCTTTCGATTTTGTTGATTCGGTTTTCCGTCATAAGAATTCATTTTAATGCGTTTTCTTGCCTTTTGGCTAATTCAAACCTCGATTTGTGTTCTTGAAGATATACATCTTCAGTTCTTTTTTCTTTTCGGTTTAAGCTTCGATTTCAACACGGATTCTGATGATGATATTAATAAATGATGTAATTTTTTTATTATGCAATATAATATGTAATGTAGTAGATGTAATATCAAGATGTAATTGCTATATTAGAACAGGGGATTTTTAGTCTTTACTGTAGGGAGTATAAAAGGACCTTTTACTGTAAACCCTTATTTGATTAAGTTGAATAAAAATTCTGCCTGAAGTTCAAGTTCTTCTCTCTGGTTTTGTTCTTCCCCAAATTGCTGGGGTAAAACCCTAGGTACGATTGCATCTTCTTTTGGTTAATCGTTTTTCTCATGGTATCAGAGATTATCACTGCTCCGTTTTAGCGTTCATCTTTGTCCTTCTTCAAGTTTTTTTTTGCATTTCTTTTCCTTCGTCAATGGCGGTAAATCAGGAAAATGAAATCACACCCTCGCACCTTCTATACATGCATCCGAACGAAAATCCTTCAATCATTCTCGTTCAGCCTCTCCTAACGGAGAAGAATTACTACGGTTGGAGTATTGCAGTGAGAAGAGCGTTGATTTCGAAGAACAAATTAGGGTTCGTCGATGGTACGATTCCATGCCCTCCGGATACAGAAAAGCACTTTGGAGCATGGAATCAATGCAATAATATGGTGCTCTCTTGGATTCTCAATTCAGTTTCACCAACAATAGGACAAAGTCTGCTCGGATCCAACACGGTGAGGGAGGTTTGGATTGATCTTCGAGAGAGACTGTCAACCGGTGATTTTTTTAGGGTTTCGGACATTCAAGAGGAAATTTATGCAGTGAGACAAGGGAATTCCACAGTCACTGAATATTTCACGCGTCTGAAGATCCTATGGGAGGAATTGATCATGCTTCGACCCATACCTCAATGTGGATGTCGTACAACTCAGGAATTCAAGGATTATATTGAAGCAGATTACATTATATCGTTCCTGAGAGGATTAAATGATAGTTTTGAGCCAGTAAAGTCGAAGGTTCTTCTCATGAATCCTCTTCCCAAGATAAATGAGGTGTATAACCTGGCAATCAAGCTCGAAAGACAGATGATACATGTACCAGGTGGCAACATTCAGTCAAGCACACCAACTGTTCTGCAAAACTCCTCTGTTGACCATCAAGGAAATTTTGTTCGCCAGCAGCCACCAAAAAGGTCCATGATTACCAGTCAGCAGCAAAATACCACTGGTCCTACAAACAGGAAGAATCTTCAATGCACTTATTGCAGCAGAACAGGGCATACAGAAGATCATTGTTACAGAAAACACGGTTTTCCTCCTGGTTTCCAAAGGAAGAGGCAAGCAAATTTGGTGCATCAGGACTCTCAGCAGCCTGTATCTGGAGTTGCATCCAATGCTGTAGATAATAATAGCGCTGGTCCTGCTTTTAAAGCAGAGCAATATGCTGAAATGATGAAGGCTTTTCAGAAGTTTCAAATGGGGCAAAATGCAGCTCAAGGGCAACATATGGCTTCGAGTAGCAGTACTGAGTGCTGATTTCAATCAAAACTTCAATCAGAACACATCTTCTGGTAAGGAGAGCTTGATTTCATTAAGACGTTGGATTTTGGATTCAGGAGCTACCGATCATGTAGCCTGCTCTTTGTCCTTATTTTCCACATACAAATCAGTAAGTCACAAACACATATGCCTGCCCAATGGGACATCAGTCCCAATCACACACATTGGTGATGTGCACATCAATGAACACTTAGTTTTAAAATCTGTCCTATGTGTGCCCTCATTTGCTTTCAATCTTTTATCACTTAGTTCTTTAGCAAAGTCTGGTTCTTATGCTGTTTTCTTCCATTCCTCATCTTGTATCATCCAGGAGGTGACACATATGAGGATGATTGGTACAGCTAAAGTGCTGAATGGACTGTACTATCTTGAAGCATCCTTACCACCAGTGTCCTCCGTTGCTCAGATTTCCACACACACTTCTTCCAGCATCACTGATGATCATCTCTGGCATTATAGGATGGGACATATGTCTGCTCCTAGACTGCAATTGATTCATCATGTTGCACCTTTTGTTGATATTCCTAAAAATAAAAGTTGTGATATTTGTCATATAGCCAAGTTAAAGAGACAACCATTTCCTATTAGCACTTCTGTTTCTAAGTCTTGTTTTGATATCATACATGTGGACATTTGGGGCCCATATAGGCACCCTACCTTGAATAATCAACGTTTTTTCTCACAATTGTTGATGATTGTAGTAGATATTGTTGGTTATTTCTTTTAACTCACAAGTCTGAAGTTAGGCAAATTCTATACAATTTTTATGAGCTGATCCTTACTCAATTTAGTGCTAAGATTAATGTTTTTAGGACAGATAATGGTCAAGAGTTCAACATGCCAGAATTTTATGCCTCTAGGGGAGCCATTCATCAAACATCTTGTAGTCACACACCTCAACAGAATGGGGTGGTAGAGCGTAAGCACCAACACATCTTGGCTGTTGCTAGGAGTTTGAAATATCAGGCTCATTTGCCCATTTCTTATTGGGGTTTTTGTGTGTCGCATGCAGTTTACCTTATTAAGTTGTCTCCAACGCCCCTTTTAAATGACCTTAAACCACATGAAAAATTGTTCAAAACTCCACCAACATATGATAACTTGCGTGTTTTTGGTTGCCTTGCTTATGCTTCAAATCTAGACCTGTCAAGTCCAAATTCTGCCCTAGGGGTCTCAAATGTTGTTTTTTAGGTTATCCTCCAAGCACTAAAGGCAATATACTGCTGAACCTTCACACAAATGCTATTTTTGTCTCTAGGGATGTAACCTACATAGAAACATCCTTTCCTTTTTCAGAAAATCAACTCCCTGTAACTGAAGATACCAGTAATCCACCAACATGTGTTTTCCCTTCTCTCTTTGATGACACTTATGACAAAATTGCTCTTGTGCACATTCCTGAGAACACTGATCATGAAGGGGCATATCAGCCTGCTCCTGAATTTTCTGAACATTTCCCTCATGAGGACTGTCACGCCACTCCAATCCTCCCCGTCAGACCTTCTAGACAACACAAACAACCTACGTGGCTCAAAGATTATCATTGCAATCTCTTATGCACTTTTAATTCCACACATTCTGATGCAAGCTCCTCCACTTGCACTCCTCACACTATCCAGCATGTCTTATCTTATGATCAGGTAGCACCTTCTTATAAATCTTATGCCTTAAGCATCATGGTCAATCCCATCCCCAAGTCTTACAAAGAGGGATCTAAATTTGTTGAATGGCAAGAGGCCATGAAATCCGAGATACAAGCTTTAGAGCAGAACCATACCTGGTCCTTAGTTGAGCTGTCCCCAAACAAACAACCCATAGGTTGCAAATGGGTTTTTCGAGTCAAACATAAAGCGGATAGGACTATAGAGAGATATAAGGCACGGTTAGTAGCAAAAGGGTACACACAACAATTTGGGATTGATTTTCTTGAAACTTTCAGTCCCGTTGCGAAAATGACTAATGTCCGTGTTTTACTTGCCTTAGCCGTTTCCCAAGGCTGGATTCTAGAACAACTCGACATAAATAATGCATTCTTGCATGGGGACCTCCATGAAGAGGTCTATATGCTTCCTCCACTCGGTTTCTTGCCTGCTTCTTCCTCTATGGTTTGCAGGCTTCATAAATCCCTATACGGCCTTAAACAGGCAAGTCGCCAATGGAATGCAAAATTAACCTCCACACTCATTCAACAAGGCTATAAACAATCTATTCATGACTATAGCCTATTCATCAAACGGTTTACTAGCCGCTTTGCTGCCCTACTTGTTTACGTAGATGACATAGTAATAGCTGGTAACAATACTCAAGAAGTGATTGCCATTAAACAGCATCTCCACATTGTATTTCAAATAAAAGATCTTGGTCCCCTTCGGTTTTTCTTGGGAATCGAAATTTCCCGATCTAAGGAAGGTCTTGTCCTTAATCAAAGGAAGTACACCTTAGAATTGCTTGAACATGTGGGAATGCTGGGCTGCAAACCAGCTTCCACACCCATGGATACTAAGCTGAAACTGGCACATGATGATTCAGCTCCTATAGATGACATCAATAGCTATAGAAGACTCATTGGCAAGCTGTTGTATCTCACCATCACTCGTCCGGACATCTCTTTTGCTGTCCAACAGCTCAGCCAATTCTTGGATGCACCTACCATTCATCACCAACAGGCTGCTCACCATCTTCTTCGCTATTTGAAAGCAACCCCTGGTCAAGGAATATTTTTTCCAGCAGCAAATTCACTTAATCTTGCAGTTTATGCCGATTCTGATTGGGCAGGATGTATTGAGACCCGTAAATCAGTCACTGGTTATTGCGTTCTCCTTGGCACGGCTCTCATTTCGTGGAGATCGAAGAAGCAATCAACCGTTTCTCGCAGCTCGTCCGAAGCTGAGTACCGTTCTATGGCTCTGGCCACTTGTGAGCTCCAATGGCTCCTTTATTTGCTGGCTGATTTGGGACTATCTTACTCCAAACCTGTCCCACTGTTTTGTGACAACGATAGTGCTATCTATATTAGTGAAAATCCGGTGTTCCACGAACGAACCAAGCACATCGAGATCGATTGTCACATCGTTCGGGAAAAGTACGTTGCTGGAATCATTAAACCGTTGCCATTCGGTCCCAGCATCAATTGGCAGACCTGCTTACGAAGCCCCTTGACAGATTTTCTTTACAGCATCTTCTACAGGGCTTAGGCATTAAAAACATCTACAGCGGCCCAGGTTTGCGGGGGAGGTGGGGGGGTGATGATGATATTAATAAATGATGTAATTTTTTATTATGCAATATAATATGTAATATAGTAGATGTAATATCAAGATGTAATTGATGTATTAGAACAGGGGCTTTTTAGTTTTTACTGTAGGGAGTATAAAAGGACATTTTACTGTAAACCCTTATTTGATTAAGTTGAATAAAAATTCTGCCTGAAGTTCAAGTTCGTCTCTCTGGTTTTGTTCTTCCCCAAATTGCTAGGGTAAAACCCTAGGTACGATTGCATCTTCTTTTGGTTAATCGTTTTTCTCAGATTCAATGGAAACAATTATCATCCATGGAACGAGTCAATAAAGATCATGTCTCTCCTACCTAGTATTAATTGATTGAATGATTGCGACGGTAGAATAACGGGTAAATTAAAAGGGAAACTTGAAGAAATATGCTCGAAAAGTAAATGTTTAGAAAAATGACAAGGGCGTATTTTTTCAATGTTTTTCTTTTCGGACATATTTCTTCAAGTTTCTCGATTAAAAAGGGCAATGAAAATGACAAGGGAGTACGTCTATGGTCATTCTGGTAGCTCTATTGGGCAATAGTATATTAGTATTATTGGTAGGTGACTTCACGTGGATATTTGATATTTCTCTGTTGGACATAACATGCACTGTCTCTCTGTATATTGTTTTTGTTTTTCCCTTTGAGATTTGCCTTACTACATATTTATTTACCGTAACGTACTGTCTTCCTCAACAAAACCGCGGCGGATGGAAGAATTCTATTGGTTTTTCCAATACAGCTTTTCTCAGCCCACAATATCTCCATTCTCCACCCCCACCCCAATTATTATAAGGCCTTTCCTATTTTTTTTTCCAATCAGTTCCATAATTTTATTAATCCGGATTTTTTTTTCAAAATTTTATCAATCGTCACGACGTATATTTTAAAAATCGTTTGTATTTTTTCAAAAGAGCTCAGTTTTGATAACTTGATTTACAGCTTCTACACACTTAGGGACGACCCGTTTCCTGTCAGCTATATATATTTTCCGTTCTTAGAAACTTTTTAGCTGTAAATCGAGTTGTGTAGTACTGTTAAACAAACAAATTCGTATTCGGTTCGTGATCTTTTAGCTTAAGAAACCGAGCTCGAACATGGACCAACCTCTAAAAAATACCCCATTCGTTTCTGTGATGCAGTTTTCTAAAACATACCTATTAAGCAAGTGAATGTTTTGACTTTAAAAAACAAAATCACTAAAATAAAATATATGATAAAATTAATACGGTCACACTCTTAACTTCTCACCTAATATCAAATAAAGGTAAAGTAAGAAAATGCGAAATAAATGTTTTTTTTTTTGGAAAATGTTTAGCATCAGATCGGTGGAAACAAATCTTTTTGACAACTGTATCGAATAAATATATAGGAACGGGTGGATCATGGAGTACTATCTCTATCCTATAATATAAGACATTTTAGGCTATGTATGGTTTGAATGAAACAAAAAGAAAAGAAAAAGAGAGGATTTTGAATGAAGAGAAACGAGGGGAATGAGTGATTTCAAAGTTCCTTTAAAGTGTTTGATTGAACAAAGGAAAAGAAAGGAAATATCAAAGTCTCGTTTTTTTTTTAAAATTAATTACATTGTATCATTTCCAATAGTTTGTATCTTTTTCCTTTCTTTTCTTTTCCAACACAGAATACCAAACACTAGACATAAATCCCTTCATCTCATTTCTTTTCTTTTCGTTTTGTTTCCTTCAAATCAAAGAGAGCCTTAAAATGCACGTAGATTAAAAAAAGCTCAAAAATGATTCATATTTTATTATTATTATTTTAGAACGTAAAATGCCCTTTTGTGTTTTTACAATATTTGATAGGGTGAGATATGTAAATAATGCAAAGGTTGAGAAAAGAATACGTGCATTAAATAATGCAAAGATTTGTGTGAGATATGTTTTTACAATATTTTAGAAAAGAATACGTGCATTAAATAATGCAAAGATTTGTGACAATGTCTTGCTCATCTTTTTTTTTTTTCCCATACACTGTCTTAAAAATATACCAGCATTATTTACTCTATTTTCTTTTCTTTTTTAGGAGTAAAATGTGCTTATTTTATTACTCAGTGTCCATCTTACAAGCACGAATTACATGAGGCGAGAGAGAAGAATCACATTCTTTACATCCAACTAGACTGAGACCTTCTCTAGCTAACAAATGGGCAGGTAAGTTACCTTGCCTTTTGACAAAGGAGAAAGATAAAGAAACAAAGGCAGGCATTAATTTCCGGCAATCCACAATGATACTGCCTACATAAGACAAGTCCCCGGTGCGATCCTTGAGGCGTTGGTGTATAAGGTAGGAGTCCCTTCTAATATAACATTGAAATAACCCCAGGTTAGAGCAAAGACTAGGGCGTGATAAGCAGCGAGAGCTTCACCAACTAAGACATCATAGCTACCTTCAAGTTTCTTGGCAAAACAACGGATTATTTTTCCTTGACTGTTGCGTAGTAAACCACCCACTGCGGACGATGATTCACCAAAAGCCGCATCTACATTGAATTTTAGAGTAGCAGAATGAGGGGGCTTCCACTTGATCTCAAGAGGAGGGTGATGACCAATGTTCGAGTTCTTTGTGATGGCCTCCATATATTCTTCTGCTTTTACCTGGGAGTGAACTAAGATGGATTGAACATTCACCATTTTTCCTTCAAACAACCATCCATTTCTAGCTTTCCAGATGTTCCACAACATGCATATGATTCAAACAACGTCTGCTTCATCCATTAAGTTAAGAATCTCATCAAACCAATCTAGAAGAGAATGGGTTCGAATATTGGGAATATCAATACCAATGCTATATGCTCTCCAGACAGCTCTCGGGATGTCGCAGTCAATGAGGCAGTGCCATGACGACTCCTCTTGGCGCAAACAAATTTGACATTGGCCATTTCCAACTCCCCTGGTGCGTAACCCTACAGCGGTGGGTAAGGCATTGTTGAGAAGTTTCCAAAAGAAATGAGTTATGCGCGGTTTAATTTTCATCTTCCAAAGAGTCGACCAAAGTTGCTTGCTAGACGTTGCAGAAGATGATGCTTCAATCTCAGTATGCCGAAATTTCAAGTCATAAGCGAGTTGGTATCCCGTCTTAACCGTATACACCCCATTGCTTGTAAAATGCCATATCATTTGGTCCTCTCTCGGCGTGGGGGAGATAGGAATAGAAAGAATTTTTTCTGCCTCAAACGCATTAAAATTTTCTTGAACAACATCTCTTCTCCAAGTACGGTATATAGGATCAATTAGATCACAAACCTTGCGAAAATGACTGTGATTTACATTAGAACGCACGTGAAAAGTGGGGAGCACATGAAGCCAATGATCATTTAAGATGTCAATGGATTCTCCAGAGCCAACTTTCCATCGTATGCTATGAGCAAGTAGCTCTTTTCCATGTAATATACCACGCCAGATAGCAGATGGGTAGCCCGTTATAGTGGCTCTCCAGAAGTCTCTTGAGTCAAAGTATTTCCCTTTTAGAATACGAGCTGCTATTGAATCTGGATGTTGCAGAAGTTTCCACGCCTGCTTCGCTGACATAGATGAGTTGAAGCACTATTTACTCTATTTTCTATAAGGGTGTTTTAGTCTTTATATAATCAAATCAAATCAAAATATATGAAAACCAACGGTTTAGATGATTTGGTTTTGGTCGGATTTGGTCCGGTTTCCAAGAATACTGTCGTTTTTTTATTGCCCAAATTAGAACTATAGTAAAACATGTACGTATAAGAATTTTTTTTTTTTTTTGTGTGTGTAGAACGTATAAGAATTTTAATGCAATAAAAATAGTTTATAAATGAAACATTTCGCAAAACTTATGCAGAAATAATTAATAAAAGAGATACAAACACAACATAAATGAGGAAAAAAAGGATAGTGAATTCATCTTTTTTGAAAACTACATCAATATTTGAAATGATTTGCTAGTAACATTAGCTGATGCGAATATACAATAAAGATTTTTTTTTTTTGTTGAAGGGAATAAAGATTATTTAGGGTTATAATAATGTTCCCTCCGCTCCTTATTAGTTGAAAAGTTACTAAAAAAAAATATGTTCCTTTCACTCGAGATTTTGCATTTCCAAACAATATTATTATTTTTTTTAGCAAACAATATTTATTTTATTATTATTGTTCTTCAAAAAAATATTTATTATTATTTTTCCAATTTACCCTACTTATAATAAGCCAAGCCATTAAGAATAAAAATGCATTACTTATACTTATGGCTATTTCAGTCCTTTTATCCTTAACGACAAAGCAATTACTACTTTTTTTACTTAATCTACGTGATTGACAATTTACACGTTCTCAAAACAAAAACAAAGAAGACAAACTTATTTAATCTTACTCCCTCCGTTTTAATTTATCTAAGGCATAGTTGTCAAAATAATTTATTTCATATTATTTGAGGCAATTACATTTCCAATGCAACATTAATATACTTTTCCTTGCTTTACCCTTATTTATTGCAATATGATAGATAAAAAACAATGTCACATTAATTATATCCAATGACTTTTTAGTCATTTCATTTTAAAGTCAATGCTTTAACTCACTTTCTTAATATGTGTTATTTTGACAACTGACGCAAATAATTCGAAACGAAGATAGTAAAACGGAGAGGATAATATGTATTATGTACAGCTTTATAAAAGATGCGCAGTTTCGAAGAGTAATTTGTTCGGGTTAATTACAATCGGGATGGTTTGAAGATAATTTGAAATAATCAAAACCAAATGCGTACAATTTGGTTTGGTTTCAAACCAAATCAAATCTTTTAGTTTCAACTAGATTGGTCTTTCGTCAAAAAAAAAAAAACACTACATTGGTCTTAGTTGGGTTTGGATCATGTTAATTGGTTTTTGATTTGGTTTGTGTAACTTATTTTTCTCAGCCCAATTATGACATAGAGGTAGTATATATATATAGCAATTGTTCCAAATACCATCTCTCCCAAATCCGGTGAATAGATATATAATTAACGTTTTATATTGATATTTTATATACTTCAACACGTCCTCTCATGCGTGGTCGTTTATAACCCAAAATTTTAATTTTTTTGTTTTGTTTTTGTTTTGTTAGGAAAGACTATGTTTGGAGCGGTGTTTGAGTCCATGACGCATTGCTGTGATACCATTTTGAATTAACTCTCCCCTAAAAGCTTAAAAGGTGAGGGGTGAGGGTTTGTTCAGATTGGTGTAACAAACCCCCACTCGGACAAGTTTCTTGAAATTTTACTAAGGATTTAAAAGACGTTAGTCCAATCGTTCTGATATCATATCATAATACAGAAATGGTAAAATGATTGCATTAGATGAATGATAAACATGATTACAATTTATGGACTTATTGAATATATGAATCTATTGAAATAGAACTCTATTTAAACTAGTAAACTTATGATAACAACTTCATCTCAACAAATATGAAGCAAATTTAAACACAACGTATCTTAACAAACTGTCTACTCATTATTGCCATTATCTATAATTACCATCCAGTGAATTTACAGAGATGCTACATTTCAGATAGATTCGACTTTACAGAGGTCGATAATCGATATTCGACCTCCGCAAAGTCGAATGTTAAGCTTCAATTCGACTTTTTAGAGGTTGAACGCCGGTGTCATATGTAGAGGGGATTATGTGAGGCGCCAGGCAAAAGGTGATATATTATCCACTCAAAATAATAAGCCTATTGTAACCGTGATCTTCATTTCAACACAAGTAAGAGCACTGAGCACCTAAGGAACCCAGTACACTCATGATCAACGCATGAACCCTATTGTGAAGCGAAGTTGGAGCTCGTTAGTATCTTACTACGACTCGATTCAATGTAGCTTTAATTTGTTGTCAACTTTCTGAGTTAGCTCATGGCTGCACCTACCTCTGAGCATTGGTTAGTTGTGGAAATGTTCATTGGCTTCTCTGATGCAGATTGGGCTCGAGAGAAGCAGCACGTGGTGTCTCGTTCTAGTATTAAGTAAGAATATCGGACCTTCGCTCATGTTGCAACAAAAATACCTTTAAGTGGACTAAGACTTTACTTGTTGGAACAAGTTGTTATGTACCACACAAACCCGTCACTTGGTGTTATAACACCAATGCAACTTTTGTGGTTTACAATCCTATATTTCATGCTAGACGAGGCGAAACACATTGAAGTAAATACTTTTTTTTTTTAATTTTAAAAACGGGTTATGAATAAAAAGTTAAATGTTTGTTTCATTCATTCCTAATGATCAACTGGTTGATTCTTCTATGAACCCATTATTTAGAACATTTTTTTCGCACACTCGAAGCAAACTAAACGTGGTTCTTCCCCTGTTTCGTTTGAATGGATCGATGTTAAAACAGTACAACAAAGATTAAAAGGTAACACGATATGTTTAGCGGATGAAACATACTGTTAGTGGCACGATAAAATTATCACTACAATTGACATAATATGTTTTTAAATTATTAATTATGATATAAGACGTATTGATTTATATGAGTTATAAATTTAAATAGTATAAAAATATACTGTGTCAAATTTACATATTTGTTGTGCCAAAAACATTTCTACGACACAAAATGGAGTTATATACGAATAGGACAACGCAGCAGATCTCACCAACTCCCCATTGCGCTCGACCTCGTCCCCTTCAAACAAATCTCTCAACTTGCCTTTTGCACCGACGACGAAGCATTAAGGTAACTCCTTCATCAATGGCTGCTGCCGCTGCACTTCGCCGGTTCTGTTCTTCTTCCACGTCCTCCTCTTCCTCCTTTAAGCCTCTGTACAGTATCGCCTCCATGCGGCGTCACATGGTATGTTGTTATGCACATGAACACATTGATACATATGTTGAGATTCATTTTGAATCAATTTTTGTTGTTTTTGGTAATATTTACAGTCTACTGCTGCGAATCAGGCGATTCAGGATAAGGAAAATTCTCGTATTACGGTGAATGGAATTTATGCTTACTGTATTAGCTTCCAGTTTTGTATGTATGATCTACCAGTTGTGCGATATACTTCGTAATCATTGAGGTGTCTATTTGTTAATATATTGTTCACAGTGGATAAAGCAATTGAATGCGCCATTGGAAGAAATTGATCCTGAAGTTGCTGATATTATTGAGCTAGAAAAAGCTAGGCAGTGGAAGGTTTGCTCATTTATGCTGAAGTTTATTTCGATTTTCATTCCTTTTTGAGGGCATGTGATGGATAATGTGTGATTATATGAGATTTCTCATGTTTTTCCTTGTCATTTACCCATTACAGTGATATGTTTAGATGATATTTAAACTAGCAATTTGTTTAGGGTCTAGAGCTTATACCTTCGGAGAATTTTACTTCATCATCAGTGATGCAAGCTGTTGGATCCATAATGACCAACAAATATAGCGAGGGATATCCGGGCGCTAGATACTATGGAGGAAACGAGTACGTTCATCACTTCCGTTGCTTTTGTTCCACTCTTTATTTGTTGGTATATAACTTAAATATCACGTTTCCTTGGTTTTAAGAACGCAAATTATGTTAGTGGATAGTATATGCTTCTAACGTGAGCACTTCAAATGATTCACATTTGATTTACTTGAAATTTGAAAAGGTACATCGATATGGCAGAAAGATTATGCCAGAAACGAGCCTTAGAAGCATTTCAATTAGATCCTGCAAAATGGGGAGGTAATGCATTTCTCTCTCCATATGTGCTTGATAACCCCCCCCCCCCCCCCCCCCCCCCTCCCCATGCTTGGCAATAGATGCAGATTTTTTCTAATTACCTGCATCTAAAATGTATGTGCATTTACTGGTTTATTATCCGCATACTCTTTGGTTTCATCATGTGGAAAATCAAGATAGGTAGCTAAAGGCGGTGAATTTTATTATCTACTGCCTGCGTATGAGTTTGATTTAATTGAACTAATGTGCATTCATAAAGCTTCATGGAGTTAATTTTCCTAGTTTTGATCCTGAATTGATCTGATTTACTCAGTATACTAAGTAAGTAAGTAAACTAAGTAAATCAGAACTTAGCAACAGACACCTATGATTATGGCTTCTGAGTGACGTCTTAGGTTTGCACCATGCAGGCAGTTGCATTTTTTTTTATGTTCAAGTATACGGAGTAAAGTACTTAGAAGCGTTTACAGTTAAATACTTTACCACCCTAGTATACGAAATACCTTTTCTTAGGATTCAGACTCTGATGGAGTATGACTAGAGTTATCCCATTGTACAGATTGGGAAGATGAATTTCAGATGTATTTCATTTTGGGTGAATGATGATTGTGACATGCATAAATTGCCAATCCTTGAAGTTATTGTTTTACTTCTTACCATCCGGTTTTAGACAAATTGTTGCAGTACATTTCAGCACACTTTGTTTTGGACCTTGGTTCTTACATGACCGGACAGATTATAAGTTTTTTACTTTTCATATTTGGAGTAAACTTGTTATGGACCTTGGTTCTTATACGATCCGGTAGATTATAAGTGTTTTGCTTTTCTTATTTTCAGTAAATGTCCAGTCATTATCTGGGTCCCCTGCTAATTTTCAAGTTTACACTGCTTTGCTGAAGCCCCATGAAAGAATTATGGCACTTGATCTTCCTCATGGTGGGCATTTGTCACATGGCTATCAGGTCATAGTAACTTCCTAAATGTTAACGAGCAGTGCCCCAAGGTTTTATACTCTCTGTGCTTCTTCATGACTGTCTCCTACTTGTTTTTCAGACTGACACCAAAAAGATTTCCGCTGTCTCGATATTTTTCGAGACTATGCCTTACAGATTGGATGAGACAACAGGCTATATTGACTATGATCAGGTGCTTACTTTTTCTTTTCTCACTAGCACCAATTTTGATGCTTAGGTTTTTATTTTTTCATTTGATTATGTTCATTGGTTGGAATCATATATTTAAGCAACTATAATTAATGTGTTCTATATAGTTATTTCTAAAGGTGGGCACTTTTCAGAAACTGAAACTTTGAATGGGCTAATAGGGAATTACAAGGTGCTTTTCTTACATCGTGTTTCTTTTGACACGGAGAAACATTTGTGATAAGGAAAATATTTTAATCTTTCAGATGTTTAGCTTCATCCAATTAAGAAGATTATACTGAATAATTTCTTCCTTTTACATGACAAAACATGTTCAGACGTCAAGACTTGTTCCTCCACGTTCTCTTCAGTCTCTCCATTATTTGTCCTGTGTGTCCTCTTCTACCTTGCTACGCCTAACAAGTGCATCTACAAGAGTCTTTATAAGTACTTCATGTGTCATTGGCTAGTATTTTGTCATTTTCGCCTTACATTTCCAGTGTCACGTCTGTTGGTTATTTGATCTCGTAAAGGATCTTACTATTCTCATGAGAATGTTTCATTACATGCCTATTCGACATTTATTGATTTTGGCATAGACCTAATATTCTGGTTGCGGTCTCTACAGCTGGAGAAGAGTGCAACACTATTTAGACCAAAGCTAATTGTTGCTGGTGCAAGTGCTTATGCTCGGTTGTATGATTATGCACGGATCAGGAAAGTAGGTCTCGTTTGCCGGTTTGTGACTCTGGTGGCAATGTTGCACTTTTTTTTTTTAATTCATTGGGTATTTATGATTGTGTTCCCAGGTCTGTGACAAGCAAAAGGCTGTCTTGTTGGCTGACATGGCACACATAAGTGGGTTGGTTGCTGCTGGTGTCATCCCTTCTCCATTTGAGTTTGCTGATGTCGTTACAACCACGACACACAAATCACTACGCGGGCCACGCGGAGCCATGATATTCTTCAGGAAGGGTGTGAAGGAGATAAACAAACAAGGACAAGAAGTGAGTGTTTTGTATTTGTTAGGCTTGTTGTTTTAGATTTAGTCCCTTCACATTACGTAAACAAAACAAGCGAATTCCTTACTTTTTTTTCACTATATAAGATTTAATGTTTGAAATAATAGGTGATGTACGATTACGAAGACAAAATCAATCAGGCTGTTTTCCCTGGCCTTCAAGGCGGTCCTCACAATCATACTATAAGTGCTCTGGCAGTTGCTCTGAAACAGGTGCTCCCCCTCCCCCTCCCCCCCCCCAAAAACTTATTACAGCTCTCTTTCTCCTTACAATATTCATGCTTGATGTCTGATTACAAGTTCATGCATTGAAGGCCATGACACCAGAGTACAAGGCATATCAGCAACAAGTTCTTAATAATTGCTCGAGGTTCGCTGAGGTATTTGTTTCTCTCTGTTGAGCCATTTCAAGTATTTTATTTTGTTTATTTATCAACTAAAAGCATGACCGAGCTCATCTTTCCCAAGTTGATGACTCGTGCTATATACTTATGTTTCGAGTCCCCGATCTCATGATTGAGATCCATGACTTAACAATATCCGTTGGTTGCAGACTTTGTTAGCCCAGGGCTATGAACTTGTATCTGGTGGAACTGAAAATCATCTTGTCTTGGTGAATTTACGGAACAAGGTAACTTAAATACCACCGTAATTAATGTTAGTATTTCAATCCTAGTATTTACTAGGAATAACCATCGGTAAATGTCTTTTCACTTCCTGGTATCAACAAGGTTCAGTCCCCACCCAACCCCTCTCCAAATAAAAATAAAAATAATTTAAAATTGTTTCGATATTCATACTTTACAATTGACTGCCGTGCTTCTCCTTTGTAGGGCATTGATGGTTCTAGGGTTGAGAAAGTTCTTGAATCTGTACATATAGCTGCCAATAAAAACACAGTTCCAGGGGATGTCTCTGCCATGGTACCTGGGGGTATCCGCATGGGTATAAAACTCTACTTTCTTATCTTGTCACTCCTCTCTGTTCATTAATCGTTTCTAAAGGGATCTCATTTTCATTACAATGATTCAGGAACTCCGGCTCTTACTTCTAGGGGTTTTGTTGAAAATGATTTTGCTAAAGTCGCCGAGTTTTTTGATTTGGCTGTCAAGTTAGCCTTAAAGATTAAGGCTGAAGCTAAAGGTTTGTTTTGGTTCAAAACTTCATATTAATCAGATATGACTACTATCTCCGTTCCTATTTAACTGATGCAATTGCGAAAATATCACATTAGTAAGGTGAGTAAATGCTTTGACTTTGACGATGAAATGACTAGGAACATGGGTAGTATTATTTAGGAGTACCATACAGTTTGACTAAATTTATAATTTGTATCGTCCTTTCCCTTGTAATAATGAATGATCAGGTAAAAAACTGAATGACTTTGTGGCTACTATGAATTCGGATGCCAATATACAAGCTGAGATTACAAAGCTAAGGGAAGAGGTGGAAAACTATGCCAAGCAATTTCCCACCGTTGGATTCGAGCAAGAGACGATGAAATATAAGGATTAATTGACGTGGAGGTAAAAGTGCACATCTTCTATTTAAGATTCTGTTCCTGTTTTAGTTTCTCGTGAATTCGGAACCGTGAAGATCTTACTGTTCGTTGAATTGAATAATGAATACAGGGCCTATATTGAGTTGGCTTTATAACGTTTTTCTGTGTTATGAATCCTTCCATATGTATATATCATTGCAGGTTGGTTGTTGCATGTTTGTGGTATTTGGGATTGGAGTTCATCAAAGAAGAGTGGAAGCTTTTTAAGTATAAGCATAACGATTATTATACACATGTCATTCATCTAACGGTGTAATGCAATAAGAACTCCCTATTTGAAAATCTGCCGTGAAGTGGGACAGACAAGCGAAATGCCGCTGCTCGTATTTCACGCGCATTCTTCTTCTATACGCCCGCATGTCCCACCGCATGTCCCACTTAAGAATGTATTTGTTGTATTTTTTGTTTTGGGTTTGAAACGTTGATTGACTTGTTGCTGTTGCAGTTATGTGGTTCAGCCAAAGAATATACTTTACTTACTGAACCATGCGTGGTACGTACCTAGCTTCTTAATTTGTTTTTCTTTTATATAATGATAACTACTTTTATTAGTGTGATTAGATAATTTTTCAATTTTCTTTTAATTTAAAATTTTAAAATTTGTAATTTGTTTTGATATTTGTTTGAGGTTTTGATAAATACACACATATAATTCCTTCGTAAACTTTTTTTTATTTTATAACATACATACATACACACGTATTTTTTTTTTTTTTAACTCGGAAAAAATTGTACACATATAATTCCTTCGTAATCTTTTTTGTTTTATTTTATAACATACATACATACACACAATGTTTGAAATAATAGGTAAAATTTTGATATTTTTTATTTTCTGAAAAACCAAGTATTAATGGATATAAATTTTTTTTTTTTTTAACTCGGAAAAAATTGTATGTATGTATGTTATAAAATAAAAAAGGATTATGAAGGAATTATATGTGTATGTGTTTATCAAAACTTCAAACAAATATCAAAACAAGTTTAAAAAATAAAGGCAAAACTTTAGTTTCACAACAAGTTTATTGAATCTAATAAATTTTAAAATAAAAGTAAATTGAAAAATTATCGCATCACATTAATAAAAGTAGTTTACATCATTATATAAAAGAAAAACAAATTAAGAAGCTATAGGTACGTACGACGTAAGCACACGTATATATTTTTGGCTATTTCATCCTTATGACATGGAACCAAACACTTCCATTCATCAATTATTATCGTTGTTTGTAATTGCTACCTAGCTGAATGACTCAATTTGCAAACACTTGCAAAACCAAAATCTACTAAATTGTGCTAAAACTAAGAACCCAAAGAATCGATGGTTAAACTAACTGTAACATAAAAAGAATCAAATCAAATAGGTAACCTTTCGGCTTCTTTCTATTATAAACGCTGCATTCAAGGACAAAACATCAATCAAGTATCAATAAAGTATTTGTTTTCCCTACCTCAAAGAAACAAAAAACAAGAATATTTCTGCAACTAAAGTGTAACCCAGAAAAGAGAAAGAAAAAATATTTTCCCATAGGAAGCAGAACAAAAACTATACTTTAAAGTTTAAAGACCAAATGCTTTTCTCGTAAAATTAGCAAAAATCCTCATAATCATAAAACGGTGAACCAAACCTTCTTTTCAAAATCTCCACGGGGGAATCAACAGAGCGAAGGTCTCGTAGCACTAGCAGTAGATATCAGTAAATTTTTCGCATGTGAATCGTTGAAGTATTATGATGAGCAATTCCCACGTCGGACCTCCTCAGATGTAAAATTGTTCTATTTTCTATTTTGGCATATGTTTGTGTCCGTTTAGTGTTTTTTATTGAAATATTATTTTTTATATCGTATCGAATTTCATATCGAATAAAATAATTTTAAACTGCATTATTAATGATACGTTTGTTAGGACGGAATGGAATGAAATGAAATGATTTTTCATTCCATTCCATTCTAATGTTTGTGTATGATTATCAAAGAATGAAATGGAATGAAAAATGACCTAGTATATCGTAGAACTAACTTGGTCGACTTTGTTTTTTTAAACCCCCGATCCCCGGAACTAAATGGTCTGGAAGAAAAATAAAAAGGTTTCATGAACATACAGTTAGTCGTTAGGTACACTCAGAACATAATCGGTGGGTCCACTGTTTTTTTTTTCCCTTACACCCATAACGATTCCTGCTTGGTTTTCATCCACTGGAAAAACATACAATTAAGATAACGCTCTTTCCTCAAGAATTTATAATTTCTTGTGCAAAAACAATGGCGGACGACACATAGACATTTGAAAATTCAGCTAAAAGTCTCACCTTTTTAATCGAGCAGAACCATTCAATTTTAATCCATGGCCACTTTTCCATCAGTTGTTGTTGTTGGCAACACTCTCAAACTTGATCCCGACTTTAAGAAACTCACCCCTGCTTCATTTTCAGTTGATAAGGTAAAGCATTTCTACTTTCTTTGGCTTCTGTTGCATGAACAAGAAGTTAATAGTTAAATATATGCTGAATTCACTTGCGTTTTTTTGCAGAAGAATGACAGCAACATAGCTCTCTTGGATCCCTTCAGTTTGGATTTGAGTAGTAGAGGAAAAGAAGGTAATGCAAAAATTGATCATGCTGTTTACGTTCCGCTATTACAAGAATGTATAGACAATAATTCGGTTTCGAAAGCACAATCAATCCATGCCCATATCATAAAAACCGGTGCTTTTCAAGACGTATTCGTCATGACGTTTCTGGTCAATGTCTATGCAAAATGTGGAGAAATGGAAAGTGCTCAGAAAGTGTTTGATAATATGACTCAAAGGAATGTTGTTTCTTGGACGTCACTGATGTCAGGTTACGTTAATAACTCGCATCCAGAGTTTGCGGTTAGTGTTTTTATGGAAATGATGGAAGTTGGGAGGTGTTACCCTACTGCTCCTACATTGGGGATTTTATTGAATGCTTGTTCTTCGTTGTTGAGTTTTGAGTTGGGAAAGCAAGTCCATGCGTATATAGTGAAATACGGGATTGAGTACGATACAGGTATTGGGAATGCGTTGTGTAGCATGTACTCTAAGAGTGGTGCTCTTGATTCTGCAATGAAGGTGTTTGAAATGAACGGTGAAAAGGACGTGATTTCATGGACTACTGCGATATCTGCCTGTGGGGATAACGGGAGCTCTGCAGAAGGGCTGGATCTGTTTGTTCAGATGATTTGTGAGGGTTTAGAACCGAACGAGTTTACCCTGACTAGTGTTTTGAGTTTGTGTTGCGTAATGCAGGCTTTGGGTGTTGCGTTGCAGGTTCACTCTTTGACCGTTAAACTTGGATACGGATCTAGTCCACGTATCAAGAACTCGCTTATGTATCTATACCTTAAAACAGGACAGATTAAAGAAGCAAAGAAGTTGTTTGATGCAATGGAGACACTCAATTTGGTAACATGGAATGCTATGATTGCAGGCCATGCTGAAATGATACATACAGCTGAAGACCGTCTTGTATCGTATCTTAGTGGGATTCAAGCCCTGCAAATCTTTATAAGATTAAACCGATTCGGTATTGATCCCGATGAATTCACCTTTTCGAGTGTCTTAACCGTGTGCAGCAGTTTAGCAGCATTGGAACAAGGCGAACAGATTCATGCTCAAACTATAAAAACTGGGTGGTTATCTGATGTTGTTGTTGGGACTGCCTTAGTAAACATGTATAGCAAAAGCGGAAGCATTCAATGCGCGACAAAAGCGTTTGTGGAAATGCCAAACAGAACATTAATATCCTGGACATCCATGATAAACGCGTTTGCACAACACGGTCAATCACAACAGGCGTTACAACTTTTCGAAGATATGAGATTTCTCGGGGTTAGGCCAAATCAAGTCACCTTTGTCGGTGTCCTAGCTGCTTGTAGCCATGCTGGAATGGTGGAAGAAGGGTTAGCTTACTTCGACATGATGAAATCACATTACAAAATACGTCCCGTAATGGACCACTACGCATGTCTAATCGATATGTTTGTCAGATTAGGCCGTCTTGAAAAGGCGTTTGATTTCATCAAGAAGATGAATGTCGAACCTAACGAAGTTATATGGTCAATCTTAATTGCAGGATGCAGAAGCCATGGAAAAACAGAGCTAGCTTTTTACGCAGCTGAGAAGCTGCTGAACCTTAATCCGCAAGATCCCGAGACGTATTTCTACCTATATAACATGTATTTATCAGCTGGTAAGTATCAAGATGTTTCAAGAATCAGGAAAATGATGAAAACTAACAAAATAGGAAAGATGAAAGACTACAGTTGGATAAGTATTAGAGAAAAAGTTTATTCTTTTAAGCCTGATGACAAGAATTATGCAAATGGGGAAGTGGGAATTTTTTTGAAGGAATTATATGAGAAAGTTAAGGCTCTTGGTTATGAATCGGAGTCGGTTTCGGTTTCGGTTTCGGAAATGGTGGATGAAGAAGATGAAAATGTGGGTGCTGTTCATCACAGTGAAAAGTATGCAGTTGCATTTGGATTGATGAATACTATGGATGATGTGTGTATTCATGTTGATAAGAGTATTGGTGTGTGTAGGGATTGTCATAATTTCATGAAATTTGTTTCAGTTTTAAGTTCAAGGACAATCATAATTAGAGACAGCAAAAAGCTGCATAAATTTGTTAATGGAAGGTGTTCTTGTGGAGATTTTGGCAGTCTTCTTTGACTGTAATTCAATATTAAAGTGAATGACCACTTTTACTCGTTTTTTTTTTTTCACGATTTTCACACTTTTATCTTCAATGGTTAATGTTGCATTTTTACCCCTCATCTATGCGTTTTTTTAAATTTTCAGTGTATTTTTATCACGTGTTAAGGTTTATTAGTTGGAATGTGTCGGGAATCTTCAATGCTGATTGTTGAAAACGTGTCGCTTTAAGTTGAAATGTCTACTCCATTTCGTCTATATAAAATTACTACCTCCTCCGTCCCATAAAAAGTATCCATTTTTTAAAATTAATTGTCCCATAAAAAGTGTCCATTTACAAAACCAATACATCATTTAATGCATTTTTTTCCATACATACCCTTATGTTTGCATTTAATGTTTGTATGTTCATTTCATATTCCAATAGAAGCATTTATTATGTGATAGATGTATATATGTCCATTAGCATTTAAATTACTACACATTAATTGATTTCTTAATCTATATGCCAAACAAAATACGAACACTTTTTATGAGGATGAGGTAGTATTTGAACCACGTATTTTAAATATAAAAACTAAAAAACCCAACAAACCAGAAACAACTCGTCCATCGTGAATACGTATAATTTTTTTAATATAAAATATAGATTATATACCAAAATGATAAGGTCGAAAACAAAATTCGACTTATGCAAAATCCAATTTTATGATGTCAAAAAATTTTGAGCACTCAATGTAAAACATTGAAGCTGTGTTATGAGAAAAATGTGAAGCCCCCTTCCTTTCCAAATCCAATACACCTTTCAATTCATCTTCTCATTCCACAATTACTAATAAGTTGATCAAATCATCATAAAACATCTTACAAAAAAAATAAATAAATAAAAATAAAAATGCATCGATCCATCTCAAAACCTCCTACAAATCACGAATCAATACAAAACTACCAGGAAATCAATGCAGATGCAGCCTCAACGTCCTCAGACGAATCAACACACAATGACGACGAAATCGAAGAAGAAGAAGATGATGAAAAACCCGTATGGACATTCCGGGTCGGATTATTGGGTTCAATCTCATGCCTAATCTTGTTTATTCTCAACAAGTATTTCTTTTACCAGACTGCTGAATGCATAATGTCAATGGTAACCGCGATCGTACTTTTGTATCCTATTGGTTATATCATGGGAAAGTTTTTACCAAAGAGAAGAATTCTTGTGCAGAGGGTAAAAATGGAGATTGCATTAAATCCAGGTCCTTTTGATATTAAAGAATATGTATTGATTTCTATTTTTGCTAATGCCGGTGCTGCATATGGCGGTATCAATAATCGTTACATCCCTCATCTTCTACCTTAATTATATGTGTTCAATTATTGTGTTAATAATACATTTTCAACTTTCCAAATGATTTAAATCTGACAGGGAAGTTAAAACCGCACCGAAAATACATAAAAATGATCTGATCCGTACATTTTACAGAGAAAATGAAAAAAAAATGCAGCATATGTGCGCACCGTGGTGGCCTAGATTGCTGCAGAATCAACATCTGAAAAACCAGTCGGTGACTACTTGTATTCCCAAATGACACCTCCATCCTCTGAAAACAGAAAATCGTGTTAGAAGATGCATTCCCGAAGCTTTTAATGGCACCACACACATCTATTTTTGTTCGACCTTTCAAAAGTCGATTAGAGACCTTACATAAAATTGACTTTTGAACGGTTGAATATGACAATTATTTGTCGGAAAGTCAATTCTATGGTTTAGAATCAACTTTTGAAAGGTTGATTGTGTGTGTGATGCCATAACCGTAACAAGTAGAGATAAACTAAACTCTATTACTCTATCCAAAAGGCATTCTTTAAACTGTATCGTGCGAAAACTCAAAACAGTCTGATCTGCATATATATACAAACACATAAATATATATATATATATGTGTGTGTGTGTGTGTGTGTGTCAAATGTGTGTGAAATGACAGAAACTGAAATATGAGTGCATGATTATAGTCGAAAGAAACAGGGTGGTACCCTTGATCTTTTTGTTCATCCAGACCTCAAGTAACATCCCAGCACCAATTCCACCAGCAATACATGCACCGTAGAAAGCAAGGTTGTATGGCAACGATTTTCGAGGAAGGAAATAGTAATCTGGAATTTGTCTTATTCTTTTAGGAAGCTTTTTCTTCACCGGTTCGACACTACTACCTCCTGCCTCTTTGGGGACCTCTTTGGAAACCGGTTCATCCATATTTTTCCACTCCATTGTCCTTTGCCTGTTCTGTCCATCGTAAAAGAACATAATAATGAAGTCCAATCCATTCAAAGTAAAACTGTAATGAATTCGGAAATGCGGTTTAGAGCTGAAATTAAAGTAATGGCACGAAGTAGAACACAAGAAGAAACTCTATCAGACCTTTCATCGAACACCTTTGTAGAATAACAGTTGGTTAGTGACCGTTAGTAAAACAATTAGTTTACGCGGTTTAGAGCTTCTACTACTATATAAACAGCTTAAACAACACATAGTAACAAATGATTCAATCATTTCTATGGGAATTAAAGTTTGATTTTTTTTTCTCTGTTCTTGAGTTACTTCGATTACTAGTTGCATTGTTCTATGTAATCTGCGAAAAACCCGAGAGTAGTTTTCTGGTACGGACCGTTTGGTCATGACCCGAGCCTGAGTTCTTGCTCTGGGGTCATACTGAACAATCCGTATCTGAAAATTACTTAGGTTTTTGGGATCGGGTCGTTACAGTTACAGTTGCAGATGTAAAAAGCAGTATACGTTTCTACATGCAATAAAATTGAAAAACACAGTACAAACAATGTGAAATTATATCTCTGTACCATAAGCAAAATCCATGTATACATTATCAAGCCATTAAAATAAGGAAAAGTACAATTCCTAAATCATCCAAATCCCCAAATACTTGCCCTAAAATTTCCAAAAAAACACATAACTTTAACTCAAAACAGGATGATCAGCAAATTAAAATCAGAAAGAAAGCGATAATCTATACCTCAACAGGAGAATTGTCAGTAAAAATTAACACACAGAGCTGGTGGCAGCAATTTTATGCCGAAAATAAAGGGAAAATCGCAGGAAAAACAGGGAGCAAAATCTTGAAATGGTGGGATGACTGATGAGCATGAGAGGCAAACGGCAGACCTGTCACTTCAGTTCACGCAGGGTTTAGAAGAGGGAGGGGTTTTTATTTTAGCCGAGTTATATTAACATCCCGTTTTTACTTTCGACACTTATTTTTTTTATTATATTTTCAGATTAAAAAAACGTCAGTCAATTGATGTTTCTTGTTGAACGTTAGTGATATTGATGTTTGTGTGCCACAAGGAACACCAATGGAAAATCGTGGTTTGACGTTTATAAGTTTTAACACTTTTATATATGAAACGTCATTCACACTGGTGTGCCGAAGTAATAGTTTGTGATACGGAGTAATAGGGATGCCAGTAGTAAATTGAGGGTGTCAATGGACCCCCTTATTTATTTATTTATTTATTTTTGGTAATCCCCCCCCCCCCCCCCCCCCCCCTTTTTTTTTTTTTATTTAATTTTAATTTTATTTTATTTGAGTTGTTGTCTCTATTTTTCGGGAGGATCCCTGACGATGACAAATTATGTCATCTCTTTAATCCGAACCTAAATAAATCTAATGATAAACATCCAAAATCCTAATGCCGTAAAATGTGGAGGGGATTGACGACACGTGGAGGGGTGAAACTCTGTATCGTCAATCCCTACAGTACCAAACATGATGTACTCACTCAGGTACCAAACCTCAACCACATCTCTTTTTTTTTTTTTTTTTTTTTTTTTCTTACCCTTTAGTTGTAATAAATTGTTTGACCTAATTATTTTTTCCTTTTTCTTTCTTTTGCATAAAAAATTATATCAAATTACATCATTTTTTTAATTTTTATTTAGATCTGGAGTTCTTTTACTAAAAAAAACTGAAACAATTACATCAGTTTTTTTTTTTTCCTTTTACATCAAAATATTATTCACATGTTAGAACGACAAAACATGAATATGGTGCAGCACTTATTTTCGAATTTTAAAAACTCGACACAACAAATAGTGAAACATTATATATTATAAATGATGATAAGTTAAGTAAGATATAGTAGTTTTTAAATTATAATTATAATTGCAGTACACCTCAGCCGCATTTTTTTTTTGTGTCGTTAGCCGTAAAGCGCCGTATCCGTTTTCCTTTTATTTTTATTATGTATCAAAACCTATAAAATACGGATACAAACACACATATATCGTGTGACACGACGACACATCTTAATTTCAAATTTTAAAGACACGACGCATAAAAAACACAAGATACGACACTTAAACAACAAATATTAAAAGCATATATAATCCCTTCAAAAATAAAATAATATATAATATAAATTAATGCTACTATTCTATTTGATATACATATATATATTAGTAAAATATATAAGTATATACAATTTATTTCATTAAGTCATTTCATTAAAAACTTGTTAAGAATTAAGACACGCTTTATGAAGTGGTATGCTATTTTGTGTCTAAAATAAAAGGAAAATGGATCTGACGTTTTACTTACGGCTAACAACACACAAAAAAAAAACACGATTGAGGTGTATTGTAAGTTGCAGCACTACAATTATAATTATAATTTAAAAACTATAATATCTTACTTAACTTATCATCATTTACAAAGTATAATTGTTTCACTATTTTTGTTGTGTCGAGTTTTTAAAATTCAAAAATAAGTGTGGCGCCGTATACATGTGGTGTCGTTCAACATGTGTATAATAATTGTTTTTACATACGCATACACACCTTTTGTTCCCATTGACTCGAACTCAAAATCTACGGATTATAAACCTCAGCCAATGCCTTATGGCATAATATTTTGATGTAAAAGGAAAAAATATTGGTTCCAAAAAAAAGAAAAACACACACAAACACAAACAAACAAAAGATGTGGCTGAGAATTGAGGATGATATGCACCGGATGAGTACCGCACCCCTTGTACCGTACGGGATCCAATCCCCTATTTTTGGGATACTATATTTTATTTTTATTTTTTTTATTTTGAGTTTGGAAACCTGATAATCGCTTGGTCCCGTAATATTAGAATTTTTAGTGGCCGTTTGTTAAAACTGAAGACTGAAATCTGAAGTCTGAAATCTGAAGTCTTAATTCTGAATAAATTAAGTAACTGAATATTTTAAGTCTTTGAAATTGATTAGACTTGTTTGGTAACACTTATTATATCCGATATTAGAATTTGTTTCGTGAGTGTGTATGTGGGTGTAGGTGTGTGGAGGGTGGGTGTAGGGTGGGTGGGGGTGTTGGTGTGGGGTAATGGGGGTGTAGGTGGGTGTAGGGTGGGGTGTGGGTGTGGGTGGGTGTCGGGTGTGTAGTGTGTGGGGGTGGGTGTCGGGTGGGTGTGGGTGTGGGGGGTGTGGGGGTGTAGGGGTGGCTATGGGTGGGTGTGGGTGTGGGTGTGGGTGTGTGTGTGGGGTGGTGGGTGTGGGTGTGGTGTGTGGGGTGTGGTGGGTGTGGGTGTAGGGAGGGTGGGAGTGGGGGTGTGAAGGTGTAGGTGGGTATGAGGGTGTGGGGTGTGGGGGTGGGTATGGGTGGGTGAGGGTGTGGGCGGGTGTATGGTGTGTGGGGGTATGGGTTGTGTGGGTGTGGGGGTGTGGGGTGGGTGGGGGTATGGGTGGGGTGGATGGGAGTGGGGTTGGGGGTAGGGTGAGGGTGGGGTGTAGGTGTGAGGTTAGTTTTTTTAAACAATTTAAGTAACATTATAAATGAATCAATCGTTAACATTTTAAGATAAGTTTTTTTTTTTTTTTTGAGGGGTAAGATTAGTTGTTCCATTGTTTTTTTATAGCGCCTAAAAATATAGTTTTTTTTTTTTATTTTTTATGTGAAATATAGTTTGTTTATCATGTGGTGTGGGTTAAGAGACTAAGCGTCATGTGATGTTCGATTTCAAGTATGCTCGGGCAATTTGTGGAGCTTTGCAGTTCCAAGGCCGATTAACCCTCGCTGCCTCCGGATTCGGGAGTTCTTAGTATGATTTTGGAGCAATGTGCGGAGGTTGAGGTATCACAATTTTGTATGTTATTGTGGTGTTATGATGATGCTCCGATATATGTCTCGAGGGTAGTCACTACCTCTATGCCACATGCGCAAGAATTTGGGCAGGCAGTGAACACTCCTCATGTTGATGTTGTTAGCATAGGGCACCCAATTTCTTGGTGTCTACCGCCAACTGGACGCATGAAATGCAATACGGATGCGGTTGTCTCAGAGGATGACTCGGGTTTTGGTTGGATCTTCCGAGACAACATTGGCTCGATCGTGGCATTGTTCTCGTATCATATGGACCTTAGGATTAGACTGGAGATTTTAGAGATGTGAGCTCTTCTCCTGGCATTGTATGAGGCTCAAAGTTTGGGAATTTTGTCACTTATATAGAGAATGATGTGCAAGCCCTTACGGGTGCTTTGGAGGATTTTTCGGTTCTAGGATGTTTGTGTTAAGTGTAATGCCCAAAAGATAATTTTGTAATTGTTTTATTTAATAAATGAAATGATATTATTATTCATATTTATTATTCTCATATTCACCGATGTGACAATATTATTTACATTACAAAAAACCCTAAAATATATCGTTTATGTAATCACTTAACTCAGTGTATGGGATATACACGGGAGGATTGAGTTAGTGAAGATGTACTTAAAACACAATTAGCCCGTAGTGAAGTTAATCGAGAGTATCGGGTCTCTCCTTTAACGTGCTATTAATGCGCCCGAACACAATAGGTGTGATTGTCTTATCCGGACTTTCGGTTAAGAGAACCTAGTGGGGCATTTATATATGATAGATATATCATATAGGGCTTGACCGATTTGATTAGAGTTCACGATATAATTCCGTAATTGAGAAGTCTTATCGAATCAATCGATGATCATATTTATGGATATATCTTAATCTAAGGTGATCACAGTCAACTGCTTGAATCAGTATGAGGTTTGACTTGACGGTTAAGGATTACACTGAGTCTGTGATCTGAATTACCCCATCTTGGCATTGTACTTGGATTGAGTGAGTAGTCGTGTTATCACGGATACGGAATCCATTCCTTCCATTTCGGAAGTAGATAGACGCTTCCATTATTTGTTAATCCTAAAACCGATCGATCCATGGAGTTCATATTACACCGATTAGCTACCGGTGAGTTGTATGAATTAATTGATCACTAGGGGGTTAATAGTAAATAATGATAAGAGGTTCGAAAAGGTTAACGGTAACTTCCCGATTTAGAATGAACGATCATGGAGGATTAATCCATATGTAATGATTATATCAATGGACGCTTATTATCATTCTCGTGAGGAGATAAATATAATCTCATAATCGGAGGAGTGCAGTCACGGGATTATGGTGGCATATTCCTGTGATTGATTTATCGAATATAATTATTCGTTCGTAAGATAATTATTTATTTGATTTATCGGAGCCGCTGATTATTAGTCCATGGTCCCCGACGTGCCTCCAATATAGCATAGCTATTCTCGGACGTCGAATCCTAATAATATTAATTTAGTTCTTGTTAGAATTTAATTAAAACGATATGTGAATTAATTGTTTAGTGGACTATTAAATTAGTTGGGCTAAATAATTAAATATGTGGAAAAGACATTTTTCATAATCTTGGCAAAATTAGTGTTATGGCCGAAAATAATATTGACTAGGTCAATAAGTAAATTTTCGGCCAAGGATGTGTTTTAGTCAACAAGAAATTAGTTTTCTTGTGTATTAATAAGACATGTGCACAAAATATTTATTGGATAAATATTTATGGTAAGAAATAAAGATAAATATTATTATAGATTTGTTCTAGAATAATATGAGATTATCTTTTATTTATTGGATTTATTTATTTGCAAAATAAAATCCTTGGAGGACAAGGATTACTCTCCTATATAAAGAAAGTTCTTCCAAGCCTACAACACACTAGTTAATTTCGAATTCTACCTCTTAGAGAGAGAAGGAAAGATTTCGGCCAAGGGGAAAAGGAGGAAAATCTTGGAGGTTTTCCGGGTAGCATATCGGAAGGATTCGAGACGAGGATTTCCTTCCACCGGGAGTTGCTCGAATTACACGTACGGAAGATCGTGGTGCTCTTCACACCATCCTTTGTTCTTTCGAATTGCGGTTCTTTTACTTGGATTTTGAGATCCAAGAGGTATGTTCTACAACCCCTTTTAGAGTAGATCTAGTTATTTTATTACGTGTAAATTATGAATCTAGATCCTTAAATCGCTTCCGTTGCGGATGATATTACTAACAGTTTGGTGAATGAATGCTTGCCCTTGTGGTCATATTTTGCTTCTTCTAGCTGTTCAATTTGTTTATTAAACGTACTGGTAATGTATCAACGCATTTACTAGCTAGATATGGTTTGTTTTCATCTGGTATTATGTAATATACCGAACTTTGGGAAATAACAGACGTGTCAATTTGTAAAGTTCGGTATATTATATTTATTTAATTTTGACTAAAGCATTATATATATATGACGACGAGGACTAATTTGCAATTAATGGACTTAAACACATTTAATAGAAATCATTGTGTGTTATTAGGGAGTTAATCATGGGAGTTATTTTTGGGGATAACCTCCCATGATGCAAGGAGAGGTTGTCAGAAGTTTTCTTTTCCCCTTCTAGTCGACTAAGTGCTCTCAAAAAGTGCAGAGAGAAAGGCAAAGCTAGTTCTTCCTTTTCTCACAATTTAGAGGACGAAATTCAGGATCGTTTAGAGGAAAAGAATCATCGTGAAGAGGGTTTCCTTTTAACATCAAAATCTCCGAGTTTGGGAAAGGTTGGGTTGAAGTCCTTATTTGCTGCAGATTTCTTGGTGTAGTGCTTTGGCTATTGCTTTGATCAAGTAAGAGGCTATTCCTAAAGTTTAATTAAGGTTTTATGATGTTAAGGTTGAGTATTTGAGTTGAAATCTTGGTTAGAAATCATGTTCTAAGTTGTAGTTAAAGTGTTGGATGTTGTGGTATGTGAAACCTGTGTTTATTGATGATAAATTTGGAATCGAGTGGGGATCGTTTAGATGCATAAAACTGAGTTTTTGGGAGTTTCTACGCTTGGTGCGGGCGCACCGGGAGTCAAACGTCCGTTTTTACATTCAGAGGCTTGGTGCAAGCGCACCGGATCCGGGGCAAGCGCACTGAGGCCAGTGAGGCGCACGGCCTGCGCGGCGCACCGGCTGGCGTAGAATGCCCCTGTTTGACCAGTGCAATCGCACTGAACCCCGGTGCGGGCGCACTGACCCTGTTTTTGATGTCTAGCTTGTTTTTAAGCCCGAATATAGTCTTAAAGGTTATTTCTTGATCTAATAACATTAAATGAACTTGAACAAGCCCTGATTAAGCTTTTGATGCGTTTAGTTCCGGCACCGAATGTACTCTTCAAGGGAGTTGAAATTCGGGACCGATGGAAGAGTATGATAGGCTTGTGCTTTGATAAATTAGACTTCATGAATGTCTGTGCATGTGCTAGGGCTTGTCCGTGTCTAGGGCTCTAAGTAAGAGAGTGGAGTTGTGAGGGAGCTTATTTGAAAATACTTAGGTGGTTAGTTAACAACATAATAATAAACATACTTGTGTATTAAAAAGATTAAACATCAATCCATTCTTGGTTAGGCACAAGTCTATATCGCGATGTGTGGGCGTTCAAATAAAGTGAATAACTCTGTAAGTCTTTGGACCCTACGTACGGAGGAACACCACCCCGTAAGTCTGAGACCCTACATAAGGAGGGACTTCACCGAACGTGTACGCTATTGGGCTTTCCCCGTGGTTATTGGTGTGATCCACCAATATGTTGCACCCAGATACTTCATGGTGAGTGAACACCATGCGTAGTGCCCACCTTTCCAACACGTGCCCTTGAATGCGGATGTAACAAAGATAAGTTAAGCTAGAAACCATTAGTCACGACATGTTGATGAGCATGAAGTGAATCATAGAGTTGAGTCGGTTTCACAAAGATAACTTAATAATAATAATATGAACCTTTCGTTGTAAGACTTAATTATACATTAGCTTATTTCTCTTGCTAAGTACTTTGTACTTACCTCAATTGCATCGTATGACGACAGGTTGAGCATGTGTTGGATGACGACTTTGAGGACGATGTTTGAGCTCAAGTTTCATTTGATGTTTACTGTTTCTTTTATTATAAGATGTATCAGACTATGTTGTTATTTCAATTTCAAGATAAGTGTTGTACTTTCTTTAAGGCCTTGTAAGATTTGTTGTTTTACTTTTGCTTTGGACATCGTATGTTGTAAGTTACTTCGTTGTTGCAAGTTACATTTCTATCTTTAGTATGTTTGGAGTTTCTATTCTTAGTAGCATTTATGTTGCTTGCCAAGTTTTTTTAGCTTTTGTTTGCTAAACTCGTTACGACGTAGTAGAGACTTACGTATAATATTGAATTTATTTAATATTATACGTGCCGAGCGTTTCGTTTCCGGATAAGGACTCGGTATCCGGGAGCGGAGCGTTACATATTACTTCGTGAGAAGAGTCTTCTCCAAATGATGTACTATATGCCTAAGTTGCGGATTTGAGTTAATAAAGCAACTTGTTTTCTATAAAAAATATAGCAGTGAAAACAAAACATTTAATATTACTTTTTAATTTTTTTGAAAAAAATATTACATTTTAATTAAAAATAATAACTAATATTTTGAAATACCATGAAGAAAAGCTAAAAGTCCGTATAGTACGAGACATTAGGACTAGGAGTATTATATTTATTAACGGCCCCCACCCCCACCGATTTTAGTGCCGCATAAATTTCACAAGCATTTACCCAAAATTAAAATACTAGTGCCAAAATAAAATTTCATAACAGAATGACATGAAGATTATAATAAATCATCTCAAAGCATTACGAGGACATAACAAAGACCACATCGATGTGTTGATGCGCATTGCTATGCCCCTTATTCTTTGTTATGTTTAGTAATCATTTGTTAAAAAAAAAGTTGAGCCCAACTTAAACGGAGGATGTAAATTTAGGTTTATGCTTTACGACACATTTACGATACTTTGTTACACTCTATTATGCTTGTTATATCACTTTTTTTATGACATTTTGTTGTGGTAGAAGTATGACTCTTTATGAATCATAGAAATATAAATGGTGTGTGTATATATATATCCATAGTAATATCATAGAAATGTGTACACAAATACTTATATTTATTAAGGGTAAAATCTTTTTATTAAACAAATCAACGACACAAGCCGAAATTACACGAAGGGGAAGAATCCCTATCACACGTAAAATATATCTATCAAATCCATAATTTCCTTACATATCATAAACTTTGATTCCAAGATCAAATTTAAATCTTTTTCTCATTATAAGAAATTCATTTAATTACAAAACTCAAATCGTCCTCATGTAGCCTTCTTCTTTAATTAGCCCATAATTCAATGATAAAAGCACCAAGTAGGTGCCTCGATCATCATTTCTTGACTAATGAAGTTGTAATCTGCTGCAATATTTTCATTGAAGAAGTAAAAGGGTCCAATTAATAAATAAAAAAATAGTGAATTTAGGACAATAATAATAATAATATCTTGAGTTGGATATGAAATTATTATTATTACCCCAATATTATTTCCTCTGGTGATGCCTTGTAGGTTTGCTGACGTGGCTGGCTGAGCTGGAGACAAACAGGTGTATATGGGTCCTCTTCAATGCTGAGTGTACTAGTAGTCACAATGGTACTCCTTCTTGTCCCATTTACTTCCATATTTCCTCCATAAACCTGGTCCAAATGGTCCTTACTACTAATATTGGATATATGTAACAAAAACAAAAAACAAAAACTTAAAATCATATATATACATATAGGTATAACAATCACCCGGGGCGGATGTTGTAATGTCTCATTAAAGTAGTAGAATTTTCACCCCATATAAGTGTGAGACATAAATATTTTGTTAACTCGATTAGACCTTTTAAGCCAGACGAATTAACGGTCTAAATAGTTAACCGAATCCTTCATGCCTCAATTAGAGCTAGCAGACACGCACATGCATGTTGAGGGGCGTCGAGCATTATTCGAAAGATCTGAATAGAGATTCTGATGTAGATGGATTTTATCAAAATTATATTTATGGAATTTCATATAGTCTTGAAGAAATAGGTTCAATTACCTTCTTGTATAGTTCCACATTTTCTTGGTGTATGAAGTTACCCTGCAAGGAATGAAATGATAATTTAGTTGCTTAATTATTCAAGAAAGCAGTTTAATAAAAATACTGATCGCATTTTCATGCTTCTTCACCTTCCTATTCAGTTCTTGTATCTGATCAATGAATACTTGATCCTACATTAACCCAAAAAAAGAGGATGGAGAAATAAATCAATTATATATGCTAATAATTAAAACACTAATCAAAAGTACATGCTATGTTTAAGGATCGATATATAATAATTATTTGTTTGGCCAACCTTTTTCCTGCGAACACCATGCAGACTTGTCTCAAGTTGATTTTCCAAATCCTGTAATTCTCTTACACTTAATCCTGATAGCTCTTCACCCATCATTTGCCTATTTATTAGCAAAAACACTTTTTTTTTTTCAAAAATAATCTCATTTTTTACCATGGTAAAGTTTTAGATATGAATAAATAACATCAACAAAGTGACACGACATATTTTAAAATCATTGACCACATTAAGATTCCTACCAACAAGTAGAAACTACATTATGATCAATGATGTAAAAGTGTGTTGATTCAATTTGTTGTGAGTGGCGGACGCATGATCTTGAATTAGCAAGGACAATAACATGGTAGGGGGAGGGGGGCAAATAATACATATAGTAGTGTTTGGTTATATATACGTTCGCCTATGTTGTTGTTATGCCAGTATCACTACTCATAATTGTTATTTCGTTGCAACTTTAGTATTTCCGAAAACAAAAAATGTTAGTGTCATGACAAGGAGCGACATAACACACTTTTACATAATTGATCATTGCGAGACCGTGTCACTCACATTATGATCAATGACGTAAAGTGTGTTGCGGACTTGCGTCGCGCTTGCATGTTATGACCAATTTATTGTACCACTAGTATTATAAATAAGAGCTCGTTTGGATTGTTGTAATATAATGTAATGAATGAAATGTAACAGAATGTTATTGAATGAAAAATAATGCAAACATTACATTACAACGTTGGAAATGCAATATAATAAAATGAATAAAGCCACTTATATTATCACAAAACACACCCACCACCCACCCCTGGCACCCACCTACCTTACTCGACCCCTACCTTACCTTGACCCTTTATCACCACCCACTTCACCCAACTCTACTCTTTTCATATACTCTAACCTTACCCTAACACCTACCTCGCTCCACCTAATCCACCTCCGCCTCCCGCTCAACTTGCACCCGCCACTCTTTCCCATCTACCCTCTTAACCCACTATTCCCTACCTACAAGGGTGTGCCACCCTTGTGGGTGGTGGGGCAATCGACCCCTGAAAAAAATATAAATAGTATAAATAGTATGAATTTTCTTATTAACACACACACACACGTGTGTGTGTGTGTGTGTGAAATTGACCTACTTTTTTATGTTTTGATCAATAATTACTTGTATAAAATTGAATATACAAACCTAGGTTTATAAGACAAAAATGACAATTTTTTTACCCGATTGTAAAATTCCTGGAGCCGCCCATGCCCACCTACATACCCTACCAACCTACCTACCCACCCATGCCCAGTTACACCCGCCACTCTTACCCACCTACCTTATCTACCAACACCCCATCCTTACCCCACCTACCCACCCCACACCACCCATACCCTTGTCTTACTTACACCCACCACTCTTACCCACATACCCTACCCACCCCACCCTACCCTACTTCCCTCTTACTATTGCCCCACTAACATCTGCCACTCTTACCCACTGCCACCCCCTTAACTCCCACCCCACCCCCACCTACATACCCTACCTACCATATTCCACCCTTACTTCACCAACTCCACCTCAATTTACACCACATTTACCCTCCACCACCTGCATACCATACTCAACCCACTCCACCTTACCTATACTTATGCCCCATTTACGCCCGCCACTCTTACCCACTTACCCAGAGACACCCTATCCCTACTTACCTACACTACCTACCCCATTTCACCTTTACATCACCCACCTCACCCTACCCTAGCTTACCCCAAACTCACCTTATCCACTCCACCTACATACCCCACTCACCCCAATTCACCCACATTTCCCCACCCAACGCCACGCCACATACCCATACCCCACTTACTCCTAGTGCTCTTACCCATCTACCTTATCCACTCCACCTACTTACCCTACTCACCCCAATTCACCCAACTTTCCCCACCCTATGTCACCCCACCCTTACCCATACCCCACTTACACCTGCTGCTCTTACCCATCTACCTTACCCACTCCTCCCTCACCCACCCCACCTCCACTCCACCACCCCCACTGGTACCTTATCCACCCCTCAGTTGGGAGAAGATTTTCCACACTCTTGAATGTATAAGGAAATGTGGTAGCTTCAATTGGTTTTAGTAGAATGGTAAGCGCTTGATCTTAATATTGTATCATAGCCCACATTTGAGGGGCGTGTTGAACCCCAATTATATTGTGCAAGTGTTGGCAGAGATTGCCCACACTTGGGGGTGTTGGGAGAGATCGCCCACACTCTTGAATGTATAAGGAAATATAGTAGCGCATTTACTACCGCCAATTGATTTTAGTAGAATGGTAAGCGCTTGATCTTAACACCCTCTCTACCCCACCCCACCTCCCCCACCCACTCTACCTAACTCTGCCATATGCACCCATCTCTATCATGGCCCCTCCCACCCTACCTTACCCATGTTGGGTCTGGTGGGTGTGGCTTGGTGTGTCTATTTTCATTACATCCTAATAAGCATCATTACGTTTTAATGGAATTTCATTACATCAATTCCTTTACGACCATACCATATATAAGGATGTATGGATTACTTACATTTGTGCAATCCAAACGGACCCTAAGTACTTTGACATTTTAAATAAAAGAAAAAAATACCTGTGATTTTCTTGCAAATCTTGTAGTTGTTGCCTTAACATTGCTGCTTCTCTCTGCCAAAGCTGCCAGAAGATAATTTGAATTGTATAAGACGTTTGATTTTCCTCCATTGTCTTTTACTTTATATTAACAAGCAATAGTAAGTTATGTTTTTAATTTAATCCTTACTTAGGTGTTGATTTTATCGCATAAACATCCTTGCAATTCATTTTTGTTTCATGTCTAAGTACGTTAATTATTCATTTACAAAACTTTGTTTCTAGCATAAACAATTTTTTTTCCTTGTACTCTAAGTAACCAATACTATTACAAATACAAAATTCTAACTATTCCCTATAAGTTGGTAGTATACCAATCTTGTTATTAATGATTACTTTAATCCACATTGTAACCCTAAATGACATATGACTATAGACTCAAAAATCATTTTCTTCTATTAATTAAAATGCATAGTAATCTCTACAACACATATAGTTTGATAGAGATGTATTTAGTAGCAAAAATGTAGTGCAAAATTTAAAGATTCTATATTTTATAATCTGAGTAAAGATTCTTACACAAATGACTTTAGTGGACGTGAATGATTTGAATCTCTATTTTACATATTAAACTTGTTTTAGGATATTTGATGTAGCATTGGTCAAGTGGTAATTACTGTGGCCCCAAGATCCAAAAGTTCCGGATTCGAGTTTCAGTGGAGACAAGTTGCATGTTCTACCGGATCCGTAAAAAAGAACAAAATAAAAAAAATAATTTACCATGGCTTCTGAGTTTGGGTCTGCTATTTGGTAATGCTCCTCTTTTGCTTTGCTGTATCTTTCAGTCAGTGTTTTCATGCTGTAATTAAACTTTGTTAGACTTGTTTCTACTGCTAATGTATACACACACATATGTGGAATAACTGACTTAACAACTTCGGGCTCAACCGTTATGCCCGTAGCATTGTTTTAGACACCAAAGATTGCACATGTACGAAATAAGGCATCAAACTTTTTACTATACACAAAATGAAAGGGAAAAAAAGGTTGAGCCCAACTCAAAGGCTGAGTACCCCGTCAACGATTCCGTAGAGTATGTAAATAGATAGTTATACATCAGTGGTAGAACTTCTAAGAGGTTATTTGAACATTTTTTGGTTGTTGAGAGAAGTTGATCCAATGGATCGAACTCCCACACTTCAGCTCAATGACCAAGTTATCACTGCAGCATTCTCGTTCTTTAATTTTATCACTGAGTTATGTCTTTTCCCAAACACATATAAGAGGAGCTGAGGAGGTGTCTCAAGTCTCAACCTCAAAATCTAGGTTTTTAGGTGACGGATATTCATTTCTTAATATGATTGGTGAAACAATTATAAGTGCCCGAACACTTTAACAAACCTCGTCAAGTATGGACCAATAAACAACTTAGGCCACATGGCATACCAGACATATAAAAAGCACAATACAAAGAAAGCTCTGATAACATGTTGAACATATAAGCCCAAACTCATATAAGAAGAGGAGTCTCAACATCAAAACCTATGTTATGAGGTGAGAGAAGTCTATATTTTAATACTTGTGCAAGTGGTTATAGGACACAATAACCTTTTACTATATATGCATAGTCTTACAACATCATTTCACAAATGCTTCACTTTGTTATATAATGATTGGTGGTTTTCTACATGCCAAATAACCATTTAATCCATACAATTATCAGCTCCCAATTAAGTCCATCACTAATTAAACTGCGCGCATTATTACATAAGGCCTCATTATATTTCATGTAATAACAAGAAGATATTTCATGACCGAATTAGAGATATATATATAGACCCAGTAATGATAAAGCATCAAAAACACATGTAAAGATCTATATATAAATGCATTTGTAGAAGAAAAGCAAGCATAAAAAACACATGATAAATTAATTCAAGCTTTACATAAAAAGAGGATTGAAATTGAAATTAAAATTAAAACCTGGTGCTAGAGAACTCATAGAGCTTGGCAGTGCTAGAGAAGATGATGACTCCAACCTCGGCATCGCATAGAATCGCGAGCTCTTTAGCCTTCTTCAACAATCCATTCCTCCTCTTTGAAAAAGTCACTTGCCTACTCGTCGAATTCTCGATCTTCCTTATCGTTATCTTTCCTCTCCCCATCTTTTTATTTTCGCTGTCCAATCAATCAATCAATCAATCGTTATTCAACATATCGTTTCACAGCCCCCCCCCCCCCCCCCCCCCCCCCCCAAAAAAAACACATATCGAGCCTGTAGACTGTAGTTGTACTGTTATCAATCAACAGATCTCAACAACATAAACAATTAATCGATATGTTTATTTTCGTATTATTGAAACTGTGTATACACCAATTTAGTGAGAAATTGAGAAGGAAATCAACATAAAATAGAATGGAAATCAAATTTTCTGAAGAAAAAAAAGGAATCTAACTAATTAACAGAAAGAGAAAGAAAAGAAGAAAAAAAAAAAAAAAAGAGAGGAGACTTACAAAGTAGCTAGCATAGAACACAGATAGGAAGTGATTTGTAGTGAGGTGTTGGTTAAGGTAATGTAGATGATGGAGACAAAAAGGATCCAACTTTTGGTAAGTTTGTTGAAACCCTGAGACTATATAGGGAAAGTTTTTTCCAAAAATGTCAACAGAAATTTGGGGTTAAGAGGGTTTTTTCTTTCCTTAGAATTACGCTATTGGGCAAAAAAGTGACCTTATGGATGTCTGACACATGGACCAATGCCACACCTGTGCTTGATCTGTGTCTTCTTAATCTATGGTACTAGGTAGTTTACTTCTCCGAAAAAATCTGTGGTAGTTTTAACTTTAAATACGATTCCAATGTATAGGAACGTTGTATTAAGTGTCATTAATTAATCACATTTCATTTTATTTACCAGTAATATTACGGCCATTAACTTTTGGTTATATAGCCAGTGATACAACTTAATTTTACACATTTGATTAATGACGATGGTGTACGCGATTAAGATCATTAGGTCTTGTATCATAATCAATCAACGTGTAAAAGTGTGTTGTGATTGATTATGTATTAGTTGTTTATCTTTGCATCAACTCTATCTCATACCAACACATATAAAAATGTATTCTCCGTGTCTCAAAATATAAGTTGTTATGCATTTTGTTTTTTCAATAATATATTAAACTAATCTTAGAATATATATTTCAATAAAACATGTTATTTCTTTTACTTCTAGTTTATTATCAATTCATTACAATTATTACACCAATGATTGTCAAAACATATAATTAAGATTTTTTTTCAATAAATTTATCACATTAACTCATTTTTTAGTGAATATATATTTGCACTAGAGTCGCGCCTTACCAATTAATGCGCTACACTATTTGTGCTTCACGCTGAATCGACATTTGAAAATTCATCTGAGCCACGAAATCGATTTTTGAAACAAAAATCATCGGTTGTGATACCTTAATTAGCTAGTAGCTAGTATGATGCATCAGGAAAAACATATCCTGCAAAGAAATGTTCCTTTTTCTTAATCCATGTGTAGATTACTATATAATATAATGTCGACCGGGAAGAGTACAGTTACTGTTATCGTTTCAGAAAAAGATAAAAAAAAAAAAAAAAGAAAAAAAAAAAAAGAAAAAAAAAGAAAAAGTTTGGAATACTAATAAACTTTGACGTATAAAAGAAGTGACTCAAGCTAATAGATGATTGACGAGTGGATTAAAGAATCTTAAATTATATTTTAATTAATTAATCCATTATGGACTGCGCTCCATTTACAGAAAGATTCAACTTTTCTGGATTTTGTTACAAGTGGGTATATTATATGTTCGTTCAGTCATATGTACTAGTTTTTTTTTTATATCACGTAATATAAATACTTTTAACATTATGAAAATAATTATTTATTTCATTTTTCTTTATCATTGTAATATCTCAAATCTAATTTAGTTGTTAAGTCATTTTTGGGTGAAAGTGATGTCATAAAAATCTACAGTCACATAAAACATCAAAAATACCCTAAATATGTCTAAAAGATGGTAACCACCACAAGGAAGGAAGTCACCGGCTCGGAAAACATCATCTTTCACCAATCATTCCAAGTCCTAGTAAATATGTGTGGGGCGGACGCACCCTTAAGGGAGGGGCACTCGTCCACCCTCGGATTCGGAGAAAACACTGATATATGTAGATTATGTATTGTTTTCGCTCTCCGTAAACTTTATATTCGCCCCTATCACTTATAATAATCGAATAATTTGATGTAAAATTTTTATATTGTAAATAAAAATGCATAGTTATTACCAAAGTGATACATATAAACAAATATTGATAACTTTTGAAATGTGTTTTCCGTCAAAACATTGTTTGTAGTGTTATAAATCCTTATTGATAGAAATAGAAGGGAAAATGTGTTCAGATTCTATGATATATAGTAGTGTTTCTTTTTCATTATATAACGTAAAATGTATAGTCGTATTTATTCAGAGATATAGATCTAGAGTAGTGCTTATTTTCAGATCTAAGGGGACAGAAAAACACTACTATACATATTTTATTGCAATTTTTTTTTAGAATTATCGCTCCCTCTCACTCGGGATCCTGCGTCCGCCCCTGAATATGTGCCTTATTCTTCAAGTTGCAAACTTGAATATCTTTAGAAAAGGATTCTCATTATGTTCTAAGTATGTATGCAATGAATCTGTGCCGGGGAATAGTGTTACCTTGTGGAAGAAGATTTTCCTGTAGACAATAACCCCGATTGTCAAAGTAAGGACTCAATTCATCAAAGTTTTAGCGTTTTATCTTTATGTGCCCTTTTACATGATTATATGCTTATGTTTATGTGTTTTGGACTATGAAATACTGGGTATGTGCATAAATGAACATGATATACTAGTAGAAGGCCTGCTAAGATCTGAAATAATTACAACGCCAGCACCCACAAGTGCAGTGTAACGCCCCCAGACCCCGGGTCTGGTAGCGCTAAATGAGCCATAAAATGGTTCTGTCAACTGCTTAGACCGCCGTCCTCGCTTTGTCTAAAAGGGCTAACCTGAGTTGACAAGACCTTTATGTCTCACACTTATATGGGGGTAAGCAGGATTTTAGTTTACCGACGTGGGACTTTAAATTCACCCCCCTCCTTATAAGGGACTAGCGTCCTCACCAGGACGGCCAAGACTTGTCCCCCCCCCCCCTTATAAGGGACTGGCGTCCTCACCAGGACGACCAAGACTTGTCCCAGTTCGTCCTTATAATAGGATTCTAGAGGTGGCCCTACCGCCTCTTACGGTGTGGCACTTAGTTCCGTATGGTAATCGGCTCTAACACCATTCTGTAACGCCCCCAGACCCCGGGCCTGGTAGCGCTAAATGAGTCATAAATGGTCCTGTCAACTGCTTTGACCACCGTCCTCGCTTGGTCTAAAAGGGCTAACCTGAGTTGACAAGACCTTTATGTCTCACACTTATATGGGGGTGAGCAGGACTTTACTTTACCGATGTTGGACATTACATGCTGCACCAGCTTTTTATGTATTTTAGGAATCTACGGTAAATACGATGAATTTTGGGACTTAAAATGGTCCAATTTTGAGTTCGTATGCATTTTATGTGCAATTTCCAGATTTTATGTTCTTCATAGAAAGCATGCTCATAGAGTTTTCTTGAATTTGTTGTAATGATCTTGTTTATGCATTAGATTTAGCTTGTAAAGTGTGTTGTATTGGAGTAGACATCGTGTTTGTAGAATACTTGGTGTTAATTTTATATTAAATGTAATTTATGTCCTTAAATTGTTGGGAAATGACCTTGTTATGCAGATTATGTTGTGATGCTTGTAAATCGCATGTTTGAACAGAATGATAATGTCACTCAACAACACACCACCTAAATGCCAAAAAAAAAAAAAAAAAAAAAAAAGAAATAAAATATAAGATTAGACAAAATAATGGTCAAAGTGATAAAATAGGACTTATGATTCGTTTGGAAATGATTCGACCTACCCTACATCCATTTGTGACTTTGTGATAAATTATTGGTGCGAACCCCCGCTTTAGTGATTGCCTGCTCTTGCATGATACAACCACTCTATATCTCGTCAACGGCCTAATTGACTAAATTAGGCCTAGAAGAGTTGATATGCATTACACTCATTGGGTTGCCTAACCACGATTAGTGAACCCGACTCTAGAAACCGAATCTATCTCTAGTCGATTTTACTAAGTGGTCTCATTACCCATTATCCCACACCAAGCATCTTCTCTCGATCTCAACAAAGTGTGCTAAATCATGCATTAGAGCACTCGCAGTAGTGTCTCTTAACAGATTCTCTATTTTACAGACTCAAACACCACTTTTTCTAGTTTTACAGAATCTCTATAAAGGGTCAACTGCATCAGTATCTCAACTTACAGATTCTCTATCCGAGACATAATATACCAGAATCTCTATTTACAGATTCTCTATTAATTTTCTCAACTATTTTGATTAAATTGTTAATTAACTTTGCATACAATGCTCCTTATTTTCATTTTATTGTAATGTAATTAAGTTTTCTCCATATTCAAGGAATGGAAGAAAAAGTTGTTATGCTCTTATTTACATTTAAAATAGTTACAACTTGATGAGCTAGGAGATGCAACTTCATTTAAAAGCAATGAAAAGACTACAAAGATGCAAATTGAACAACCAAAAATAAAACAAGGTTGCTCTTTCATATAGTAGCAAAACCATAACTTGCCAAGCCTCAGCAACAAATGTCAAAAAGCAAAGAAAAAGCCAAGTAACCTCCCCAACAAACCGAGAAGATGCCGTTTTAACCAAACGAAATAAGAAAACATAAGGAGTCATAAACAAACAGTGATTAATCCAACACAAGCATTAAGGTCAAGTAATGAGAAATAATTTCAAAAAGTGCATGAAATCTAAATAATCATTCTCACAAATCACAAAAAAACTACAATATCACAATTCACATTTCTTGGTTAGATCTCTACACTTCATCTTCATCTTCTCCAGATTGGCTTTTACACCATTCCAAGAAGATGAAAAATCTAGGTACAAATCTAACTAAAATTAACACAAATCAAGATGAAATTAAAGAACAATAGCATAAATAAGAGATTACCTATGAAAATCTATCTTCATTGACTTCATCTTCTCCAAGTACAAGAGTAACCTTACACCGTTGATGAAAACAAAAGGTTTGAAGAAGAACACCATGAGATTCATAATATCTAGCTATAACAATTCGTTAATTACATTATTTTTGTGTTAAAGTGACCTCTCCCAAGGTCTCTAATGGAGTAAGGTGGCTTCTAAGGGTTTGGGGGAAGGGGGAGATGAGTTTTCAACTGAAAAATCGTGCTTTTATACTGAAAAACGCGTAACGAGCCGAGCTGTCCGAAGTTCGGCTCGACAGGTGGTCGGTATTAGACTGTCTCAGTAAATTGATCATAACTTTGTGTGTAGACCTCTGATTTGAGTGATTCAAGATGCGTTGAAAAGCTTGTTCGAAGATCTACAACTCATGTGAAGATGTCAAAACCGAAATCTGTCTCTAGCTAGGTCAAAAGTCGATTTTTAAGTCAGTTGTGAGTAAATATGCTCGAGACAATGGATCCGTAAGAACTCCGTGGCTTCGGGTACACGCTTCGCACCGTAAAAACGCATCTTGTCAACATCAAAACCATCTCTCCCGAGGCTTGGCCAACCTAAGATCCTGCAATGAATCGCCAAAAATATCAAACGTAAACCCGGCTACAAAAGGTTCGTTTTAATGACCCAAAAATACTATAAAAACTATTTTATTTATTACTAGTTACTAATTATTGTATCCTTATGAAAAGTATGAAAATCGATGCCCGAAAGATGCAAAATTACTACGATAATCATGGGAAATGGGGCTAAAAACATAATGAAATGCATCATAAAATTGACTTACATCAACTACCCCCCACTTAGATCTTGATCGTCCTCGATCAATAGGTGTGAAAAAAGGAATGTAAGTCAATAAAATGATGCAAACTTTATGAATATTACGAAAATCAAACTCATTTGATACCACACTACACATCCACTCCCCACTTGAAAAACACATTGTTTCCAATGTGAAGTAAAAGGTAGAAAAGTATAGTGGGTATCAATGGAGGGTGACCACTCCCCACTTAGTTCTTAATAATCATTGTGCAAAAATGAGCGAACAAAACAATTTAGAATAAGGAGTATACTTAAGCATATATAAGATGCAACAAAGACTAGATGATGCAAGCTTCTAGAATCAGTAAATACAAGTTAATCTAAATCTAGTTGTGATACAAGGTGTGTGTGTGAATAGTCTATCAAAAATGTCACCAAGAATATTGGTTGAAATCATTCATGCAAAATGGAAGTTAGGAATCTATATGCTTAAGAATAATATCAATCTCTACTAATCGGAGTCATTCTGAAAGAAAGATATATTCTTTTCCGTCAATAATACATTTCACAGTGTCATACATATATACACATTACCAAAACCGTTATTTATGCTATCATCTAGGCTATCATTTAGGCTAGAATTAGGGAGAGAATAATACACAATAATAGGCTATTAATGACATTAATATTCTAGCTATTAATTACATTAATATTCTATTTATCACACCCCCACAGTCGAAGCGGGAGGAGGGCGGATGCTGAGGCTGTTCCGGAAATCTTCAAACAAAACAAGTGGCAAGCCTTTCGTGAAAATGTCCGCAATTTGATACCGAGAGGGACATGATGAACACGGACTTCACCTCGCGCAACCTTTTCCCGAACGAAGTGAATATCCATTTCGATATGTTTAGTACGTTGATGTTGAACTGGATTCGCTGTAAGATATATAGCACTCACATTGTCACAATCCACGAGAGTAGCTTTGCGAACCGGACAATGAAGTTCCAAGAGCAGGTTGCGTAGCCAACAAGATTCAGAAACCACATTCGCAACAACACGGTATTCAGCCTCGGTACTAGACCGTGAGAGAGTAGGTTTTCGCTTAGATGACCACGAAACCAAATTATCACCCAGAAACACACAGTAGCCAGACGTAGAGCGTCGTGTATCTGGGCAACCACCCCAATCAGCATCCGTGTAAGAGACCAGAGTCGTGATGGAGGATGCGTAGAGATGCAGGCTGAGATGCAAAGTTCCCTGAATATATCGAATAATACGTTTAAGTGCCTGCATGTGTTCGACCCGGGGATCATGCATGTGAAGGCATACTTGCTGGACCGCATATGATATGTCAGGACGAGTAAACGTGAGATACTGGAGTGCACCGGCAAGGCTGCGGTAATGAGTGGGGTCGTCATAAGGTGCTCCAGCCATACCACTAAGCTTTTTCTTCGTGTCAACCGTTGTAAGAGAGGGCTTACAGACTTATAGTTGATCGAGCCGGCTCGATCAATAATTTCAGTAGCATGTTGGGAAAAAAACATCCCACCAGCATGACGTGTTACCCGAATCCCCAGAAAATAATTTAAAGGACCCAAGTCCTTCATGGCAAACTCGGAGCTAAGACTAGCCATAATGTTGGTCCGAAGAGCATCAGACGAAGCAGTCAGTATGATATCGTCCGCATACAACAGTAAGTAAGCCATATCCGTACCTCGGCGATAAATAAATAGAGATGTATCACACTTACTGTTGGTGAATCCGAGTGTAGTCACAAAATCTGCAAAGCGGCGGTACCAGGCTCGGGGAGCCTGCTTCAGGCCATATAATGACTTACGTAGTAAGCAAACATAATCAGGATGAACACGGTCACGAAATCCCATAGGCTGATGCATATATACAACCTCATTAAGTTCACCATGTAAGAACACATTCTTGACGTCCAATTGATGGATAGGCCAATTGCAGGACACAGACAGGCTCAGACCTGATCGAATCATAGCCGGTTTGACCACCAGACTAAAAGTTTTACCACAATCAATGCCAACCTATTGTGTTTTCCCATCACCTACAAGTCGGGCTTTATGCCGCTCAAAAGAACCGTCAGATTTTTCTTTATGCGTAAAAATCCACATACGTATTACATTAATATTAGGGGGCCGAGGTACCAAATCCCACGTCCTATTTTTTAATAAGGGCATTAAACTTATCCGTCATTGCCAATTTCCAATTCGGGTCACGCAAAGCATCAAAGGGGTACGAGGAAGAGGAGATTTAGACGTGGCTAAAATATGGGCTTGGTCCGAATAATATTTCGGGTTGGGCCGATATATGCCATTTTGGCTACGTGTGACCGGCCTGTTTGGAGGTGGGCTTGGAGGATGTTGTGGTCCAGCTATGGGAGGTGGGCTCGGTTCAGCAACATGAGGTGGGCTGGGTGCGGCCAGTGGAGAATCGGGTTGTTGGGCTTCGGTATTAGGCTGATCCGAGTTGGGCTGGGGTTGAAGTAAATGAGTAATGATGTGGGGAGCCAATCCATGGTCCAAAAAATCATAAGAGGTGGACGCCGGCTGATGCAAAGTAGAGAAAGGGAATCTCGTTTCATCAAACTGGACGTGGCGACATATAATAATTTTATGACTCGATAAATCATAACATTTATTACCCCGGTGATTAGACGGAAAACCCAAAAACACACAAGGAGTAGAACGAGCTTGCAATTTATGGATAGTCGATGAGGGAAATAAAGGGTAACACAAGCACCCGAACACACGAAGGTAAGGATATAACGGTTCTTTGTGGTATAAATTTTTTAGAGGTGACTCATTAGCTAATAAAGGACTAGGAAGAACATTTAGAAGGTAGGTTGCCATTTGTAAAGCATGTGGCCAAAAAGATGGGGGTACCGAAGCATGTAAAAGCATGGTGCGCATTATATTATTGATAGAACGTATTTTTCGCTCAGCCTTGCCATTTTGGGAAGACGTGTGTGGACACGAAAAACGAAAGGTAATGCCAGTAGACCTACAAAAATCCCAAAACAGTTGATTATCATATTCACCCCCATTCTCACATTGTAGAGTTTCAACGTTGCGTTCGAACTGAGTACGAATATGAGTGTGAAGTGTGGTAAAAATGGGTAATACTTGGGATTTTTTGGCTATGGGAAATGTCCACAAATAGTTCGAAAAATCATCTAAAAATAACACATAATAGCGAGCACCAGACGTGCTTAACACAGGAGAGGTCCACAAATCAGTATGAATAATATCAAATGGAAAATAATTTTTCGAATTTCAAGCAACAAAAGGCATCCTAACATGTTTTCCCAGTACACATGATTGACACTTAGTGGTCTTAAAAGTAGGAGTACAATCAATCGATTTATTTTTGATAAGAGAATTTAAAACTGACGAGCCGGGATGACCCAACTGATCATGCCAAAGAGTCGACGAAAACAACGCAGAATGCGAGAAATTGTTATTCTGAATGACATTAATATTCTAGCTATTAATTACATTAATATTCTGTTTATCACATTCAAGGTCTAGCACGGTCGGGTAGGACTTGAAAGCTTGTAACGTTAGGCCGGGACGGGGGTAACCGAAGGGGTAAAAATGATATCATCAAGAGGGAGCGCAAGAGAGCTTAACCATATGATTGGACATGTAATATCACTCTCACCCCAAGTACAAAGAGCAAACCAAAAGAATGGCGCAAAAAACAGTCATCACCGATATGAATCTCTAGGGTAATTCGCAAAAGTGGTCAATCGAAACAAATACCACAAGAAACTCAAAAACACTAACCTCTCAATCAACTCTCTCCCAAACCAAACAATTACATTAATCACACATTGCACAAAAATATCACGCATAGCACTTTTTGACTCTTTTATTGCTTCTTCTTTTTTTTCAACATCTTCTTCTTCTTCTTTTTTTCGCTTTTTTTCTTAACACTTTTTTTTTGCTAAATAAAACATTTTATTTTCACACCACAACCAAATGGTTACTTCTTTGGGAGTCACCCCTCTCCCAGATGCTCAACTACCATACCCCAACCCGCGCATGTGTCACACACACCTCACAAGAGTCCAATGCGTAATTAAAGTTAAGCTCAACTCACGAGGGAGTCCAAGGGAACGAGACCACAATATATAAGTGCGGGCTAATCACGAAAGGCCGATGTTTTTGGATGGGGGTCTCACCATCCCATGAAAGGCTTAGCGGGGGAGACTAGGGAAACACGTACAAGGAAGGCCATTTGGCTATAGCGGTTCGAAGAAGCGCCATGACCTTCAACCTGTGCCTACCCTCAAACGACCCTTCTATTTCGCCTCGAAAGATATACATCTTAAGTTCTAGTAGCTAACAAATCAAAACACTTGCATGATTGCATACCAAAATACATGTTAACAAAGAATCAAGACTATATGTGCGCAAGAGTCAAGTAGTCACAACTAGATATAAGACTAAAATGCAATTAAGGATTACTATTCACTTTAACATATCCAGAAGACTATTAACATCTATAAATGACAAGTATATGCCTCAGTCTAAATATTTTTTATCAAGCTACTTGATGCACGGAAATAATCAAGAACTAAGGCTCCGCTTGTTTTGCCAAGAGTTTTTTTGAGAGTTTTTTTTACATCATATCACCAATCATTTCTTACAATTCTCACACCAATCAAATCTTCAACTACAAATAAAAAAATATTAAATCATCTCTCATCATTTCACTTTATCAACTTTATTATATTTTTTACCATTATTTTATTCATTATTCTACTTTATTTCACCAATCATTTCATAATCTACACAAATTTCAAAAAAACATCTTAACTTTCTAATCATTACTTCAATCACTTTATCTAAAAAACCGCCAAAAAAAACTCCAACCCAAAGCAAACACAACCTAAGTATGTAAACAAAAAATCATCGATTTGCAAGCAAAAGTTATTATTATTATTTTTATTTTTATTTTTAATAGCACGTAGCTCCCAAGTCTATCAGCATTGCACTTATACTTAAAGAGAGTCATCGTGCAAGTTCAAAGACCACAAATTTCTCAAGTGAGAGGAAGCTAAAAACCTTTCCGAGATGATTTTAGTGAGATGAAAGAAAAAAAAATTGCACATCTTTTGCTCAAAAGCTTCAAGAACATGACAATTAAAAAAAACTTTCATTCACTTGAAAAAAAAAATCTACCTAAACATTCTAAGTTTAGAGTCCTTAGCTCGACTTTCTACCCAAAACAAAATTAATGATAGTTATTTTAAAAGGTGAAAATTGATGTTAACGAACCATGACGAGAACCTCATAGACAAGGCAAATATCAAAGTTAATAACAACAACTTCCAACAAAAAATAAGAATAAGAGAGAAAAAAAAATGAAAGTGAAAAACTTTTGTTACGAACATTTTGACAAACACCACATAGACATGGTAAGTGTCAAAATGTATAACAAAAATTTCCCAACAAAAGAAAAGAAAAAAAAATGCCTAAGCCCAAACTTACTAGTAATTACAATGATATTAACCGAAATATCCCCGGCAACGGTGCCAAAAACTTGATCGACCTTTTCTAAGTGCCCAATCTTACCGGCAGAGTACATGGTCAATAATAACCTAGAATCGGTGAGTCAAGGTCATATCCCACGAGGATGCTGGTTAAATACCAAAATCACTAACACGTTTGGTTTAAGCAAAACATAAAAGATGAATTTTAAAACTAAGGTGAGCCATGGTGTCACTCCACAACTCACCACCTAAATGCCACAAAAATTAACAAGAAAAGAAAAGAAATAAAGTCTAAGGTTAGAACATGATAATGGTCAAAGTGATAAAGTAGCACTTATGATTCGTTTGAAAATGATTAGACTTACCCTCCATCCATTTGTGACTTTGTGATAAATTATTGGTGCGATCCCCCGTTTTAGTAATTGCCTGCTCTTGCATGATACAACCACTATATATCTCGTCAACGGCCTAATTGACTAAATTAGGCCTAGAAGAGTTGATATGCATTACACTCATTGGGTGGCCTAACCACGATTAGTGAACCCCACCCTAGAAACCGAATCTATCTCTAGTCGATTTTACTAAGTGGTCTCATTACCCATTATCCCACACCAAGTATCTTCTCTCGATCTCAACAAAGTGTGCTAAATCATGCATTATGTGATTAATCCAACACAAGCATTAAGGTCAAGTAATGAGAAATAATTCCACAAAGTGCTTGAAATCTAAACAATCATTCTCACAAATCACAAAAAACTATAATATCACAATTCACATTTCTTGGGTTAGATCTCTACATTTCATCTTCATATTCTCCAAATTGGCTTTTACACCATTCCAAGAAGATGAAAAATCCGGGTACAAATCTAACTAAAATTAACACAAATCAAGATGAAATTAAAGAACAATAGCCTAAATAAGAGATTACCCATGAAAATTTATCTTCATTGACTTCATCTTCTCCAAGTACAAGAGTAACCTTACACCGTTGATGAAAACAAAAAGTTTGAAGAAGAACACCATGAGATTCATAATATCTAGCTATTACAATTCGTTAATTACATTGTTTTTGCGTTCAAGTGACCTCCCCTAAGGTCTCTAATGGAGTAAGGTGGCTTCTAAGGGTTTGGGGGAGGGGGGAGATGAGTTTTCAGCTGAAAAATCGTGCTTTTATAGTGAAAAACGCGTAACGAGCCGAGCTGTCCGAAGTTCGGCTCGACAAGTGGTTTGGTATTAGATTGTCTTCAGTAAATTGATTATAACTTTGCGTGTAGACCTCCGATTTGAGTGATTCAAGATGCGTTGGAAAGCTTGTTCGAAGATCTACAACCCATGTGAAGAGGTCAAAACCGAAACCTGTCTCTAGCTGGGTCAAAAGTCGATTTTTATGTCAGCTGTGAGTAAATATGCTCGAGACAATGGATCCGTAAGAACTCTGTGGCTTCGGGTACACGTTTCGCACCGTAAAAACGCATCTTGTCAACATCAAAACCATCTCTCCCGAGGCTTGGCCAACCTAAGATCCTGCAATGAATCGTCAAAAATACCAAACGTAAACCCAGCTACAAAAGGTTGGTCTTAATGACCTAAAAATACTATAAAAACTACTTTATTTATTACTAGTTACTACTTATTGTATCCTTATGAAAAATATGCAAATTGATGCCCGAAAGATGCAAAATTACTACGAAAATCATGGGAAATGAGGCTAAAAACATAATGAAATGCATCATAAAATCGACTTACATCACGGTGCATGTCACTAAGTAAATGAAGTAATGAGAAATATGGTTCATGGTTAAGTACTGGCAATGAAAAGACAATGAATCCTTGAGGGTACCTAGAATCAAGTTCCCAGCTGCTCACGAGCAAGAATAGTTAGTATAGTCCAAGCCGGTCAGTTTCTCTGACAATGGGCTATAATAATGGGAATCCCGTTAATTTGTCTCGGTTCAGTTCAAAAGCACACTCTCCATGTTAGTTTATATTAAACCAGTGACGGACACAGAAATTTTTTTTTCAGTGGAGCTAAATTCAAAAAAAAAAAATGAAAAAAAACTCAACAGCCAAGTAATGGTAGTTCGGTATTTTGAATATCATGTCATATATATATGCTACTGTTATTTATTCATTTCCATATTTGCGAAATAAAACTTAGAACTTTACCATGATTGTAATAAATTGTATAGAATGTAATTAATTGTATAGTTAACTATGATGCTAATGTTTTCTTACTAAACGTCATAGCTCATCCTTTACTTTACCACCATACACATGATTAGCTTTAATAGCATCATTGCAAAATTTGTAATGTTTTGTGTGTGAAACATGCATACGATGTAGTAAGAATGTTGTATTAATTGTAGCACAACAATGATTAAAATATGTATTGTGATTGTAGCAATTCGAGTCTTTTGATGTTTCAGCTTCCGCACTAAATGATAAAGCACACTTCACTAGTTTCATGATTCATGATTCAAAAAAAAAAAAAAATATATATAAATTAATTACGATAATAGCATTTTTAATCTACTTCATTATCATTTTTAACCTATATATATATATGTAGAACAGTCTATATATAGCCATTTTCTCCTTCAAGAAGAAAAAAAAAAACGAAAAAGCAAGTCCACCAACATATATATATATTAGCCATTTTCATTGATCGGGTCAAAGTCATTAATTACGATCATAATATATATATATATATATATATATATATATGTGTGTGTGTGTATGAGGGTATTATTCTAGTTAATGATCATCTAAAATATCTCCGTAATATGTGTTTGAAAAAATAAATTTAGGACATGCATGGTTCTAGATATATACTAATCATCTTTGCATGGCAAGATTTCCGTATCCATTCATAATTCATTCTGGAAATTTGATTTCCTGTGATTAAGGATTTCCTTAACCTCCACCCCCGGCCCAACCCCATCACCCCGGGTGCATGTCTTATAAATTAAATTAGTACAACACAGATCCTTCGGAAATTAAACAGTACACTATTAATTATCCGGCGCAATGCACAATAGAAGAAGCGGCGCAGCCGCCTCCATATCGGAAGGTTTCACACAAAGCCCTCAGCCGTACACGGCGCTGCTGTTGTTAGCCCTGTTGGTTGTTTTTCTTGGTTTCAGGTTTCATCTTGCGTACAAATCGACAGTTGAGGACACTCAAGAAAGCCTAAGTTGGTTGCCGCTGGCAGTCCCGATAGTCTTGATTTTGGCGATTTATTGGTCGACGACTTTAGACAACCCGAAAAGGATTAACCGGAACAGGAACCACCGGCAGGCGTTTTGGCAGCAGAAGTATGAGGAGGGAAGCTCGCCGTGGGGAGTGGCTGCATTGATCTTGCTTGTACTTGTTCTGCTCCAATTTCAATCCTCTTTTCGTGGGATTTTTTGGTCTTTTTGATATTGTTTTTTTTCTTTGTTTTTTAAACCCACTTATTATGGGTGAAAGATTTGAGTTATAATTTACTATGCGTTTATATTAATCATGGTTTGGCACATAGGTCTTATATCATTGACTTGACTTTACAAACAACCTTTGATTGATGAATTTATATTATGAATATGAGTCTCACGTAATGAAAACGGTTTAAACCTAAATTGTGTCCTAAATTATATGTGAGTGACTGTGGTTGTAGTGTTATCATTTATGGAATAGTTTTGCTACGACTATAGCACGTACAAAGAAGTGTATGATGATAGAAGTTGTGTTAGTTAAGAAAAGATGTGAAACATCAATTAATATAGTAGATGTTGTTCTTTTGTAAACACGGTACTGATTATGTTTGGGATTTTTTAATAATCGAGTCTTTTTATGTATAGTTTTCGCAATTAATGTGTTAGTGCATCGTACAAGGTTTGGAGATTCGATTTCCTAGCATTATCGGGTTATGACCGAATGGTCTGCATCCAAATACTCGGTTTTTGGGTTGGGCCGTTACAATGAATGATATCTATGCATTTTTACTCTCAAGGTGAAAAAAATAAATTGATATGATGCATATCACCAGAGGCATCCAGGTGGCCAGACCATAGAACCTCATTTTTATTACCTTCGTCACAAATAGTAAGTCGTTTAAGTTTTTTGAATTTATCTATAATAAATCCATTTAGATTACAAATGGAGCATTTTTTAAAATTTTCTTTTTTTTACCCTTAATTTATTATACATTCACATACTTTACGACTATTACATTAATGAGAGTCAAATAGTATTCTAGACTTTTACCTTCAAAATTAATGATATTTAACAACTTTCTTTATATGTGTAAAAAAATCTAAACGGATCTATATTTTAGGAGGAATGTAATATATATTTTTTTTAAGGCTAAAGGGATTTATTTATTAATTAAAATCTGTGATACAAACATGAATTACATGAGAATGAGGGGTAGAACCTCACTCCACACATCCAACAAGATGGAGACCTTCTCTAGCTAAAAGGTGAGCAAGAATATTTCCTTGCCTCCAAACAAAAGAAAAAGAAACCGAGACCGCTGGCATCAGCTGGCGACAATCTTCAATAATACTACCAACCGGCGAAAGATCTTCAGAAGGGTTGGTCAGGCGATTATGGATCAGAAGTGAGTCTCCCTCAAAAATGACTCTGAAGAAACCCAGGTGAGAGCAAAAACCAAAGCATGGTATATAGCGAGAGCCTCACTTGTTAGCACATCGAACCCTCCTTCTAGTTTCTTCGAAAAGCTGTGTATGATCCAACGCTTGTTCAACATTTTTTTAATTTTTTTTTTACAAATCTAGAAATATAACCCACATTTAAACGCTAAATCCAAAAGCAAAAGCACCCCGAATCTGTACTAAATATGAAAGGGAGTCAAGGTTAGTACATACTTCTTGAAGAAGAAGAAAAATTACTAATTTGACCCCTCTAATTTGACCCAGATTTAGTTTGAACAATAATTATAGGGTTAGTTACTTAAAAGTATAGTTTTATATACTTATTAGCCACATAAGGACATAAAGAAATATGTTGGATTTACAAGGACATAATATATCTACATGGACCAAAGTACCCATAATCTAATAAAATAACCTAAAAACACGCTTCAAAACTTTCTCTCTTTGGTGAGTTCTTGCCCGACCTTGGTCTCTGTTGAACCTACCGCCGACGGAGGAGGCCGTGCCTCCTTTGAGCATGGAGATTCATGTCAAGGGGTCGGATGGAGCTAAGGCTACCCCTCCACCACCTCTCTCCGAAAGTAGAACCGCAAAGAAGCATAAGAGAGACTCTGAATCGGCTGAGGATGGAGTCATGGAGGACTCGTTGTTTGAAGAGCCTGAGGCGGCACTGCCTTACAATTCGGCCTGGAAAGGCCGCACTGCTGCTAGGCTTTTTGGTTCTGGTCCGATTTTGGACTATTATTCAGGAAACGACGGAGGAGGAGTCCAATTGGGATAATATCATCTCTGACAATGAGTCAATGACATTGATGCTAAAATGGAAAAATTATCGTCTTCAATTAAGCAGGTATGAGGATTCTGAGGATGTTTGCCATGGATAATCTTTCAGACTCCTGATTATTAACTCTGTCATGATTTTGCTGAAATCTATGCTTCATCACCTTTGTATCTGTAAGAAATTTCCTTAAATTCTGCTAAAAAATACACTATCTCAACATTCTACGCTATTTGTAATGCTTGAAATACCGATTTTTCTATTCAAAAACAGTGTGTGATCATAATTTTGTGACAGTGTTGTGATCATAATTTTGTGTAATAGTTGTCACAAGGAGATGATATTGAAGCATGAATAGGCAAAGCTTGCAGCTTCATCCATTGAGAACATTGTTAATGAAAACTCAAGCAGTAACGACGTAGCTTCTTGTTGTGATTGATGTACAAGATATGACTATGGAGGTGAATATTGTTTTTCTTGCTTCAGTGGGTTGATTTTACTGCATAATCGTTTTGAATGATGTCCGTGGAATGTGGAGTGTTCGTCTACTTATCTTGCATTCGGGCTGTCTTCATTCCAATAGAGGGGGAGAAAGCAAGAAATAGTTGTAATAATTTGTTTTTATAAAATAAAATAAAAAGTACCTTGTTTGCGGCACTGTTTGGACCTAGAAATGATGTTATACATAGAGAGATGTTTGTCTTTTATAATGTACAATAATTAATAGAATTGCATTTTCTGCCACAAATCCTCATCTCAATTTTCATGTTACATGTAACTCTACTTTTGTCTTGTATTAGTTCTCTTCAGATTAATGGAAATAGTGTCATATAAACTTAGAATTTTTGAGCAATTTATTGAGACATCTGGAAACTATTTTCGGACTTGTGATAATGTATATCTTTGTTTCTGAGGGATCAAACACATCACATAGCTCTTCACATGGTAGATAATATGCTTTGCCACAATAGGGATCGGTATATAAAAATAAGGAGATCGGTTTTACATATAAATATGTACCTAAAAAAAATTCTACCGTAATATTTTTTTAACGGACCGGATGACCCATTTCTTTACATGTGTAGCCGCCCCTGATCACGAGGACGGCCCTCTATGGCTCTATGCCCCTCCATATAACTTTACTAAACACGGTAGTATAACTTAATGATGGCCGTTTTATAGTATACCAACTTTGACCGGCAGAGTACCGAATCGGTTGTAGTATAAAACTAGCGAGCAAGGTCGTAATCCCACAGGGAATTTAGTTAAGTACCAAAGCTAGTGTCATCTCTTGTTTAGGTCAATAAGATTTTTGATAAGGTTACTGAATTCTAATTTGCTACGTTCGTAATGACTAATTAAAACAGGAGTTGCAAACAATTAAAGGCGATAGCCGAGCTATGATCCAATCAACTACGTACCAAACCCTAGCTAAGTCCGAAGATATTCTTGATTTACCTAAACGTCTTGACGTCAAACGTAGGGAATTTATTGAGACATCTGGAAACAATTTTCGGACTTGTGATAATGTATATCTTTGTTTCTGAGGGATCAAACACATCACATAGCTCTTCACATGGTAGATAATATGCTTTGCCACAAGTAGTCTTTTTTTTTTCCACCAGAACAAGTTTGAGGTAATAAGATTAAGATTAAGCATTGAATCCAGTAAACTAAAGTTTGCCAACAATGCATGGCAGCAACCAATCTTTGATTGTTGTGACATAGGTTAGCAATGGCTTAATGGTGAATGGTATATGGATTTTTTGTCTTCATGTTTATCCTAGAATTTTGTGTAAATATTTGATGAAATTTCCGTTGGATTTTCTTCATTGCATAAATCGATATAATAAGACGTCACTGCATGATGTCACTGCATAAATCGAAATAATACGACGTCACTGCATGATGTCACTGCATGACCTCACTGCATAAATCGATACCATAAAACGTCACTGCATAAATCGATATAATAAGACGCCACTGCATAAATCGATACAATAAGACGTCACTGCATAAATCGATACCATAAAACGTCACTGCATAAATCGATATAATAAGACGTCATTGTAAGATGTCACTGCATAATGTGGCGCCTCTACATCACAATGTCTCTGCATCGGGGGTGGTCACTGCATCGCGGTGTCTCTGCATCGCGGTGTTTCTGCATCGCGGTGTCACTTCATTGCGGTGTCTCTGCATCATGGTGTTGTTTCATCGCCGTGTCTCTACATCGCGGTGTCACTTCATCGCGGTGTCTCTGCATCGCGATGGTCATCGCATCGGGCGTCGCGGTGGTCAATGCATCAGGATGGTCATTGCATCGAGGTGGTTAATGCATCGGGGTAATCAATGCGTCGCGGTGGTCAATGTATTGGGGGTGGTAATTGTATCGCGATGGTCAATACATCGGTTAAAAAAAAAAAAAAAAACAGCAACACCTCCTGAAAAAAAAAATCAAACAAACAGCAACACCTCCTGGATGAAATATATATATATATATATATATAAAAATTTTAAAAAAAAACAGCGCCTCTTCCCCCTTTTTTATTATTATTTTTTTTCTTTTTTCATTAAGGGTATTTGAGTCTATCTATCTAAATTGTGTCCTTATAAATCCAACAGATTCCTTTTTGTCCTTATAAGTCCAATAAATCCATTTTGTGTATTTTTTTTTCTTTGGCCCATAATTATATTATAATAACTCAAATTCACTCATTATGACGTATAAGTGCTAAAAGATTCTCTTTTTTTGAATTCTTCACCGAATATACACTAAAAATAATTGTTTTAATGTAAATGTTTACATGATCAAAAGCTCTAGAACAATATTTTGCCTTAAAAGCCCATATCACGAGCATGGATGGTTCCAGAAATTTAATGATACATGTCAAAAATTTGTTATATTTTACAATTACTAAGCTTAATTTTATGTATTATAGTTCAATACGGGTCAATAGGGATCGGTATATAAAAATAAGGAGATCGGTTTTACATATAAATGTGTACCTAAAAAAAATTCTACCGTAAAACGGACCGGATGACCCATTTCTTTACATGTGTAGCCGCCCCTGATCACGAGGACGGCCCTTTATGGCTCTATGCCCCTCCATATAACTTTACTAAACACGGTAGTATAACTTAATGATGGCCGTTTTATAGTATACCAACTTTGACCGGCAGAGTACCGAATCGGTTGTAGTATAAAACTAGCGAGCAAGGTCGTAATCCCACAGGGAATTTAGTTAAGTACCAAAGCTAGTGTCATCTCTTGTTTAGGTCAATAAGATTTTTGATAAGGTTACTGAATTCTAATTTGCTACGTTCGTAATGACTAATTAAAACAGGAGTTGCAAACAATTAAAGGCGATAGCCGAGCTATGATCCAATCAACTACGTACCAAACCCTAGCTAAGTCCGAAGATATTCTTGATTTACCTAAACGTCTTGACGTCAAACGTAGGGTGTCGCTTCCTATTTCCGAGAATAGATATTATTTCAATAATCTACCATCCTATGTTAGGTTCAACAGTCCGCTGACCGAATTTAACTGACCTAACACGGTCTATGGTCAATGAAACGCTCGACAAGTCGATATAAAACCTCACAACGAAACCGAGTCTGAACAACTCAGTCGGTTTTACACGGTGATCCTAGAACCCCTTTTCCCGTGTCCTCTCGCAAAATACATATGTAAATAAGACGCGTGATACACGATTATCGAGTCGCGAGTTCAATAAAAGTCATTTACGAATAAGTTCTAGGACTACAAACACATCAAGAATGATAAAATCAACCATCAAGAATAACTCATGAACAAGCTAGGATCTAGTTTCGATGATTATCGCATAACTCGGCTATAAGGCAATTAGCTACTCATATTAACTATTGAAACACAAGATTTTATCATTAAGGAAGAACAATCAAACAAAAGATAAAGATTAGAAATACCTACACGAATTGAAAACCGATCGCAATATTATAGAGTTATATTATAAAATCTGTACAGAGTTATATTATAACTCTGTCGAATAATATAACTCTAGATTCCCATGTTACAGAGTTATATTATTCGACGGAGTTATAATTCGACAGATTTTATAATTTCGATCGGTTTTCAACCGAATTGTTCGACAGATTTTATGTTATAACTCTAGATTTTCTTTAGGATTTGGCCCGAATTGTTCGACAGATTCCCATGCGTTACGCACCCCTTCATTTTATGCTGACCTCGGCCCGGGCTGGCTATCTATCAATCTATTTGAAAATAGCACGTTCATATCACTTTTCGTTCATTTCCACCACGAAAACAAAGGGGGCTCGGCGGGAGGAGTGTGCCGTGAGAGAAGCAAATGAACCACCCAACCGTGAACCGGACCGGAACCAGCGGTTCGTCAAACCGGCGGTTCACCGGTTTGTGGCCGGTTCGTATATTTCTAGAACCGGAACCGGCGGTTCAACCGAGATGGCCGGAACCGGTACAAACCGGCCAAAACCGGAACCGGCTCCAACGGTCAGCAGAGCAACGGCTATTTTTTTCCCAACCATTTCAAAAAATCCTATAAATACCCATTCATTTTCCAAATTCTTTACACCAACTCTCTCTTCTCTAAATTCTAAACTTCTCTAATCTCAAATTCAATTCATTGTTTGTAATCAAGTTTGTTTAGTTGTTAAAAACGTAAAAAGGTTAAAATCAAAAAAAATTACGGAATTTTCCACAAAAGTTCCTCGGACTGATGAATTTGCATTAGCTAACCCCGGAAAGTATTTCTACGGGGTGTGCAAATTCTATGGCACTCAATACCAATTTAAAGCGGGTGGTGGTTACGGATCGATGCGGAATCACATAATAAACAAACACCCGGAAAAATTGGAAGATAACGCGTCTCAAACCCATCTAAACATGCCGAGCTCCAGCGGAGGTAACACTAATCCACTTTTTATTTACACTCGTGATAACTGTAGAAATCTAACCACGGATCTTGTTGCGGGGATGGGTCTTCTTTTTAGCTTTCCCGAGAATCCTAGTTTGAAAATTATGTACAAGGGGTTTTGCAGCCGGCATTTACTAAGATCCCTCGTCCAACGGTGACTAGGGATTTCAAAAAAAAATTTATTAAACGACGAAATATTATAAAAGAAAGTTTGAAGACAAATAAATTCCGAGTATTTGTATGTGCCGATATTTGGGAGGATAGAAGGACCAACAATTCTTATTGGGCGTGTCGTGTCACTGAATTGACAACACTTGGATTGTCCAAAAAAGGTTACTTGCTTTTCATTTATTTAACGAAACTCATAATGCTTCTAACATTGCATCTTTATTAGTTGATATTTTTAGGAATACGATTTAAAAGATAAAGTTTTTTCTATTGTGTTTGACAATGCTTCAAACAACACTGCTTCTATTCCCGACTTATCCCAATATTGTGAACCTCTTCGTAACGGTCAATTTTTTCATGTTAGATGTTTATGCCATGTTTTTAATTTATGTGTAAAAGATGGTCTAAAAGTTTTGACTATAATATTTGACGATACGGGATTTCACCCCTCCACGTGGAATAATTCGATTGGTCCAGCGGGCATGTGGAAAAGTCTATGAGGATCGTCCACATCGGATCGAATTCGAGACACACCAATGAAGACTATAACTACCGTCAGATTCTGCAAGTGTCCTACCTCGATTGCCCACGTCGATCTGCATCGAGTCGAGACCAAGACTTCCTATCCAGCCACCCGGGCCCACCATCCAACAGGTTGCTTGGGCAGGAGGGCAAGGCCCATTTAAGGGTAATTATGTCAATAGACTAAACCGCCCCAAGTTTAGGGCAGAGAAGGACATGTGCCTATAAATACATAGCTCCAGGAACTACGTAAGGCTTGATTCCTGGACATTATACAGGATACGTAGGCAATCCAAGATACATTCTTGGACTCAGCCATAAAACACCAAAAACACCATCTTTATCAGTCTTTGCCTTGCATACTCTTCTTTCTAACTCACCCTTAGATTACACGTGACCTTGTTTTATCGGTGGTACATTATTCAGCTTCATCAATATTAATACGATAAAAACTTCGATTTCACATGTGTTAGATAGAAATAATCTTGTTAATAAGTGGTATAATTTTCTTAAAGAGAAAGGTCATCGCCCAGTCAAACTGCCGCAAGATGTACCGCATAAGTGGAACGCCACTTATGATCTTTGGAAAAAACAAACAAAATTTAAAATGCCTTTTGTGAATTTTTAAATGCACACTGTTTGAGCGAATATCGTTTGTATCCCTCTATTTGGACTGCATGCAAGACACTGATGGATGTTTTTGAAAATGTTATCAACCCACAACACATTTAGTCTTGTCTGCTAGTGTAGAAATAACTGCCGAGTTTGAAACCATGGAACACGACTCTACATTATTTCAATGTTTAAGGCCGATGAAGGAGAAATGGAATAAGTACATGTTGCGTATTCTTGACACTTATCTCATTTCTTATATTCTCGACCCTCGTTTAAGACTATTAGGTGTGTCTAACATGTTAAGTGCTTACTATGATGCTTTGTCTAATATTCATAAAGTGCCCCCGGTAGATTATACAGTTGAAGTAGATAGACTTGAAAAGTTATTAAACACTTTGTATGTTGAACATGAGAGAATGTATGGAATGAGAAACGAAGCGGGTTCCAATCCATCCGCAAGTGCTTCTACTAACCCTGCAAGTGCCCTATGGGGAATTCAAAAAGTTCTGGAAAAAATGAATTCGAATCGACAGAAGGGAGCGACATCGCCATCCGATCAATGTACAGATAACCAAATTTTTAAACACAACATTTGAAGTCTGTGAAACCGCTGCCAATGATTTCGACTTCGACATATTGAAGTGGTGGAAGAGACATTCTAAAGATTTTCCAGTGCTAGCAATGATGGCGGTCGAGTTTTTAAGTTGCCCTACTTCGACCGTCACTGTTGAACGAGTTTTCAGCATGACAGGAAATGTGCTTACAGATAGAAATGTTCGCTTCATCCCACCATTTTAGAGAAGCAAATGTGTTGTCAAGATTGGGTACGAGCCGAGCAGAGGGTTCAAGACATAGTGTCAGAAGGTGAGTCACAGTTCGAAGTCGGTGACACTGAAACTTCAGAAGGAACAAGCACGCGAATACCGACATCAATGATTTTGAAGATTAAAGGTACGCAATTTATATGTTACTTATATATTTGTTACAATTTATAAAACAACTATAAAAGGCAAAAAAAACACTATAAGAAACTATATTAAAAAAACTCGATAAAAGACGACAAAAAAAAAAAAACAAAAAAACCATAATAAAAACCGATAGAAACTATAATAAAAACCTATAAAACGACTACACAAATTTTAGTAACTATAAAATACTATGAAAAAACTAAAAAAACTAAAAAAACCATAAAAATACTATAAAAGAGTAAAAGACTACAAAAAAAAAACAATAAAAACTTTAAATACTATAAAAACATATAAACATACTATAAAAGAATACAAAAAAAACTATAAAAACATATAAAAAAAAACCATAACAACACTATACAAACCTAAAAAAACTATAAGAAACTATAAAATACTATAAAAACCTATAAAAAAAAAAAAAAACTGTAAAAACCTATACAAAAAACTATAAAAGACTAAAAAAAAAAACAATAAGAACTACGTTCAGTTTGATTTTTTTATATATGTTGTGCCCCCGACACGATTATATATAAAAGATACGTAGGCAACCAAATTTCCCGACACAATATATCTCACGTAATATTTAATAAAACAACATTTTTAATCAACTTATACTTATAACCGGCTAAAAAAACTATAAGAAACTATAAAATACTATAAAAATAAACTATAAAAAAACTATAAAAACCTATACACAAAACTATAAAAGACTAAAGAAAACAATAAGAACTACGTTCGTTTTGATTTTTTTATATGTGTCGTGCTCCCGACATGATTACACATAAAATATACGTAGGCAACCGAATTTTCGGTACAAGCGTTGAAAAAATAACATTATTTACACATAAGAAAAATTACACAATATCTCTCACGTAATATTTAATAAAACAACATTTTTAATTAACTTATACTTAAAACCGATTTAAAAAAATATAAGAAACTATAAAATTCTAAAAAAAAAACCTATAAAAAAAACTATAAAAACCTATGCAAAAAAAAAACTTAAAAACACAAAAAAAAAAAAAAACAATAAGAACTCCGTTCGCTTTAATTTTTTTATATGTGTCGTGCCTCCGATCCGATTACATATAAAAGATACGCGGGCAACCGAATTTCCAGTACAAGCGTTGAAAAAATAACTTAATTTTTAAAACTAACATAATTTACATATAAAAAAATAACACAATATTAATATCATATTTAAAACCGAATAAAAAACTATTTATAGAAAATATATATATTACATTCGCTTTGTTAATTGTAGTGAAAATAATAGTAATTTGTTATTTTGTGAAAAGAATAAGTATTATATGAAAATGTAAAAAAAAAAGTTATGAATAGTTTTTAAAACCGTGGCCTGAACCGTGATCACGGAAGGAAACCATGTGAACCGTGAACCGTATGAACCGTCGAACCGCCGGTTCTTGAAGCGGCTGTTTCGAACCGCCGGTTCAAGAACCGGCACGAACCGGCCCAAAACAAAACCGGCGGTTCCGGTTCTGGTTCGGTCCGGTTTGTGCATTTGGCCACCTCTAGATTTAATGGGCGGTTATTAATTTGGTGGAAATTTTCTTTCGAATATAAGTGAAAAGTTTTTGTTTTTTTTTAATAAATGAAAGGTTAACACACGTATTCTTAATTTATGTAATATTCCGATTTTCGGGAAAGGGCAGACGTGTCATTTTGCGAAAACGAAATATTGGGTTCGGTTCCTTTTATTTGGAGTTTAAATAATTGGATATTTATATATGTAATTTTCAAGATAATTATGTATATAATAAAAGAGATTTTCTTTTTTTTTTTATGGAAAAATGATTTAATTGGGATTAACTATATAAGGGATCTATTATACACATTAATCCCCTAACCTAAATCATTAGTCAAAAAAAGAGAGAGCAGCCGCCCTTTTCTTCTTGCCGTCGACTTGGGAGAAAAAAAAAAGGGGTTGGAACAGTTTCACCAAAATCTAAAGCAAATCTCAATCGTTTTCAGATCAGTTTCGAACGCCGGAATCGTCGTGAGAAGAGCATCGTTTGGATAGCGACTTTGTTGGAAAGGCTGCCGGCATTTCAAGGATCGATCGACTGGTTTTTGGTCGCAAGACAAGTAAGAAGCTCTTCCTACAATCTAATTGAGGTTTAGATTAAGGTTTTAAGTGTTTAGATGTAAGAAGGTTATGGCTTTTTAGTTGGTTAATGCCATGGTATGGTTAGATATGTTTCCCTGTGATTTTATGTGTTGAAATTGTCGTTATTTAGGTTAGAAACGGATTGAAAATCGTATTTGAAGATTTTAGGGTTTTGGGTAAACCCCAGCGGACGGGCGTCGAACTAGTCGACGGGCGTCCGTGATTTTGGTAGTTCGGACGGGCGTCCCGACTAGCCGGACGGGCGTCGACGGTAGATTTTTGATTCGGGATTGTAGCGTTCTTAGGAGGACGGACGTCCGGGATTAGTGGACGGGCGTCCGCTTCAAACGGGCGTTTGCTTTAAGCGGACGGGCGTTTGAGGGGTGATTTTACATACATGTTGTAGCGATTTTAAGTGGACGAGCGTCCGGTATTAGTGGACGGGCGTCCATAAGGCTTAAAAACGAGCGTTTGGATTTGTTACCTTATTTCTATTACTTTAATTGTTTCAAGCTTGATCATCATGTCCTTTATTGTTTTAAACTCTTAATCACGATATATTAAGATTAATTAAACATAAACAAGCTTCGATTGTACTTCTGATGCGTTCAGTTAAAACACCGAATGTACTCTTAAAGGGAGTTGAAGTTCGGATCCGTCGGAAGGGCATGAAAGGGCTTGTGCTTTGGTGAACTAGAGTTCATCAATGTCGGTGTATTTGCTAGGACTTGTCCGCGTCTAGTGGTCTAAGTACGAGAGTAGGAGATGTGAGGGAGCTTACTTGAAAACACTAGGGATGGCTAGTTAATTCACATCAATACATACATATGTGTAGTAAAAGATAAAACATCATCTATTCTCGGTTAGACACTATTTCATATCGGCGATGTGATACGTCCATAAAAGGTGGACAACACCGCGGCCTTAAACGGCCGAAGGGTAGTGGAGGAAATCCATCGGACGTATACGCATACCGGGGAGACCCCGGAGCTAATCGGTGCTAATCACCGTTAGTTAGCAAGTATATCTTCAGGTGATGAACGCCATGCGCGATGTTCTTGGGTAGTGATGTAACAAAGATAAGCTAAGTAGAAACGTATAGTCACGACGTGTCGATGGGCATGAAGTGAACCCTAGATTGAGTCGTTCTCGCCAAGATAAGCTTTTAATAATAACCTTAATTAAATTGTATCTTCTACTTCTTACTATGTACATTGTACTTACCTCAAATGCATGTTTATTTATGTGTTTGGGTGAGAGAAGACGAACAGGTTGGTGAAGGTTTCGAGGAGGACTTTGATGACGACGTTTGAAGACGCCGGAGTTGGAGACTCTTATTTATTTTGGTTCTTTCATTTATGCTATTTCATAGACTTGGATTAGTTGGATGTAATAGTTATCTTAGTATCGTTGGATTTCGTTGGGTTCTTTGAATGTAATAAGTATTGCATTTATTCTATCTTTAGTGGTTTCTATTCTTTAATGTTTGGAAAAAAATTTACCCGAGTCTTTGCTTCCGTTTGCTTTTATTTGATACGACGTAGTAGAGGCTTGCGTGTAATATTATTTATTTAATGTTATGCGTGCCGAACGTTTCGATTTCCGGATAAGGACTCGGTGTCCGGGAACGGGGCGTTACAGTTGGTATCAGAGAAAAGCGTCTTTTAGGCTTCTATTCTTTTAAGATAAGTTTTCTCTAGATCTGTTAGTAACGTTCTGGTTTTCTTTGATCATCAGGATGGTGTTCACGAGAACTGGAGCCGGTGCAGAATCGTCAGGAGTTCGACGGGAGAGTCCAACACCAGTCGTAGGAGGAGGTGTTGTGAGGCCAAGTCATCCACCTCAGCAGAGTTTGTCACCACCACCACATACAGCAACCCCCTCACCGGTTTCTCAGCGGAATTCGCCACCACGACCTCAGCAACCCCCACAGTGGCATGTGGGAAGTTCGGTTCCATTTTCTCTCGGTCGGTGAAGTTCCGGTAAGTTCGATACCACCGCCCGTGAGCTACCCTCCGCGGCCGCAAATCTTTTACCCTCCACCAAAGGTGAGCCACACCTCACCCATTGTGTTCCACCAAGCAACAACGGGTCCCCTATCCACCTCCAAAGTAGGTCCTACTTCACGACCTACAGCACCACCGTCACCCCGCCCTGACTTTCAGCAAGGTTTTGGCTACCCACCCTACGGTTTCCAGCAACCCCAGTATCACCAGCAAGTGCCTTACGCGTACCCTCCAATTTATCCGCAGTACCCACCAGTTAGACCGGTTTTCGAGCAAGCACCATCGCTTGATCGGTACACCGGGTTGAGAAGGAACAAAGTCCAGGATTTCTTTGGAAATGTTGAGCACTCGAAGGTGAAGAATGGATTAGGAGTTTTGAGAAGGCATGTAGGAACATACATGTCCCCGAGACCGAGATGGCACGGTTGGCGGTCGAGTTTTCTTTTGGGTGCGGTGAAGCTTGGATTGATTCGATACGAGTAGCGATGGTAAGGTGACAGATTGGGAAGGTTTCAAGACCATGTTCTACAATGAGTACTTCCCGGCTACGGTGCGGCGGATATGGCAAGACGGTTTAAAGCTTACGCGGGGTTTGACTATGACGGTCTCACGGTACACCAACAAGTTTAACGAGTTGGGAAGATTCTATCCTGAGCTAATGAAGGTAGAAGAGAGGAAAATGGCCCTATACAAAGAAGGGTTAGCATATCATATACAGTCTGGCATGCTAGGTTTCACGGCTAAGAATATGGCGGAGTTGTTGAATAAAGCTTTGGAAGTTGAGACCTTCGGGGAAGAAGGCCACCGTGGTTGTTGGGAATAAGAGGAGCTTTGGAACGAGCCGGGGTAATAACCGAGGAGCACCACATCGAGTTTCAAGAAGACCACGGACCTGCAAAGCAAGTAAACCGCCTACCGGAGCACCCCTTTGCCCTAAGTGCAACAGGAATCACTCAGGTGAGTGCCGAGTTCATACAAACGGATGTTATCTCTGTGGAGAAACGGGACACTTTGCCAAGAACTGTCCGACCAAGGGTCCAACGGGTAACCAGAAGCAAGGAAGTGGTAGAAGCGGCCCAAGTCGCCCAGTTCGTGTTTTTGCAGCTGATGCTAGAGAGGCGAACACGAGGATGACGTTATATCGGTACTTATTGTTAATTTGTTCTTTTAAGTTATGTTTATAGCATGTTTATTCATGTTGTGATTTGTAGTTAATTGAATAAATGTGCATCGTAGGTACGATAATGTTAAATAATTTTATGGTCAGAGCTTTGTTCGATACGGGAGCGTCTAATACTTTCGTGTCGACTAAAGTAGCTAAGAAATTGAGTCTACCTTTGGAACCTTTAAGGAATACGTTGGAGATAACCACACCGTTAGGGAAGGTAACGAAAGTAACTAAGATGATACCACAAGTGGAAGTCCAAGTTGGATCTTATCGATGCAAAAGCGACTTCACGGTTTTAGACTTTTCGGATTTCGATGTGATTCTTGGAATAGATTGGCTATCCGAGAACTTCGTCCATCTAGATTGCCGAGGAAAGAAAGTGATCTTTAAGGTACAGGGGAAATCGATAAGACTTATCAAGGCAATGTGTACAAGCCTAGCAAGAAGCGACATCCGATAATATCGGCGGTTAAGGCTATAAGGGCTTGTCGAAAGGCCGTGAAGGCTACTTGTTGTACGCGGTGGATGTGGAACAAGTAAAGCCCGAGTTAAGGGAGACCCCCGTGGTCAAGGAGTATCCCGAAGTGTTTCCGGAAGAGTTACCGGGGAACATGCCGGATAGAGAGATCGAATTCGAGATCAAGTTGATACCGGGAGCGACACCGGTTGCCAAGGCACCTTACGAGAATGGCGCCGGCCGAGTTGAAAGAGTTGAAAGCTCGGCCTTAAGGACATGCTCGAGAGGAATATAATTCAACCTAGTACTTCACCTTGGGGAGCCCCGGTGTTGTTTGTCAAGAAGAAAGACGGTAGCATGAGGATGTGCATCGACTACGGAGCGTTGAATAATCTCACCATCAAGAACAAATATCCTTTGCCAAGAATTGATGACTTGTTTAATCGGTTGCAAGGAAGGAGCGTGTTCTCTAAGATTGATCTTAGGTCGGGATATCACCGAGTTGAAAATCAAGGTAGCGATATACCGAAGACGGCTTTCGGTACGAGGTATGGACATTATGAGTTCTTAGTTATGCCTTTTGGACTCACTAATGCTCCATCTGCATTTATGGACTTAATGCGGCGTGTTTTCATGCCATACTTAGATAAGTTTGTGATAGTCTTCATAGACGATATCCTAGTATATTCCAAGGATGAGAAAGAACATGAAGAACACTTAAGGATAGTGTTGGAGACTTTGAAGAGGAATCGGTTGTATGCTAAGTTTTCCAAATGTGACTTTTGGTTGAATCAAGTGAGTTTCTTGGGTCATGTCATTTCGGAGATGGCATTAAAGTTGACCCCTCGAAGGTTGAAGCGGTTGAGAAGTGGTCCGGACCGACTACGGTTTCGAGAGGTTAGAAGTTTCCTTGGTCCGGCGGCTATTATAGGAAGTTTGTTCAAGACTTCTCAAGGATAGCTACACCACTTACCCGGCTCACTCGGAAGAATGTGAAGTTTGAGTGGACCGGTGAGTGTGAAGAGGCCTTTCGGACGTTGAAAAAGAAGTTGACCACGGCCCGCTTTTGGCGGTTCCGGAGATCTTTGATAATTATGACGTTTACACGGATGCTTCGGGACGGGGTTTGGGTTGTGTGTTGATGCAAGGAGGAAAGGTAATTGCTTATGCATCTAGACAGAGTTGAAGGTGCATGAGAAGAATTACCCAACACATGACTTAGAGTTGGCGGCGGTAGTGTTTGCCCTAAAGACTTGGAGGCACTACTTATACGGAGTTAAGGCGAGGATCTTCACCGATCACAAGAGCTTGAAGTACTTCTTTACCCAAGAGAATCGAATATGAGACAAAGGAGATGGCTAAAGTTCGTAAAGGATTACGACCTAGATATTCAATATCATCCGGGTAAAGCCAACATAGTGGCGGATGCTTTGAGTAGAAAACCCGTGTTCGCGGTTTCAAGTGTTGAAGTTGTGGCAGAAAGGCTAGACGGGCTGCAAATCCGAAGTTTTGATCAGATTGAAGACCGGCAGGTTGTGGCGCCGTTGTTAGCAAGGTCTGAGTTGATGGATGATATTCGGAAAAAAACAAGATGAAGACCCAGTTTTGGTTGATTTAAAGCGAGTTGCAAGAGAAAAGCCTACGGTGGGTTACGTGCTAGACAAGAACGGGAACCTTTGGTACCGGGATCGCTGTGTGTGCCTAATATTGGGGATTTGAGGCAAAGAGTTATGGAAGAGGCACATAGGATTGCATTCTCGGTTCATCCAGGGATCCACTAAAATGTACGAGAGACTTGAAGGAAAAGTTTTGGTGGCCCTCGATGAAACCGGAAATAGCCAAGTTCGTGGCGAGTGTGATATCCGCCGAGAAGGTAAAAGCGGAGCATAGGCGACCGGGAGGAATGCTTAAGCCATTGGATATCCCCGAATGGAAGTGGGATAAGATTACGATGGATTTCATTACCGGCTTACCTAAGACAAGAGGCGGTCATGATGCAATTTGGGTGATTGTAGATAGATTGACCAAATCCGCTCATTTCTTACCGTATAAGGTTGATATGCCCTTGAAGAAGATGACGACACTATACTTGGATAACATAGTGAAGTTACATGGAGTTCCTATATCGATAGTCTCGGATCGTGATTCGAGGTTCGTCGATCGATTTTGGAAAGGTTTACAAACGACTTTCGGAACCAAGTTAGATTAGAGTACGACCTTTCATCCTCGGACGGACGGACAATCCGAGAGAACCATCCAAACACTTGAAGATATGTTGAGAGCATGTGTTTTGGAAGTAGGCGGATCATGGGATGATTACCTACCGGTAGCGGAGTTTGCCTACAACAACAGTTATCATGCAAGTATAGGCATGCCGCCATTTGAAGCGTTGTATGGAAGAAGGTGTAGAACGCCGCTGTTTTGGGATGAAGTCGGAGAAAGACAAATCACCGGACCGGAATTGGTTGAGCGAGGCTAAGGAAAGAGTTCGGTTGGTTAAGAAGAATCGAAGGCGACTCAAGATAGACGAAGAGTTGGGCGGATGTTAGAAGAAGGCCCTTAGAGTTTGAAGTTGGTGAAAGAGTGTATCTACGAGCTTCACCAATGAAGGGAGTGAGACGTTTTGGACAAAAAGGAAAGTTGAGTCCGAGGTATGTTGGACCTTTTGAGATTCGGAAAGGATTGGACCGTTGGCTTATAAGCTTGAGCTACCGAATCCATGTCAAGAGTCCACAACGTGTTCCACGTATCGATGTTGAAAAGGTGTTTGACCAAGACGGATGTTGAGACTACGGTTGATCCGGAGATCCTTCAAGATAACCTTTCGTATGATGAGAAACCGATCGAAATTTTGGACGGGAAGGAAAAGATGGTTAAGAGAAGAATGATTCCCTTGATTTTGGTGCAATGGAGCAATCATTCACCGGAAGAAGCTACGTGGGAAGTCGAGGATGAGATGATCGGCGAGTTCCCGCATTTAATGGACTTACCGGGTATGTTCTAAGTTTCGAGGACGAAACTCCTTTAAGGGGGGGAATGTAATATTCCGATTTTCGGGAAAGGGCAGACGTGTCATTTTGCGAAAACGAAATATTGGGTTCGGTTCCTTTTATTTGGAGTTTAAATAATTGGATATTTATATATGTAATTTTCAAGATAATTATGTATATAATAAAAGAGATTTTCTTTTTTTTTTTTTTATGGAAAAATGATTTAATTGGGATTAACTATATAAGGGATCTATTATACACATTAATCCCCTAACCTAAATCATTAGTCAAAAAAAGAGAGAGCAGCCGCCCTTTTCTTCTTGCCGTCGACTTGGGAGAAAAAAAAAAGGGGTTGGAACAGGTTTCACCAAAATCTAAAGCAAATCTCAATCGTTTTCGGATCGGTTTCGAACGCCGGAATCGTCGTGAGAAGAGCATCGTTTGGATAGCGACTTTGTTGGAAAGGTCTGCAGATTTCAAGGCGATCGGACTGGTTTTTGGCCGCAAGACAAGTAAGAAGCTCTTCCTACAATCTAATTGAGGTTTAGATTAAGGTTTTAAGTGTTTAGATGTAAGAAGGTTATGGCTTTTTAGTTGGTTAATGCCATGGTATGGTTAGATATGTTTCCCTGTGATTTTATGTGTTGAAATTGTTGTTATTTAGGTTAGAAACGGATTGAAAATCGTATTTGAAGATTTTAGGGTTTTGGGTAAACCCCGGGCGGACGGGCGTACGAACTAGTCGACGGGCGTCCGTGATTTTGGTAGTTCGGACGGGCGTCCGACTAGCCGGACGGGCGTCGACGGTAGATTTTTGATTCGGGATTGTAGCGTTCTTAGGAGGACGGGCGTCCGGGATTAGTGGACGGGCGTCCAGTTTCAAACGGGCGTTTGCTTTAAGCGGACGGGCGTTTGAGGGGTGATTTTACATACAGGTTGTAGCGATTTTAAGTGGACGAGCGTCCGGTATTAGTGGACGGGCGTCCATAAGGCTTAAACGAGCGTTTGGATTTGTTACCTCATTTCTATTACTTTAATTGTTTCAAGCTTGATCATCATGTCCTTTATTGTTTTAAACTCTTAATCACGATATATTAAGATTAATTAAACATAAACAAGCTTCGATTGTACTTCTGATGCGTTCAGTTAAAACACCGAATGTACTCTTAAAGGGAGTTGAAGTTCGGATCCGTCGGAAGGGCATGAAAGGGCTTGTGCTTTGGTGAACTAGAGTTCATCAATGTCGGTGTATTTGCTAGGACTTGTCCGCGTCTACAGTGGTCTAAGTACGAGAGTAGGAGATGTGAGGGAGCTTACTTGAAAACACTAGGGATGGCTAGTTAATTCACATCAATACATACATATGTGTAGTAAAAGATAAAACATCATCTATTCTCGGTTAGACACTATTTCATATCGGCGATGTGATACGTCCATAAAAGGTGGACAACAACGCGGCCTTAAACGGTGAAGGGTAGTGGAGGAAATCCATCGGACGTATACGCATACCGGGGAGACCCCGGAGCTAATCGGTGCTAATCACCGTTAGTTAGCAAGTATATCTTCGGTGATGAACGCCATGCGCGATGTTCTTGGGTAGTGATGTAACAAAGATAAGCTAAGTAGAAACGTATAGTCACGACGTGTCGATGGGCATGAAGTGAACCCTAGATTGAGTCGTTCTCGCCAAGATAAGCTTTTAATAATAACCTTAATTAAATTGTATCTTCTACTTCTTACTATGTACATTGTACTTACCTCAAATGCATGTTTATTTATGTGTTTGGGTGAGAGAAGACGAACGGAGTTGGTGAAGGTTTCGAGGAGGACTTTGATGACGACGTTTGAAGACGCCGGAGTTGGAGACTCTTATTTATTTTGGTTCTTTCATTTATGCTATTTCATAGACTTGGATTAGTTGGATGTAATAGTTATCTTAGTATCGTTGGATTTCGTTGGGTTCTTTGAATGTAATAAGTATTGCATTTATTCTATCTTTAGTGGTTTCTATTCTTTAATGTTTGGAAAAAAATTTACCCGAGTCTTTGCTTCCGTTTGCTTTTATTTGATACGACGTAGTAGAGGCTTGCGTGTAATATTATTTATTTAATGTTATGCGTGCCGAACGTTTCGATTTCCGGATAAGGACTCGGTGTCCGGGAACGGGGCGTTACAATTTACCTCAAACGAGGCTCGAAACCTGGTCTCTTGCCAGGTTATATCCTAGTGATAACCATTAGGGCGATGTCTAATTTTTGGCTTTATGATTGTCATATGTAGTGTAATTTTGTTGACATCTAGGTAAATTTGCTTTATTTATTTATTATTATTATGTAAAATGACTATTTAATGAGTTTGACTATATATCGTAAACCTAGGACTGTGTCATGGTAAAAAGAAATTATGTATAATGAAAATTTGCTTACAGTATAAAAGTTTATAAACTGACGACGTGTCATGTTCACGAATCCTTACAAAATCCATTAATTTAAGATGCTCTCGTAATATGTTAAAGTTGTCCTACATTGGGCTTTCTATTGTATCACCCATCATATTAAGAGATGGACTTTCCCCACATCACAACCTATGTTTTGGGGATGAGGCCCTTACTCTTATATGAGTTTGGACCTATATTTTCTACATTGTATCAGAGCCACTATCTATTGTGTGTTGAGTCTCTTTGTTGGCCTTATAGTGTCTAGCTTCCCTCACCTAACAACTTAAGTTTTGGGGATGAGGCCCCTCCTCTTATATAAGTTTGGGCCTAAATTTTCTACATAATAAGGATTAAAATTGCCTTTCCGGCGGACTGATTTCGAGATATTTTTATGCTTAATGAGGAAGAAATTATGGAGGGGCTAGCTACGTCATCACGTAAATTTGATATGACGAGTGCGTATTATGTACAACTCGAAATATACTTGCTCAAAGGATGATGAAAAGAAATTGAAGACTATTTGGATTATTAAAGGACCACAAATAGGTAATATGTTATTGTGGCCCATTCCTTGAGGATACCAACGGCATCTATGCTTAAACATTGACATGTGTTGGATGATGATATATGTATGGTTTGTCAAAGCTATTGGGAGATATTATTACACGCTTTTCGGGATTGTGGATGCATATCTACCATTTAGAAAAGTGTTGTGTCAACTGGTAGTCAACATCATTTTTTTTACGACGAACACTTGCGATGAGATGGATGAGTGCCTTAAATAGGATTTGTTTGGGAAAGATGACTTTAATGCATGGAGATTTCTTTTTCGTGAGATTATTTTAAGAGTTTGATACGGCGTATTTATATACTGTACGTCTGCACCACATAGGTGTGCAATGTCCTCCGAAGTCCCCCAAGCCTGTTTTTATTTCATAAGCGATTTGTAAAACGGGGGAGCTAAAGATGAATTTGAATAGTTAGTTATTGTTTTAATGCTTTTTATATGTTGTTTTGTATAGGCATTTGGTTTTCTTTATAGTGTTTTGATGTACAACATTGATCTCTCCGATGCATTTTACAAATAGGATTTGATGCTGGATCATAATAAAATTTATGTTATTGAAACTAATTTTATCTATATATATATATATATATATATATATATATATATATATTTATATCATTTGGCGGTAACAATAAGTAGAAAAGCCCGTCGTCACTGCAACTAATTTTATCCAAAATCTCTAACCAATTCAAAATCCCGCTTTAAGAGCTCCTGTATCCTAACATCCCCCGCGCCATCACCGGAAAATAAACTCAACGGCGAATTTTCACTGACATTATTATCTTCTTTCACCAACATTTCTTCGGAATCTCTTAGTACGCTATATAGATCAACAACTGAATTGCAAATTTGCAAGTGCAGTGCGCTAGCTGTTAGCTGAGCTAATTAAGAGAAGTGGCTGTACCGCGGTGGTTGGTGGTGTTTTCGGAAGATTATAGTAGCAGATTTCAGTGCTGGTAGCTGAGGTAGGTGGTGGATTGCGGAGGTGCTGTCAATTGTGATGATAATGACTTGATCGATCATTTTCCCAGCCGACGGTTGAAGACGTGAGAGAATGGGTGGTTTAAAGAGGATAGTCAAATACATGTACTCTTGTGGCAGCAATCATGGTAAACATTTTCGAATCTTATAAGAATATGCATTAAAAGTTATAATCATTTGATCTATGTTATGCATTGGGATGTTATGTTTGGAAGCATTTTTGTGCTGATTTCATGGCGTATTCATCGTGAAATGTTAAGAAAATGTCAAATATGCTCTGTTTTTATAACATTGAGATTGTACTGGTTTTGTGGCGTTTTTGTAGCGATTTCCCAAAGAATTGTCTTGAAAATGTCAAATATGCTCCATTTTGATAGCAATGAGATTCAGACCGTATGTTTCGAAGCATTTTTGTACCAATATCGTGGCATTTTCAAAGTGTTTTCGCAATGAAACGTTAAGAAAGTTATCAAACATGACATATTTGACAACTTTAACTTTTGAATCCTTTTTCAAGTTTCCTAACTTTTTTTTTTTGGTCTCTTTTCTTTTAAGCTAAGAGTAGCATTTATGAAAGATTCTTATCCAGCAACATAATGTATGGGATAATATCAATTATGTTACAACTTAGATATGGAAAAAGGAGTATACTTGTGAAATCTTAAAGCTACAAAAGATTCATAGCTTAAGCAATATGAATTTCCACCGTCTAATTACTTTGCTTGTGGATTTTTTTCCTTAAGATGTCTTGCAAGATATATATGGTCATAAACTGTATAAATATAAACCTAATTGAAAACCAAGTAGACACCAAGCAATAGCCTTTTTTGTGTTGATTTCAGGAAAACAACTCACATTGACTGTTGTATTTCATTGCTAAGTTGAAAAGAGGTTATTAATTTAATGAAGTGTATCTTTCTTCTTAAGTTTTGTCAAGATTTTTTTAGAATATCATGTTACACGTGTCTTTCATTCTGTTTCTTTGACCTACTATCAATTTGTATTTTGTACAGAAGTTTCCAGTCATAAAGGAGGGGGCTGTGGATCAATGGCGCCTACAGGGGTGCAGTTAGTGATTCGTGATCGCTATGTAACATATTCTTATCTGAAGCTGCATTTTACCTATTGACTTAAGTTTGTCTCATTTACATGTTTCCACATTCCAAAAATATAAAGGTGCTTGATTATCAAGCTCAAGATAATGTTTAAGAATCATAACTAAACAACAAAAAGAAATAGGCAAACTTTTCCTGCTTGCTCTTCTTTTGATCTTGTATGTATCTGGTTTGTGTTTCACCATAAGTTGTCCGTCCACTGAAATTTGATCGTTTTTAGACGGAGAATATTGTTATGGATATTATTGTTACTATTCTTAAATAAATGTGGATATTATCTTTGCGCTACTCAAATAACAGGAGTTCAAAATTTTCAGGTAGTGATGGATAATGGCTTAGTGCAAGTCACACTATCGAAACCAGAAGGAATCGTTACTGGGATAAGCTATAATGGCGTTGACAATTTGCTGGAAATACAAAATGCTGAAACTAACAGGGGGTATTTGACATGTCAATGGCTGTAGCAGTATATATATATATAGACGTATAAAAGCTTTGAACAACAGCCTTATCAGCTTTGAAATTGATGTCTAGGTACTGGGATGTCGTATGGAATGCATTAGATGGAAGTGGGAGAGCAGGAATTTTCGAAGTGTATGTTCCCCTTTAATTAGTACTATAGAAATGAGCTATAATTAGCCTAATAAAAACAAGGTGTATGCTGTTCATTTTCTATCATACAGAATATCATCGACGGATTTTAAGGTCATAAAGGTAACAGAGGATCAGGTGGAGTTATCATTCGCGAGGCCATGGAATCCCTCCCTACGGGGCAAACTGGCTCCGATTCATATAGATAAAAGGTTCTTCAGCAGTATTATATCTTGATAAGTAGATGTTTACTCCTGGGAAATTCATTGTTTGTACTTGAATAGCTTCCTTTTCTTCCCATGTGGTAGGTTTGTTCTGCTTCGAGGTTGCTCTGGATTCTACTCGTATGCCATTTATGAGCATGTTGGTTCACCAGATTGGCCTGCTTTCAGCCTTGGAGAAACCAGAATAGCTTTCAAACTTAGAAAAGACAAGTAAAAACGCCTTTCCTCAAACTATACATATATATATATATATATATATATATATATATATATATATATATATATATATATCAAACATATAACTTATGTGCATATCAGAAGTTTTACTACCTTACCAACCACCCAAAATGCCTTGGTGATCGGATGTACACTTATTAATCGGATGCTCATCATTCGAACAACATTCTGAAACAGCGTTTTTTTATGAATTTAAGTGATATTCCGTTTATATCAAGTTGTATGATCTGGTTCAGTAGATTTTCAAGATCAGAAGGTAAAGACAAGTTTTTTGAAAGTGCAGGTTCAACTTTATGGCTGTGTCAGATGATCGGAAAAGGTTTATGCCTTTACCAGATGACAGGTTACCAGGAAGAGGCCAGCCACTAGCCTATCCTGAAGCAGTTCTTCTTGTAAATCCTGTTGAGCCTATGTTACGCGGAGAGGTTACTTTCTATATCTTGTTTGTTTTTAACATATGAACGATTCCATCATTAAAGAATCATATCTTTTAGTCCTTTTATTCTCCAGGTGGATGACAAATATCAGTACTCGTGTGATAACAAGGATCTTAGAGTCCACGGTTGGATATCCATGAATCCTCTTGTAGGATTCTGGGAAATCACCCCCAGTGACGAGTTTCGCTCTGGTGGGCCAGTGAAACAGAACCTTTCGTCCCATGTGGGACCTACTACGCTTGCTGTATGTAACATGTTTTTGCATAGTAAGCGATTTTAATTTCCTGCTCTATGAGGTGACAATGGCTGATAAAGTTGAACCATTTTTACTTGTTTCAGATGTTTCTGAGCTCTCATTATGCTGGGGATGATTTAACCCCAAAGTTTGAACAGGGTGAGCAATGGAAGAAAGTTTTTGGACCGGTTTTCATTTATCTTAATTCTGCAATGAGTGGTGAGGATCCTCTCTCACTTTGGGATGATGCAAAGATACAGGTTCATATATTTAGAGAAACTAAATTTGTTTTGTAAGTTATTCTTAATATGACAAATAAACATAGTAGTTCAATAATATATATTTATATAGATGGCCAATGAAGTCCAAAGCTGGCCATACAGTTTCCCTGAGTCAGATGATTTCCCATCAGCTGATCAACGTGGGTGCCTCCGTGGCAGGCTTTTCGTGCAAGACAAGTGAGATTTCTGATATACATGTATAAATGTATATACACACACACATACGTATATGCATATTTCCTGACCTTTTGACTTACAATTCTGTTACTTTTGCTACAAACACATTTTGTATATCGTTGACGTAGGTATATAAGCGATGACTATATCCCTGCATGTGATGCCTATGTTGGATTAGCCCCACCTGGGGAAGTAGGATCCTGGCAGAGAGAATGCAAGGTTAGATTGATTCCTGTGAATTTGGTAAACGAGTGTTTTAAAATGTGTATGTTGCATTTACAATGTAAAAGAACACATGTATCCACATTGATCTTAATACACACGTTAAAACACTGACTTCATTAGAGGGATCGTTACGTCAAATTCACAGGAGAGAATTTTGATTGCATGATATGCTTTCTGGGTTATTTTGGCCAAACAACTTACATTCAACAGGACTACCAATTTTGGAGCAAAGCAAATAAGGATGGATATTTTTCGATTAATAATGCACGTACTGGTAACTACAATCTTTATGCTTGGGTCCCTGGATTTATCGGAGATTACAAGAATGAAGTTCTCATTTCCATAACCCCAGGTTTTGTTCTTTTTGACTTATTAAATCTCCACATTCACACCTTAAAATCGACTTTCCAGAGATTGAATGTCACTTTGGTGTCCCGAGAGTAGGTTAAGTATGGTGTCAATAAAAACACCGTAATACTCTATTATAAATAGTCTGTTGTAAATCAAAATTCTTAAGCTGTCACATCCTGGGAATGGAATTTAAGTTTGTAAATCATACACATATAACACAGGTTGTGATGTGGATATTGGTGACATTGTATATAATCCTCCAAGAGATGGTCCTACATTATGGGAAATCGGCATTCCTGATCGTACGGCTGCAGAATTTTTTGTACCTGATCCTAACCCAAATTACATCAACAAAGTTCTCATTTATAATCCACAAGGGTCAGTTGCTTGAAAAAAAAAGAGTGTAAATCTCACTTTTTTTTTCTTTCCTGTACATTAACATCCATGGAACAATAATGTATATAATGCCGATTCTTGAGTCTATCTACAGAAAATTCAGACAGTATGGATTGTGGGAGAGGTTTTCAGAAATATATCCAGATGGAGATTTGGTATATACTGTTGGCAAGAGTGATTATACTAAAGACTGGTTTTTTGCCCATGTCCCAAGGTAACTCTCATACTTTATCTTTTCTGTATTACAACATTTGCCGTAGTTATCGTAAAACAAGTTAAATCTATGAAATAGAGATCCAATAAGGCATCAAAACCATCTGCTACAATCTTCAGAATCTCTACTCAGTTATATAATGTTTACATTCTGCACGACTTTAATGCACAGAATACATGCAGTAGAGATTCTGATGCATTTCAATATTTCTCATTCGATCAGCATCTGGTTACAGGAAGAAACAGGATAATACATATGAAGGGACGACGTGGCAGATTAAGTTTCAGCTTCAACATATCAACTCGAATGGAACTTATAAGTTGCGTATTGCAGTTGCGTCTGCAACACTAGCAGAAGTACAGGTTTGAAGCTATTGATCCCTCACTAACTCTTTCTTAGCAGTACATTCTCTCTCCTCACACTCGCATTGATTCTGTTACAGACTTAGTGATCACGTATTCTCTCTTACTATATAAACAAGACAGACAGATAAATTTATTACTTTGATTGATTTGTGTAGGTTCGGGTCAATAACCCGAATACAAGAACTCCTGTATTCACCACCGGACTGATTGGAAGAGACAACTCGATTGCAAGACATGGAATTCACGGGCTATATTGGCTATACAACGTGGACATACCAGGCACGTTACTTGTGTTAGGAGACAACACGATCTACCTGACGCAGCCAAGGTGTGCAAGTCCATTCCAAGGGATAATGTATGACTATATACGTCTAGAAGAGGCGATGCAGTGAGTCACTGTTGTTTACACACATACGATATCGTCACAGCCAGATTGATATTGCAAGTGCCACAACATTCACGTGACATTGAGAACGCATGATGCATCTTTCTGCCATCTTTTTTTTTTTTATTTTCTTTCTTTTTTAAATAACACATTGTCACGGTGTCATGTAATGTTATGGAACTCGATGTGTCAAATGTGGTCGTGATAGTATGATTATTGTTCTTTACACGTTGGCATATTGGTAAACATGTTGCTAAATCCTATAATAATGTTTCTTTCTTGCTACTACTTTAATGTTGTGAATTCTTAGAATTTTGGGTGCAACTGATACCATAAACATTGGAAGGGAAACATTTGACTTATTACTTCTTCATATAAAGACCATTATAATGGATGACACATGAACCTCCTCCTGTTTTGTATATCCAGTTGCATCGTGTCTTCCAATATACCATAAAAGACAAACAATGCACGCAACCTCATATTGATCTTCTTTGTGAATCAAAAGGCGAAGAAATCAGCAAACGAAGACAATCGAAGTGGATGCTTGCATAGCCAAAACGTCGTTTTGCTTTAGGGAAGTTGCCAAGCCATACCCTGTTTTGACCGTGTGCAAGTACATTATCATTGGTGCGACTATGTGACAAGGGAATAGACATAGTTTTTTCATCTTCAATGGGATTGAAAACACCTATTTTGAATCATATCGTGCCTCCACAAGCGACTTGAAGGTTTAACTAAACTCAATTAGGTACCCAAATATCTTAGAATTAAATTAAACTTTTGCTGATGTAAAAACAACTAATCACTTTTCATAAAAATAAAAAAAAATGGAATAATGGTTGTTAACCGAGTAATCAATGGTTTAAGAATCTATTACTTTTTTTTCAAAAAAAGAATCATTTTTTTCTGAGGAGATATATATTGCAGATAAGATATAGATTCTAAACCAAACAAAATTACTATTTTAGCTAGGATGGTAAATAAAACAAACAATACTCTGATGCTCTACCCCTAAAAAAAATATACTCTGAAGCTCTAAATTGCAGAGCAAATACATTTGAGGGTTATAAATTAAACAAATAATAGTTTTTTTTAATAAATAAATAAATAAATAATAGTTTAACGATGTAAATTTCACATATGTAATAGTTTGAGGGGTAAAATGTTTTCTTCTTTTTCCAATTTTTTTTTAGTAAAATTTTAATTTTTGCAACTTATAGTAACATTATAATTAAAAGATTATATCAGGTCCATTATAATAAATTTCATTTTAATATTTTTTATTTTCTTCTCGATTAAGTGAATCTAGAAGGGAGACCGACTCTCAGTATATTCATACAAGTATTATATAAAATCCCTATTTCCCATAGGAAATGAGAAAAGCTACAAATACAAAACCCTTCCCTTTCATCTTTTCTCAACAAATTTCTTTTTCTTTTTCCCCTGATTTTTTCTTGTACAAGAAAAAAACAATCCACCCCTGTCACCGGACGGTCCCTCCGCCACCCTCTCGCTCACCGTCGTCTCCGGTGGCTTCGTTTTTTATATATACAGCCTTTTTTTGTACTGCCTTAAGCATTGGATGCTGTAAGCAGCCGTTTTTTACGGTTCAGTATATGCGTATGTCCGTTACCCTATGCGTCCGTTTTTATCTATTTACGCGTATGATTTGTAGAGTGTCTAGGGTTTTAATTAGGGATTAATAATCGATTTTAAAGTTGTGGTTTTTTTTCGACAGAAATTATTGAATGCATTAGATAGGAGTAAGGAAGTCGAGGCTGGCTATGGCGAACGTAAGATCGAGTTTGCCGTCGAGGCTGCGGCAATTACTTTCTACTGAAGGCTCTATCAGTCCCTCCGTTAAACTGGACTCTGAACCGGTAATGTCTTTATGCTTTTAATTAATTTCTTTTTTATAATCTATTGAATTCAGTGATTTCTGGTGGTGTGTAGTGACAATTAGGGTTATTTTGTTGTGGATTGTTTAACCGCCCGCCGCTTGCTCCGTTTGGTTGAGTTTTAGGGCTTTAGTTGACTTTTAATACTTCAAACTAGCTATAAATATTTATTGACAGTGAAACTCGGATTTATGATGCTGCCGTAAGTGTTTCCTTTGCTTGTTTATTTATGTGGGAGAATGATCTCACTGAATGTATGCTGTTTTTTTATTTCACTTTGATTTCATTTTTGCTTTCCTGGTTGATTCCCAGCAGTTTTCTGGTCTTATTGTTATTGTTGCAATTTTCTTTTCTTTTTTCCTTAAATCTAATGAGGCTTTTTGTCAAGATCCTCCATAGGGATCATAGGTTCAAATTACGTTTTTTAATTACTATACTGGGCACTTGCACGTACATTGAGCAATAAAGGAGCTTTCCTGTGCTTCAATATAAGATGTCTAGGTTTGTCTGTAGAGTGTTACAACCTACAAGTTTGTTATTGTGCGTCATACTTGATTTGGGTTTTCCTCCTAAATTTAGAAGTGAATTATGGAATTCTGCATTTCAATTGAAGAAATACCGGTCGTATGTGTCTCTCGCCTTACGGGGATAGTTATGAAACTATATATTTAGTGCTGTGGGCTGCATGCAACTAATAACTCTCAGTTCTATGTCAAATTCATCATGTCAGTGACATGGTTCTCAGCAATTTCATATGCCTGTACTACGTCTGTTTTATCTGTAATTCCCCTTCAGAAAGCTTGCTTGGAATTTAAACGTGTGTAGTGTTAGCATAGTAGTCACAATTTATATGATGCCAGCGACTGAATGCTGCATATCGCAGCCTTTGTTGAATACCTCAATGTATTTTTCGTATTAATTTCCCCCTATCCCAATCATGAGAAAGTTCTGGCTATGTGCTAGCAGAGAAGAGGACTCTGTTCCCCATTAAGAATTGTTGCATCATGAATGGAACTGGCTATATGAATTGTTGGGCAAAGCAACTTTGTATGGGAAAGTTGTGTTTGAAGTTGTCAAGTCATTTCCTGTTTGAGGATGCTTGCTGTATAGAATCATATGCTGTAATGTTAATATCTGTTGTCTGATTTCATCTTCTGTTCCTGTTTTGCAGTCTCCAAAAGTAAAGGCATTTATTGATAAGGTCATCCAATGCCCGTTGCAAGACATAGCTATACCTCTTTCTGGGTTTCATTGGGAGTATGGCAAGGTAGTTGCAGCTTTCTCTCACCTGTGTTTGTGAACGCGTCTGTTTTGATCTAATGATATGTGGTTCTGTTTCAGGGAAATTTTCATCACTGGAGGCCACTATTTCATCACTTCGATACATATTTCAAGACGTATATATCTTGTAGGAATGATCTCCTGTTGTCCGGCAACATTTTAGATGATAGTCCATTTCCAAAGCAAGCTGTCTTACAGATATTGCGTGTGATGCAAACGATTTTAGAGAACTGCCATAACAAGGGTTCCTTTAGTGGCTTAGAGGTTAGTTAGATCTCCAAATTCTTATAATTTTGGCATGAATATTTTCTTATGTTATTTGAGAATCAATACTTTTTCTTGGCATTTGACTGCCTGTTCATTATAGCATATTAATATTCTGATTCTTTTCTGTGTATTCTGTTTCTGTTGTTGCGACACAGCATTTCAAGCTTTTGTTGGCCTCTACTGATCCGGAAATTCTTATATCAACCCTGGAGACGCTTTCTGCACTAGTGAAAATTAACCCTTCCAAGCTGCATGCCACCGGCAAGTTGATTGGATGTGGTGCCGTAAACAGCTGCCTCCTTTCACTTGCACAGGGATGGGGAAGCAAGGAGGAGGGCTTGGGTTTGTACTCATGTATCACAGCCAATGAAAGGACACCCGATGATGGGCTAAGTTTGTTCCCACCTGAAGCACAGGATGACTCTGATAAAACTCAATATCTTTTGGGGTCAACCCTTTATTATGAGATGCGTGGTGCATGCACTGAGCCAGTTGACAGTTCATCAGTGTCTTCAAGCACAAACGTGATTCACATCCCTGATCTACATTTGCGAAAGGAGGATGATCTATCTATTATGAGTTGGTGTGTGGACCAGTATAATGTACCTGTTGACCACAGGTTTTCGTTATTGACCAGGATCAGATATGCCCATGCGTTCCGTTCTCCTAGGGTTTGCCGGATCTACAGCAAAATTTGTCTTCTTTCCTTCATTATACTTGTTCAAGCTAGCGATTCTCATGATGAACTTGTTGCATTTTTCGCTAATGAACCTGAATACACAAATGAGTTGATCAGAATTGTGAAGTCCGAAGAGACTGTTTCTGGAGCTATCAGAACGCTTGCAATGAATGCCCTGGGAGCACAATTAGCTGCATATTCATCATCTCATGAACGCGCGAGAATATTGAGTGGATCAAGCACCAGTTTTGTGGGGGGAAACCGTATGATCCTTCTGAATGTGTTGCAAAGAGCAATTTCATCATTAAATAGTTCCAATGATCCATCGTGTGTAGCCTTTGTCGAAGCTCTTTTGAAATTTTATTTGCTTCATGTATTATCTTCTTCAAGTTCTGGAAGCGTAATTAGAGGTTCAGGGATGGTGCCTTCATTTTTACCTCTGTTGGAGGATTCTGATCCCACACATCTGCACCTTGTGTGCTTAGCTGTAAAAACGCTACAGAAGCTAATGGATTACAGCAATGCAGCTTTGACGCTTTTCAAAGATTTGGGTGGAGTAGAGCTGTTGGCACACAGATTGGAGATAGAAGTGCACAGGGTGATTGATTTGGCTGGAGCTGATGACAATTCAATGGTCGTTGGTGAATGCTCGAGGCGTAGTGATCAGCTGGGCTCCCAGAAAAGACTCATAAGGGCCTTGTTGAAGGCACTTGGTTCCGCTACTTATGCACCTGCGAATTCTACAAGATCTCAGAATGCCTATGATCTCTCTTTACCTGCCACCTTGTCACTGATATTTGGAAATGTAGATAAATTTGGAGGTGATATTTACTCAGCAGGTGTGAGGGTAATGAGTGAGATAATTCATAAAGAGCCCACATGTTTTGCTGCTTTGTATGAACTGGGTCTCCCTACTGCTTTTCTCTCCTCTGTCGTGGCCGGTATAGTTCCCTCCTCAAAGGCCCTGACATGTGTTCCTAATGGCATTGGTGCAATTTGTCTTAACGCCAAGGGTTTAGAGGCAGTGAGGGAAACTTCAGCCTTGCGGTTTCTTGTTGACATTTTCACTGACAAGAAGTATGTGGTGGCCATGAATGATGGTATTATCCCGTTAGCCAATGCAGTGGAGGAGCTTTTGCGACATGTTTCAACACTCAGAGGGACAGGCGTTGAGCTGATTATTGAAATTATTAATAAGATCGCATCATTTGTTGATACGAAATTTGCAGAGCCACCTGGAAACATTAATGGAAGTGCTCAAATGGATATGGATTCTGAAGACAAGCAAAACATGAGTCCTTGCAACCTGGTTGATACCACTGGTTCAACTGCAGAAGGAGTCACTGATGAGCAATTCATTCAGCTTAGCATCTTTCATGTAATGGTACTTGTTCACCGGACAATGGAAAACTCTGAGACATGCCGGTTGTTTGTAGAAAAGTCAGGAATTGAAGCTCTGCTAAAACTTTTGCTAAGGCCAAGTATTGCACAATCATCTGAAGGGATGTCTATAGCATTACATAGCACTATGGTTTTCAAGAGTTTTACTCAACATCATTCGACATCTTTGGCTCGTGCTTTCTGTTCTTCTCTCAAGGATTACCTTAAAAAGGCATTAACTGCATTTAGGGCCGTGCCTGGATCATTCCTTCTGGACCCAAGGGAGACACCAGATTCTGGTATTTTTTCGTCACTGTTTGTTGTCGAGTTTCTTTTATTCCTGGCTGCATCAAAGGATAATCGTTGGGTGACTTCATTGCTTACGGAGTTTGGAAATGGAAGCAAGGATGTTTTGTTAGATATTGGTAATATTCACCGTGAAGTCCTTTGGCAGATTGCTCTGCTTGAAGATTCTAAGGTGGTTATACAGGATGACGATACGGGTTCTGCTGATGAAAACCAGCAGTTGGAGTTCGAAGCAATGGCCGATACGGAAGAGCAGAGACTCAATTCTGTCAGGCATTTGCTTGATCCTTTGCTCAGGAGAAGGATGTCAGGGTGGAGCTTTGAATCACAATTCCTAGATTTGATGAATCTCTACCGTGACCTTACTCGTGCATCTGGCCTTCAGCAACGGCAGGCTGAGGGTAGCTCAAGTCTTCGACAAGGGGTTAGAGATCATCAATCAGAGCAACCTGAATCTTCTATTGGCCCTGGCTCGAGTGGTAGAAAGGACGAAGAAAGACGGAAATCTTACTACAGTTCGTGCTGTGATATGGTGAGATCATTGTCGGTGCACATCACTCATTTGTTTCAAGAACTTGGAAAGGTGATGCTTCTTCCTTCTCGTCGACGGGATGATATGCTAAATGTATCACCTTCTTCTAAGTCCGTTGCTTCTACCTTTGCCGCTATAGCTCTAGAGCACATGAATTTCGCAGGCCATGCAAATCCTTCCATGCCAGAAGTATCCGTGTCTTCTAAGTGTCGTTATTTTGGGAAGGTGATCGATTTCATTGATGGTATTCTACTCGACAAGCTCGATTCCTGTAATCCTGTTTTACTAAATTGCATGTATGGGCGTGGAGTAATTCAGTCGATTTTGACCACATTTGAGGCTACTAGTCAGCTGCTTTTTGCTGTAAACAGATCCCCTGCGTCTCCCATGGAGACCGATGACGGGATTCCAAGGCAGGATCGAACTGATGAAGCTGATCATTCATGGATTTATGGTCCCTTAGCCAGCTATGGCAAACTCATGGATCACCTTGCTACTTCGTCATTTATATTATCTCCTTTTACGAAGCATCTGCTTACTCAGCCATTGATTAGTGGGGATCTTCCTTTTCCGCGTGATGCTGAGACATTTGTTAAGGTCCTTCAATCCATGATATTGAAGGCTGTTCTTCCTGTTTGGACTCATCAGCAGTTTACAGAGTGCAATTATGAGTTGATTGCATCAGTAATCAGCATCATTAGACATATATATACCGGAGTAGAAGTGAAAAACGTTCCAAGTAATGTAACTCGTATTACTGGGCCTCCCCCTAGCGAGTCAACAATTTCAACAATTGTAGAGATGGGGTTTTCTAGACCACGAGCAGAAGAAGCTTTGAGGCAGGTAGGTTCGAATAGCGTGGAGCTGGCAATGGAGTGGCTATTTTCACATCCAGAGGAAGTTCAAGAAGATGATGAACTTGCCCGGGCACTTGCTATGTCTCTTGGGAACTCCGGGTCAGCCACAAATACAGCAGACGTTCCAAACGAATCAAGTCAGACTATTGAGGAAGAAGCTGTTCAACTTCCTCCTATTGATGACTTGCTTTCTACTTGTAGGAAATTGCTGCGTATGAAAGATTCTCTGGCTTTTCCAGTTAGATCCCTTCTGGTGATGTTATGCTCCCAAAATGATGGTCAGCACCGGTCCCACGTCATGTCGTTCATTGTTGATCAAGTGAAACTTTGTTGTGAACTCCCTGACAGTTCAAAGGACACTTTCCTTTATTCCCTCTTTCATGTTCTTGCGCTGATTTTGAATGAAGACGCTTCTGCTCGGGAAGTTGCTGCTAATAATGGTTTAGCCGGTGTTGCATCAGATCTCCTTTCACACTGGAATTCTGCGTCTTTTGGACAGGAAACAGCTCAAGTTCCTAAATGGGTAACAGCTGCTTTTGTAGCCGTTGATCGCCTTGCTCAAGTTGGTCCAAAATCAAGTGTAGATGTTTCTGAGCTCCTAAAGAAGGATGAAGCTGCTGGCAACCAAACATCTCTTGTAATAGATGAAAATCGGCAATGCAAGTTGGAGGAAAAATTGGGTTCATCTCCAAAACACTTGGATGTACAGGAGCAAAAACGACTTGTTGCAATAGCATGTGATTGTATTAGGAGACAACTTCCTTCTGAAGCCATGCATGCCGTATTGCAACTGTGTTCTACTCTCACCAGAAATCATTCTGTTGCTGTTAGTTTTCTTGATGCAGGTGGTTTACATTCTCTCCTATCCTTGCCCACAAGTAGCCTTTTTATTGGATTTGACAGTATAGCTGCCAGTATAGTTCGGCATATCCTTGAAGATGCACAGACTTTACAGCAGGCAATGGAAGCTGAAATTCGGCACAGTTTTGTAACTGCATCCAACCGGCAGTCTACTGGGAGGCTTACTCCTCGCAATTTTCTATCGAGTTTGAATTCTGTTGTTCAACGTGACCCAGTGATTTTCTTAAAGGCTGCACAGACAGTTTGTCAAATTGAAATGGTTGGCGAACGACCTTACATAGTTTTACTCAAAGACCGCGACAAGGAAAAAACTAAAGATAAAGAAAAGGATAAAGAGAAGTCAGAGATTGGGCAGGGGAAGAATCTGGATGCAAGTGCAACAAAGAATTTTAAGATGCACCGAAAGCCTCCTCACAGCTTCATAGAGGCTATCGAACTGTTGATGGAGTCGGTTCTAATGTTTGACCCTCCAGACGAGTCTACGGTGAAAGACAGATCATTGCCAGCAGATATGGACATAGATGTTGCCGCATCTAAAGGGAAGGGAAAAGCTGTTGTTTCTTCACCTGTGAAGGATGAATCCACTGATCAGGAATCTTCAGCTTCTATGGCAAAGATCACATTCATTTTGAAAATTATGACTGAAATTCTCTCTATGTATGCCTCATCCGTTCATATGCTACTTAGGAAAGACGCTGAATATGGAAGCTATCGGGTTGCTTCCCAACGAGGTCTCACAAGTTCCAATGGCGGTATATTTCACCATGTTCTTCATAAACTTTTACCATACTCCAAAAGCGCGAGAAAGGAGAAGAAACTAGATGTTGATTGGAGGCATAAACTTGCAAACAGAGCCAACCAGTTCTTGGTAGCTGCTTGTGTTCGCTCTCCAGAGGCTAGGAAAAGAATTTTTGCAGATATCTGCTTTGTTTTAAATGATTTTGTCGAGTCATCAAAAGGATTTAGGGTACCAGCAACTGAGGTTCAAGCAGTTGTTGATCTACTTAATGATGTATTGACTGCTCGAACCCCAACTGGCTCATACATTTCAGCTGAGGCCTCAGTAACTTTTGTTGATGTCGGTCTTGTTCGCGCTCTGAATCAGGTTCTTCATGTCTTGGACCTGGATCATGTGGATTCTCACAAAGTTGCTACGGGAATTGTCAAAGTTCTGGAATCGGTGACAAAGGAACATGTGCATGCAGCCGAGTTAAATGCTGGGAGAGATGATCGTCTGGCTAAACCTCCTACAAATGACCAGCTTACAGAAACAGAGGGTGGTGCTAGTATGTCACAGACTGCAGAATCAAATTCTCAAGCAAACACAAATGTGTTGTCTGCAAATAACGTTGAGTCTTTTGGCACAGCCCAGGGCGGTGATGGTTCCGAACTTGCACCAGATGATATGGAGCATGACCAAGACACTGATGGAGGTTTTGATGCTCCTGAAGATGATTACATGCATGAAACATCTGAGGACGCCAGGGGTGATGAATTCGGAAATGAATCGGTAACCTTAGAATTTGAAATCCAGCCAAATGCTCAAGAAAATCTTGATGAAGAAGAGGAAGAGGATGAAGATGATGAGGACGAAGATGATCAAATGTCTGGAGATGAAGGAGACGAAGTTGACGAAGATGGAGATGATGAGCACAATGTTCTTGAAGAAGATGAAGGGCATCATTTACCACATGTTGGGACTGACCAAGATGACCATGAAATTGATGAGGATGAGTATGATGAGGAGGCTATGGATGAAGAAGAAGATGATGAAGATGAAGAGGATGGCGTTGTACTTCGGCTTGGGGGTGGAATGAATGGCATGAATGTATTTGACCATATTGAAGTACTTGGGAGAGAAAATAGCTTCTCAGGAGAAACTCTGCATGTAATGCCTGTTGAAGTATTTGGTTCCAGACGTCAAGGGCGTACTACTTCCATATACAATTTATTGGGTAGGAGTGGTGGTGATAGTTCTGCTCCTTCTCAGCATCCATTTCTTGTGGAATCTTCGTCCTCATCGCAAACAGGTTCTCTAAGTGTTCTGATTACTATTCCTTTACTTCCAGTTTTTAGCATGTAAAACATGTGATAGATGACCAGTCTTATCTGGTTCGTGCTGTCTTGTAAATCTTTCCCCTGATTGTGATTATTTGTTCGGTTATTTACTTACTGTGTATGTTTATGCAGAGAATGGACGGGATGCTTTTCAAGACAGAAACTCAGAGAGATCGTCTCATCTGGATTCCTATTTCCAGACGTTGAGAAACGGACGTCATGCACATAGGCTCAATTTGTGGGCCATTGATAACCATCAAATTGGTGGATCAAGTACAACCTCACTTTCACCAGGTCTTGAAGATTTGCTTGTGTCCCACCTAAGGCGCCCAAGTCCAGAGAAGCCTGCTGATCACAGCAATGTTGTGGCTTCTCAAGATAAGGAAGAGGTCAACCCAGCTGCCGGATTATCTGGGATGGTGACTGAAACTCCTGCTGAAAGCAATGGTGTGAATACAAGTCTTGAAATGGCCCTTCCCTCTTCCACAATGTTGAATAGCTCAGTAATTGCTGATATTTTGCCTGTAGCAAGTGAATCCACCCTTGGAGCAGTTGTATCTAGTGGGCCACCTCAGTCTGTGGAGATGCAATTTGAGCATAATGATGCTGTCGATCGTGATGTTGAAGCTGTGAGTCAGGAGAGCAGTGGTAGTGGGGCGACCTTAGGAGAGAGTCTTCGAAGTTTGGATGTTGAAATTGGGAGTGCGGATGGTCATGATGATGGTGGTGGAAGGCAAGGTCCTGGAGATGATCGAACAAGGAGAAATAGTGTGTTGTTTGGAATTGGTGCTTCAGTTAATGGAAGAGATGCTTCCCTCCATAGCGTCACCGAGGTTTCTGAGAATTCAAGTCAAGAACTAGCACAAGGTGCTGCAACCGAGTCCCAACCTGCCGGTGATGCTGATTCTGGATCAATAGATCCAGCTTTTCTGGAAGCTCTTCCTGAGGAGTTGCGTGCTGAGGTCCTTTCCGCCCAGCAGGGTCAAGCTGCTCAGCCTCAAAATGCAGAAGAACAAAACACTGGCGATATAGATCCAGAATTTCTCGCAGCACTTCCCCCTGATATAAGAGAAGAAGTTCTAGCACAGCAAAGAGCTCAGAGAGTGCACCAGTCACATGAGTTGGAAGGTCAACCCGTGGAGATGGACACTGTATCTATCATTGCAACATTTCCTTCTGAATTAAGAGAAGAGGTGAGACTTTGTTTGTTGGCATTGTTCAATTCAATGTGCCTTCTTGGCATTTCCTATCTTTACAGGAATCTTCTCTCTCTCTCTCTCTCTCTCTCTCTCTCTCTCTCTCTCTCTCTCTCTCTCTCATGATATAATATGTTCTGGTCTTTAGGTCCTTTTGACATCGTCTGACGCTGTTCTTTCAAATTTGACGCCTGCACTGGTTGCTGAGGCAAACATGCTGCGAGAAAGGTTTGCGCGTAGATACAATAGGTCGCTCTTTGGAACGTATCCAAGAAACCGTAGGGGTGAATCTTCTAGACGAGGTGAAGGTGTCGATCGGACTAATGGAGGAATCCTTGCTCGTAGATTAGCTGGAAGTAAGCCAATTGAAGCTTATGGCACACCTTTGGTTGACACTGAAGATTTGAAAGCCATGATCAGGTTGCTTCGCATAGTTCAGGTATAACTTGTGTTGCAGTTGAATTTTCTTCAATGGTTCCTGGGCTCATTTACATGTCATGTCTTGAGACTTAATTGAACTATTTGTTGCAGCCCCTTTATAAAGGTCACCTGCAGAAGCTTCTTTTGAATCTCTGTGCTCATGGCGAGACTAGAATTGCTTTGGTCAAAATACTTATTGACTTGTTATTGCTCGATACTCGGAAGCCCGGACAGCCGTTACATTCTGCCGATCCCATTTATAGACTCTATGCCTGTCAGAGTAATGTGACATATTCTCGGCCTCGGTATGTCGATGGTAAGTCTTATGAACCATCCATGCTGTAGCATAAAAGAAGGAAAATATGGATTTATTACTGGCTCACATCATCTCCACTAATTTCACACTGAATTTTAATGATCTAGTACTTTCTTATATCAGTTTTCTTCTTTGATTCAATTTGCTTTTGTAATGTGTCATTACAGGGGTCCCTCCTTTGGTCTCTCGGCGTGTGCTTGAAATTCTCACTTATTTGGCTCGAAACCATCCTTCTGTCGCGAAGATGTTGCTTGAAAGTAGCCTGCCTCAACCTGTAACACCACAGGAATCTGTGAATCCAGATGAGAAGGGAAAATCAATAATGCTTTTTGAGCCGGAGGAACTTCAACAACACCAGATAGAACATGTTGCGCTTGATCTTCTTCTGTCTCTTTTGAATCAACCCCTTTATTTGAGAAGCATAGCACACCTTGAACAGGTGAGAGTTGAATCATATCAACTTTACCACCATCACCCTCAATAAACTAAATTCTCCCTTAAAGTTCCCAGAGTACTATTGACCTCTGGATTTGTTGTTTGTAAATTTTTTGCTAATATGATTCTGGATATGTTTTTTTGTCTATCAGCTGCTAAACTTATTAGATGTGATCATTGACAATGCTGAGAGTAAATCTAATTCATCGGATGGTCGTGGGCCTTCTGACCCGGAACAACAGCCTGCCCCGCACGTTTCCACATCAGAGACTGAAGTAAATACTACATCTAGTACTCCTGCTGCTGAGGTTAATGATGCCTCAAAATCCCCATCCTCGCCTGAGGAACAGAAAGGTGGTGCTCTCCGTGTTCTGCTTGAGCTGCCCCAAGCAGAGCTTCGACTTTTGTGCTCATTGCTTGCAAAAGACGGGTATGTCCGACTCTTTGCTACACTGTTGTCTTTCTTCATGTTTTAGTTTCTATGCAAGTATATATTCATTCTCATTTTGGTTACTCATCTCTGAAATTTTGTGTTTATGTTCAGTTTGTCGGATAACGTGTACACACTTGTAGCGGAAGTGATGAAGAAGCTGGTGGCAATTGCTCCCATTCACTGTCATCTGTTCATCACTGAGTTAGCCCATGCCGTGCGATCTTTAATAAAGTCAGCGATAGATGAATTGCGTATTTTCGGTGAAGTGGAGAAAGCCCTTCTCAATACCACTACCCCTGATGGAGCTGCAGTTTTAAGGGTTTTACAGGCATTGAGCTCACTTGTTACTGCACTAAATGAAAAGGACCGTCATAATCTTTCTGAGGCGGAATATGCGCAGGCTGTTTCTCTCGTATTTGATATCAATGCAGCCTTGGAACCCCTGTGGTTGGAGCTGAGCATTTGCATAAGCAAAATGGAAAGCTACTCTGAGTCAGCTCCTGATTTGCTTCCTTCTTCAAGTTATAAGCCATCTGGCAACACGCCCCTCCCTGCTGGCAGTCAGAACATCTTACCTTATATCGAGTCATTTTTCGTGATGTGTGAGAAATTGCATACAGAAGAGGGTACAGTTTCTGATGTTGAAGCCGCTTCTTCCCCATCTACTAGCCAGGTGAAAGCTGTCGTCGGACCTGTGGCTAAAACCGATGGAAAACAGATGGCATTTATGAAATTCTCAGAGAAACACAGGAAGCTTCTCAATGCTTTCATTCGACAAAACCCTGGTCTACTTGAAAAGTCTTTTTCACTTATGTTGAAAGTCCCTCGCTTTATCGATTTTGACAACAAACGAGCTCATTTTAGATCCAAGATCAAGCACCAGCATGATCATCATCACAACCCTTTAAGAATTTCTGTTAGAAGAGCCTATATCCTTGAGGACTCGTATAATCAGCTGCGTATGCGTACAGCCCAAGAATTGAAGGGTAGGTTAACTGTTCACTTCCAGGGGGAGGAGGGTAACATGTATATTCTTTTTGACATTCTAGATCTTACATTCAGCATTGATGCAGATGAAGAGAAGTTGATACTTTATGAAAGGAATGAGTTATGTGGTTTTATGCTAACTTCCATCGAATTGATACGCATTTGCTTGATATCCGATTTTTAAAATATTTTTTATATTTATTTATACAGGTGACTGATTATGAACTGATCCCTGGTGGCCGGAACATCCGAGTAACCGAGGAAAATAAACACCAATATGTAGATCTGGTTGCTGAGCATCGATTAACTACGGCAATCCGTCCACAGATAAACGCATTTTTGGAAGGTTTTGGTGAATTGATTCCTCGGGATTTGATGTCTATTTTTAACGACAAGGAGCTGGAATATTTGATAAGCGGTCTACCAGATATTGACTGTAAGTTACTAACACCTTTCCACTTTTGTAATTGGTGTTCTTCTCCCCCTCTGTATATAAACACCTACTGGACGGCAATAACTAATTTGGTTAACTGCTTTCAATGGATGATTTGAGAGCAAACACGGATGGAAATTTTATTCACCGACTACTATATAAGGATCTCAGAAATTCCAAATTCACAAAGCCTATGGAGGTCCTGGTCATTTACCTTCTGCACATACATGGTAAAATTCTCTTTCCAGAATCAACCTTTTATCAGATAAGAAAATTCTACTATGAAGTGTCCTTAATGATGAAACTCACTCGTATTCAATCAAAACAAAACACTAGGCTTAAATTTTGTGTTTTTTTTGTGGTGAATCACTTTGTTTATGAGCTTGGGATTTATCCTCCCTGTTGAGGATTTATCGCGTCTCATCCTTCTACACCTAAACTAAACCCCTCTCCTTTTTAATGCAAGCCGGGACATATGTTGTAACATGGTTGGATCAAATGGATCCCCCTTCATGTCACATATATGGACACAACGAATTAGAATTTTCCGGTATCATCAGAAGATGGTCTTAGTTATAAATCTTCATCCTGGCCAAATTATTTATTGTTGGAAATGTAACACGAAAACGTTTGCTTGTGATTGCAGTTTCAACCAGTTGGATCTGCCAGAATATCCTTCAAAAGAGCAGCTAGAAGAAAGATTGTTGCTCGCGATTCATGAGGCTAATGAAGGTTTTGGATTCGGTTAAGTTATAATAAAATCATAAAGATGATGAATAATTGAATGTAGATATTCAAACTCTTTCTTAATTATTATTATCATTATCAGTTGAATCTATATTATGTTGACATCTTTCTTTGTACAGTAATTTTGCTGTGATGACAACTTTTTCCGGTTGTTTTTGTTATGTGTTTTGCCGATTTACTCTTCTCTTTCCTCTTTTTCCTTGATGAGGATTTTGATGAATGTTTTTTTCTAATATAAAAAATATCAAAGCTACGAAAATTGGGTAATAATAAGTTTTATTACGTCAAGTAAAAAAGAATTGACTATAAAAATGAAAGAAAATTGAGGCAAAATATTAGATAAACCCTCTTATAAACATCGTATTATAGATTCATAATGTATGATATATCAAGTGACTTGGTTTGTATGTAGTACAAGAATTGATATGTGTTGCTGCAATTCAAGGATTGCAACGTTGATAATATTAACTAGGGGGAATGAGGGAGAATGACAGAAATATTTCATCAATTGAGTAGAAGGACAATCTTTTGAAACTTTTGCATAAAGGACAAAACTATTTATTCACTGCTGAAATTAACTTGTGTTCGAAATTCACTGTTTAAATTCACTGTCGAAATTCACTAATTTTCAAAATTCATTATCGAAATTCACTGATTTTCGGGATTCACTGTCAAAATTCACTATCGTAATTCACTGATTTCGGGATTCACTGGAGAGATTCACTGATTTTCGGGATTCACTGTTTGTCCTTCTCGCTATAAAAATTATGCAGTTGTCCTTCTCTCTATAAAAAATATGTAGTTGTCCTGTTACTTAAAAATATTTCAGATTGTGTCTTTATCCCTAATTTCCCATATTAACTATCACGATCGAAGATGATATCAAGTAACATGCATTATAGCCTCATATAAGCCTTATTTAACACATTTACGTTAGTATAAAATATAAATATACACGCCCGGATGTCTTTACGGGTAGAGATAACATTTAAAAAGTTTGGAAATAAGCAACAATTTTGCTTATCGGAATCATACTAGTGTTACATGTTAGGGTACGATAAAAATTCTCCTCCTTCCCGTGAAAAAGTAGTAACAAATTTTTATTTAGAGTTCCATTATACTCGTCGAACACCACATTTCATGTTTCTTTTAATAACACCGTAAAATTACTCCCGCATCATATATGTAGAAACATCACCGTTCAGTGTCATTCCTATGAGCATCACTGCTACCGATGTTCGTTAGCACAAGGAATGTCAATGTCATTAGCGTGATTCATTACTGCCCCCTTTCTTAGAAATAAAAATAATACTTGCAAAAGATAAATAAATTAATAAAATAAAAATAAAAATAAAATAAAAAAACATAGCTGCCACCGATATTTTGTTGAGAAAGTAGCGTTAGTAGACGTTCATTTTCGAAAAAAATTGTGGTGGTTTTCAAAATAATTTATAAGATATGCTAAAACAAACAAGCGTGGTGTCGGAAGTCAGAAATTGGAAAATCAGGTTGTGTCAGACCTTTGACTTGCAAATCAGGTTGTGCCTTTTCTGACATTGAAAATCAGGTAAACGTAAGGTTTTCTACGTTTAAACGTAAGGAACCCTACGTTTAAACGTAGATAAATCTGAATAATTGCAACCCCTAATTTATTGAAATAACCTACGTTTGAACGTAGGTTCCTTACGTTTAAACGTAGAGAACCTACGTTAAAACGTAGGTTATTCCAATAAATTAAATATTCAAATTTACCTACGTTTAAACGTAGAGTTCTTTACGTTTAAACGTAAAGAATCCTACGTTTAACGGTAAGCTCCTAAAGGGTTTTGAATAACTCTCTCTCTCTCTCTCTCTCTCTCTCTCTCTCTCTCTCTCTCTCTCTCTCTCTCTCTTCTATCCCCTTCCTGTTCAAATCCCTACGTTTCTCATCAGTTTCTTTACGTTTGACGGCGATTTTGCACCAAATATTCAGATTTGGCACCTCTGCTCTCAAGCATAATAGATCAAAGCAATATAGAAAGTGTAAGTGTTTCCCCTTATGGTGCATTTAAAACGTTTTATTGTTATATTGTTTTCCTAAATTATGTTGTATATATTTTCCAATTTTTAGTGTTTTGTAGTGGTGATTAGCACGATATCTCGTTGGCCTTGTGGTGATTAGTCGATATTGTTGACTAATAGAGGGATTAGCCCGATTTTTCTTTATGTGGGTTGAAGTAAGGGTGAAATTTTGAAGAAGACGATTAAGGGAGGAATTCGTGTTTATCTTTGGTTTTGCTACGTCTGAATGTAGGTTTTCTACGTCTGGACGTAGTATTTTCTACGTCTGGACGTAGAATCATCTACGTCTGGACGTAGGTTTTTCTACGTCTGAACGTAGAAAACTGTTCTTAAACATGAAATTCTGTGTTTAGGCTGATTTTTTCAGTCTTGATTGTAATTTGATAAAAACATGCAATATGTGGCTAGGTATGTTTAAATTTGGGACATTTAAGTTGATAGTGTATGAGTATGGTGTTACTATGCATTTTTTCTTGTATATGTTGAGATTGATTGAGGCTTGATGGTGTGATTGATGGTTTGATCGTGCATAAGGGTGTTGTTCCTACCCAAAATGGTACTGAAAATGGCTTTGTTTTTCAGAGACCATTGTTATTGGAAATATTGATCACACTTACACTTACATTAATCATTTAGATATTGGTAGCTCTGTTTTTTTTTCTTTGGTATTAGATGTACTATATAGTTGATTTACTTCACAATGTTAGTGTATAAAGCTTGTGATTGACTAGTATATGTGTGTGATTGACTTGAAACAATGCTATTTGTTAACAAATTGATTGGCCCTCATGGAACCGATGTCTACAAAGTAAAGGAAAATTTGACATGGACTTTTAGAGGGGAAAAGAACAAGCTCTCGGATCTTCTTGACATTCACGTGAGGAGGATCGGATTTGAGGCAACATTGAGAGGTGGGGTTTTTGTAGAATTCATTCAAATGTACGAGCACGGCGCTTTCCGCCAAAATTTTGCAATATGTATGTTTCGGTGCCGTTTATCCGAATGTGGCCGGTGAGCTTCATTTTAGATTTGGTGAGACGACCGCGAAGTTCGGTAGGCGGGAGTTTTGCATGATGACCGGTTTTAGGTTTGGTGATCTCCCGGAAGCTCCCGATAGTTATTCCGGGTGTTTTGCTTTGAGGGGACATACGGCCACATCCATCATCCCGACCCAAAACCGATCACCATACCGGATATTGAGAGATGGTTATTGGATGAGGGTGAGCATCCTGAAGTTCTCTACCGTGTAGGTTTAGTCTACCTTATTCACGGTATTATGATGGGTCATGATGAGACTACTAAGGTACCGCGTGAGACCTTCTATTTGGTCGAGAATGTACAAGGCCTAAATGACTTTCCATGGGGTACTTGGTTGTGGGATCAGACTTATAGAAAGATCTGTCGCATGATGAATACCTACAAGGAAAGTGCAGAAGGCAGGGTGACGATACAAGGGGTTATACATGCCTTACAGTTTTGGGCTTAAGAGACCCTCCAGGGCATTGCTGTTCCGACTATTGCTGTAAGGCATGTATGCTGAGATGGAGTTGCAAGACTACCCCTCCGCAGTGGAAGGGGGTGTTGGCGAAGGCAAGCAAGGTAATAAACTTAATAAACATTTTCTCTTAATTATATCCGGTATGGTTTAACATTTTCTTATTGTTGATTCTAATGAAATATACATTGTTTGCAGAGCCCTGTTACAGGATACCTGACTGCAAGGGAAGTTGATAGGGAGTTGATGCTACATAGGGGTGACGATACCGGGTTACGCACCTCGATATATCATCATCGAGTGGACCCCAGGGATCAAATATTTACTGAGGCATACACGTCAGACTATTGGTCTCGGAACCATGACACCTATGCCGATCCTCGAGGCGGAAATATATCTAGGGGCTCGAGGTCACAACTATCGACTTACGGGCGGTGCGGGATGTGAGTTCCGGGAGTCGATCTTCCCGGGTCGGGGCAAGATCGATATCGAGAACGAGTCCACACCGGCTATGTTGGCCCAATATCCACCGGATAACTTGGGCAAGGGGTAAAGCCCAATTAAGGGTAGATATGACAATAGCCACGGACCGACCCATATTAGGGTTAGGTCATGCATTGTCCTTATAAATACAACGTTCCGGGAACTACGTACGGCTTGATTCCCGGAGATATAACGAGATACGTAGGCAATCTAAGAATACCACTTAGATTCAGTCATAAACACATCCACATCCCTCTTTATTCTTGGGCTGGGGTTCTTGGTTATTCATCATTTTAAGAAGAGTAACCCGGATTCTCATAGGTGACTAATTTGTCATCGTCAAGGGGCATCCCTGATGTGGAGATTAATGAGCCGCCACGTGTGATCCCTCGGCCTGTACCAATTGCAAGGCCACCTCCTAGACGTACATCTACTACACAGCAAACACGCTCTGCTACACAACAGTCTGCCTCGACTTCACATCCCTCTACTTCACAACGGCCTCTACCTCCTCATTCACGACGTGTGCCGCACAGTTCATTCACTGAGATGCTACAGGAGGAAGAAGATGAATCTGATGAAGAAGATGAAGCTGCTGGGCTTTATAGGGCTGTGAAGAGAAGGATAGATAATGGGTTGAATGACATTCGGGAGGAAATTCGCCGGCAGAATGACGAGAACCGGCAAGTAATTCGAGAGGTTATACAGCGGCAGAATGAGCATGGGGCGATACTTCTTGAACTTAAGGGGTTGATGCGGTACGCCGTCATCCGAGAGATCGGGTAAAAAATTATTTCATTGTCAATTTATTTATGCGATAAATTTAGTTGTACGTATTATGATACTAACCGGGCAACATCTTTTCGCCTACCCCTCATCAGCCTCCACCTCCTCCACCTCCTTCACCTCCTCCACATGATACTGATCGGGGCACATCTTCTCAGTTTTCCCCTGATGGGTCTACACAGGGTCATCGTATTGATCAGCATACTGATCAGTCTCCAGCTGGTCAGCATACTCATCAGCCTCCACCTGGTCAGCATACGCATCAGCATACGCATTCATCTCCTACCCCGTCCGTCGACGACCCGATGATGATGCTCGGGTTTGATAAGATTCTTGAAGGCATTTCCCAACCCGGGCAAGAGGGAGTGCAGTTGGAGGGAGTTCAGAAGGAGGGAGTCGAGAAGGATTTCGTCGACGAATTATTCGTGGAGGATCCTTATTCGGGTAAGCATTATGTTATTTATATCTAATTATTGTTTAGTAGGTTATTTATATTGAAATTTGTATTATTAACATATATATTGTTTGTTATCGTGAATTGATGAGAGTGCCTATTTTGATGCAGATACTGTCGATGCTACTACCGATGCTACGACCCCTACCGAGGCTACGACCCCCACCCCCTCCCGAGGCTACGCCCCCACCCCCTCCCGAGGCTACGACCAGCCAGGCATCGGTTATGGAGCCTGAGATGGATTATAGTAAGTTATTTGATTTTTAATTTCGAAACTATAAATTATATTGTGAAAAACTATCTAACTTGTGAATGTATTGAAATTTGTTTAGCTGGTGGCCCAAGTGTTGTACAATTGGGTAAACGAAAGGTGGTTGATACAATTGACAGAAAATTGACGACCCGTCAGACTACTAGCCGACCACGGTATTTAACTGACGGGTCTCACATAGTCAATATGCCTAGTGATAACGTTGTGAGATGGTCAGCGTGGAAAAAGTTTCCGGACGAGCTGGAAAACAAGTTCACAACGTGGTACCAACAAGAAAATCCGCCCCCAATTGAGATTCCGACGGGGTACGCAGCTGGTTGCCGCTTTATAGAAAAATTTGGCAAGGAGTGGTTCACACGTCTCCATGGCCCTCTTTCAGAGTTAGACCGAGAAGTATATTTTTGTGACTTCATTTTCATATTTCTGAAATTTTCATATTCCTGATTTCATTATCTCTAACTTATTTTTGCATGCGTACAGCATGTCGATGGGTATCTGGACCTGATAGAACGGCAAATGGAAGCACATCCAAGATGCTTTCAACCGCATACGGCCATTGCATACTCTGAATTAGCCGCCTTTTGCGGGCAAGCTCATGTAGATCAGGGAAAGCCGCCAGACAAAACGGTCATCCCAGACTTTGTGGATCGGTACGTCAAGCAATAGGATGAAAACACCGAGATCTACATGCCCTGGTCCATTAGTTATGCTCACTGGGCAGCTGTCGAAGTGTGTATTCCCGAATGGAAGATTAGGGTGTGGGATTGTCTGTCGGGAAAGCCGTATAAGGATGATGTGAAGAAAAACATCAAAGCGTGGGGTGTTTCGTTTAGGAGAGTGTTGGAGATGAATGCTCGTCTACGTCAACTCCCACAAATGGTTGATCCAACGAAGCCTCTTTTTGATGTCAGAATAGTAAAACCTGAATTCGTACCACAAATGTCAATTCCGTAAGTGTTATAAACTTCAAACTATTTATTATATTATACAGTTTATACTATTCTTACACTACTCATATTATACAGGGGTGACTTGTGGGGTATACATGGTCAAGTTCATTGAGCATTTGATGCACAAGGAAAACTTTTCTCGATCCATCATGACAATATGCCGTTGATAAGAAAGAAACTTTGTGTACAGTTATTTAATCAAATAGTAGATATATAGGTATTTTTATGTATGTTGTTTTGACAAACTGTGTAGGAATGTTTGGTGTATGTTGTGTTGATGAGTATTCAATTTGTTTAAAAAACAACTCAAACGTAGAGAATGTACGTCCAAACGTAGGGAATGTGCGTCCAAACGTAGGGAATGCTACTTTCTCTACGTCGGAACGTAGAGAACCTAGTCCAAATGTATGGCTGCAACATTCTCTGCGTTTGAACGTAGATAACCTACGTCCAAACGTAGGGAATGCAACATTATCTACGTTCAAACGTAGGTAATGCAACATTCTCTACGTTCAAACGTAGGGAATGCAAGTACTAGTGTGGTACATGGCAATTATTGTTGTTGTACAAGTACGAGCCCTTTAAATGATTTCTTCAAACTCTTTTAAGTAGTGTAAAGAGAACCACTTCTTCACCTTTCAATTTACACTGAAGCAAATGGATAATGATAGTTTCTTTAAAGTTCTTGATGGCGGTTTCGCAACAAATTTGGTATGTCATTATTAATTTATTTACTTTTATATCACTTGTATTATTATGATCAAACAAACGTGAAATGTTTCTTTTTTCATAGACACTACCTCCAGCATACGTTAATAGGTTGAACGACACGCTGAGGAACCTAGATAGGGCCGTTCTCAAAAGCCGATTAGGGACATGGGAAGTGAGAGTTGGAGCCACAGACAATGGAAATCTTTGTTTCTTTGGGGAAGGTTGGGAGGAGTATGTGGCGGCTCATTACTTGAATGAGAGGGAGTTTATAGTGTTTGAACACAGGGGGGATTTCACTTTCGACACTCTTGTTTATGATCACACTACTTGTCAGAAGACTTTTTCTGAGACCGATGATGCAGATGATAATGAAGGTGATGATGCAGTTGATGATGCAGGTGCAGGTGCAGGTAACCGAAATCCCCATTTTCAGACGACGCTGCCAAACTGGGTATTTTCACATGGTTGTTATTATGTGGTGAGATATTTAATATATTTTTAGTTGTTTTCTTGTTTGATATTTTTCCCCATTTTGAAACAGTATTTAAATTTGTTTGTGATTTGTAGAGTATTCCAAAGGCATTTGCGAGAACAAACGACATGTTGCGAAACAAGACCGTGGAACGCGTATTGCCACGTGGGAATCATGGCTGCTAGAATTGTCTATATGGTAAATGAAAAAGTTCGTTTAAGCGGGTTGTATGATTTCATTACGGACAATGACCTAAATGCGGGAGATGAATGCAGCTTTGAAGTCATTGATCAACCTATAGAAAATCACGTCGTGTTTAATGTGGTGATTACTAAATATTGAAGATCATTTATTTAGGCGTCATCCTATCCTATATATCGATCACCCTTAGTTTATTTAAGCGTCATCTTATTGTTATCTCAATGTAATATTACTCTTTTTTCTTGTGTGTAAACCTCGTAATAATTACTGTTAGTTTTACAGAGGTAGTGTAATAAAAGACAAACTTGATTCCGATTAATAACCGAATACAATCATTACTACAATCCATTAATAAAATACTACATTCTATTAATACGTTACACAATAACGATCCATTCTAATACCACCATAACAAAAATCAATAACAATCCATTCTAATAACGATCCTACCGGTATTGCATGCAACTAGCTCTGTTATGTCCTGGATGTTTGCAGTTAGTACATACATTCTGATGGCCTGGACGTTCCCATTCAGAAGGGATTCTAGTGGTATTAATTCTACCTCTTCTTGGAGCTCCACTAGCATCAGGCGCATATCTCATATTAGGCACTCCGACTTTCATGTTTCTTACCGCCTCCGGAACATCACAATCCTCCCTGTTAGGAACTGGATATATGCTACCCATGTAAATCTCCTTGAAACATTCAGCTCTATAATACCGTGAACAGAGTTCGGGTGGACTAATTCTACGTGTTGTTGCGGCCGTTATAGCATGCGTACATGGTATTTCCATTTTCTCAAAATAACCACAATAACACTTCCTGTCTCGTAGATTTACCGTCCCATGAAGCAAGTTATTTCCATGAACCTCAAACTCATTGGGGTTAATAGGATTAACCCTGAACTTCATTCTAGCAGTAATATTCGAAGCCACTATTTCATCGATCTCCGGTGCTAACACAGTCGCACAATCCAGCGCCTTCTGTCGTCTATCATTATACCATCTCTGCAGTGTAGCTCTAATGAATTCCAAGAGGCTAGGAACAGGCCAACGACGAGCTCCTCTAATCGCACAGTTGAAACTTTCAGCGTAATTGCTTGTCATTAAGGCGTATCTTTTCCCAGGAAATTTGGCACGCGCCCACCGTTCAACACCTTTAGATATGCACCAAGACATTGTGCCTTGATTAAGGCGTACTTTCGGAGAAATTCGGCCTCCGAGAATGCATAGGCTGTTTGATAGAATGTGTCTTCACAAAAACCATAATCCTTCCATTTTTTTGTTAGATTGCCCTTTAAATGATGATAGCAAACACCGTGATATGCATTGGGAAATACCTGACCAACCGCATTTCTAATAGCCTTGTGTCTGTCAGATATAAAGCTCAAATTTTCAACATGGATACCTTCAATGGCCACCTTCAATTGTCTCATGAAATACCCCCATGAATCGTTGCATTCTTTTTCAGCAATACCGACGACTACAGGGAATAGGTGGTCACCGGCATCTACAGCAACAGCAACAAATAGTTGACCTGAGAAACGGGTTTTTAGATGAGTGGCGTCCACACACAAAATAGGTCGACAATACTTGAAACCACGACGACTTGCTCCCAAAGCTATGAAACAACTACCGAACCTTCCCAGATTATCAAGCTGAAAGTCAACATAGGTCCCTTCATTGGCCTCACGCACCATCCACGAGTACGAGGGTATCGCATTGTAACACTCCGTCGGTGAACCTCTAACCACATTCTCATCATCTCGTGAGCTCGGTATGCTTGGTCATAAGTCAACTCGTACACTATAAGTTGTGAGCATGTCTTCCATAATATGTCCGGGTTTATACTCATTGCCGAGTTCTTCCATTTTCGACTTAGCGGACTCGCAATAACAATAGGTGTTGCTTGTCGATTGTCATTATCCGCATTACGAGAGGCACAAGTATGCACATCATTCAATGTTGTGATCTCAAATGTATGTGTTGTATTTGTCTTCACCTTTTTCGCCCTTACATGCCATTTACATGTATCGTTTAGACATGTGTAATACAAGCAACGTGTGTCCGACCTACCCAATCTCATCTGAAAATTATTGGCAACCGCATACGATTTTATTTTCAAATTAAAATCTTCTTTAAAATCATAATGCTTCCCAATGAACAATTCGTTCACGTCATTCATATGTAACGTACCGGTAGATAGACACCGCGGTAAATCATCATCTTCAAATGTGGGAATCCTCCATGAATAATCTTCTCGTACACTAGCCCTAGCATTGGCACCCTGATTACTGTTGTCATCCCTGCCCGTTTGATCGGTTTGAATATGAGGTGCAAACGGAGAAGCCAAAAAACTAGTGACTGATCCACCAAACAAATTATATGGATGTTGGATAGGTTGAGCACGACTACTTGAAGGTTGATTTGAAAGATTATGACTTGGTCTGACTGTTTCATACTGAAACTGTTGGTCCGAAGCTTCACCAAGCCTTTGTGTAGGAACATGGTTTTCAAACCCACTACATCCATACTGTTGCTCGAATGGATTAAAATTTGGATCTGTAGCAAGTTCTTGTACCGGAGAAGGGAAATTACCAAGACTATAATCCGAATTATTGTTATCATCCGGGGCATTGCAATCTTGATTTAAATCAATGCCATCATCCTCAAATATCGGTTCATTGTTTGCATTCACTGGTGTAGCATTCACGCAAAAAATCACATTTTTACTGTCAGAGGCCGCTTCGATGTAACCATTTAGTGTCTCGTCGTCTAAGATATCATCAGGTGGTATATTCCCCACACTAGCATAAGTAAACAAATCTTTTACGCCAAGCTTTGAAACAGACCGGTCAATACCAAGCCTCACATGCAATTTATCCAACAACGCATTCAATCTTATGTTCTTTCGGACAAATAATGAGAACATCGATCCATTTACATGATTCCACCGGTTATAGAGAGGATCGTACGTAAATTCTCCGTTGAACGAGACAACAATCATAGAGTTACGATTATCTGTTTTTTTTTTTTATAAAAACAATTCAAGTCATTATAGACATTCAATATAATAATTCAAAACCCTACCTAAGCAAATTTATTACAAATAGAAAACAAAATATACTTACACGAAAACCCTACTAATTAAACCCCAACAAGGAAACAAAGACTATTAACACTTAAAACTCTTTCACTCTAAGTTTAAATGTGATCAATATTTCCAATAACAATGGTCTCTCGAAACGAGCCATTTTCGATACCATTTTTAGGTAGGAACAAAGACCCTTATGCAAGATCAAACCATCAATACGGACAATTCCATTACTACCAACAACAAATTTCCCAACTTCTCAAAACTACAATACCAAATCAACAATACCGAGTATACTACAATCGAACAATACCAAAGACTTAAACACACTACTTAGATGTGTAAACATTACATAAACAACCTACTTAAAACACACATTTCGGTTAAATACATATCATTACTACAATATAAATAACATAATCACTACTTAAAACACACATTTCGATAAATACATATCATTACTACAATATAAATAACATAATTACTACTTAAAACACACATTTCGGTTGAATACATATCATTACTTACACTAAACCCTATTAATTAAACCCTAAACAATAACACTAATTAAGAAAAGACTTAAACACACTACTTAAATGTATAAACATTACATAAACAACCTACTAAAAATACACAATTAGTTTAAGTACATTTCATTACTAGCATAAATAACATAATCACATTGAGCAATTGAATTAAGACAAATTAAATAGCAAAAACTTACCCATTTGAAAGACTTGAATGATGAGGAAATGGACTTGAAAGATGAAGAAATGGACTTGAAAGATGAAGAAGTGGTTAGATAATGTATATTAACATGCAATACTCTGAAAGAATGAGAAAAACAACCCGTAATGTGGTGTATATTGAACAAGTACCTTACAACAACATTAATTGCCATCTACCACTTCCAAACGTAGATAATTGCTTTGTAAACGTAGAAAACCTACGTTTAAACGTAGATAAATGCGTTCTAACCTACGTTCAAACGTAGAGAAATATACATTTATTGCTTGTAACGCCCCCGCACAAAAACGAGTCATAAATGTCGTCAACCGCGACCGAAAAGTATACGGGGGTTATTCTCTTATTTTACCGATGTGGGACTTTACATTCTCCCCCTTTCGGCGTCCTCGCCAGACGGCCGAGATTTATCCCTGGAATAACCTTCGTTTTAACGTAGGTTATAGTTCTCGATAGTCGTTTAAACGTAATGCCCCCGCACCCCGTTCAAAATGTCGTAGGTTATTTCAATAAATTAGGGGTTCTGATTTATTCACATTTATATACGCGTAAACGTGTGGGGTTCTTCTACGTATTAAATAACATGTTTTAAAACCTTCGTTCTAATGATTTTCAAACGCGTAGGTTATTTCAATAAATTAACGTATTTATCTACGTTTAAACGTAGGCTCTTTACGTTTAAACATGTAAAACCTTACGTTCACATTTTCAATTTTTCCAATTTCTGATTTTTAACTTACACAAATAATTAGGTGTACCGGTCCGGTAGAATCCGTAAAAGAAAATAGATTCCATGCTATTGAGCACGTTTAACCCGATGCCGGTGGAGCGGTCACAGTCCATAGGATTTCGGGGTGGACTGATAAGACAAAGCAACAAAATTAAAATAAAAAAGAGACGTCCACAGCTCGCCACGTCAATTTCCTCATCCAAAACAGTACTTTGATTTGAGCACGCAACCGCCCAACTCCCCCGCAACCGTCGTCCCCACCCCTTCTTCGGCGCCAATTTTCATTCACATATACTACTCCTTTTCTCTTTTTCCTGCTCTCAAGTTGCCGCATTTTCTTCTCTCGAGATCTACATATTTTCATCGTTTTGCTGATCTCGCCGTGTTTTCGAAGATTTATATGGTAATTTTACTTATCTTAATTCATTTTTATTAAGTTATTTTTTCTAGGATGAATTGTAATGAGATGTCTATTGGTGAAGCTCAGTAAATGACGGAGCTATGATTTCTTTGTTTCTTCCATAATTACCTTCTTTTTTCTCGCATTTTTTAGATTTGAAGTGCGCTCCTAAACTTTTGGAGAGTTTTTAATCTCTAGTTAGTATTTTAGCATTGTTCTGATTATAACGTGTTATTTCTGCAACTCCTTGATTAACAGATACATTTGTATGCTTGCCAGCATTTCTGACATACGCTAGCAAAATTATTTAAGAATTACTAAGGATCAACCATTAGTTTAATCCATTTTTGTTTTAGGTTGCTCATTTGTTACTTTACTTTTTGTTGTTGTTGTTGTTGTTCAAGCTCGGCTAAAACGGGGCAGGGTGTAGTAGGGAGGTAAATCTGTCGCCTCTTGGTCTTGGATTCTGTAGTCTTCTCCACTTTCTTTGCTGAGGTATGTAGATTCTGTATATAATATTTCTCATTCACCTTTCCAGAGTTGTGCTACTGCTACTGCTACTGCTACTGCTAGTGGCAATTTTTGGCTGACTTGCAGGATGCCAGCAGTAAGCTCGTCATTAATACAGCTAGACTATAGAAGTTTTGGATACAGTGTCCGTCTTAAGGTACATGATGTAAATTAATTATACCTTCCTGCTGCTTATTTCTGTATCCTTTTTTCACTGCTAGATAAAGGATGTTTTATTTTTGTTGGGGGCGGTGATGGGGATTCGAACCCTGGTCAATACCAGGAAGTACAGTGACCTTTACCACTAGGCGAAGTTCAATCCCCGCTAGATAAAGTATGTTCTGTTGTTTACAATCCTGGATAGTCTTTCTGTATAGTCGTACAGGACGACCGACATGCACTACCCTAGCTTCTATTGCACTAGTCTTATTGAGTTGTCTGATTTCCCCTGTTTTGTTTCAAATAGCCGTCTACAGATTTTCTCTACTTCTTCTCATACTGGTTGTACTAGGCACACATTTTCTGTATATACGTCTTACGAACAGCACTAACTTTGTTTGTCTTTCTGGTATTTCAGAGTCTGTTGTGGCCTTATGTTGTGTCTAATGTGTTCTTTACTTTCCAAGTATTATGCTTCCTGATGTTGACTTTAATCTTGATTTTTTTAATTAAGTTTTAAGAAGAAATGGTCAATCACTAAGTATGTTGTTAGACACTGTTCAGCTTATGAAAATAGGATATGATAAGCTTGTGTTTTATATAGTCTCCATTTGTTGCTTGTCTTGCTGTGTTTGAGAAGACTTGCCCTTTTCATGCTTTGCTGCATGAATCTAAGTTGTTGAATCTGCAGCCACACGATACTTGGAGTCTCTACCTTTCTAACCATGCACATGGATCACTTAGCCATGGCTGCCGTAGATTGAATGTTTTCCTTTGTCGATCCCAATTAAAGCCGGGTGGAGAAAATAGTATTGCTGTTCTAAAAGCAGCTGCTAATATATTTTCCAGGTTTTTTCAATCTCTTTAAAGCCTTATGTTTTTTTTCTTCTTACCTTATGAGTTTCATATGGATGACTGTGGCGATTTGTCATGGACCATAAGCAACGTCTGCCCTTAGCGGGATAATTCATATGCTTAGGTTCCCAATGCATTAAATTCTTGTTGTCAGGTCATACATTGCTTTCCAAGGAAGTCCCCTTGTATTTCAGTTGGCCCAAGCTGTTGGTGTTATTGCCTTTGCTTCATGGGGAATCAAGCCCGTCGCACAATTTGGATGGTTTCTTTTTTGTCATGTACTTGCTTACTTTTTACTGTTCCTAGTGTTTTCAACGTTTAAATTGAAATTCCCTCATCAACGAAATATTTGTTTTATCTAAGGTGGTAATGAGGAAGCATTTTTAGCCTTTATCACATAAGATAGCTGATGTTCTTCATGACTTTTTTTTCCCGCAGAAGAGTGAAAGTAGCTGGAAAAGAAGTGAGGTACATAATGTTGTCACTTCCTATATTCAACCAGTGCTGCTCTGGACAGGGGCAATCCTCTTGTGCAGGTTTAGTTGGTGCATTTTCCAGTCGCCATGTATTGATAGTTCTTATGGTCACTAACAACATTTACGTGAACCTTTGCAGAGCACTAGAACCTACAGTACTGCCTTCGGTAGCTAGTCAAGCTGTCAAGCAGCGACTTTTGACTTTTGTGCGGTCATTGTCTAGTGTTCTTGCCCTTGCCTATTGTTTGTCAAGGTACTGCTGACGTTAAATAACACATTGCTCTTCTCACCAACTCTTACGTTGGAACCATATTGGTTCTCATCTTTTCTTGGAACAAGTCAATTGTTTAGTCTCCTGGATAATAGTCTCACAACATGTTTCTGATGTCCCTTTTTGGTTCTTGCAGTTGATTTATGCCTTTGTATGCCTTTATTTGTTATCTGTTTCATACCTCTGTTGTGTCAAGAAATTTCATTTATTCTGTGTTGCTCTTGCTAGTCTTTTGTTTCTGCCAGACTTTGCGCGGTTGTCAATGTTAGTAATTAAGTAGTCATTTTTTTTGGCAGTTTGATTCAGCAAACTCAAAGATTCTTTGCAGAGGCAAAAGATTCTAGTGATGCAAGAAATGTATGTTTCTCACTAAGATCTGCTATTGCTTTTTTGTTTCCTACTGGTTATATGAGTGAGTAAATACATTTGTTCCAATAAATACATGCTAATGTAGTAAGGACTTTAAATGAGGGGCCACATTTACTGATCTGGTTTTTGCCTTTTGTTATTATGTCCAATTTTTGTCGGGGTAGACCAAAATGTCTGATTGCGTCCAATTCTTAATGAATCCTTAGATGGGTGTGGAATTTGCTGGGAAAGCTATTTATACGGCAGTTTGGGTGGCTGCAATTTCGTTGTTCATGGAATTGCTCGGGTTCTCAACTCAGAAGTGGCTGACTGCTGGTGGTCTTGGTACGGTGTTGCTCACCCTGGCTGGTCGTGAGGCATGTAATTCAAACACTTGAACAAATCTGTGGTGGTTATTAACTTCATTTGGTCACTTTTCGTATGGATTTGACTAATGTGTTTCCTAATTCTTTCAGATATTCACGAATTTTCTTTCAAGTATAATGATACATACAACCCGTCCATTTGTTCTGAATGATTGGATTCAGACAAAGATTGAAGGCTATGAGGTTTCAGGCACCGTTGAGGTTTGTCTTTGCACTTCTGAGTACTGAAATTTGTCGAAACTTTCCAGCTGGCATGTATTTCTGACTAAGCCGTGGCCACATGTCGATATCAGATAAATGGTAGATTAAATTAGAAATAAATACTACTAGTGTATGCAAGCTGTTGTTTAATCAGACCGTATTTATTCAGCATGTAGGGTGGTGGTCTCCAACAGTTATAAGAGGCGATGATCGTGAAGCTGTTCACATTCCAAATCACAAATTCACGGTGAACATTGTTAGGAATCTTAGCCAAAAAACTCATTGGCGTATTAAAACCCACATTGCAATCAGTCATTTGGACGTCACTAAAATCAATGTAAGAGACAGCTTTTCTTCAGACTCCTTCGGAAATTGAATATTGAATATTGTAATATCATCATGTGATCTCTGCTTTATAATGAGCAGAATATTGTAGCTGATATGCGAAAGGTTTTGTCGAAGAATCCTCAAATCGAGCAGCAAAAATTGCATAGACGAGTGTTTCTTGATAACATTCATACAGAGAGTCAGGCTCTCATGGTATTGCCCTTTGTTTCTGAAATGATTTAACTCTCATTTTTCTTTATATATACATATCATATATGTATATGTATATGTATATATTGAGTGTTTTATAGTGTGCTAAATGCTGGAGAAGTATTCCTGATGTATCTCCGTCATGGATGAAAACAGATTATGATATCTTGCTTTGTGAAGACCTCGCGTTTTGAGGAGTACCAGTGCGTCAAAGTAAGGAACTATTCTCTTACTTGATACACAAAGTTAAGGATGTCTACAATTTATGTGGGTGGAATCTCTGCATGCGGAGATACACGTAATTTAGTATTGTAAATGCAAAAAACATGTAAAAGCATGCGAGCTTTTACATTCTATCTCTATATGCGGAGATACCAGCTAAATTTTGTTGTACATTTTGATCAAACTTTAATGTGTTTCGTTGAGATAGGAAGCCATATTGCTGGATCTCCTTAGAGTGATCAGTCATCATCATGCTCGGCTTGCTACACCCATGCGTACAGTTGAGAAGATATATCGTGATGCTGACGTGGATGACGTGCCATTCGTAGAAACCATTTTCTCTCGTACTACTACTACAGGATCCGGAGCAGCAGCTAACCACCCTTTCTTGCTTATTGAACCTCAGTACAAAGTTTACAACGATGATAAAACCAAGACTTCATCTTCAGCTTCAGCTCGCCCAACAACTCCGGTGGGGCCCGGACCAACTGATAACAAAAAGGTCGATCCTGATCTTACCAGCGACACCAAGGAATCATCTGGCATTGATGACGTGGATAAGAGTTCCACTGCATTGCAGGGGAAACAAGATGCTGTTGAAAAAAACGTCCCATCAATGTCAACGACGAAAAGTAGTAGCATATTGGAAGAAAACATCGTTCTTGGTGTTGCATTAGAAGGTTCTAAGAGAATGCTCCAGATCGAGGAAGATTCTGTGCCATCTTCTTCTGCTGCTGCTGCTACTAGTGCTCCTGAGGAGAAGAAGAATATGGCGGTTGTAGGTAAAGATAATAGGCAAGAAGAAATTGTGGGCGAAGCAGCAAACGCATTACCGAATGGTCAGCGAGAGATGTAGAATTGTTATTTTAGAATATAACCGTTATAAGAATACTGTATTGAATGAAATACATCACATCCTTTTATATCGAAGGATACAATGTATATTACTTGGTATAACTTGTTGTAGTATTATATATAGTTTCTCGATTGATTGATGTATGTGAATTAGGGCCTTGATTAGTTTTTACCACTGCAAAATGCATTAAGCTACCTTGGTTTTTTTTTATGGAGCTAGCATTTTTGCACTGTAAATACGTTTCAGCTTTCGTTATTGTTGGTTGTATTGGAGAATATTCTATGCAAGGCAAAGGATAAATGTCAATTCCTTTTTTTTTTTTTTTTTTTTTTTTTTTTTTGTTGATGATTTTACAAATTTTTATTTTATTTTATTTTCTTTCTCAGAAACGAAAGAAAATAGTACTATTATTTAACAACGATCAATTATTAGATTAATTATTGGAACCTCTTCTGTTTTTGACCGGTAGGAATAAGTAGGAAGACAAATTTTACAATAACGATAGTAGAAAAATTGTATCAAGTGATATATTTTACGACCTTTTATTTTAACATATCATACACGATGTAACCTTTCCATAACCGTCGTATCCTTAAATCTCGTCTCGAGTATTATCTCCAATAAATAACACTCTATCGGTGCTTCTTTGGGTTCAAAACGATGTTTTTTTGATCTGAATGTAAAACAAAAAATAAAAAAATAGCTCAATGATGTCGGTTTGGATGTTTACTTGTCAACTAACTTGACTATAATATGGGTCCTTTATTAATTGCGTAATAGTTAAAGTAATGATATTGAGTAATGACATAGCACTTTTCAATGATATTACATTATTACCTCCCCTAATTCCAAACTAGCATCACTTAGTGGGAACATGGGGCCCTTTATGAATATGGTTAAGAGTTACTTTATTGATATTAAGATATTTTATGATATGATAGTATTTATTTAAAAATATATATCATAATACGACACCAAGATATTTGGTAACATGAATTTTTTTTCCAGGCCAAAAAAATACCAATTTACAAACTGACCAAATCCGCCAAACAAGCAATGTGCGCGTCCGCAGGGGACAGAGCACCCCAAAACAGAGAGATCCCCCACCGCACTAGCAAGCATCTACATACAAGTCACACAATCGCTCTTCACGATCTTTGCAATCCCTATTCTTTGGCCCTCCACAAAGGCAAGAAAAATAAATCTCATCTCCAGAATCACTACTTCAATGCCAGGGTCGAAGTTGAATGAATAAGCCGCCAAAATAGAGTCCTGGTGGTCACAGAAGATTAAGCATGCACCTGACACCGAAAAGTGGCAAACGCATCCACGGTACACTTTACTATCCCTTCCATCGGTGCCTCCCATCGATCTGCCAAGCTGGGTCCCCCCCGCAGGAGCCGAGACATATCTCATGCCTCCATGAATCCCTTTGTCAATATAACGGTCGTGGAACAAACGCGCGAGACATAGACCGCCAGATCATCGATCATCATACACTGCAATACAACGGACCTTCCAGATTTACCACATCAACCAAACGAACTTTGCAACCTCTTCCTTTGATAGCCCACCCATTACCTACATAAATAGATCTTTGAATTCTGTTGCCATATCTACCTGCACTAGGAGACCAAATGGGGACGACTCCCACATTCGTGCAGCTATCTCACACTCGAAGAGCACATGCCACGCAGATTCATCCTCATGACCACATGCCATGCATCTAATCACCCACAAACCTCGCTTATTCAAATTCTGCATAATATGTAGACAATCGTGTAGACATCTCCATAAGAAATGAGTGATACACGACAGAACGGTAAGAGCCCAGCACTGTCGCCACACACCATCCGAGCCACCCGACGATGACGCTTTCGACTGATTGAGACATGAATGATACAAGGAAACCGCCAAGAAATATCCCGATTCGACCATATATATATGCCTCTATGAACAAAATGCCGAATTCGCATGACTAGGCTATGCCCTTGCGCCATAAGAGTATTCAAAATTGCATCACATTCCTAAGGGAAAAAATCACTCACGCACTAAATGAGCGTTCCATCTTCTCATCCTCAAGATCATCAAGTCCGACCATTTGCACTCCAAAGAGATGAAGTGCCCCGCAAATAGGATTCGGAAGGATGGCTTAACTGTGGTCCAAGCATCATAAAAAAACAAAAATCGATGATCCGTCATCCTGTCTCCACCGCAAGCTGTTGAACAGAAGATCTTGCCCCTCCAAAATACTACGCCACATAAAAGAAGGTCGTGTTGTAAGTCGTGCTACTAGAAAAGTAAAAACTTGGAAGTACTTTGTATGCAGGACCGGTCTCATATTTTTTTTAGGCAAACAACACATTCCCCAACTCTTCCAATACACTTTCCTACGCAGGTCCTTGTCTCTCCAAAAAATCCATTAATCTTCCTTTTTAAATCTTGAATAATAGTGGTAGGGATCTTGAAACGTTGCATAATAAAGGTCGGAATTGCCTGATGAACTGACTTGATCATCGTCTCCGTCCCAGCTGGAAAGAGCAACTTATCCTTCCAGCGATAGCTTATTCCAGATACGCGCTTTTAGAAAAACAAAGACCATACCACGCAAAGAGGTCCATAAGTGTCTCCACCGCATCGTCAGCCAGCTCGATGAGCAGCATGCTGTCATCTGTAAAAAGAAGATGGGACACTTCCACACTCCCTGCAGACCCAAATCGAACTCCACAAATCAATCCTTGGTTATTAATAGCCGTTAATAAGAACTGTGAGTCCCTCGGCACAAATAATAAACAAAAAGGTAATAGGAGGTCGTCCCTGATAATATAATATTTATTCGGTGAATGGTATCACCGATAGATTATGAGCCTCTAATACTATATCAATTGTGATATTTTTTATCACTAGTTGTGAAGATGGTCTATGCGTTCATATTTAATTCAGGAAGAATGGTTTAGGGACACATTTTATCCAAATAAAAAGTCACATAAAGTAAATCAAATGGGTCCGGGAAGTATTTGGGTCTCCCATTTGTTATTGAAAGATCTAAAACCGACATTTTCGCATACATAAATGAACGAGTCCAAAAGAAGTTACAGGGTTGGAAAGGTAAATTTCTCTCCCCAGCCGGTAAAGAGGTCCTCATAAAGTCCGCTATTCAATCTATTCCTCAGTATATAATGCAGTGTTTCCTTCTTCCGAAGGGTCTTATAGAGGACTTGGAGAAACTAACTAGGAATTTTTTCCGGGGTTCTTCAGCATGCCATAATCGAATTCACTTGAAGTCTTGGAGAGTTTGTTGTAAAAAGAAGGGAGATGGAAACTTGGGTTTTCGGGACTTAGAATATTTCAACTTAGTGTTAGATATTTTTTTCATAAATAAATATTTTGATTATCGTTTGCATATGAGTTGCCGTACGAATTAATGTTATCGCAACTAAACCTAAACCAATACATGCATCAGTTCATGAAGGGATATGCATTTTCGGATTTTCAGATACATGAATTTTCAGATTCATGCATCTACGAATGGATGCAACTCAAAATCCAAGGATTGCATGCTTTTGTCCGAACTGATATGACCCTACCCTTTCGTGCAAAGAGTACCTTCATTCGTTTATGGGGTACTTTCAGCTTATAAAAAGGGCACAGTATGCAAACGAAATTTACATAAGTTTTGACAGCATCATCAGAAAAACTTTGAGTGTCCTCGGGTTTGATTCAAACAAGTCACTGTTTGAATCAAACACCTCCATTGTATCCTGAGAAAGATTTTCGTTTGATCCCTTAGTGATAAATCGTGTGGGACGAAACATCTCTTAAAAGACAACGTTCTTAACGTGCCTTGGAGTTTATACTTCTCTGAAAAATCCTAAGTACTACATTTTTTCCAACACTTAGTGCTTCTGGCAAAACAAGCATGGAGAATTTTTAACACTCCTAATTCTCTATCTGCACGCATCCTCAAAGCAGAGTATCATAATTCGAAAGAATTTAGTGCAGCTTCGCTCACTAGCTCTCCATCTGCAATATGGAGAAGCATTATTAAAGGAAAAGAGCTCCTGCTACATGGACTTCGGTGGAATGTAGGAAAAGGTGATAGCATTGATATTGTTGACGACCCATGGTTGCCGGCTGAGCCAAACTTCCGTGCGCATGCTGTTGGAAGTAGCACCCGAAAGACAATTTCTGTAATTGTTTTTATAATTAATAAATGACAGATTTATTCCCATCTTATTATTTGCTTCGTGCGTATAAGTAATACACTGCTGAAAACCCCAAGTCGTATCATATGTAGCCATATAACTTAGTGTGTGTCACACATGAGGATTAAGTTTATGGTGATACACTTGAAATGTTAGTCCGTGGTGAAGTTAATCAAAGTATAGGGTCTATTGATTAAACCACCATTAATACGCCCAGAACACTTTATGGTGTGACCGTCTTATCCGGACCGTCGACATTGGTTGTCTAAGTGGGGTATTTATATATGATGTAGTCATATAGGACTGGACCGATTTAATCTGCATTTCTTATATAATTCTGTGATTGAGAAATCGTATTGAATCACAAGATGATCATGTATGGATTAACCTTAATCCTGAAGTGATTGCATACTCCTTCTTGTTTCAGGATAGTGTTTGATGTGTTCGTTAAGGATCGCTAAGAGGCGCGGTCCGAATCACTTTCATGTTGGCACTATTCTGGAATGAGTGAGAAGTGTGTGTCTAACAGATATGGAATCCATTCCTTCCTGCGGGAAGTTGAAAGACAATCCCCTTATTTGTTAGTCCTAGAAACTGATCGATCCCGGGAGTTCATATTGGTTATGAACTAATTGATCACTAGTGGGTTAATGGTAAATAATGATAAGATGTATTGAAGAAGGTTTACGGAAATAATCCCGCTTCATTACGGATAGTCTATGGAGGGTTAGTTTATATGTAATGATTATATCAATAGACACTTATCGACTCGACTCGACGTTTTGAGAATAAGTTATATATATAATCGATAGAGTTCAGTTTCGGATTTATGGTGGCGTAATTCCGGAATTAATAAGTTGAGTAGAAATGTTCTGTTCGATGGATATTTTATTCAATTTATTGTAGCTACTGGTTATAGGTCCATGGTCCCCGGTTTGGCTCCTAACACACGAGTGTTTTCTCGTTTTATGGAACCTCGAAAATAAATTAAATAGTTTGTCTATTTAATGAATATGCGAATATTATTTATTTGGTAAATAATATGTAAAATAGAAAAGAGATTTTCTATTAAAAAAATAATGACAAGTGGCGCCTATGTTTTGTGATAAATTAGGAAACGAAATTTTCCTAGATTATGTCACATGTGTAATTGATTAATTATCTATTTGTTGGATAATTAATGAAAAAATAAGAGATTTATTTTATTATCATTATCTCATTTATTGAGATTATCTCTTATTTTATGGCAAATATCATTTCCTTATGGAAATAGATAATTGTATTGTGAAAAGGATATCTCTCTTGACTAGTTATTTTCCTACATAAAGAGAGTTCTGTTAGGAAATCACTAGTTTAACGCAGCGGAATTTAAAATTTGATTTCCTTTTCTAGATCGTTCTTCGTTTAATGCAATAAACACGTTAAGTAGTTTGACGGTTATACCTCAGATGATCTATAAGATCGTCGCTTTGACCGCCAACGGAGAGTAGTTCAGTGCGCAAGCCGTCCACGCGTCCGGCCTCTATCGCTAATCCACACGAACCCCTTGCCGGAATCCTCCTTGGATTGCTATCGGAAAAACTCGTCGCTAGACCGGACCTTTTCTTCCCTCACAAACTCACTATGGATAGCTCTCTATTTTACACAAGAACTATGAGCTCTTGCAATTGTGATGTACAAAATAGCTTGACACCCACCTCTTATTTATAGTTAAAAGTGGCGCCCCATATGTGTGTAGGAGAAGAAAACATTTTCCCAATAAAATAAGAAAAATCAACTAGATTGATTTATCTCTTTAATTATAATTTATTTTGCCAATATCATATATTGATTATAATTATGTTATTACCATAAATCCATTTTTCCAAAATCAATTAATATCTTATATTAATATTATGGCAATCTTATTAATTAAAGTGCACAATCCAAGTGTATCTCATACACTTAAATGTGGCGCCCCATATGCCAATTAATTGGCTTCCGGAATATTCTTTAATTAACATAATTTGCATATAATTAATATCTTGTATTTTATTTATCCATAATAAATAAATACCACCATATTAATTTACCATTATAACCTTTTATAGTTTAGAGATAAACTTTCCTTATTTGGTTATCAACTATAACCGCATTTTAATCCGACTCGATGTTCATATGTGTGTGACCCGATAGGCTTCCGAATATGTTGGCCGTAGACACAAAGTACAATTTACTAAAATGCCCTTCACACCTAACGATCATGGGATAGCGTCTAGCAACACACCGTGACCCCCCAATTATCAGAAGAGTCAAAAAGCAATGACTACTACCTTTCATGTGAAGCAGTTGCCGTGTAACTTACAATCCTATCACTGTAACAATATCCATACGATCGTATCTCGAGTGTCAATACATTGACGATCGTATCTTATAATCTGGATATCATGCTCTCTCGGAATAACACATTTACTCCCACTTTGCAAAGATTCTCGAGAGCTAGACATTCCTTATAAGAAGGCTATTTCGGATATTCGATCCCAATCATAGGATACGCGATTCCCGGACGACCAATCATGTATACTCCGCATGCTTCAATATCATACCCAATCACTACCGCATGATCGCCCCGTGGTTAGGAGAAATCTCAATAGTGTCAAAGAATGACAATCCACACCGTGATGCAATGAAGACTCCGGTCAAAAGGATAATTACACAACCGCCACATAGTGTGACACTTAATGTAAGTGGGTCAGTCTAACGTACACATTCTCTAATACACGTCCACGTACAGTCCAAGTGTCTCTACACTTCGATATACGAGATCTATCCATATCTTCTAAAAGACATAAGACATCCAATACATGCTAGTCTGATTATACTATCAATGTCCCATTTGACAATATGTAAGACTAGAGACATTTAAGTACCAACCTTGTTATAGTGATTAGAGATCTCATCAACCATAATCACTATCATGGTTTCTCTATCACAGATTGACACTAGGGACGTTACTATATATATACAACAAATAATATGAAGATAAACAATATATAATAACATAAGTGCTTTTATTAATCATAATAAAGTTATTACATGAACTAAATAGACTGTAAATGACCCTACCCGGTCGGATCCGGTCCAATCCGATCGGGTTTAGGACACCTTTACAACAATCTCCCACTTGGCCTAAAGCCAATCACCCATATGCCTAAGCCCGTGCAAGTGAACATGTTTCTCATGCTTAGCTTGAGACAATGCCTTGGTTAACGGATCAGCTATGTTATCATCCGTGTGGACTTTCTCTATCTTTACATCTCCTCTATCTACTATCTCTCTAATCAAGTGTAGCGCCGTAGCACATTTTGGACTTCTGATGAGACCTTGGTTCCTTTGACTGAGATATCGCTCCATTATTATCACAGTACAGAGGCACTGGACCTTCAATGGAGGGAACCACACCAAGTTCAGTAATGAACTTCTTCATCCAGACTGCTTCTTTTGCCGCCTCCGAGGCTGCTATGTATTCGGCTTCCGTTGTAGAGTCTGCAGTAGTCTCCTGCTTGGAACTCTTCCAACTCACTGCTCCGCCGTTAAGCGTGAAAACAAATCCAGATTGTGACTTAAAGTCATCCTTGTCAGTTTGGAAACTGGCATCTGTATAACCTCGTAACACTAAATCATCGTTCCCGAAAACCAGGAACATATCCCTAGTACGTCTCAAGTACTTGAGGATATTCTTGACAAAGCAATCCAGTGACCATCACCTGGATTGGACTGGTACCTACTAGTCATACTCAGAGGGTACGAGACATCTGGTATTGTGCATAACATGGCATACATGATAGACCCGATTGCCGAAGCATAAGGGACTTTACTCATTTGTGCCCTTTCCTCCTTTGTCTTAGGACTCATTCCCTTCGACAGGTAGACCCCATGTGACATGGGCAGCAATCCTTTCTTGGACTGCTCCATGCTGAATCTCTTCAGCATCTTGTCTATATAGGTGGATTGCGACAGACCAAGCAACCTTTTAGGTCTATCTCTATAGATCTTTATTCCTAGAATATAGGCTGCCTTACCCAAGTCCTTCATTGAGAAGTTCTTGGATAACCAAGCTTTGACTGATTGTAACATAGGCACATCATTCCCTATGAGCAATATGTCATCTACATAAAGCACTAAGAACACAATAGCACTCCCACTAACCTTCTTGTAAACACAAGGCTCATCTTCGTTCTTGATGAAATCAAACTGTTTGATTATCTCATCAAAGCGAAGATTCCAACTCCGAGAAGCTTGCTTTAACCCATAAATGGATCTTTGCAGTTTACATACCATCCCGGCATCATTGGTTGTGAAACCCTCAGGCTGTATCATATACACTTCCTCAGACAGGTTCCCGTTAAGGAAAGCTGTTTTCACATCCATCAGCCAGATTTCGTAATCATGATATGCTGCAATAGCGAGCAAAATTCTAATGGATTTTAACATGGCAACAGGCGAAAAGGTTTCGTCATAGTCAACTCCTTGTCTTTGCTTATATCCTTTTACCACTAACCTAGCCTTGTAGGTAGTCACGTTATCGTCCATGTAGGTCTTTCTCTTAAAGACCCATTTACACCCTATGGGAACTATTCCCTCAGGTGGATCAACTAAGTTCCAAACTTGGTTGTCTTTCATGGATTCCATTTCAGAATTCATGGCTTCCAGCCATTTCTCTTTGTCATGCCTTAATAGCACTTCCTCATAAGTTCTAGGGTCCTCATCTTCCATGAGATACACGCCAGTGTACCTTTCTGGTTCACGGAGTTCCCTGGTGGATCTTCGAGGTGCTAGTGTGTCTACGGTAGAGCGTGGCCCCACATCTGTATGTGGTGTCTCCTCTACTTCCATCAACGGACTGTTATCCGTAAGTGGTTCTCGAATTTCTTCAAGATCAATCTTACTCCCACTAACCCTATCCAGAATAAACTATTTCTCTAGAAAGTGGCCAGTCCTGGCAACAAACGCCTTTTGTTCCTCAGGATGGTAAAATTGGTATCCTCTAGTTTCTCTAGGATATCCCACAAACAGACATTTGTCGGATCTGGCCTCTAATTTGTCAGGCATCATCCGCTTCACATAAGTTGGACAACCCCAAGGTTTAAGATATGCCAGATTTGGTTTCTTCTTGGCCCATACCTCGTATGGTGTAGAATCAACCGTCTTTGATGGAACTCGGTTCAGTGTGTAGGATGCGGTTTCTAAAGCATACCCCCAAAACGATTTTGGAAGAACTGCGTAGCTCATCATGGATCGTACCATGTCTAACAAAGTATGATTCCTCCTCTCAGAAATGCCATTCATTTGAGGCATCCCTGGAGGGGTCCACTCAGGTAGAATCCCATTCTCCTTTAAATAACTTTGAAACTCTCCATCTAGGTATTCTCCACCTCGATCGGATCGAAGCGTTTTGATTTTTTTACCTAGTTGTTTCTCCACTTCACTTCTGAATTCCTTGAACTTTTCGAAGGCTTCAGATTTATACTTCATTAAGTATATATAACCATAGCGAGAATGGTCATCAGTGAAAGTGATAAAAATAAGAGTATCCTCCTTTGGCTTGAATTGACACTGGGCCACATACATCAGTATGTATGAGCTTAAGCAATTAATTGGATCTTATCCCTTTGCCACTAAATGGTGACATTGTCATTTTGCCAAGTAAACAAGCTTCGCATGTATCAAACGATTCGTAATCGAATTGATCCAACATTCCATCTTTATGGAGTTTGGAAATGCGGTTCTTATTTATATGGCCAAGTCTACAATGCCATAAGTAGGATTCATTCAAGTCATTTGTTTTGGCTTTCTTGTTATTTATATTAAGTACGTCAACATTCATATCTAATATGTAGAGACCATTGCTAAGTATGCCAGTACCATAAAAGATTCCATCACGTGAAAAAGAACAACATTTATTCTCAAACGTAAATAAAAAACCATCAACATCTAATGCGGAAATGGAAATAATGCTCTTCGTAAGAGTAGGAACAAAATAACAGTTACTAAGTTCAAGTACTAGCCCACTGGGCAATGAAAGAAAATAAACTCCTACGGCCAGCGCAACAACACTTGCTCTATTTCCAACGCATAGGTCCACCTCTCCTTTCTTCAGATCTCTAGTTCTTCTTAGTGCCTGCATATTCATACAAATATGAGAACCACAACCGGTATCTAATACCCAGTGGTTTGACTTAGAAGAAGTAATGTTGATCTCAATCATAAATATACCTGAAGTCGAAGCATCAGAATGCTTCTTCTTGGTACTCAAGAAGCCTTTGCAGTTTCTCCTCCAATGTCCGGTCTCACCGCAATGGAAGCAAGCATCCTTGGATTTGTCTTTTGCTATCTTAGGCGTTGGCTTAGGTGCAACCTTCGCCTTCTTGGACTTTTTCTGTGCTTTTGCCTTGCCCTTGCTCGAAGTGACCAGCAACACTTGCTTTCCCTTCCCCACAGTGCCCTCAGCAGTCTTCAACATGTTTAATAACTCCGCAAGGGAGCAATCTATCTTGTTCATGTGATAGTTCATCACGAACTGCGAGAATGAATCAGGTAGAGATTGCACAATCAAGTCAATACTCAACTCTCGTTCCAACTTGTGGCCCAGCTTCCCAAGCCTCTCTATGTACCCGATCATTTTAAGCACGTGTGACCCCTCAGCAGTCCCAGATGCCATCTTACAACTAAACAGGGCCTTCGAGACCTCGTACCTCTCAGTGCGAGACTGAGAAGCATAAAGTTCCTTCAGGTGGACCATGATAGAGTAGGCGTCCATAGACTCTGCTGTTTCTGCTAAAAGGTGTCATAGAAGCAAGCATGATACATGTAGCATCAGTACTGTCAGAACAGTGCTTGTTGTACTTCTCGACAACATCTCGCCGAACCCTCAGCGGGCTTTTCCGGTAGGGCCTCGTCCAAGACATAGCCAATCTTCTCGTGCCTCAAAACGATTTTGAGGTTTCTTTCCCAATCGAGAAAATTAGTTTCGTCAAGCTTGTTTTCGATGATAAAACGAAGGTTCAATTTGTTTGACATTTTCTACAACAATAAATAAAGATAGAATAAGTAAAAGCTCATGTATAAAAAAACCCGAAATTTGCACTCAAAATTTTATAAGGTTTTACTCCCACTAGCCAACTATTCCCAATTGGCTTTCAAGAATTTAAGTAATTCTTTAGTGGATGGAATCCTATCTAGTTGACTCGATCCCCGACGTGGGCCGATCGACCGGGTCAATTTCGAAGGTGGGTACTAATTACCGATCGAATCTTATTCGATTTCCATTGGTTGACTAGTCAACTCTTTGACAATTCACATCTCTATGTGATAGCCACCCCTTGTCTCTAAAATCAGACGGTCCTGACGTGGGCCAATCACCGCAAGATTCTTAGTCGAGTCGTAACCCAAATATTCATGAGATCTCATAACGATCATATCTCGATAATGACGATATACCCGTGGTAGAGCAACTCCCGACGTGGGCCGATCAGTTGGATCCGAACAAGGGCTCTTCACCGTCATTATAATATTGGGAGACAATTTTGGCTCGATTTTTGGCGTGGGAATATTTTTAAATTAATTCACATAATTAATTTGGTTTAAGTATGGTCTCATCTATAATGTGCATATTACTACGATATCATATAAAGTAAAACATACACAACATTCCGCGCATAAAGTAACCGGTATGATCATGGACTTTTCCCAGGTGTGGTTTCGAATACAAACTGACGAAACCGCGGGTCACAAACTAAGGGTATCTGCAACCGCCAATAGGATCTTTATTGCTGTACGCCAATGGGTTCTTTATCTCTCCTTGGTCTTCAACTTCTTGCTCCATTCTTGTTACGTTATAATTTATCTAATAAATACACCCGCCGCACACGGGGGAAGCTCACGGGAATGGGATAAATGCAAAAGGTAAACTAGGTCACGTTCTTCATAACGGCCTAGGACAATTTTTCAAAAACCAACATAAAGAAAACATTCACATCTATCCTATTAGTCGAGTCCATGATCAATCGAGGTCCATATAATCACATTATATCTACACATCTAATCCATACAATTTTATCTTATAAAAAAGATTAAATTCTAATTAACTACTCATGCGTCTTTATTTTATCACGTCAAATAATTAAATAACATTTAATTAATTATATGACTTAATCGAAAAATTAAAATTAACATTTAATTTTAAATCGATTTTAATTTCAATTAAATTTGAACCATTCAAAATAAAATTAAAATTATTAAGTCTCCTATTTGTTTCCTTTCCAAAACTAAATTTGGCTGAGGCTGGCCACTTTCCAAAATCAAAATTTTGGAAGTGGCCTAGGCCTAGGCCTTTTACAAATCAAATATTTAAAAAGGGCCAGCCTATTCCAAATCAAATATTTGGAAAGGCCAAATAATTTTGGTTTAGGCTTCGCCACTTTCCAAAATCAAAATTTTGGAAGTGGCCTGCCTTTCGTCTTTTACAAATCAAATATTTGAAAATGGCTTGTAGGCCTATTCCAAATCAAATATTTGGAAAGGCCAACATGCCATATGGTTTCCCAATGGTCCAAACTATTTGAACCATTGGTTGGCCATATGACATAACTAAACAAACGAGATATCTATGCACAATAAAATATCACAAAACGAAAATGGTCGATCTCCCCATTGGAAGAAGAGAGTCGACGGACGGCAGCCCGAAGGCCACCGCCGCCGAGGGAGGGGGCCGCCGCCAGTCGGCCGAGCCCCCCATAAACCCTAATTTTTTTTGTTTTGTTTTTGTTTTAACGTTTCGTGATTTAAATCTTGCATTTATCAATTAAATACTACGCAATTAATTTATGCTTATTGCTTAAGCTCAAAGTCTGTCTCTGATACCACTGTTAGGAAATCACTAGTTTAACGCAGCGGAATTTAAAATTTGATTTCCTTTTCTAGATCGTTCTTCGTTTAATGCAATAAACACGTTAAGTAGTTTGACGGTTATATCTCAGATGATCTATAAGATCGTAGCTTTGACCGCCAACGGAGAGTAGTTCAGTGCGCAAACCGTCCACGCGTCCGGCCTCTATCGCTAATCCACACGAACCCCTTGCCGGAATCCTCCTTGGATTGCTATCGGAAAAACTCCGGCTGCTAGACCGGACCTTTTCTTCCCTCACAAACTCACTATGGATAGCTCTCTATTTTACACAAGAACTATGAGCTCTTGCAATTGTGATGTACAAAAGAGCTTGACACCCACCTCTTATTTATAGTTAAAAGTGGCTCCCCATATGTGTGTAGGAGAAGAAAACATTTTCCCAATAAAATAAGAAAAATCAACTAGATTGATTTATCTCTTTAATTATAATTTATTTTGTCAATATCATATATTGATTATAATTATTTTATTACCATAAATCTATTTTTCCAAAATCAATTAATATCTTATATTAATATTATGACAATCTTATTAATTAAAGTGCACAATCCAAGTGTATCTCATACACTTAAATGTAGCGCCCCATATGCCAATTAATTGGCTTCCGGAATATTCTTTAATTAACATAATTTGTATATAATTAATATCTTGTATTTTATTTATCCATAATAAATAAATATCACCATATTAATTTACCACTATAACCTTTTATAGTTTAGAGATAAACTTTCCTTATTTGGTTATCAACTATAACCGCATTTTAATCTGACTCGATGTTCATATGTGTGTGACCCGATAGGCTTCTGAATATGTTGGCCGTAGACACAAAGTGCAATTTACTAAAATGCCCTTAACACCTAACGATCACGGGATAGCGTCTAGCAACACACCGTGACCCCCCAATTATCGGAAGAGTCAAAAAGCAATGACTACTACCTTTCATGTGAAGCAGTTACCGTGTAACTTACAATCCTATCGCTGTAACAATATCCATACGATCGTATCTCGAGTGTCAATACATTGACGATCGTATCTTATAATCTGTATATCATGCTCTCTCAGAATAACACATTTACTCCCACTTTGCAAAGATTCTCGAGAGCTAGACATTCCTTATATGAAGGCCATTTCGGATATTCGATCCCAATCATGGGATACGCGATTCCCGGACGACCAATCATGTATACTCCGTATGCTTCAATATCATACCCAATAACTACCGTATGATTGCCCCGTGGTTAGGAGAAATCTCAATAGTGTCAAAGCATGACAATCCACACCGTGATGCCATGAAGACTCCGGTCAAAAGGATAATTACACAACCGCCACATAGTGTGACACTTAATGTAAGCGGGTCAGTCTAATGTACGCATTCTCTAATACACGTCCACGTACAGTCCAAGTGTCTCTACAATTCGATATACGAGATCTATCCCTATCTTCTAAAAGACAGAAGACATCCAATACGTGCTAGTCTGATTATACTATCAATGTCCCATTTGACAATATGTAAGACTAGAGACATTTAAGTACCAACCTTGTTATAGTGATTAGAGATCTCATCAATCATAATCACTATCATGGTTTCTCTATCACAGATTGACACTAGGGACGTTACTATATATATACAACAAATAATATGAAGATATACACAATATATAATAACATAAGTGCTTTTATTAATCATAATAAAGTTATTACATGAACTAAATAGACTGTAAATGACCCTACCCGGTCGGATCCGGTCCAACCCGATTGGGTTTAGGACACCTTTCCAACAAGTTCGTCCCAATACAATGACAATGCAAATTGGCGCCACATTTATTAAAAAGAAGTGAAAAATTAGTTTCTCGTTCTAGTCATTAGGAGAAAAAAACTTGGAGTTTTTCTTGAGCATATTCGAGGAGGTTCTACTACGAGGATCAACGTCCACCAGTCGTCGCTTGGAGATACTATCCGGAAGACTGCGGCTTCTCCCTCTCTGTCGATTTATTATCCCTCTTCAATTAGGTAAATCTTCAACCTTCTCGTAGTTGTATTAATTATTTTTGTGGGTCATATAGTAGTAAAATCGCATGCGAATTTATTCGTAGCTTCCGCTGTGCAAGATCGAGTGTCTCGATCGGTGCTGTGAATCAAATCTGACGATCCAATTATGGATCGGATCCGGATTCTGGTTTCTGTATATCCAACACATGCAAATCTAAATGTCCTCCCTGGCAGGAAAGTAAGCTTCTTGATTAATCCAATCACTCGGAGTTGGAGATATGATATTGTAAGGGAAGCTTTTATTTCTTTTGAATCACAAAAAAATTTATCTATACCCCTACCAACTGTGGCTAAAGCAGATAAGCTTATCTGGCACTTTTCCAAAAATGGACGCTATTCGGTTAAAACTGGCTATTTTTTAGCCTTTGAGTTGAAAACCCAATTCATTTCCAACCAAACCTCTACATCGACTTTAGGCATAAATCCGTGGAAAAAGCTATGGCACATTAAAGTGCAGCCCAAAATTAGACATTTCCTATGAAAAATTCTCCACAACGCGCTGCCCACAAACATGAACCTACGGGCAAAGGGAGCAGGGGATGGGGTTTGCCCAATCTGTTACGACCAAGAAGAAACAATCTGACACTGTCTTTTTGAGTGTCAGATCCCGAAAGCGATTTGGTCTCATCAGCACCTTGGGGCAAACCTGATAAAATCAAAGGTGCGCACTCTGCTACAGCTTTTTGAGGAGTTAATTTGCATTAAAGGGGACAAAGATTTAGCTCATGTGGTAAGTCTACTATGGCATATATGGAAAACTAGAAACGAGTGGGTTTCTGACAAGAAAAATGTCCATGTTATCACGATTGTTTCTCACTCGTTAGCAAAAGCAGATGCCTACCTTAATGCTACTGAAGCTAGTTCAGTATCAACGCAGACTCCATCTCCTCCGGTGAAATGGAAGCCGCCCTCTTCAGACATGCTTAAATTTAATGTCGATGCCGCTTTTGGAGAAGATACTACAACAATTGGGGAACTATTACGCAATAGTCGTGGAGCCATTGTACGTAGTTTTTCTATGAAACTTTATGGAAGATATGATATCCGAGTGGGAGAAGCTCTAGCGATTTATAATGCTTTGGTCTTTGCTTTATCCTGTTGTGTTTTCTCGTTTAAAGGAGATTCCAATCGACTATCCGCCATCTCTTCTCCCAGCTTTTGTTACTATTTCCTTTTCTTTTGTTAAGAGACATGGAAATGTCCCAGCTCACCTATTAGCCAGAGAATGTCTCAACCATGTTGGTTTTGTGGAATGGGGTGTTTCCCCCTTCTCATGTTTTACGTGCTTTTATTGCGGATGTTGAATAATAAAATTTGCGTTAATCTTCAAAAAAAAAAAGTAAATGAAATGGTTGCTATTACTTTTCCTTAATTCAAAGTGTTGCTAAATATATACTCCTTCCATTTCTTTTTATCTGTCATATTTCAGAATTTGTTCTATTTTTATTTATTTGTCATTTTACATTTTCAGTGCATCATTTATTATTTTTTTCCTTTTACCAATAAAGTATTTACATTTCCAATAAATAAAAAGAATTCCAATACTAAAAACTATTTTAACAACAAAGTATTTACCTCTTCAATAAAAAAAAATTCAATACTATATTTTAGACATATTAATTACTTTCTTAATCTGCGTCAGTTAAAAAAACGGAGGGAGTATTTGATAGTATCTCCAAATATTATCGGTCATTTTTCATATTTTACTCATATTTATTATGTTGTGTCAATTTAAAAGTAAAACTAAATTAATTAATTATTTTATTGTTACATCTGCCTCATCAAATAATAACTGAAACCATGGTCTAGTTCTGGTAGTTTATTGTTAATCCGACAGCCGTGACGACTACGTGATATAAACTATAATAAAGGCGCCCACATTTCCGGTGACGCTGATATTTCCAGCCGTATTCTCATTAACGATTTCTTATTTTATTTTAAAGGATAAGAAAGGTAAAATTTCATTTCCAGTGACGCTGATATTTCCAGCCGTATTCTCATTAACGATTTCTTATTTTATTTTAAAGGATAATAAAGGTAAAATAATAGGAGAAAATGACAAGTTAATTTCTTAATTGTTTAGAAGGATAATAAGAAAATAGGCTGACCAAATTACCCTCTCCTAACCTCCTTCCATGATTTTTATTTTTTTATTTTAGAAACCACGACTTCAGAAAATCAACAAACATCCTTCAGGATTTTCACGTAATCAGATATCCTAACTACTTAATCGCACGAAATCAGTTGGACAATTTTCAAAAACAAAAAAAAAAAACTGCTTTTCTACCAACAATGTCGTTGGAAACAGAAAATCAAAACAAAAATGGACAGCGAAGTCAGGGTTCGGTGCGTCGGATTTTTCTGAAACTGAACAGGAAAAAATTGCAGCCAATCCACCTCCTATCGGTTGTGATTAGGTACCGAAAATCCCTGTTGCGTAGATGGAGATGATCGAACAGCAATATGGGAGCAGTAACACCGACTCACACGAATTAGAGACGGAGATGGACGAAGAGGCGAATGAGAAAGGGTAAATCTTCGAATTTTGTGGTCATAGTCATATGCCACTGTGTATGAAATTTTTTTCCTTAATTTTTCATTTGATGTCACTAAATCTATCAAGCCCTGTTGCAGTAGTGAAATTAGTATTGATAAATTTGTAGGTTAATGTGGAATAAAACATAAATTCAGAATGGTGTTTAGTGATGAGTAATATGGTGACCGGGGTCTCCTTAAAGTGTAGATTGTTTGCCAATAACCTGCACATGCTATTGTTTGGAATGATACATTGATTAACTAAAAAAAATATTGAAGGGAAAACAATCGAATCAGTGACACCAATTTGTAAAAGTAGAGTGACGTAGTTCAGGGAGAGGTAGGGCTACACAAAAAATGAAGTGACGGAGGAGGCAGTGACGCATGGTTACATGAAGGGACAATGTTGTTAATGTAGTGAAGTAATGCTGATGTAGTGACGTTAGTTTACGAGAATGAACGATTATTGGTAAATGTAATTGTAGTGACGAGGGCCACTGAATGAGTTGTACATGTTTAACGCACGTATAGTGAATCAACTGTAATGTTGTTAAAATTTAAATGTAGTGACAAAAGCCAAACATGTTTTTGTTTGGACATTTCTGAATTTGGAAATTATCAGAAGCTATAAACCTCCATATTTTTGTTTTATAAATTATCAGAAGCAAAGGCAACATTAATTTTTTCCTTGTTTTGTAGATTTCATAGTGGCATATCGTTGTTTCTTTTGTGGCAATGCAAACCTAAGGAATAAAGCAGTGACGGCAGTGATATTGTGTAATGATGGATTGGGGGAACCACGACTTAGTTATCTTAACGGCGGGAAATGGAAAAGGGAAAAAAAAAAAAAAAAGAAACTTAACAGCAAGGAGTGAACTGTGAGATATTGAGTAACCATCCACCTCTTCGGATCATGGCACATCTTTATGGCAGTTACACAAGATTTTTTATTTATTTATTTTAGAAATCACAAAAATACTAATTGGCGGTAAATCAGTCCATTAAAAACTAATTAGTCTTTATTATCAAATAATTTGTTAGTCCGTCCTGAATGTCCTATTAAGTTGATAAGTAGTCTTTATAAAAAAAAATAAAACAAAAAAACCATTTAAGAAATTCATCATGCATTTCGTATATACATACATAATTTAAATAAAATAAAAAAAATTCAAACCGTATAAATAAATCAAAAGTTCTCAGCAAGCAAAGCATTGAAGAATCAAATTTTCTCCTTTCAAACAGTAGGATGAACAAGATGAATGATATTAATTCTTCTTCTTCGGGAAAATTAAGCAGTGTGATTGTTGCCGTTGATGGAAGCGAAGAGAGCATGACAGCTCTTAATTGGGCGCTCGACAAGGTTAAGCTCCGATCCTCTACGGATGATGAACAAGGAGGAGTTGCTGGTTCTTTCGTAATCCTCCATGTTCAATCTCCACCGTCTCTTATTTCCGGCATCAGTCCTGGACCTATCCCATTCGGCGGTCCCAGTTAAGATTCAATGTCTAGTGTGTTCTTTGAATTTTTTATTATTATTTTTTAATATTTTCCGGTGGATTAATTTTGATTAATTATTAGATGAAATCATTGAAATGTGATGATGATGTTGAGTGTGTGTGGTAATTTTTGCAGGTGATTTTGAGGTGCCTGCTTTTTCTGCTGCTATTGAAGCGCATCAGAAACGGATCACTCGTGCCATTTTGAATCATGCTCTCAAAATCTGCTTCGATAAGAATGTAATTAGCTCCTTTATTGCTCTTCTCTTAATTAATTTTTATGCTTGATTTTCTTCTTAGACAGCGTCTAATCAAACGAGATTTTGTCAAATTTATGCGGTGTTCTTGTCCATAATCCATATTGTTCAGTTTTTAATTTCTTTTTGTTTATCTAAAAAAATCAACACGTTGTGACACAATCAGTGACAATAGAATTTTTCATAGTGGATTTCCAGCTCTACAATTGGCTTTCTGCCGGTTTATTGTAACAATCAGCTCGATGAAAGAACTTATGTAGAGCTAAGACTCGACTTTCTAGTTTTTGATTGTTTTCGGTGTGGTGTCACTAAAGAGAATGGAAAGAGCATAAATTGACTTTAAGATGGATTTCTTTTGTTGCTTGGATCAGATGTGAATGTTAAAGAACATATCCGTCTCTTGTTGTTGTGTTGTCTGTATTTACAAGTATTCATTTTGACTCTGAGTTGTACTTGCATGCCAGTTTTTCGAATTCAAAAAGATCTGTATCATTTAATTGCCAGAAACTTGTTGCTAATTTCCCTTTTTCATTGGTGTTATGAAATGACAACAGGTTGAAGTTAAGACCAAAGTTGTTGTTGGAGACCCCAAGGATAAGATTTGTGAAACTGTTGATGAACTACATGCTGATTTGCTCGTGATGGGCTCCCGGGCTTTTGGCCCTATTAAAAGGTAATAGTATTACTTATCCAACCACAAGAATGTTGTTGCAGGTAATAAACACACATATGTTAAGTTACAAAGTAGAGATTTGTAGTAATGTGTATAATGTGCCAAATGGTTTACCTTCCCATACCTATGTATGTTGTATCTGCTCTGTCAAAAGTCTATCATCTTTACCTTCCTACACATCGGGGGCGTGTTAAAGTTTATAAATTCATTGAATATACCATTTTTTTTTTTCTGTTTTGGCACTAATTGGATACTGGTAAATGTACCAGGATGTTCTTGGGAAGTGTAAGTGACTACTGCAGTAAACATGCTCAGTGTCCTGTTATGATTGTTAAGGAAAAAAATGGTTCTGCCCCGTAATTTCCTCAACGCGATTCAGATCCTAATTTGCTTGATCATCATGAAGACGATTAATCCCAGTTTTTTCCCACTATGTTGTTATGCATTTGTAGTAGCTTAGCTCCAACAGAAAATGGAGGAAAAGGTTCAAAAGTATACGCGGTTTTGTGAGTGAGTTTTTTTTCTCTAGGTTTTAGTCTCTCTGCTTTCTTGGCTTTCTTCTTGTTTCTCTGTAAAATTGTTATAGGAAATTATACATTGTTAGTGTGTGATCTTTAAAGGTGTTTGTTGTATTGTGTATTTCTCTTTACAAAAAAGGGTATAAATTCATGTTTATTTGTTTGTTGAAACCCTGTAATAAGATGTTTTCAGATTCATCATTAATAGTGAAACATGAGTATAAAGTGGTGTATTGTAATGACACCACATCGAACTTACTTTCAGGGTACCACGCTGAAATCCGACTTCTGAAAAGTCGAATAGAAGCTCAACGTTCGACTTTGTTGGGGTCCATTGTTCATTTGCGATCTCTGTAAAGTCGTACCTACCCGAAAGTGTTGTGTTTAAATATATAAACTACTTCTCTCCTAAGTTTTAAGGGTTGGGAGAGATAATAATTCGATACGATTGTGGAACAAAAAACCACAAGTTCAAACTTCTTAACGTTTATTGAATTAATGATCTGTCTTCCTAACGTTTATATAAACTTCTAAACGTTTATTCATACTCACTGGGGCTCGAACCCCGGACTTTTGGATTAATGAATTAATGATCAAAGAGATTTTGAATTAATGATCTCTTATTATAATGTTGAATTGCCGCTTATATCAAAGAGATGTAAGTAAGTAATTTGCAACTCATATATACAGGGCGCCCCTTAGGGGCCATGGCCCAGAGCCCCAAAAAATTTACGAAAAATTTACGAATTTATATATATATATATATATATATATATATATATATATATATTATATATATATATATATAGTATTACGACGATATGAATAAGGTATTACCCTAATGGTGAGCACTATAGTATAATTTGACAAGTAACCAGGGTTTGATCACTGCTAGAGGAAGAAAAAATATTTTTTTGTTGGTTACTCTTTCTCTTAGAAGGGCCTCAAACAATATTTGGCCCCGAGCCTAAATTCGAACAGGGACGCCCAGCATGTATGTATTCATAGAAAGAGTTAGGGGTGTTCAAACACTTTTCAAAACCGAACCAAACAAACTGAATCAACATAAACCAAACCGTTCATAAAACCGAACTGATCAAAAAGCAAACCGAACCGAACAATTAATATAATTAGTATATATATATATATATATATATATATATATATATATATATATATGTTAGATATTTTTTATAAATAAATATTTTGATTATCGTTTGCATGCGAGTTTCATACGAATTAATGTTATCGCAACGAAACGGGGCAGCGCCAACTCGTGGGGGTTCGGGGGCAACGCCCCCGAAATTTAAACAACTTCATGCATCAGTTCATGAACAAAAACATCTCTTCGGATTTATGCATCTGTTCAGATTCATGAACCAGCGAAGAGATGCACCTCATGAATCCAAGAGTTGTGGTTCTTGGCCGAACATATATGTTTTTTGTCTTTTATTGGAAGAACACCTCAGTTCGTTAATGGGTATCTTCAACCTATAAAAGGCACACTCATGCAAACGATTTCAGTCTTAAGTTTGAAGCATCACCAGACCAAAAACTTGAGTTTCTCCGGGTTTGATTCAAATAAGTCATTGTTTGAAACAATCACCTTCATTGTATCCTGGGAGAGATTTTGTTTGATCCCTTAGTGAAAATCGTGTGGGACGAAACATCTCTTAAAAGACAACGTGTTTATGTGCCTTGGAGTTTCTTCTAGTCTGTCAAATTCTTAAGTTCCAATTTTTTCCAACAATATATATATATATATATATATATATATATATATATATATATATATATGTGTGTGTGTGTGTGTGTGTGTGTGTGTGTGTGTGTGTGTGTGTGTGTGTGTGTGTGCGTGGATTTTTCTACTACGGGTGTGATATATGCTGTCATTTGTCTAGTGTTGGCAACATGTCGATAATTGAATTTTTATGTTTTCTGTTTGGTTGGTTTTTTTGTTTTGATAGTAATACGGAACGTTTTATCATTCTTGGTTTCATATAATTTTTGTGACATGTTTTCATTTCTTTATTAACGTGTCTTTGGATGTGTTGAGTAGCATGTATTGGCATAATGAGCTAGATAACAAAATCCATAGAAATTGTCTATCATGATGTAATTGTATGTTATTTGATCAATTTAGTTATTAGGCTTGATTTACGGTAATATGTTGTCATTTGTCTAGTGTTGGTAGCATGTCGATAATTGAATTTTTATGTTTTCTATTTGGTGGATTTTTTTTTGTTTTGATAATAATACGGAACGTTTTATCATTCTTGGTTTCATATAATTTTTGTGACATGTTTTCATTTCTTTATTAATGTGTCTTTGGATGTGTTGAGCAGCATGTATTGGCATAATGAGCTAGATAACAAAATCGATAGAAATTGTCTATCATGATGTAATTGTATGTTATTTCATCAATTTAGTTATTAGGCTTGATTTACGGTAATATTTATAGCTAAATCATCACACCGAATCAAACTGAAAAAATGAACGACCAACCAAGTTGAATCGAATCTAATATGATTGATTCTACGTTTGTTTTTTATTAAACCGAAATATTTGATTTTAAAAATTCTTAAAACCGAAAACACCCCTGCAAAGATCACTGACCTCCTTTTTTTTTATTATAATTATTTTATATTTAAAGAACAGTCACTTTTAAGAAAGAAAAAAAATACTGGACTTATATATCGGTGAAGAGCCACATAAGGAGATATTCTTTAATAAAGTTTACTTTTTCCTGTTCTCAAAAAAAAAAAAGGTTTACTTTTTCCTAAAGAGAGAAAGAACTATTCTTCAAAGACAAAATCTTTTACTTTTGTAATAAAGAGATTTATTTATATATAGAATGATAGAGTATATGATAAAGTTGGTACTTTTTATCTACTTGGCTCATAGTGGTTTATAAAAAAAATTACAAGAATTTCGTACTTACAAAGATATTTATATATTCACTAAAAAAATATTTTAAAGATAATTTATGCATTCAATGATTTTTTTTCTTCATTTTTAGGAATCATGGTTTGTACCTATAATGAAATCCTGATATTTAGAAGGAGAGACATTTGAATCTAAGATTATCAACTCACCATAATAAATGGGGTTAAAAAGATAAGAATTTTTGGCTAGGTACAATGAATATGAAGAAGGTTGTCAGACCAAAGCCCCTTTGGTTCATAATGCATGTCAATTAGAGAGTGAGATCAATACTTGTAACCTAGCCTTAATGGTGTCCTTATACATGTTTATTGAGCCCCTCCCAAGTTTAAAACCTATCCGATGTCACGTATATTGCACTCTCTGATTCCGTCAATATCAAGCGCCCATCATGATCTCACGAAAGGTGAACTTCCATTGCGTAATATCGTCTTCTCCGCGCATATCCCGGCTCAGACAGGTATCTATCCATTCCCGGTGGTCCATGATACCAAAAATTTGGCAGTGGTATGTAGGAGCCACTACCTTTTTCCAAGCTCTATAAACCCATCCACAGTCGCGAAAAGCGTGCAAAAGAGTCTCCGGGTGACTCTGGCAAGTCATACAAGTGTCATTGTCCAGAATGTGTCTGTGTGTAAGCATATCTGCCGTGGGCAAAGCCTCGCGACGGAAGAGCCATAACAGCATATTACCTCTTTGCGGCCCTTTAATCGCCCAAATCGCTCTCCACTTCTTCTCCTCCTCCTTTGATCCTACCTCGGTCAATTGTGCAAAATATGCGCTTGAGACAGTAAATTTTTTCGAAGCCGTAGCAAGCCATTCAATCCCCCCATCCACCGTAACATTAAAAACCTCCTTCAAGCAATTCGCAGCTGCGCAAATATTCCTCCAGAGCAGGGAGCACGCCGATATAGGCTTATCGGGGGGGCTTCCATACTTAGCTTTGAGCACATGTATCCATAAGATATCTTTGTTCACCAAAATTTGCCATGCAACCTTGGCCAAGAGGGCGATATTCATATTATGTAACCACCTAATTCCGAGTCCGCCCATGCTCTTCGGCAAACAAATATCCCGCCACGCTACATAAGGCATTCCCGTCTTCTTTTCGTCCCCTGCCCAGAGAAAAGCACGTGCTACTTTTTCCACTTCCTCAATCACAGAATTAGGGATTCGGGCCGTTTGCATGAAATAGTACGAAACTGTCATCAAAGCCGATTGGACAAGGATATTGCGTCCGGCCCTAGAAAGAACTTTCGTTTTCCAATTCTGAAGTTTTTAGCGGACTTTTCAGTGATAAAGCCATAATTTGCCTTTGTCCCTTTGCTACAAAGTGAGACACCCAAGTATTTCCCCAAGTCGTGTGTTCGGGCCATCCCAAGTTTCGAGAAATCGTATCCACCACAGAATTATCCATGTTCGGCGACACATAAAATTTTGATTTATTTACACTTACTTTTTGTCCTGACAAGACGCAAAAAGTATGAAGGACGCCTTCCATGATCTCGGCTTGGCCAACCGAAGCTTCCGTGAATAGCAGTAAATCATCAACAAAAAATAAATGTGACACCTCAGGCCCTCCCCTCGAAATGCGAAACGGCCTCCAGGATCCCCCTCTAACCGCCTCCTCTATGATAGAATTTAGAACCTGCATTACTAGAACAAACAAGTACGGTGCCAATGGGTCCCCCTTGCCTCAGTCCTCGTTTCGGTTTGAATTCCTCAAGTGGCGTCCCATTCCATAGAATAGATAAAGAGGCCGATGATATACAAAACATAATTAGTTCCGTCAGCTGGTCTGAGAATCCCATCAAGCCTAATAGGTGCCGTAGAAAGTCCCAGTTTACACGATCGTAGGCCTTTTCTAAATCAATTTTCACCACCATATAGCCTTTTCTCCCTTTCTTCTTGTTCATCCTATGTAGAGCCTCTTGTGCTACGATCACATTATCAGATGTTTGTCTCCCAGGAATAATAGCACTCTGACTACTTAGAATAAGATTACCGATGAGGGTCTTCAAATGGCCAGCAATAATTTTGGTAACAATTTTAGTGAGCACATTCGCCAACGCAATAGGCCTTAACTGATTGATTGATTCTGGCGGATATACTTTCGGAATCAGGACTACCAGGATCCGGTTCAGGCCTCCGGAAAAACGTCTATCTTGGAAAGCTCGCAAGATAAAGGTCACCACGGATTCACCAATGGTATCCCAATTCCTCTGAAAAAATAGCGGTGGCAAGCCATCTGGACCTAGAGCCTTATATGCTCCCATATGAAACACTGCCTCCTCAATTTCATATACCGTGATGGGCGAATTTAGGAGTCTCTGATCATCATGGGAAAAAGTCGGGAGTCGGATGTGCGCAGGAAGAGGAGCAACCGGTTCCTCAAAATAAAGATCAACATAGAACTGACGAACCAGTTGGCGAAGATCATGTTGGTTATCCACCCACATCCCATTCGCGTCTTGAAGATAATTAATTTTATTTCGTTGTCGCTTTCTAACCGTAGACATATGAAAATAGTGAGTGTTACGCTCGCCATCCGCAATCCCATTTAGTCTAGCTTTTTGGAACCAATAGACCTCTTCCTGCTTAAGAATCTCATCATACTCTTTAAGAAGTGTGGTTGCCAATTCCGTAAGAAAAGAGGACGGGCATGGGATAAAAAATGTTGAATGCTAACTAGTCTTGACTTACACTTCTTTTTTCGATAAAAGCTATTTCCGAACACTTGCTTGTTCCATGTAGTCGCTTTCTCTTGAAACAGTGCAATTGCCCGAACCATGTCATTGTCAACCACTTCCCAACTTTGTTGCATAAACTCCGCATACCCGTCATGTTCCATCCAACATGCTTGAAAGCGGAAAAAATTCTCTCTGCGCACTGGTTGTTCAGCCCCATCTGTTGCAATCATAATTGGGTGGTGGTCGGAGTGTACCCGAGGTAGATGTATCACCATAGAATCCGGAAAAAGTTTATACCAAGGGCTATTGCATAAGGCTTGATCCAACCGTTGTTCAATGGCATTCGGATTGTGAACTGAGCTCGACCACGTAAATCGCGGCCCTTGGAAATTCATTTCGTAAAGTTCAGCCCACTCAATAAAGCTCCGCATTCTTTCTACCGACCCCCCACAGACATCATTGACTCTGTGTTTATCTTCAGCATGTATGACTTGGTTTAAATCCCCTACAAGGCACCACGGAGTTGTTATAAAATTGCTAGCATGTGACATATAGTCCCATAGCTCCTCCCGAATGGAAGCGGTCGGGGAGGCATATATAAAGGTTAGGACACCGTGAACCTGTTCATTCCGAACCATTGCCATCATAATACATTGTTTCGTGGCACAAAGTAACCGCATATTAATAATAGAGCCATTCCAAAAACACCACAGGCCTCCACTAAAACCACTAGCTTCCACGGCTACTAACTCCGTAAAATGAAAACGACGTAGAATACGATTTGCTTTTACACTAGATACCCGTGTTTCCATCAAGAAAAGAATATCGGGTTGATATTCTCTGACCAAATCTTTAATATACCTAAAAAAATTAGAGGATCCGGCTCCTCTGCAGTTCCACGAGATGATCTTCATTGAGTTTGTATGTCCGAGTTATCGAAAACCTGCCCAGAGGCAGAGATTTCCATAGCACTAATGTCTTCCGTACCATAGGACGCCGTAATTGCTGCTGCATTGCCATCATGTATATTGGCTTTAAAATAGGCCCCAACATGCGCAGCTTGCTCCAAATTCATTTTAGCATGGTTTACAGGTTGAAAACCATTTGGTTTTGGTAAAAAAGGTTCCCTGCTCCCTTCAATTCTTTTTTCCACGGTCAAAGAGCTGGGATCACTGCTCTGATGCGGCAAAGAATTAGGCCTTTGCAAGAGCTATACTTGACCACCCGCAGTAATAGGGGTGGCTGATTGAACCCGAACACGGTTGTTACTTACCGGGAATCCGCCCCGACCTCTTCCTCTCGAGCTACCTATATGATCCCCCTCGAAGTTTGACGAATCACCGGATTTTCCGGTCGCATAGGAATGTCTTGTAATTATCTTTGCAACTCATCTATGGGAGCATCCATTTCATCAATGCTCTCTTCGGCCAAGATTGCGAACCGTGACCCACTATTCTTCCCACTGGTATTCCCATTATTATTTCTATTGTTTACACTCGTATTCACCTCCTCCGGCGGAACAACCCTATCTTCCTCACGTGCCTGGGGTGTCACTTTCTAATATTTGGGTTGACTAGCTCGACGTCGCCGATTATTGGTCTCCAACATCCATGGGCCAAAAGGTTTCTCTGCAGTGGGGGCATTCACGGTGGGGGAAGCCGCTTGAGGTCCTTCCGTGTCATATCATTGCTGGGGCAAAGCTCAGTTTTGTGCCCATACAAACCACAGTCAAAACAAACCATATGGAGCCCCTCGTACTCAAATTTGTAGGTCAAATCATTCAACATCACCGACGTTGCCAGGGGCTGCTTCAAGTCGATTTCAACGCACACCCGAGCATATTTTTTTCTAGTAGCAATAAGTGAAGTCTCATCTACTCGATGCCTTTCCGAGGCAATGACCCAACTCAATCAACACATCATCATCAAAGTACTCTGCTGGCACACCTGGAAAACAAACCCAAGCTGTGGTTGTATGAATCTCTTCCTTAGATGGATGAAACAAGGGACGCCACTTCGAAACCGTGATATAATGATTTTGGATTACCCAAGGGCCATTCTGAAGGACTCGATCATAGTCTTCAAACACATAAATATCATAGATTGAACAATAACAACACATATCCACATCAACAATAATGACTATCACTTACCCCCCCCTCAAATTTTAATTTGTCGTGTTATTGCATTAAATTATTATTAGTTCCTCCGATTTATTTGGGATATTTTGAAATTTGCATTCGTCATTTTTCATACCAATTCATTAAATTATTTATTACTTCCTCCGTCTCAATTTATTTAGGATATTTTGAAATTCTGAAGATCTAAGAGGACATCATTTATTACATTGTCGTACATGCTCATTAAAAACGAACCGGACGTGACACGTGGGGGTTTACATAACCGCCCATTAGCCCCATTATACAATTATATCATTCTTTTATTGTCATTAATCTTCTTAATAAGTTTAGTTATGTGGGATCATTTTAGGAATTTAAAAATTAACTTTTTTAATTTAAATATTAAGTTATGAGGGGCATATTTTAAAACATTTATAAAAAAATAAATTTCAAATAATTTCAAACAATTTGGAATGGACTATTATTTTCGGAAAAGGATGAAGGCAAAATGTCCTTAACGTAGCCGCCCTAAATAGAAACCCACCAAAGAAACACACAAAATTAAAGCCTATACGCCACCCGAAAAACCGAATCCTACCCATCAAATTAGGGTGACAAAAATAATATTATAATAATAATTATTATTATTACTATTATCATTATTAATAATATAAATATATATAAATAATAAAACCAAACTCTAATCATTCCTGCTGGCTAATGCCTGCACCCCACCCCTCCTCTCCCTTCATTATCAAAAACTCCATATAGAGAGTTCAATTCAATTCAAAAGATCTCTCTTTTGTTGATTGAAAACAGTTTTATTCCTGAAAATTGTTCTCCATGCTGTATATATGAACACGTTCTTGCATATATTTCAGCTCATCGATAGCAGGAAACAGTAAAGGTTTACTTTTTTGTTTTGATTAAAGATGGAGGTGGAAGAACAAGGGAATAAGAGTAATCTGGAAAAGGTGAAGTCGGAGGGGGATCGGAATTGTCTAAGGGTTAAGAGGAAAACTCTTGAAACCGTGCTGGAGCAGTGCCAAAGAGCATTGGAGTTGCTCAATGATACGGGTTTTATTGATGAAGAAGATGATGATGACGACGATAAAGCCATGGATGAAGCCGAGAATAGCGATGAGAGCTGTTCTGCGTCGCCAAACGGTGATAAAGAGACCGACGAGGTAAAATTTTAGTTCAAAGATACGGGCTTTGAAATTCTGTTAGCGTTTCTAGGTTATTGACAACGTGGTTTAAAAAAGGCTATGTTTTTTGTTTTTTTAGTTGTTTGAGCTGGTAATTTCGGTTGAATTTTTTAAATTTAGTGCATTTTTTCAGGGGAATTTAATGCATTTCAGTTGCATTTATTCAGTTAGCTCTCATTTGTTCCTGCAATGGAATACCTTAGATAGAGCTGCAATAAATACGTGGTTAGTAGAATTTTGGATCCTTCAAAAGGAATTGAGTTTTTATTTGGAAGGGGGAATTTAGAATTTAATCGTTTGAGCTTTTGTTTCGCTTGAAGAGAGCTTATGTGAGTTAACGTGCATCAACAAATTGATGGAACTAATAAAAAACTGAGAAGAAATGAAAGTTGTGGTAGTGCTGTGTCTGTGCTCCTACAGATTACTGTGTATACATATTGTGTTTTGAGGGCTATTGGCAGGATATTTCATTTTATGACCGAGCAGTCTTTTCTCCCCTGATTCTTAGGGGCGTCTTTAGTGGCATCACACCAATCCAATCTTCCATCGTGGCACCACAGTGACGATTCAAAAGCTTAGAATCGACTTTCTGGCGGTTGATTGTTTTCGGTTGATACCACGTTGAAAACGCCCATACCTAATTAGAAAATGTTCCACTCAGTATTCAGAAACAGTTCATTCTTCTTAATGGACTATTTGCCTTTGGATGGGGACATAAAGACATTTCATTTCTTTGCAATTGTATCAGACTATATCTTACTAGGTGGACATTTTGTCGCTTTACTTTAGAGCTTGAATCTTTAACATTTTAGCTATGCTTAAATCAAGTCCGAATCTTTAACATTTCTTTGCAAGTATCCTTATAGTTTTGTAATCGTTGTATAAAAATTTTCAACTTTTTCTCACATCAAGTCTGACAAACCTTTTTGTTTACGTGTGTTTACCCTTCACTACATTCTTTAAAAAGGTGTTTTGTTATGGTTAACCTTTTGTTCTCAATAATGTAATCTAGGTGTGTGTATCTCTATGTTTGGTCACATCTCTATTATTTTTGTGACAATCTCTTTTGGGCATATCCACAGCCTGTCTAGTATGAACTTTTAGATTCTCGTTTCAAGAGAAGATAGTTGTCATACTAGTATCATAACATTAGTATTCCTCAAGCCATATGATGCAGATTCTAGGGGCAACTGTTGGTGTGTACTTTGCTTTCCTATTCATATGCTCTTACACCACTTGCTTGAGTTATCATGACTTGAGAGGGCTACTATAATATACCCCCAAGTGGATGGCACGTACATTTATGCCTTTTGATTTGGCTACATGATGCGCCATGAATTTCATTATAGATGTTTTATCATTGTTAACCGGATCCAATAATAGTCTACTGTTCCATTCTTGTTAAAATTAGAATTCGGTCTATTGTCCCTTCACTTTTCTTCCTTACCATATTGTTTATTCTGCATTATTATGCAAGCTAGTTTCAATTCTGATTGTTTTTTTCCCCTTTATTTGCAGTTGTGCGATCTTCTAAAATCTAGGGTAGCATGCCCAGATTTTCTTGAAAAGCTAGAAAGGTCACAGGCTTCAACTCCACAAAACCTGGCCGGTATTGTTTATGAAACTTGCACTGCCAAAATGTATCTGAAGTGTAATATATATCTGTTATACCGTTGGAATAAATACTGGAAATTTACTTTAATTTTGGCATGGGTCTCAAACATGTTAGACTGAACAAAACTTGGTCTGTTTAACATGTTCTGTTGGTAATAAGACAGGCAGTTTTCGTGAATGTGGTTTAGTAAATATTTTTCCATTATTCTCAATTTATGTTGGGAATTGGTGCGTGGATATTGTTCTAATAAAATTCGTGTTAGATCCCGAAGAAGGTAGTTCATGGGACGTTGTCAACAAAAAAGATCTATGGGAAAGTGGAAGCTTCGAGTTAGACAAAGAAGACTATGTTTTAGTGATGCAAGAAGACATAGTAGATGGTATGGCATGTTTCATGGCTGCATATCTGCTGTCAATCAAGCAGACAAAGGTATACATAAAATCTTTTCGAGCTTGTTTTTATTTACCTTAATCTTCTTTTCGTCCGACTCAAATTTATCCTTGAATCTTGTACTTATAATTTGTTCATTCAGGATTTGTCACCAAGCCAACTTCAAGAGGGTGAGTCGATTCGTTTTCTCATAAAAAAAACAGTAATGTTAACTTTAGTTCTGGTAGGTCTTACAACTTGTTAATATATATATATATATTCAGCACTCGGCAAAACGTTGAATGTCAAAAAGAAGAAAGGGAAGCTACAAAAGGCATGGGATGGAAGCAAAGTTATTTACAACGTGGCGTCTTGGGGAGCTACAGCTGTCGGGTTAGTGACCTTTGTTTTACCTGATGAGTATTATGGTCCCTCATCTTATTTTAACGTTCCTAAGCCAGCCCTTATCTTTTTTGTAATGACAGTTTTCACCCCTAGAAAAACACTGTTTGTTACACTTTTTGAACACTTAACGATCCGATAATTGGGTCAGACAATAGTCAAGATGTTGTACAAAAAAGGGTGGTTAGGACTCACTACATATGTTGGCACCTACAGCTGCTATGCTCACAAGGAACATTTGAATATTTCTTTGATAGGAATGAATTGGCATTTTTGTGCACATTTGCCAATTGACTTCTATTTTTCAACTTTTTTTCCATGATCCCCTAGCATGGCTAGGCGATCAGGCGAATCAATGATTAAAGATACGAGACGGAAAGTGTAATTATCTCAAACTTTTATGACCATTGTTTATTTTATTTTTTTCTCTTCTGTAACAGGATATACCAGAATCCAGCTATTCTGAAGGTTGCAACAGCAGCATTCTGGACATCTTGCCATGTGATATCAAAGCTTTTCTGAACCACACAGCAAAGGCAAAGAGTGCTAAACAAAGTCCATTCTTCTGCTTAATGATGTCAGAGGATACCCCGCTTGCTATTCTTTTCGGTTCTGTAACGTGACATGTCACTTTGTGTTAGACTTGATTGATTGATTGATCTGCAACTATTAATCCTGTAAATATGTTTTTTCTCAAATTTAATGTGGTTCTTATATATATAGTTCAACCACACCTTTAGTTATTGTGTGTGTGTGTGTGTGTTCAGTGGAACTTATAGTACTGGAAATATGCTTCTCTGTAAAATCTACTGGCAATATATGGCCATATTCAATGAAAACGCCTTTCTGTTTCTCCTTGATGTTAATTGGTGTATATAATTCAGATTGTTTGCTGACTTCCTCTAAACATTGTCATATACTATTATAGACATCATTCGTATATTTTTGCTGCATATGAAGCTTGGTGCTTTCTCAAAAAGTTGATCCCCAACTAAAGGGACTTCCACTGCCCCGCCGCCAGAGTTATGTCTCAGTGATTCGGTTTGTAAGGGATGCCTCAACTCAAAGGCAAAGCTTCTATTACAACACCTCGGTTTTCTTATCATTGAGTTATGTCTATGGGGGCAAGCTTGGAGCTTTCTCGAGTGGTTTGATGTACGATGGTGTTTCTTGCTTAATTTGCCCTTTGAATGCTCGAGTCATTTCCCTAGTCTTACTCCGAACACATGTATGCATAAAAAGGTGGGCTAAAAACATCTTAAAGATTAAGGGGATGGAGTGGAGTAAGGTGGGGTTGGGTTGGGGTAGGGTATGATAAGGTGGGGTGGTATGGTAGGGTAAAGTAGGGGTATTGGTATGTGATGAGGTTAGGGTCAATAAGGTAAGATGGGATGACCTACCTATTACCCAACTAACTCTACCACCATACCTTATCAAACCTCACCCATCCAATCCTACCCCACCCATCATACTGCATTCTACCTCACCACCCATACTACCTCACCTACCCCATCCCATTCTACCCTCACCCACCCACAACTACCCCATATTATTCTACCGACATACCAACACCCCATGCACCCACATACACCTAACGGTCCTAACCCCATCACCACCCTACCTCACCGCACACTTATCCCACTAGGCCATAACTCAACTTACCCTATCGCACTCCGGGGGTCCGTAATTTTTTTTCTAAATAAAACAAAATTTTCACAGTCCAAAATATTTTTATATAGATATAATATAGAGTTTTTATCTTTTTATCGAGGTCGGTAGATCCCATTTAGATACACATGCCTCCACCTCGTCACCGCACCCTACCTCACTCACCTTACCACTATGAATTTTTTTGATGGGGTTGGGACTTGGGAGGAGTCGCGAAGAAGGATGACAATGTGATTTTGGTTATTTAAGTGGTATTTGAGTAAAGTTTCATACGACTTATACGTGCGTGTCTTTTCATACGACTATGGTTTTTTAATTTTTTTTTTTAATTTCTTTTATTTTCTTTTTTTTGAGATGGACTATGGATTTTCAAATGATTATGTGCTTGAGATCGTCTTTTATCATATTTTTCTTGTAAAATACTATATTTTTTTGAAAAATTGTAAAATATATTATATACAAAAAAATTAAAAATAATGCTACTGAAATTTATGAAAAGGACGGAGAATACTATGTTTTTGTAATCTTACATATGATCAACGGTGCAATTATTTTTTGTGTCATTCGTAATAGCATAATCGTTATATCCGTATCATTACTAATTTTTTTAAATGTGTAAAAATATTTTTATACACAAATAGTAAAACCATGGATTTGAAATGCCATAGAATTGAGTTGGTTTGCTTAAAACGCGATAAGTACGAAGTAAAAGTCTCGTCAAACATTTTCTCTACTGTTTCTCTCCCTCCTCCTCAACTGCAAAAAAGCAACATGGCCGCCGTCGACAACGCCGCCGCCACTGATCTGACGCGTGAGCAGTACGTGTACATGGCGAAGCTAGCGGAGCAAGCTGAGCGTTACGAGGAGATGGTGGAGTTCATGGACAAGCTCGTCCTTAACGCTACTCCGAACGGGGAACCGACCGTTGAGGAACGAAACCTTCTCTCAGTGGCTTACAAGAACGTGATCGGCTCACTTCGAGCAGCGTGGAGAATTGTGTCTTCGATCGAGCAGAAAGAGGAATCGAGGAGGAATGAAGACCACGTCGCGCTCGTTAAGGAGTATAGATCTAAGGTTGAAAAGGAGTTGAGTCAAGTCTGCGAGGGGATTCTGAAGCTTCTAGATTCGAATCTGATACCTTCGGCGTCTACTGGTGAGTCGAAGGTGTTCTATTTGAAGATGAAGGGGGATTATCATAGGTATATGGCTGAGTTTAAGGCAGGGGACGAGCGAAAGGAGGCTGCTGATGCTACTATGAACTCGTACAAGGCTGCTCAGGTATCTACCCTTAGCACCTTTTGTTCTTCCTCTCAACAGAGAGATTAATAGGTGAAAGCATGGTGTAGACTTACCCTTTGCAGTTTATATAGCACAGTCTATAGTGTCCTGCTCCAGTATGAGTTTAAATTTGAGCTTTGCTAATGTTATTCTTATTTGTCAACGTTGATTCTGTATGTATGTTTGAAGCTTGTAGCCCTATGATTACTTATTTCACTTGAAATAAGTTAAGTTTCTACCCATAGTTTTGGAGTTTAGTTGGTTTTGCAAGTTAATGTTCAATTTGAAGAGCTATCAGTTGGCATGCTTTAAAATTGTGTTTAATTTCTGCAGAAATTGAGTTGGATAGGAAATCAAGTAGTATAATAGGAAATCAAGTAGTATAAACATGTTCCTATTTTCTATTGGTTTAGAGTAGGTATTTGGTAGTTTGAAGGAAGGTTAACTTTCCTGGTTTAGGGTTATAGGGGAACAAATTATGTCCAAGTGTAGGTAGTTTGCAATGTGATGAACAACACTTGCTAACTTCCTTTCCTTTCTCGCATTTTTTTCACCCTTCTTCCTATTATCTCACTTGATCCCTTCCAGCTTTATAAAAGTCCTTTCTTTGATCAGTGAAAACGTGAATAAATTAAAGATTGTCCAAAAGAACCGGACTTGAAATTGCAGGGGCGCGAAAAGTTATCGTTTGGGGCAGTAATGAATGTTTAAAAAATGAGTATAATGAATCTATTGTGTTTTGGTTGGATGTTTCTAGTTGCTTGTAGTTCCAACTCATTTTGCATGTTCTTTGGGTTGTATATTGTATTTACGGTTCTTTTTTTCTTGATTACTGAAGTCAGTGTTCTAAAAATCGCCCTGGGCGATCGCCTAGGCGCCGCCTAGGCCCTGGACGATCCCCGGGCGTCTCGACTTGGCTCTAGGCGATTTATCTGGGCGCTCAAGTGTGCTGGGCGATTTTCTGGGCGCTTCTGAGCCCTTCTAGGCGCTCCTAGGCCCTTCTGGGCGCTCCTAGGCCCTTCTAGGCGCTCTTAGGCCCTTCTAGGCAATTAGGGTTCCATCTGGGCGAACATCCAAGTTTTCCCAGGTGTTTAGACAAGAAAGAGGCATAAAACCCTAAAACCCCCCTTAAAACCCTAAACCCCCGTACAAACCCTAAAACCCCTCGTAAAAATCCTAAAACCCCCCTAAAACCCCCTAAACCCCCCGTAAAAACCCTAAAACCCCCTTTAAACCCAAAAAGCGCCTAGGCGCCCCTGTAGCGTACCGACTTCGCCTAGCGAGTTTTAGAACATTGACTGAAGTCATATCTTATCAAAAGAATTTAGCTAAAGCAGTTGCATGACATCCAAAGTGCATCTTGTAGTTATTAATGAATTCGAAACACACTAAATAATTTAGATGAAATCGGATTAGGTGTGAATGTGTTGTTCTGTCTTTCAATGAGTTGTTAAAGGAAAAGTTATGTTGTGTTAGCATCACATGACAATTCGCACAGGTATTCATTGCATATTATGATTGTTAATTATAAGCTTACTATAGTTCTTGCACCCTGTTTATCAACATAACTGCAGCATTCATAAAATATTGCTTGGGAAGATTCAATTTGCAAGTTCTTTATAGAGTTTATGTTCTTGAATACTGAAGTGGAACATTGTGGTTTTAAGAAAATAGAGAGGTTGCTTTATTTTGGTCTAGCGTTCAATTTTCTTTTGATCCTTTATTCCTAGTTTCAGTTCTTAGGAGTACTGCAACGTTTTGATTTGATTCATATGACCTGATGTTGTTACATCTCTCTATTGAAGGATATAGCACTTGCAGATCTTCCATCTACACATCCTATAAGGCTTGGGCTGGCTCTCAACTTCTCTGTGTTCTATTATGAGATTCTTAACTCGTCTGATAGAGCTTGCAGCATGGCAAAACAGGTGCATTTGGATTTTTTTTAAGGCACTTTTTTTGTATATTGTATCTATTATAATATTTTCCCTCGTCTTTTTAAATTCTTCGTTAAATGCGATGAAGTTGTTTTGCGTCTTTGTGCACGATTGGTCAGTAGTTCAGCCGAAAGTTCTCAAAGTGAAAAGGGTGCTTTGTTTACTTGGTGTGGGGTTTATTTTCTGAAGTGCAGACCGATTGTTATTTTGTATTGTGGGTTCTTACGGTGCTTTGTTTGATGCACAAAGGAACTTTCTAGAAACAGTGAGCTTGTGCAATCTCACTTTTATTTTTTTTATTGCTGCTTGTTTTGTCCGAATGAAAACCTGGATAAGTTGTCATTCTCTGTATAAGCATGAAATAAAGAGATTAACTCTGTGCCGTCGCACTTCTGCATAGGCATTCGAGGAAGCTATTGCCGAGCTGGACACTTTGGGTGAAGAATCATACAAGGATAGCACCCTCATCATGCAACTCTTGAGGGATAACCTCACTCTGTGGACTTCTGATTCTCTGGTACGGAGTGCACTTACCCCTACCCTCCCCCTCCCCCTCCCCCCTTAGGCCCCATACCCTTCGGAGAATCTTACAAAAGTGTATGGCTTTGTGCAGGATCAATCGGATGAACCTTGATCACGCAGGACAATGACCTTTCTTTGGCTGTGTGGCCATAAAGGTTTGGGCTCAATTGCCTTTTGTGTGGATTAATGATGTTTTATCAATTTAAGAAACAGGTGTTAGGCTGTAACATGATATGTTTTAAAATTCAGACAATATTAGCTTTTTTTCGGTCTTTAGTGTTATTCAGTAATGGGACGAATTTAGTGTGCTTGAAAAGTTGCTGACTCTACTGCAGTTATTTAATTCTTGGCTCTCTGTTTTTTTCGTTTTCCATTATTGTTTGTCAATCCAAACTGTGAATTCTTGCATAGTATGTTTTTATTGCATCGTATTGTCCGGTGACTCTCATTTGTTGAGAAGAAGCTTTGAATTTGGTAGTAGACATATAATGATTTAAGTGAGACAATCCTAGTAGTTTTGGTTTGTAGTTTTCGTGATTTTATATAGTCGATTCTCAATTCTAGGATCGACTCGTACTAATTTTGGTTTGACAAGTAGTAGTAGTGCACTAGTGCTTTTGGCATTAGTCATTTTTCGTGATTTAGTTGTCATCTGGACAAGAATTATTTTGATTTATATTGTGTTCGTGCTCAATAAAGTAGATGTAATGTGTTGTGACTTGAAAATTAAAAGTGAATGAATACGTTGTAGATAAAATCAAATTTTTTTGTTCAAGGCAAAGTTAAACAATGGAATCCATCATTTGGTGAATCTGTTTGGACAGAGAATCATCTTTCATTCAATTTAAATCAAATAAAGTTGGGGAAATTCGAATTTTACCATATTCCCTTAAAATAATTCAAAATCCACCCTCCAGTTTTAAAATTGGCATCTATCCTCCGTCTAAAGTTGGGGTGCCGACGCTCAACTTATGCCTTCCAGCCTCCTAAATCGGGGGATAGGGCCAGGCCTTTTAGGTGTCTTCTGTAAACCGAAAAACACAATAAATCTGTAAACATAATTTTTTTTAATATATGATAAATTTGTAAACATAATTATTTTTGAATTTATTTACACCTATTAACCGTAATAAAAGGTTTAAATTATTCTGACTGATTAAAAAGATCTACATCATTATTCTGCTAGCAACTTCCTGTGCAGTCACGCATTCAGTATTTTTTGGGAGGTGCCTTCATGACTGCCTAGCCATCGGGCAGGGATTGATGAGGCGGCATATGAGTGATGAAATTTGTTTGGCCTGTGGTGAGGCATTGGAAACCATGCGGCATGTACTCTTCGAATGTGAGATGACATATAGGATTTGACGAGCATCACCATTCAGTGGGGCTCTGTGGCGTCTTCAATCTTCCTCATTTGCAGATTTCTTCATGCGACTATTAGTGGACCAGGGTGTCCATGACACGGCTAGGTTTGTATGGCTTATATGGGGATCTGGAAAGTCCGTTGTTCTGCGGTGTTTGATGATCATGCGGTCTATGTTTTGGCGGTGTGTTTGCATACTCTTGCAGCTTCAGCTGAGTATATGGAAGCCATGAAGACCTTTCGAGTGCAGGCTTCGGGTCCACATTTGGCGGCTAGTTGGATGAAGCCGCCGGAAGGGGTGATTAAGGACAACGTGGATTTTTCGGTAACTGAGGAGGGATCGGGCGTTGGAATCATTTTCCGTGACACCCAGGGATCAGTTCTCCATTCTTTGCGTATAATTTTGACCCATGTAACCAATGTAATTTATGGAGCTTCAAGCCATCTTTCTGGCTCTTGACGAGGCGAGGCGTTTGTGGATTCAATGCTGTGATAGAAAATGACTGTTTGACATGTGTTTCACGCCTCCGCAGACCAATGAAAGATCTTATTGCCTAGAGTTGTTTATTGCAGGATTGCTTAGCCCTTTTGACTAGTTTTGTTTCTATTACCTTCAATTTTGTTCGGGATATAGTGAATGTCTCAACACATCTGCTTGCTAGGTATGCTTTGCTACTTATTGCTCGAACATCTTGGGGTACTTCACCCATGTTTGCTTAGTAACATTTCTTGTTCTCTCTCTCAAAAAAAAAAAAAAATACAAATATTTTATTCAAATTTCAAGTCGTAGACATTCTAATTTTTATTTCATAATTAATAAAGATTTTAATTCATTCCAGATATGATTTATATAAACTAGCAAATTTGTTAAATGAAAATGACACAAGGTCTCTAATAACAAAATCCACTAGTTTTATAGTGGTCATAAAACTATATATCTTAAAATTCACAAGAGCGTTTTATTTGTATCACGTGTTATTCATACGACGTTCCGTTTTAATAAGAAGTAATTACGAATAGCTGGAAAATTCCAGATTTATTATTACAATTTACAACGAGCCGTTGAATAACTGACACGTATATACGAAGACATTTGTCTACGAAGATGTGGTGCGTGGTGGGGAGATTAGGGTATCCACAATGATAAGATTTTTCATCCCCTAAATCTACTCCAGGAGGATATCAAAACTTGAACCCCGTTCACTTTATATATTTCCATATCCTTAAATAATATTAACCTTCCCTTCAAATATAGCGTGAGTACTAATGTGAATAGTACTCCCATTTCTCTTTCCAATTCTTGCAAAAGACATGATTTCCATTCCTCTCTCCACATATTGCAATAAAGTTACCAATATTTTAATAAATATTTCTCCTTTAGATAGACATATCTTTACATAAAAATACACTAAATTTCAAAAAAATGCTATTTTATTTTTATTTCGAAAATAACATACGACATTGTTTATGTAAACCTATACGGCATTTTTTTGACATGCATACGACATATTAAAATATCACTTAATAAGTATAAACTATTTCATTCTGATTTTTGTAATAATTTTTTTTTTAAAAAGATGGAAAATGTGTAGATGTTAAATTAGTTAGTTGAGATGTGAAGAATTGTACTAACTCCGTCCTATAAAAGTGTCAACTTTTTGTGATGCACACAGATTAAGAAAATAATTAATATGTTGTGTATTTTAAGTAGTAATGGACATATATGTCTCTATCATATAATAAATGTTATTTTGAAATATGAAATTAATATATAAACATTAAATGTTATAATATGAATAGAGTGAACACTTTTTATGAGATGAAAGTATTATATGGTGTATTATTGGAATTGATTATTTTATAAAGAATTAAAAAAATAAATCTGAAACGAAAAATAAGATAAATAAATAATGTAATACGGTAAAACATTGTGGTCACTCTTAGGACGGTTTGACCAAAACATGGGAATCTTGAGATTCTAAAGTCACGTGTGCACATATCCCAAATTTTGAAATTAATTTTCATGCTCTACTAATTAAGTAGAGAGGGATACAGGATACTTGCTGGAAAAGGCACTCCATTCTTATTCTTTAATCCCTTTTCCTCCTAATAAGGGTGACCACATTCCATTTGACTATTCCATAATTCGCACGTAAGGTTTTAAATTGTATTTGATTAGGTATCATTTTCTATAATTCCTAAAATATCATATTAAAGTATTAAACAACCATTAGAATGTGTAATTCATTAATCAAAAGATCATTTTATTTCATAATCATGTCAAAAAAAAAGCCACTTTTTGTGGGACGGAGGTAGTATTTGATTGGGTATCATTTTCTATAATTCCTAAAATATCATATTAAAGTATTAAACAACCATTAGAATGTGTAATTCATTAATCAAAAGATCATTTTACATAATCTGTAATGCCCCCAGACCTGGCGCCTGGTAAGGCTTACATGAGCCATAAATTGTCCGGTCATTCTGACCGTCGTCCTCGTTTGATCTAAAAGGACTAACCCGAGTTGACAAGATATTTTATGTCTCACACTTATATGTATGTGAGCTTTCTGCTAATTTCCCGATGTGGGATTTTACATAATCCCACAATCAAAGTGCTTTTAATCCATAAGATCTCCAAATACTACAATAATTATGGTGTGATAGGAATTTATTCCAGCCATGCACAAAGGTCATTTGTATAAATTATATTGTAGCATTTGTTATGGTTCAATAATTAGTTATCATTGACACACGGCAAATAAAAAAAAATTAATACCATTCAAAGTATATAGTGCAAAATGCAAGGTCAAAACCGATGTATAAGATGATGCACTAATTTAAGTAAGTTGATTTATTTACTACATGCATTAAAGGAGTGGTATAATTGATACATTCCACCAATTTCAAGCGCAAAATTATGGAATGTATAAATGCAAAGCACAACAATTATGCGCATAATATGCATGTACGTTCTAAGGAATATATATATATATATATATATATATATATATATATATATATATATATATATATATATATATACAAATTCCATGTTTTAAATTTGAGTTTGTGCATTTTAGACAACTCACTAGTCACTACTTACATATAGTTAGAACACTCGCATCAGATACTCATAACGAATACTCTATTATACAGTTTTAAAAACATGTTTTTCTAGTTTGCAGAATCTTTATTTGAGATGAAATGCATCAGACTCTTTATTTTACATAATACGGAAGATATAAATGAAAATTTACAGAATCTGGATGAATACGATAGATGTAAAGGAAATTTTACAGAATCTGTAGTTTACAATAAAAAATAGAGAATCTGCTGCAGTGTTATTTTTTCTATTGAAATCTCTACAATAGATTTTTTAAATGATTTATAGATCTCTCTACTTCTTACTCAAATTTCTCTGAAAGTAATATTTATAGTCCTTCTACGCGTTGGTTCACTATTGTGATGATTGTAAATTGTTAGTCAAAATTAATTGTCTAAATATTAAAAGTAACAGTTTCATTTAATTTTTAAATCTGTATAAAACTACTTTCTGTTAATTTCTTTTTAAAACATAGTTTATAAACATATAGTAATGATAATTTCTTTTGGCTAGACATACTTTGTTACTTTCTACCCGGGCACCTTGGGGCACCTCGCCTCTGATAACGTTTTATCCACTTGTTTGGCGGACATCGATTAATAAAATTTTGCATTTTCCTCCAAAAAAAAATGTATAGTAACAAAATGATTGCACAAATTTTAGATTGGTTATGTAGCAAATTCTACTTTGTGTGTCAAAACTAATAAAAAAATATTAAATTTAAAATGGATCCCTACCATTAGAAAAAACCCACCAATAAATTTCTTTTTTATTGATAACATGGTGATACAATAATTGCACTAGAACCAACATAAAATAACACGGTGGTCCTTAAATTTAGTAATTTAATCAGGTTTTTTTTTTTTTTTTTTTTTTTTTTT